>JAEQBH010001170.1:0-1200000 GCA_016808115.1 Tetrastigma voinierianum | reverse complement strand
TCGGCTAATTTAATTCAAAACAGCGAAATAACTTTACTCCGCTTTCGATTCATATATAAATGTCAAAATAAATAATTCATTTTCTTTGTTTTCAAAATTTGTTTTCGCTTTATTCGTAATCAACCGCTTTTATTTTCGAAAATTCACTGTAGAAAACGTAAAATTTTCTACCTACCAAATGTTTCTTATATTCTCTCTTCTCTTCTTTCGTACCCTGTTGGTGTGCTTGATTTACTTAAATTTTTAGTTGAAATATGACTTAAAATAATCCTGTCCTAGGCAATCAGCTGTTGCAGAGCATCACTAAAGACTAATGTGTTTAAATTTTTTATATTCATCTCATATTTGGTTCGTTAGGCAGATGTTTCACATTAGCATTTTCACTTTCAACCTGCATATATTCCAAAGAATTTATTGCAACTGGGAATATGTCTCTCTTCAGGGGAAAAAGTACCTCAAAGGTCAGTCAGAGTGTAAGTGTTCTTGACATCTCTGCCAAAGACACAGCAGCTAAGCCGCCTAGAAGATTTTCTATTCCTGCCAAGTCAAATGCCAGCCCCCACCTAAAACCGGCTGGCAACATTACTCCAATTTCCGAGACTAGGGCCAAAAGGTCTGTCACCAGTCAAGGGAAAAGTACCACACCAGTTTCTGATGTTTTCAGATCAGGGAACAGCAGGAACTCGAGCTATATATCCTCAGCATCCTATTGGTTGTCCCAGGTTAAGCTATCTGAATCGGCTGCTATGCACTCAATTTCACTTGGGTTCTTCAAACTCGCCTTGGAGGCTGGATGCAAGGTATAGTCTTTTAGACATCCTTTTCATTCGTTGGATGAGTTCAATTACTGAAACTTGTTTCAAGAAACATCCCTTTTTCCAAATCCATATACACCATGCTTTGAACTAGCCAGCAACAAATTCATTTCGTATTGGGAAGTAATGAATTTGCTTTCTCTAAGTTTGATGTTTTAAAGTATCTCTCTTCAGGAATTTTGTGAACTTTGTTTCTGAAGACTATCTAGTTCTGAGCCTTCTTTTGTATTTTCCTTGGTTTAAATATTGAATTCAGCCTCTCCAGCGAATGCGTGAAGAGCTAAAATCCTATGCACGCCGCCATAGCCTTGTTGAACTAGGAGAATCTGTGAAGGAATTATTCAGTAGTTACAATATTTCAGAGAACTTGGAGCAGCTGCAGGTTTCTGAAGCTTGTTCTCAGGTGCCTGGAGAGGGAACTCGGTCATCTGATGATGATGTTCAGAGCTCTTCTTCTACCAGGAGCACTAGGAAACTAAAACCGAAGTCCTTGAACACTGATGCTACTACTCAAGCTTCTTCAGTCACAGAATCAGCCAATAAGGAGACTACTCAGAAGAATAAGCCTGCAACTAAAGTCAGGGGGTCTTTGAATAAGAATTCAGTGAATTCAAGAACTGTTTCTGAGTCTGGGAATCCTAACATGAAAAGGAAACCCCAGAAGCCAAGTAAGCAAGATTCTAAAACGGACAAGTATGTGATCAAGAAACAAGTAGAGAAATCTGCAAATGAAGAAGGTAATGCAGCGTGGGACTTTCTTTGTAGCGCTTTAACCTCATTGTGTGCAATGAGCTGGGAAATTAACTAGTTGGTTTCTCTTACAGGTCCGGTTGATTCTTTGCCAAGAGAGGAAACTACACTTCAAGAAAACAAAGAGAACATGGTAAACCTAGCTACTTTCTTTTAGTAGTCCGAAATTAAATATTAAGAATATAGAATTCACCATTGCCCTTGATATGGTTGAAGTTGGTCTCATGAAACAACGTTTGTATACCTTGTCTGGTTGTAGGATATTCCTCCTCCGGTGGAAGAAACCAGTTTGACTGAAGTAATGTAGACATTCTGCACGAAAAAAGCTGTGAACTCTCTTTTACTCTTGTTGGATTTTGTCTTCAGTGTTTTTTAGTGAGGGCTTTTCCTTTGTATAGAAAGGGTTAAGGGTCAAGGTGAAAGTGGTGATCCTGTCTGGTGTGAAACTATGCATTTACCATTCATTTTTCCTTGTTATTTGTTCAGTAAAACTGGGATTGAATATGTCTAGTATCATATAGTTATTCTGGTGGTTTCAAATTGTATTGAAGTATTAAGCTTCATTTTTGGTGTTCTACTATAAGATGATATGTTTGCAAGTGTTCTAGTATTACACTTCTGGTTCTGTTCCTCATCATAACATACACCAGCAGCCGTCTGTGATTTTGACATTATTCTTGGAACAGACCTGAATCTTGTTCCAGGTGGAGGCAATTTTCCTTTTTTTTTTTTTTTTTTTTTTTTTTTTGTGACAATCAACTTCAAAATATGTATTCAAATGCAACCTGACCGAACTATGAAACAGGTAATAAGGTAATTTGTAACCTCATTAATAATTAAAATTTATTTGACCTGTTTTTGTGATTCAGCTGATTTCATTTATTCAAATAAATTTTTAAGCCAGTCAAAGTTAGGGTTAAAATCAAATTACTCAAAAAAAAAGAATGCTTTTTTTTTTCCTGGGTAATTGTTATTTTTTATTTTTTTTAATAGGTATGACTGACTAACTATTAGGCCACAATACCTTTAAAGTAATTAACATTAGATGCAGCTGATGCACATGCACCACACACCTTTAAGCAAAAAAAAAAACCACTTGTTAATTAAATGGGCGGTAGAAGATGACAAAAATTTAGCGCAAACATGATTATACTCTTGGAGTTTGGATTCTGCCGAATATCTTATTAAACTCTGGAATAGCGTTGTCTAAACAAGGCAGGCCAGCTGCAGACAGGACAATTTCATTATTAAAAAAGCATAAAAGCAAGAATATGTAGGCAATTGCTATTGTAGAATCATTGGTACCTTTGGCATCAATTTCAGTTGGCAAATAGAGTTTTTATTTTTTATTTTTTATTTTATTTTTTTATAAGTCATTTGGAAAATAGTGTAAAACCTGAGTAAATTTGAATTTTTTCGAAAAAAGGTAAAACGATAAATTGTCACTATGATATACATGCTGTAAACTTGAAGTTTTCTAATTCTTAGATGACAACTAGTATCGCGAAATTTAGTTACCCAAACAAATTTCATCGGATTCTGAAATAGCCGGATTTTTCACGTTTTTCGAGACGCATCGACACCGACGACAAAGAAGTGGATTTTAGTTAATAAATTGAAAAATTGTGGAAAATAATTTAAATGTTCATTTTAAATACCTCTAAACTTTATAAACCGACAAAATTAATCTTTTGAGACGTAAATGACTAATAAGTCGTAGACACGCACGATGCGTACAAGTATTTAAAATGACAAAAATGATTAAAATCAAGAAGTGGTGGGGGGGGGCAGAAAATATCTCACATTTTCTGTTGGTTCAACCATGGGATAGAGGGAGAGAAAGGAAGAGTCCCAGAACTAAAGTCCAAGAACTAAAGGAAGAGTTCTTTCGACTATCCTCGAAGCTTCATCGATCGGAATTTGTCGGGACAAGAACTAAAGTTCATTGCCTAGATGAGAGCTGCTACGTGTGTGTACCAAAAAAGAGAGATTTCATCGAAAATCCAAATGAAGAGATTTGAGGGAAATCAAAGTTTTCGGGTTTAGGAGGCGTTCTCGAGACCTCCTACCATTCTATTACGCTCAAAGAGGTAGGGATTCTTCCTACTTTGCTATATTTTTACCTTTAGAGTATGTTTGGCTCTATTTCCATCCTTAAGGGCAGTTTGGCTATGTTTTCTGCCCTAAGGGGTTGTTTGGTTGATTTTTAGCCTGTTTAAAGGCCTATTTGGTGCGTTTTATGGCCATTTTATGGCCTATTTGTGGTCGGTTTGGTGGGCTGATATGTGAGTGTTTATGGCATGTTCAAATGATGATTTTAGGGGCTGTTTGGCTATGTTATCTACCTTAAGGGGTTGTTTTGCTGGATTTTAGTTTGTTTAAGGGCTGTTTTGCTGGATTTTAGCATGTTTAAGGGTTGTTTTGACTGTTGTTTGGATAGTTTATGGCCTAATTGTGGCCGATTTTGTGGTTTGATTTGTGACTGTTTATAGCATGTTCAAAGAAGTGTTTTATGAGCTGTTTGGATTAAAAAAAATCTGGTTTAGGGGCTGTTTTTAAGGGCCTGTTTGAAGTTGTTTTTATGGCATGTTAAGGGGCCGTTTGTGACTGTTTTGTGGGCATATTATATGTCACATTTGGCCATAAGGATTAAGGGTGTTATTAGTTGATTTTGTAATAACATGCTTGGTTGTTTAATAAAGTGTTGATATATGTGTTTTAATATATTGATATTGCGATAAGTGTTTATTTGGAGATTATATGCATATGATATGATTGTCCAAGATACATGATGAAATGTGTGATTAAGTTGTTCATATGGTATTCATTACATATGTGACATGATATTGACATGCAATGATGCATTACATTGCATATGCATGAGGACATCGCATTGGATGTGAATGCATGGTTGAAATCAAACGCCACATTTGGTGATTGATATGTCACGTCCCCGTCCCCGATCCGACCCGAATGGCGGATCCGAACCGAGTCCGGGCTCGAGACTATATACTGGGACTCATTGACCCGTTTCCTTCTCGTAGCCGAACTTCAGGACTCGTGGTTATACAAACTATTTCTCGTAATAACAAAAATCATTTACATGTTAACTACTGATCGGTCAAGGCCCTCAACATCTATATACATATATATCGAGTCCCACTTACTTATACATGTACATTTTTTTTTTCTACAAACATCGTGAGATCGCAAAGCAAAGGCGGTGAGCACCCATTCCGAATCGCCCGCTCTCACGATGTGGGATGTCCCGTCTTCTATCCGTTTGCCAGACTGCACTGATTAACACCCGTGCTAAACTTTACGCTTGGGAACATACATGGACAACCACCTATGGTGACGCCAAGCTTATACATATGCATATAACTTTACATTATGTCAAGACTTCCCGATCCCGCCTCGAATCTGACGCAGATCCGAATCAAGTCCGGGCGCGATACTATCTATACTATATATCGACTCTATCGAATTCGTTTTCTCGTGAGCCGACTGCACCTATCGTGCACAAACAATTTCGTAATAACAAAATCATTTGTATATGTACAAAAGAACTACCAATCGGAGTGGTGTCCATCACAATTTGGTACGCATATACCGAGTCCTCCCATTACTTATACAATTACTTATATATGTACATATTTAATAAAGGTTCAACATTTACATTGTTTGCAAAAAGAAACAAAAAGACTTATACATTATACAAAAAAATCTTCCAATGGACCCCTATTGATGTGTTGACCTCGGCTGCTGATGTGGAAGGTTCCGTCCTCTAGCCTCCCTCTCTTTCTGGGCACTCCACACCCGATTGAACACCCGTGCGTTTTTACGCTTAAGTAGAACATAAGTACGGATAAATCACCAATGGCGACTTTGCCACAAGCTTATACATATGCATTATATATATCTAAACATATTTCTATAACGTAATTCCTTATCATCTGATATTCCTATTGCATGTCAATCTTTTCATTACATGTCTTTATGTCTTACATCTCCTTTATTTATACTTTTCAGATTCATTCGAGTACTTGCAAGTATTCCTATACTAGTCTCCGTGTTCATCTTTCACGCTTGTTATATGTCTTTTCAATGTTCCTATTATTTGTCAAGTTACAGCATAATCTTCTAGTCTATATCTTTTTCATCTTTCTAGCTTCTATGATTTATTTCATTCTTCACTTCATACTTGTACTATTGTATACTTTCCTATTATAGTGTTCCACCCTGCATCGTTTCATATCCCTGGTTATCTCGTATCATTCCTACTTTTCTCGTGTTTTTTATACCTATTTTCATCAAGTTATAATGTACTTCTTTATTCTTGTAATCGTCATATTTTTTATCGCATAGCAAGGCGAAGGCCGCCTATATCATATCCTATTATATACTTTTCATATACATTTTGTGTATACTTTTTCCTTTTCTTTTTATTTTCACACCGCAAATACTCTTAGTTTTATTCAGAAATAACCGTGTACCCGGCATTTCATCACCGCACGGGCATGCTGATCTCTCCGTTAATACTCGAAGGTATCATCACCGCACGGCACGCTGACCATGTCATATGCCATCCGTGCACCAAGGTACTAATACCGCACGAGGCGCTGATTTCATCTATCAGGCGACCTTTGCGGGCCACCGATCCAAACGGATCTATATCATCACCCAACTGGGCCTCAATATCCGCTTCATGAATATGCCTTGAAGAATCGTGATCTTCCCTTATAGCATGCCTTCCATTCATCCCTCTACCAGCCCTCCCAAGCAAGATGACCACTTATTATATTTTCAGACATATCTCATAAGCATGAATAACTATTGTTATCATAATCGCTACGTATATATACTATCATTATTTTACTCAGATACTTATAACTGTAGCTTCACATTTCCCTGGGTTCTCATATATATCTATATAATACATATATTCATATCTTTTCTATCATTTAGTTTGTCTATCATATATTCTAGCGTGTTCCATCTTATTCTTTTCTATGTCTTTATCTTATACTATATATTTCCTTACGTATTCCTATCATTTGTTCTAGCATGTTCTATCTATATTCATTTAAGTATATCTATCATATAATCCTATCATACACGCTTTCATATTCATATTTCATTTAATCTTTATATGCATATGTGCCTATCATTCAGAATACTTTAGACTATCATATCTTATGACATGTTCTATCATATCTATTATATTTATGACTTATACCTATCATATCTATGACATATTCCTATATACCTTTCTATACTGGTACATTATGCAACCTATGTATTCTATTCTCTATGATTCTAATTCTTTATTTAGAAATTGAATCAATTCAATCGGATCATCCAAACTAAAGTTATGGCATTTTCATGCCAACTAGTCATTTTAATTGATTTTTCTAGCGACAGTTTGTATTATCTATTTTTCCGGGGTCTTAACTTTATATTTTGACCTATGTCCTTATAATCATTTAAAGCTAAGGTATAAGGGTTCTATCTCCAACTGAATCACCCAATTGAGCACCTAACTCGCCATTACGTCCAAACAACCCGACTTCCTTTCTATGTTCAACACTGAAACCAGAATTTGGTTTGCACATGGTCCCACTTCGAGTGTATTTTTGGGCCACTTAGGATCAGAATTTGGCGATGCCTTCCGTAAGTTTTGTTCTCTCCTTGAAGTCTATTTTAATTGGCCACTTGAATCACCCAAATCGGATGTTAAACGAGTAAGGCGGCCAAAATACTTCAAACTGTCAAAACTGGAACAAGAACAAGCTGAGCTCGAGGCTGCCCTAAGTTGTACTCCGCATAATCCTGGGCCAAAAATGACCGTATTACGTGCTGCACCGCAAGGTCTGCTGTACCTGCACAAGTCACTGAATGCCCACGCGCTGCTTTTCACATTTTTCCATACTTTTGATACTCAAATCAATTCTATACATCCAACACACATCTAATCCTTTTCCAATTCACCTTGGAATCACTTTTCTATTCAATTTCTCTTTCATTTCTTATCCTCTTTCAAAACCTTTCCATGAATTTCTCCCCAAAATCATTCCAACATGGGTTATGACCCATCCTCAAACCAACCATGATGATTAGTTAGGGTTTATTCTAAACCCTAACTCAATTGCTTCAATTAACCATGAATCCAACCCAAAGGGAGGATTCTATACCTACCTTGTTCCATATGTAGCTCATCAATCCTAATTTCAAGAGAGATCCAAGGTTAGAATGAATTTCAACAAAACCTCTAGCTTTTGAGACAAGCCATTAACCAAACCAAGCCTTAGAATCTACAAATCCATACTGAGTTCGCTTCCATACCTCGCTTGCTCGGGCTTCTCCTCTTCTCCTCTTTCTCTTCTTCTCTTCTCTTCTTCTCTCTTCTCTCTTCTCCCCTCTCTATACTGCTTCTTCTTCCTTGAGACCAAATTTATCTTATCCAAATGGGTTTAGTTAAGGCCATGTTTGGCCTTCAAGTAAAAATCCATTTTTTTGAGTTATTTTCTTTATTTGCCTTTTAACCCCATAACTCCCTCTATTTACATTTCATTTTCAAGCATTTTAAACATTAACCCCTAATCTTTCACTTTTATGTCCAATAGGTCCTTTTTAACAAATTACAAGATTGCCCTTGTATCTTAAACCCTCCGGTCCTCATTTTATTTTTCTTAAAATTCATATTTAACTTTTAATATACCCTAAAAAAGTCCGAAAACTGCTAGGGTATATTTCGGGTGTTAAGATATTACTTAATATCTTTACATTACTATCACATGTCACATGTTCTCCTGCCTTTGATATATTCCATCTATACTTTTATCAGATTCTAGTGCTTTGTCATCTTTACTTATCTCTATCGCCTAGCACATATGCATTTCTATCATGTGTTCATAGCATGCTCTCTCTATTCATTTGTACGCTCTACTATATATTCATATCATATATTTCTTATTCTAGTACTTATCATTTGGTCTATTATCTTTCTAATGGTTCATATTACATATCCTATTATATGCATGTCATATTCTTATACATATATTACTTTCATGGTTATATACTATATACCATTTGTTATGCTCTATTTTCATGTACTGTTTTCACATTCTGTTATCACATTATGCAATTCTAACAATCTAAACCTTCAAATCATTATGGATGATCAATATAAATACGAGATACATATAATACTTGTTTTATATACAATTAGTCATGGTTCATTGATCATCCCAAAAATAAGCACTTTCTCATTTTCATAATCAATATTTCAATCTCAAATCAATTAAATTATGCTCACAAATTCGCCCGCCTCAATTCAATCCAATCGTGCAACCAATCTGCTATGCAACCATCCAAGAATGCCTAACAAATTTAACCTATGTCTTCGAGCATATTATGATATCGTAGTCACCTATTCCGGGCCCTTTTCCTTGTCAGCAGTCGAGATCAAACGGGTTTTATAACACGCATCTGCCTGCCGGGTCACGACCGGTTATAAACAATCAAATAGTGAACACTACCGATACGCTAACTCGCGGCCGACGGAGTGACACATCAATAGTTCGGCAAGACTACTATTCGACCCTATCGGGTATACCAATCTATCCTAATGCTAAAATAAATCTAAGCACATTCAATTAAGGGCGTTTCAAATCCTTTTTATAGCAAAATATAGTACAATATGTACTCAGATAAACGCTTATTTTCAATAATCATGCAATTTTTATATGCAAACATTTCACAATCACTTTCTCAAATCAATTAAATCAATTCAATATGCTTTTAGAACAAACATGCAAAAATCCTTGAAACGAGGAATATGAGTAAGCAGAACAAACCCATTCCTTAGTTTCTATTAAATCACATTATGCAATTTATGCCATCATTTCTTTAAATCTATTTTCGCTCTCATATCCGTAGTTTCATATTATGGCTATCATATTTCTTATAATACATATATCCCTATAGCTTATCATGCATGCATTTACTATTCTATTCATATATGCTTATCATTCGTGTACTCTATGTTTCATTCCGTGTTAACATCTTATATCTTATTAACTTATATCTTCATGTACTTTATTATACTATCATATCTTATGACATATACCTATACATTTCTATACTTGTACGTTTTAATTTATGTTTTATCAAACTCCGTTCTATCTCCCCATGAGTGTAACCTAGACTTCTTCTTAAATACTCCTACTCTCATGTCCAAACTATTACCTTTTTATCCTTTTCTTATTCGTAGATACGTATAAATATTCGCTTGCTTGGACCGGAGATAAGGAAATCTAACGAGACCTCTAAGATAATATATACCCGGGCTGCACAAGATTTACATGCAATGTGACGTGCCCCGCCACGTAATGTATATGTAGAAACATTCAGCAGGAGTGCGTATTAATCGATCATATATGTCTGGTCATTCAATATCCGGTCTGTGCGCTCACACACTATAATGCTTTTCTGAACTTATCATTTTATTCTTTCTTCTATATTCCTTTACATATCAAATCTACTTATGTTATTAGTTCTCGCTCACACCGCCACTGCTTTTCCTTATTTTCGATCGAATATGAGTTCCACTTTATCATATTATGTATGGTTGCATTCTGACTCAATGCTTTCCATAGAGTCTAAGAACACCAATCGGAGTCTCGACGGTTGAGATATGACCTTCCGTCGAGTGTCATGCATACCAACCTGCACGAGCCGACCCGAATCGACGAAATGAAATGACCTCGGTAACTCGGGTTTATCACCCTGGCCAAACATCTTCTATACCCTCAGGCATATCAATGTATTCTTGACTCAACGGGTCATAGAGTCCAAGAACACCCAAATCGGAGTTCAAATCAAGGGAGATATGACTTCAAGATGGAGGTCGCGCGCAATGGGCCTCGACGAGTCGACCCTTCGACTGACGAAATACCAAGACCGGCGTGACGAGCTTAGTCTAACACTTTGGCCTGACATCCAATATCCTCCTCAGGCATACGGATGGATTCTGACTCAATGGGCTTCCATAGAGTCCCAAGAACACCCAAATCGGAGTTCAAACGAAAGAGATATGACCTTCCTCGGTTGAGGTCAGCGCGTACGCCTTGACGAAATATCTGGATCGACGAGCCGAGACCGTCATGAGCCAGTCTAACACCTCGGTTCGATTTTAATATCCTCCTCAGGTGATGGATTTTGACTCCAATGGGCTTTCCATAGAGTCCAAGAACACCCAAATCCCAGCTCAAACGAAAAGAGATATGACCTTCCGGTTGAGGTCATGGGCCGCCTTGACGAGCCGATTCGACGGACGAAATGCGACCGGCGATTGACTCGCCAACACCTCGGCCTGGCACTTAACACCCTATCAGGCAAATGGAATGTATTCTCTGACCCAATGGGCTTTCCATGGTGAGTCCAAGAACACCCAAATCGGAGCTCAAACGAAGGAGATATGACCTTCCGAAATTGGAGGTCATGCGCAGCCAGCCTTGACGAAGCCGATTCCGGGACCTACGAGCTGCACCGGCGACGAGCCCAGTCTAACAATTTCGTCCGACACCCAATAATCTCCTCAGGGATATGGATGGGATTCTGACTCAATGGGCTTTCCATAGAGTCCTGCTAACACCGCAATCGGAGTTCAAACGAAGGAGTTATGGCCTTCCTGCTGGAGGTCATGCACAAATACCTTGACGAGTCGATTCGGATCGACGAAAGGTAATCGAAGTGACGAGCTCAGTCTAACACCTCGGTCTGACATCCAATAATCTCCTCAGCATATTGACGATTCTCACTCACCCGCTTTCCATAGAGTCCAAGAACACCAAAATCGGAGTTCAAACGGTATGAGATATGGCCTCTAAGCCGAGGGGTCATGCGAGTCAACCCCGACGAGCCGAGCTCTTCAAAGACTGACGACCCCTACAGATCTCGACGACCCTACAGATCTGACGACCCCACAGACTCGACGACTTACAAAGACCTGACGACCTCTACAGATCCCTGACGACTTCACAGGACCTGACGAATTTACAGATCTAATTCTCTACAGATCTCGGGACGACTTCTTACAAGACCGATCTAATCTCACAGACGACCCTACGGCTGACTCGCACCCATTTGACTGCTTCAGAGTAAAAAGACCATAACTTGTCTACCGGGAGTCCGACTAAGAAATTCAAAAGCTCTAACATCAAGTTCATTGATGTGGCTACAATTTCACAGAAGGACTTACTTACCAAATTCCTCTATTTCCGTCCCAAAAACTCATTCTAAGGTCCGAATGTAGTTAATCCTCTTAACTCACAGAACTCGACTTACTGTATTTAGGGCTGGGCTGACCTCAGTAAAAGGACTATAACTTAGTCTTACAGAGGTCCAAATCGAGAAATTCAAAGCCTAACATCAAGTTAATTGATGTGGCTACACTTATCAGAAGACGCCTTACTTCCAGATCTCTCTTTACTTCTACTCAAAACTGCTCTAAAGTCCGGCTACTGCATATGATCAAAATAGGAATTCTTCTTGGTTCAACCTTCAATCCAAACCCTTCCCTAAAGCACATATCTAGGATCCTTAGAGCTCTTCTCAACTTAATCCTAACAAGAAACGAGATTGGGAGTTTCCAAACCCAAGACACGTATCCATATTCAAATTTAGTAGTTCCATACACCCCAAGACATGTGTATTCATACAAATATTCACAGTTCCATACCTGTGATCTTCTCTTTCCTTTTTCCTTCTTTGTTCTTTTCTTTTCTCTTCTTCTTCTTCTTCCGTTTTTTGCTCTCTTCTCTCTCTAAGACCAAAATGAGACATTTCTTTTGGCATTCTCTTTATTTGATCTATCCCCTTTTAGGAGCCATCATGAGAAACTTCCTCCCTCTTTCCTTCTGCCTACTTGTCTCTCCCACAATTTTCTTCCTTATTTTATCTCTAATATCTTTTTTTTTTTTTATTACTCTTCTTGGTCCTTTCGCTTTTTTATTCTCTATTCAATTTATCAAATCCTACTTTGATATGAACTTATTATATTAAGTCTCTTTGGGTCATGAATTGGTAATTTAGTAATTTACCCTAATTGTTGTATTAATTCCAAGTTATTGCTTATTTTACTCCGGATAAATATACTTTTACTTTTATTATACCCTAAACATGTCCGAAAACTGCTAGGGTATATTTCGGGGTGTTACAACTCTCACATTCTTATAAGAATTTCGTCCTCGAAATTCATACTCTATCATTTGCATGTGTTATGTCAAATCCTTTCTTTCATGTCTTTATATTTTCTTTCTTACTTCTAGTTTATATGTTGTGTCTATACTACTCCATTATCATCTATACATGCATCTCAATTCATTAAATAGAGAATACATACTAGCAATCACATCTCGAGCATCCCCGCCTCCTCCGCAGCCCGCATAGCATAAGATCATGCTGCGCTATAAAGCCGGATGGCCCACCTGCCTCTCGACATTGACCTCCACATGTCCTATGTGCTGATTCCTGACCACCTCGACCCTGTTCAAGGTGTAGCAACCGATCTTCCTCGGCTACTTCCTTGCGGATTTATCTTAACTCTGGATTCTCCTGGACAGTTTGCCATGAAATGATCTATACTCCCACATCTGAAGCACCCTCCTGTCCACACTCTACAAACACCCAGATGTCGTCTATGGCAAATTTAGGGCACTCCTGTGCTCCTTTCTCGGTCTCTCGTGACATGTCTCTCCCGCAACTAGGTGTTACATTTTGCCTTATATTTTCTTGTAGCCGAACCATGAGATGGCTCGCTTGATACTTCTACCTTCTTTTACCCTTCTTCTTCCTCGGGTAGATCTTTCGTTCCTTATTTCGCACGCTCCTACTTTCTTACAAGATTCGCACCAATCGACAAAACGTCACCGTAGCAAATGAGGTACTATATATTTCTTTGATAGACTCATGCGCTCCATCCAATATCCTAGCCATGTTCCTCAGGCTATTCTCAAGAAGGCTTCATTTGGCTTACCGAGTCTCGACCTCACTTCTAATAGATTCAAGGATCAAGTCGGTAACCCTTGTTCCCTGGGGTTAACACTTTCAACAACTTCTTTCACTGGATTCGAAGGACGATCCATCTATACAGAACATAAGGACATCCAACATCGTAGGCCAAAACTTTTCTATACGTATGTAATTTATCTTTATACCTTATACTCTATCTGGGGATTCGCTTAAACATAGGCTCTTCCAAACGCCTAAAACCCAAGCTCCGATAACACTAACTTCTTTGTCACTGCCCCCGTCCCCTGATCCGAATCTCGAATGGCTGATCCGAACCGAGTCCCGGCGAAGACTATATACTCGGGACTCATCGACCTGTTTTTTCTCGTAGCTGAACTTGTACCGTGGTTATATAAACAATTTCGTAATAACAAAAATCATTTATGTTAACTACCACCGGAGCGAGGTCCCTCAACATCTATATACATATACCGAGTCCCAATTTACTTATACATACATTTTTTTTTTTCTACAAACATCGTGAGATCGCGGAAGGAAGAAGGCGGAGCACTCCATCTCTCTCGAACCGGCCCGTCGCCGACGTGGACGCCCCGTTTCTATCCTTGTCTTCTGCTTCGTACCTACACCCGATTGAATAACCCGTATAAGCTTTAAGCTTAGTGGGGAACATAAGCACGACAACCACCTATGCAGACAAATACATGTTTATACATATGCATATAACTTTATATTACTTATCATCTTTACATTACTATCACATGTCACATGTTCTCTGGGCTCTCGACATATCTCCTATCTATACTTCTTTAATTCTGGGAAGGCTTTTGTCATCTTTACTATCTCTATCGCTCTTAGCACATATGCATTTCTATCATGTGTTCATAAAGATGTTCCTCTATTCATTTAGGTATGTCTATCATATATTCATATCATATATTTCTTATTCTAGTACTTAATATTCGTCTATTATCTTCTAATGGTTCATATTACATATCCTATTATATGCATGTCATATTCTTTATACATATATTACTTTCTCTATGGTTATATACTATATACCATTTGTTATGCTCTATTTTCATGTATCAAGTTTCACATTCTCGTTATCACATTATGCAATTTAACACCAAAACCTTCAAATCATTATGGATGATCAATATAAATACGATACATATACTTGTTTCATATACAATTAGTCATGGTTCATCGGATCATCCTAAAATACACTTTCATTTTCATAATCAATATTTCGCAATCTCAAATCAATTAAATTACGCTTCACAAATTCCGGCCGCTTCGTAATCTAATTCAATTGTGCAACTAATCTTGCTTACGCAAATCAATCTCGCTTACGCTCTCTTAACGAATTTAACTTACGCCTTCGATATACAGATATCAGAGTCACCCACGGCCTCCCTCCGGGTCGCAGGCCGCAGATTAAATGGTTTTATAACACAAGCACGGCCTACTGGCCGGGCCGACCGGGTTATAAACAATCAAATAGCTGAACACTACCGATAATGGACCATGGTCATTGGACGGAGTGACACATCAATACCGCAAGATCGCTATTCGACCATCGGTATACCAATCTATCCTTAATGCGAAATAAACCTAACATTCAATTAAGGGCGCTCAAATCTTTATAAAGAAAATATAGTACAATATGTACGCTTGTATAAAAATGGGCTTATTTTCAATAATCATGCAATTTTATATGCAAACATTTCACAATCACTTTTCTCAACTTCCAATTAAATCAATTCAATATGCTTTTAGAACAAACATGCAAAAACTTGAAACGAGGAATATGAGCAAGTGTAATAAACCCATTCCTTAGTTTCTGTTTAAATCACATTATGCAATTTATGCCATCATTTCTTTAAATCTATTTTCGTCTCATATCTGTAGCTTCATATTATGGCTATCATATTTCTCTATAATACATATATTCCTATAGTTTTATCATGCATGCATTTACTCATTCTATATTCATATGCTTATCATTCGTGTACCTGGAGCTCATTCCTAAGTAACATCTTATATCTTATTAACTTATATCTTCATGTACTTTATTATACTATCATATCTTATGACATATACCTATACATTTATATACTTGTACGTTTTACTTGTGTTTTATCAAACTGTTCTATCTCCTATAGGAGTGCAGAACCTAGACTTCTTCTTAAATACCCTTAGGTACCCTTCATGTCCAAACTATTACCTTTTTATTCTTTCTTATTCAGATACATAAGTATAAATATTCGCTTGCTTGGACCGGAGATAAGGAATGAACGAGACTCGGTACAATATATACCCGAAGGTACAAAGACGCATGTAATGCAGAGACGTGCCTCGCCCACGTAATGTGTAAGTGTAGAACATCTGGCCAGGAGTGCAAGCACTGATCATATATGTCTCATCCAATATCCGGTCTTAGGCAGTCACACACCATAATGCTTTCTCCGAACTTATCATTTTATTCTTTTCTTCTATATTCCTTTACATATCAAATCTACTTACGTTATTAGTTCTCGCTCATATCTCGCATCAAGTTTTTCCTTATTTTTGACGTAATACAGTTCCACTTTATCATATATTATGTATGGTTGCATTCTTGACTCAATGGGCCTGCATAGAGTCTAAGAACACCCGACCTGAGTTCTGACGAAGGAGATATGATCTTCCGAAGTTGGAGGTCATGCATAGTCAACCTAGACGAGCTGACCTGAACTGACGAGCTGAGCTGACCTCGGTAACTTGGTTTATCACCTCGGTCAAACATCTTCTATACCTCAGGCAATGTATCTTGACTCAATGGGCTTTCCATAGAGTCCAAGAACACCCAAACGGAATAAACGGGCGATACGACCAAGACAGGTCACAAAGGCAATGGGCTGACGAGTCGACTGATCACGAGCCGCACTGGGAAGCGATCGAGCTCAGTCTAACACCCTGCCTGACATTCAATATCCTCTCAGGCATATACATGGATGGATTCTTGACTCAATGGGCTTTCCATAGAGTCCAAGAACACCCAAATCGGAGTTCAAACGTAGTTACAGATACGACCTTCCGGAGCCGAGGGTCATGCGTAGTCGGGCCTTTTACGAGCCATCGGATCGACGAAGCCGCACCCGAAGTGGCGAGCTTAGTCTAACACTTCTGCCTGACATCTAATATCCTCCCTTGTGCATGGATGGATTCTTGAATCAATGGGTTTTATAGAGTCCAAGAACACCCAAATCGAGTTCAAACGAAAGAGATATGACCTTCCGGGTTGGAGGTCAGTGCGCAGTCGGGCCTCGACGAAATGATTCGACTGACGAGCTGCAATCATGACGAGCGCCCGCCCACCCCGTCTGACATCTACCATCCTCCGTAAATGAATGTATTCTCGACTCAATGGGCTTTCCATAGAGTCCAAGAACACCCAAATCGGTTCAAACGAAGGAGATATGACCTTCCGGTTGGAGGTCATGCGTAGCCGCTTCGACGAAATGATCGATCGACGTAGCTGTAATCAAGTGATGAGCTCAAATAACACTCGGTCCGACATCTAATAGTCTCCTCAGGCATATGGATGGATTCTTGACTCAATGGGATTTATAGAGTCCAAGAACACCCAAATCGGGGTTCAAACGGCGGGAGATATGGCCTTCCGGTTGGAGGTCATGCCAGTCACTCGGGACGAAATGACTCCGGATCGACGAGTCAGACCGTATGACGGCTCCGCCTAACACCTCGGTTCGACATCTAATAATCTCTCAGGCATATGGATGGATTCTGACTCAATGGGTCATAGAGTCCAAGAACTCCAAATCGGAGTTCAAAATCGGCGAGATATGGCCTTCCGAAATTGGAGGTCATGCGTAGTCAACTCCCGACGCAGGCCGAGCCTCTTCAGACCGACGACTTCTACAGATCCGACGACTTACAGACCTGACGACCTCTCACAGGACCCAACGACCCCACAGACCTGATCACTTCACAGACCTCGACGACTTATAAGACTCGACGACCTCTACAGATCTAATTCTATGGTCGACTCGCACCCATTTGACTGCTCGTATAAAAAGACCATAACTTGGTTCAACGGAGTCCGACTAAGAAATTCAAAGCCTAACATCAAGTTCATTGATGCGATACAATTTCACAGAAGGACTTACTGCCAAATTTTCTTATTCGTCCCAAAACCCATTCTAAGGTCCGGCTACTTGATCCAATTGGCGTAATTGACCCGACCAGATTTAAATTCTGGGCCAATTCTAGAAAGCGACTATAACTTTCATTTCTACATAGTCCAAATCGAGAAATTCAAAATCCTAACATCAAGTTAATTGATGTGGCTACAATTTATCAGAAGGACTTACTTCTAGATTCCCTTTACTTCTGACCTAAAAACTCGTTCTAAGGTCCGGCTACTGCATATGATCAAAAATAGGGAATTTTCTTGGTTCAACCTTCAACTAAACCCTTCCTAAAGCACATATCTAGGATCCTTAGAGCTCTTCTCAACTTAATCCTAACAAGAATGATCAAGTTTCAAACCCAAGACATGTATCCATATTCAAATTTAGTAGTTCCATACACCCCAAGACATGTGTATTCATACAAATATCTACAGCTTCCATACCCGCGATCTTCTTTCCTTTTTCCTTCTTTTCTTCTTTTCTTTCTTCTTCTTCTTCCTTCGCTTTTGCTCTCTCCTCTTCTACACTCAAAATGAGATATTTTTTTTGGCCTTTCTTTCTTAGTTTGATCTTATCCCCTTTTTATTTCACTTTCCAAGGAGGAAACTTCCTCCCTCTTTCCTTCAAGCCACTTGTCTCTCCCACAATTTTCTTCCTTATTTTATTCTAATATTTTTTTTTTATTACTCTTTGGTCCTCCTTTCAGTTTTATTCTCTATTCAATTTATCAAAATCCTACTTTGACATATGAACTTATTATATTATGCCCCCTTGGGTCATGAATTGGTAATTTAGTAATTTACCCTTTAATTGTCAGACACTCCAAGTTATTGCTTATTTTACTCCTGATAAATATACTTTTACTTTTATTATACCCTAAACATGTCAAAAACTCGCTAGTGGTATATTTCGGGGGGTGTTATTAGACAAGGGCTTCGTAAATCGTTGGATCTAAGTTTAACAGAGTCGCACGATCATATGACATGGAAAACTTGTGTCGGGTAATAGCAAGAAAGACAAGATACTCCATTGGGTGAAAGACACGATTACTGGTTTATACACTCCGACGGTGAAAGTCCAAAAAGTGTAGTTAGGCATATGGAGCCTGCAATCAGACTCCGAAAATCCGCTACCCAGAAAGACACATGGTTTTGTATATGAAATGATCATTCGAGGTGTAACATCCAACAAGTTTTGGTTTATGAACACATGACTTTTATTTCAAAAGGATCATTGGATGTAATCCATCAATGACAGATTTTATTCATACATTGACATCGCATTGTGTGGTCGGAGTCGGTGAAGACTCGAGGTATGGTGCATGAGTGAGTTTCATCTCATTTCATAGCATGACAAGTAAAATTCCAACCTAGAATTTAAATGGTCTACTTGGAAATGTCGATGTGACAGAATTTGCTGAAAGTGTGAATATCAGATGCACTTAGTGGGGAATAGCCTCCGTAGGGAATTACTTATCATGTGACTCATCCTATAAGGAAAACATTTCAGTACAGGAGGATATACGCCAAAGGGACTACTCTCATTCGAGGTCAAATGTGAAGAGTCTAATTTTGTATTTCTATAACTCCTTTTTGTAAAATTTTTAGAACAAACTAGTTTTGGCATGAACCTTTATGTAAAAGAGTTGTAATTGAACTCATATGGACTGTTTTTAATATAGTCATGCATGTTTTTATATGAGTGTAGATAAATAGACCCGGTGTGGTCAATTTTTACTTAGAAATGGACCTGGTGTGGTCATTGTGTTATATTGGGCCTCAGATAGGTCATGTGATTGTATATTGTATAGGTTAGGTTTTGAATAACAAAGCTCCATGTACAAAGGAGACTCTGTCCGATTTTTGTTAAATTATGGATAACAGTAAATGGGATACAACGGTGTGGTATAGAGTTACACGATATCTACAAGCTTTCCGCTGATTGATGTGTTATCAACGGACATTCGGATTTTGGGGCGTCACAACTTGGTATCAGAGGATAAGTATGCGATTACCTAAAGCTTGATGGGCATGAGTCTAGACTATTGCATTCATTGTGCATTTCATGTTTTGTGCCCTAATATGCTACATGATTGTGTGCTATGTGTTGTGTGAATTATATACATAGTAAAATGTATATGGAAAAAGATAAACACTAGGGTTAGAAAACATCACCTTGGGGGTTCGGAAAAGGAATGAAAGGGATAGTTCGGGATATTGAGGTTTATTAGTGGTTGGCACATGTGCTACAAGTTAGACAAGGGGAGAAATCTCAAAGTTTAAACTTGATCCCCATTTTTTTTTACACTATGTAAAACTTTATTGTTATCTAACATATGTAGATGGCTCGTCGAGGAAGAGGAAGCCGAGGCGGTGGGCGGAGCAACAACCCACTACCACTGGCCTTTGACTAACAAGCCTTCATAGAGGCTATTGGTGCTACGACTGCTACCATTGCACAAGCGAGTACTGTTGTTGCCACCATTGCACAAGTTAGTGCAACTGGGAGCCAAGGAGGGCTAAGTAACCTTTAGAGGTTCAAGACACACCATCCTCAAACCTTCAAGGGAGGAGGGGTGTAAGACCCCAAATTATACCTTAATAGTTTATTATAGTTTAATGGTATAATAAAAGTCAAAATTGTATTTTTCGGAATTTAAGTGTTAAGGGTAAAATGGTAATTTGTAAATTAAGGACTTAAGAGACATAAGTTAAGAAGATTATATGTTCAAATAGGAATAATGATAAGTTGATTTGTAAATGAAAGAAAGATGAATGACTAAAATGAAAAGAGGGAAAAATGGGGGCAAATTACATTAAGAGAACAAATTGGCTTTTTGAGAAGATAATTCTCATTTTGGTGTTTGGAGAGCTAGTATACAAATGAGAAGAAAGAGCGCTATTTCGTGATTTCTCTCTCCATCTTTCGAGATCCAATCCTCAGACAAGTAAGAAGAAAGGAAGCTTGGTTGGGAAGTTCAAGAAATCCAAGTTTGGAACTATCATATTTGTTAGTTAGAAAACTATCATAACTCTTTCTTTGGTGATGTTTGTGTTAGGAAAACCCTAACTCGTTATAAAGGTAGTTTTGGTTGGTTTAAGTCAGTTTTGTGGTTTGTTTTTTAATGGATTTTGTTTTGGAAGGAAGTTTTTAGGTGAAAGAGGGCAAAAAACCCTAATTTATGTACAAGCCCGATCTCACTTCGCCCAAAGGAATCCAAGTCCCAAATTGTTAGTTTTTTTTGCCTCACTACATACATCTCGCCAGCGAACCTATAGTCTCCCCACAGATTTATTCCATATTCGCTAATTATAGAAACCATCAATCGATTAATGTAGGATCCTAAGAAGGAATGAAAGTGGTCTTCAGATTTGCATGCTATCGTAAAATGTTTCAACCTCACCGCTGCTGCTTAACTGCTTCTGGGGCAGACTTTGGATTCGCTCTATTTGAGTGTGTTATCTAAGTACAAGAATGTGAGTAAGAAAAATAGAATGCTTTGAAACACATATAATTGTATGTCTGCTTAAGACCGAATAGTGAGTGAATAGACATCTCTGATTAGTGCAACGACACTCTCTGTTTAGTGCTTCGACACTCTCTGTTTAGTCTCGATACTTTCTGATTAGTGCGATGGCACTCTCGTCGCTGTTACGACACCTCGCACAGGTTACTTAATACACTTCGGTTATGTGGGCAAGCACGCATCGTGCCGACACTCTATTCAATATCGTGATCGTACCTTCAAAATTCCATTGTGTTGTATTCCTCTCATTCATTATTTCCGGTCTATAAAAGCAAACATTTATATGATAAGAATCCGAATAACATGATATATGGAAATAATTATACAAAATAAAAAAAAATCAGTTCAGTTTTGTAGTGTATCTATGGGTACCCTCTGTACAAGATTTCTGTTATGTACTCATCCGGGAGATTGAGTATTATGATATGCAAATTATGTTATATGTATATTGTAATCATGGACCATTGCATGTGGTCATATATGTTATATGTTTTCCAATTAAGCTATAAGCTTAGCACGAGTGTTTCATCCGTGTAGGTACCAAAGAGGTTATCAGAGATATCTCGCATTCGCCAGGGTCAATACAACATTAGGAGTCTTTCTGATGTAGGTCTTTGTTTTTGTTTTTGTAATGTAAATGTAATAATTTTGTAATAATGGAACTTGTGTAAGTACAAGTAAATGTGACTCAGGAATTTATGTACAAGAACTTTTAAATACCACTATGGTGGTAGTATTACAAGTTTTATCTGATATATGCATTTATATTTTGAAATAGGCCCACCAATGTCGGAAAAATCAGCTTAAGAAGTTCCAGTTCTGTGTGACGTCCCCTCTCCTGCCTCGGCTAGGGGAAGGGGCGTTACAAGGGGACCCGATGATAGCTAATCATTGGTTCCGACAAGTTGGCAAGATCTTGGGGGATATGGAGATCACCTCCGATGCCACTAGGATAAAGCTAACTGCATTCCAACTAGAGGGCGAATCCCAAGTATGGTGGGATTAAGTCAAACCCTCAAGGAACTTGGAGGCAACGACATGGGAAGAGTTCCGTGAGCTCTTCATGGGCAAATATTTTCTAGCCTCTACTCGACATGCAAAAGCTCGAGGATTCCTAGAACTGAAACAAGGGACAATGATAGTGTTCGAATATGTGGCAAGTTCACTGAATTAGCTTGTTTCGCTGATGTGTGGCCACAAACATGACCAAAGTGATGAAGTTTGAGGATGGTCTGAAATTGTCCATTTAGGGTAAAATTGTGGGACTTCTCCTGCAGGACATGGACTTAATGGTCATGACAACTATGACCATTGAGAGGGAGGTGGACGATGCACAGAGCATGTGAAACCCGAGAAAAATGGTAAAACGGTAAATTGTCGTTATAGTACAAGTTGAAAACCTGAAAATTTCTAGATCTCGGATGATGAAACGAACTTCACTGTTGGAATCGTCTCGCGAAATCTAGCTACCCAGTCGAATTTCGTTGGATTCCGAGATAGTAAGAATTTCACGTATTTCGAGGCACGGGTGTGGGATGACACATGGAGTGGTGCCACATGGTATGACCATGTGGATGCCACTTGGCAAGCTTAAAGGAGGGCACATGGCATGAGAGCCATGTGGTATGACATTTGACACCTAGTGTATGTGTCCATATATGACACATGACATGTGGAAAATGAGTCAAAATGTGAGGAAAGTGAGAAGAAGTTTCCTCTTGTTGGATCAAAAAAAAAAAAAAATCTTGCAGTTAAGGAGAAAAGGAGAAAAAGGAAAAGAAAAGAAAAGAAAGGAGAAAAAAAGAAAGGAAAGGAGAAAAAGAAATGAAAGGAGAAAGAAGAAAAGAAAAGGAAGAAAGGAAAGAAAATGAGGAAAATCAAAAGAGAGGAGGAAGATTTGTGCATGGACGAGAAAGAAAGAAAAAAGGTCCCAAGTGGTTCGACGGCCTAAGTCGATAAGCTTCCAGAGAATTAGAAGTCAGGTCTACTGCTGAGACCTACGGGTAGGTGCAAAAAACACAAAGAGGTAGGGTTTTCTCCTACACTTGGTTCCTCTTAATCTAAGGGCCGTAAATGGTCGTGTGGTTCAACCTCAACTGCTGGACCGAAGCCGACGTTGGAATTGTTTTTCGACGCTTTCTGCCAAGTTTGATGACCTGCCTATATTTAAATTACAACCATTAATGACAGTCTTGAAATTTGTTAAAAAAATAAATAAATAAAACAAAAGCTAAAATTTCTAGAATGAGTTTAGATTATTTCTAAGGTCGGGTATGACCGGATTTATGGCTAGGAATGGCTAGTTTGTGTGGACTATTTTTGTGTGTATTCTTAGAAATTTTATAACATGCTGAATGTGTTGTAAATATATTGATATATTGGTGTTATATATACTAGCATGAATGGATGTAAATTATATGTTTTCGATATAATTATCCATGGTACTTGACATAAAAGTATGATTTATAAATTGTTCCATGTAGTGTTCATTATGCATGTAACATGAGATAAATAATGTATAGCCGCATTTTGTCTTTGTATATGCATCTGGGGCACGTATCGAGTCGAGTGTGTGCATGATTATAATCATTCATCATTCTTGGTGAATGAGTAGTGAGCTCTGTACCTAGGACTACGTCCAACGGAGTCTCACAGTTACATGGCATAAAAAAAGAAGATATATACGTGTGTTGGGCACAACTAGGAATAGATCCTCCCTTGGGTGAAAAACCCTATAGTTGCGGTTATACATGGTCCCCGTCGATGAAAGCCTATAAAAATGTAGAAAGACGTGTGGCATCCTGAGGTGAGAACCCGAAAATTCGTGGCCCACAAATGCATAAACGCACGAGATTTGATTAAATCAAATGGGCATTGGAGGGATATCCAATGGGTTTGGTTTTATAAAACAAAAAGAATTTGTTTTAAAAGTATTACCGGATGAAATAACAATGACGAGTTTACACTTAGTATGCATGTGCGAGGAGCCTGTGAGGACTGACAGGTGATGGTGAGTCACATCTCATTTCACGGCATGTAGGATTCCATTTGGAATGTCGATGTGTGTATTATTATGCGCATACGGTATCACAGAATTCTAGTGAGGAGTAACTCTTTAGGAGTTATCCTGATTAGTGCACACCACCCTGCATCGGACCCCTAGTGTAGGTTATGTATTTACGACCTCATCCGGACCGCAGATGCGGTTAAAGCTAAACTGTGACTTTGAGAAACCTTTTTGTAAAAAAAAATTGGATTTTACATGTAATATTTTGTATATAAGAGAGTTATAACTCTAACTCTTATGAACTGTTTTGATAAATTTGTATATTTTTCTAAAATATATATGCATGAATGAATCTCGGTGAATGGGATGCGATATGGTGGTATCGAGATATGCGATACCCATAGATATTTCGCGCATTGACGAGTTGTCAACGAGACCCCCGGGTTTTGAGGTGTCATAGAGCATCTGGGATGTGAGTGTTAAAGATAAGATAAAGGAGAGCCAACCTTCTTCTTCTAGCTCAGGGAAAAAGCAGAGGACTTCTACTCTATAAGGATTTCAGGGACAAGGCTGCGGCTATCAGGGCAAAGACTAGGGTCAATCATCCAAAGATGGGAGGCACTTCAGTATCTCTAACCAAATGTGGCAAAGAACATGTTATTACTGGCCACTAGCCTGCATTAATACGAAACAGATTACCTCGTAGGCGTGGGATCCTAGAGTTATCGGACACCCTAGTCCAAGTCATCAGTGGGACGTTCACGGACTCAATTTGTTCATCCCTACCCCACCATGGGCTAGGGGAGCCAGTATCAGTCCTAGGTCACCTGACAGTCCCTTTACTATTTCACCATCAGCCTGATGGGCTGTGACATGGGCCTGGTGTCAAGGTCGAGGTCGAGGCCAGGGCTCACAAGCTGGGACTTCAGGGATCCAGGGGCGTGTCTACACCATTACACCTCAGGCTGAGCTTGCAGATCAATTGGTCATTCAGGGTACATTTCTACTCTCTCACTTATGGGCAAGAGTATTATTTGATCCCGGTGCATCTCATTCCTTTGTGTCATACGCCATGTGAAAGACGAGTGCAGAGGTTAAAACCCCGAGCATTTCACCGTGATGAGTTCCTCCCTTAGGAGTTAGGGGTGAGCGCGATCGATATGCCGGGGTCGTGAGTTAGAGATCTTAGGGATTCTACCACCGCGACCTTAGGTCATGATTAAGGCCTGAGTTCATGTCATTCTGATGGTTTGTCGACAAGACACCGAGTCAGTCTCTTGATCAGGATCGTAAGAGGGTTACTGCTTACACATTGGATGGTACTTGTTTTAAGTTTCAGGGGGATAAGCATGATGGTTTACCCTAAGCCGTATGATTCTGCATGGCATAAAGTGCCTGACGGGTCAAGCAACAAGCCTTTTACCCCGAGGACGAGGCGATACAGTATTTGGCCCCACTTCTGACTCATTCAGGAGTATGAGGACGTTTTCAAGACGAACTATCGAGACTCGCCTCCTCGTAGAGATGTAGACTTCACTATCGAGTTGCACCCTGGTACATTGCCTATTTCTATGACTCCGCATAGAATGACGCCTGTCGAGTTGCAAGAACTCAAAGTCCAATTATAAGAACTGTTGGACAGGGGTTTTATTTAGAATTTAACACTTCACCCTGGTGCTCCAATGTCGCTTTGTTAAGAAGAGATAAGACTATTCATATGCATAGACTACCGACACGCTGAATAGGCTTACTATCAAGAATAAAATTTTGCCAAGGATTGATGATTTATTCATTAGTCGAGAGGGGCGCAAGCTACCCAAGATAGATCTTCATACCTATTACCAATAGTCGAGGTTGGGAGGCGTAAAGTATATCCCTGCAAGACAATGTTTGGGGGACTTGATACGGGCATATTATGCCTCATAGTGATGCCATTTGGATTGACGAATACTCTAGCGACATTCATGGATTTCATGCATAGGGTGTTCCAACCCTACCTAGATCGATTAGTTATGGTCTTCGTTGACGACATCTTGATCTACTCCAAGTCTGAAGAGGAGCATGAGGGTCACTTGAGGATTATTCTCTAGATCTTGAGAGACCATTAGTTGTATGCCAAATCTCGTATGTGAATTTCTGGGCTTTACCGAGGTGAGATTCTGGGCAATGTGGTGCCTGGGCTTCAGTGTATCCATGGCCCCGAGAAGTCGAGGCGCTTATGAGTCGGGAGAGACCAAGTCGCCTTCTAAATATGTAGTTTCTAGGATCAAGTGGTATTACAGAGGTTCATTGGAGACTTCTCCGATTAAATTGCATTTATGACAGATCGACTCCGTAAAGAGGTCGTTTTGAGTGGAATGACCCGTGTGAGAAGGTATTCCAGGAATTGAAGAGGAGACTTACTTCAACTCCTATTCTAATAGTTCTAGAAAGGGGACAGAGGTACACGGTGTATTATGATAGCTCTAAGGACGGACTTTGATGTGTTTTAATGCAGTCCGGGAGGGTAGTGGCTTATGCGCTTCCTTGGCAGCTAAAGAACCATGAACGGCTACTCCCACACAGCAGACATGGAGTTGGCGGCTTACCAATCTGTCTTGAAGGGCTCAAGGCCACTATCTATACAAAGGAGTAGCTTGAGGTGTTTTCGACCACAAGAGTTCCAAGTACATTTTTACACACGACTTCAACATGAAACAACTAGGGAGGTAGATTTAAGTATCCGAAAATGACTTTATTTGCATTACCATTCCTGTAAGGCAAATGGTGGCTGATGCACTTCAAACGAAGTCATGGGGAGTATCGGGCTGTTGTGGCTTCCTGAGTGGCAAATGCCTTCGAGGTCAGGACAATCTGGCCGCACTACGTGGTCGCCTGTGTGGTATCTCGGGAGTTTAGTATTACCCTTCCCTAATTAAGCAGCGATCGAGTCCCGTGGCCGTGACACGTAAATATTGTCCATCAGGGACCGGGTAGGGTCGAATACAAGTGACGAAGGCTCGCCATTCATACGGATGGTAGCCTTCTGCATAGAGAAGGGTCAGGTTCCCAATCTACAGATATGAGAGAGGAGATCCTTAGGAAAGCCTATTCCCATTTTGTCGCGGCATCCAGTGGCATGAAGATATAACATGATCTTCATCACTAGTATTACTAGAGTGAGATGAAGAAACACGTTGGAGATTTTGTTGGTCGATGTCTCATGTGTCAGCAAGTAAAAGCTAAGCACCAGAGACCAGCGGGATTACTCTAGCTTTTGGAGGTAGCTGAGTGGAAGTGGGAGCATGTCACGATGGATTTTGTAACTCACTTGTCATGAACATCGCTAGGGCATGACGCGGTGTAGGTGATAGTGGACCGCCGACTTACTAAGTCGGCACACTTTTTGGCTGTGAGGATGACCTTCATTATGAAGGAATTCTGCAAGTAGTATATACGAGAGATTGTCAAGCCAGATGAGGTACCAAGATTCATAGATCTATGATCCTGGGTTTACGAATCCATTGAAGAGTTTCTAGCAAGTCAGCGGGGACACATTCGATGACGAAAGCAATCGTTTCATTTCCTGCATCTGATGGTCACGAGAGTGACCATCCATATTTTAGAGGACATGTTATAGGCATGCGTTTTAGATCTCAAGGATAGCTGGGAAGAGCATTTATCCTTAGTGGAGTTCGCCTACAACAAAAGTTATCAAGCGAGCATACGAATGGCACCCTATGAGGCACTATATGGGAGGCCTTGTCGATCTTCTGTTTGTTAGACGGAGGTGGAAGAGAGACCCACTATGGGTCCGGATTTGGTTAGGGACACCTTTGAGAAGGTGGATTTGATATGAAAGTGCATTTTCAAGGCTTAGAGCTGGCAGAAGAGCTATGCCAACAGACGGCGGCGACCTCTAAATTTTGAGGTGGGGGATCATGTCTTCTTGAAGGTGATGCCTAAGAGAGGAGTGGTCAGGCTTGACAAGTGGGAAAAACTATCGCCGAGATATATTGAGCCCTTCGAGGTACTCGAGAGGGTAGGTACAGTTGTTTACCAGTTGGTGTTACTGCTAAGTCTATCGGGTGTTTATGTAGTATTCCATGCTCCGAAAGTACTCTCCATATCTGACTCATGAGGTGGATTGGGGTGAGCTTGTTGTTGATGAAGATGGAACCTTCGAGGAGGGATCGGTACGTATCATGGATAGCCGGGATCAAGTTTTTTGAGGTAAGACCGTGAGGCTAGTAAAAGTGTTGTGACAGTACCGAGGAGTGGAGGAGACAACATGGAAACGCGAAGACACTATACGTACCAATTATCCTTTCTTATTTGAGAATGAATGTATGTTTTTTTGTCATTTGATATTAAAATGATTGTTGCATATGCATGTGATTGTATGTGTTTGTGTGTGTGAATTTCGTGTAAGATCGAAATTTTTAAGTAAGAACAAACTCCTAGTACTCAATCTTCCTCCGAAAATGGCAAAACGATAAATTGTTACTATAGTAAATGCTACAGACCTTAAATTTTTTAGATTTTAGATGACGAAACGAACCTCACCGTTGGACTGGTCTTGCGAAATCTAGCCACCTAGAGAAATTTCGTCGGATTCCAAGATAGTCGGATTTTTCACATTTTTCGAGGTGATTGGTGCTCGGTGACTCCAAAAAACGGGATTTTAAGAATAAAATGAAAAATTGGAAAACAATTTAAATCAAGATCATTTGAAATAATTTGAAATTAAACTAATAAAAAATTAATCGTTTCGAGACAGAAACGAACTCGAATAAGTCGTGGACACATGGCGCGACGTGGGCCAAGTATTTAAAATGATAAAAAGGGTTAAAAATCAGGGGAGGCAACAGAAAATATCTCACATTTTTTGTTGGTTCAACCGTGGGAGAGAAAGGAAGAGTCCAAGACTTCTTTCGACGATCCTCAGAGTTCCGTCGGTCGGAATTCGTCGGGTAAGAACTAAAGTTCATTGCCTCACGAGGGCTACGCGTGTGTACAAAAAAGGAGGGATTTCACCGAAGATCCAAAAGAAGAGATTTGGGTGAAATCAAAATTTTCGGATTTAGGAGGTGTTCTCGAGACCTTCTACTATTCTACTACGCTCCAAGAGGTAGAGATTCTTCTTACTTTGGTTTATTTTCACCATAAGGGCTGTTTGACATATTTTTAGCCTGTTTAAAGGGCTTTTGGTGCGTTTTATGACCTATTTGTGACCGGTTTTGTGAGCTAATTTGTGAGTGTTTATGGCTTGTTCAAAGGATGGTTTTAGGCATTGTTAGGCTCTGTTTTCTGCCATAAGGGGCTGTTTGGCCGGATTTTAGCCTGTTTAAGGGTTATTTGGACTTTTTTTTTAACAATGTATGACCCTTTTTATGGCCAGTTTTGTGGTATGATTTGTGAGTGTTTATGACATTTTCAAAGAAGTGTTCTAAGGGCTGTTTGGATTAAAAAAATCTAGTTTAGGGGCTGTTTTTAAGGGCCTGTTTGGAGTTTTTTTATGACAGGTTAAGGGGCCGTTTTGGATTGTTTTGTAGGCATATTATATGGCACACTTGGCCATAAGGATTAAAGTTGTAAAATAGTTTTGACATGTACCTTTATGTAAAATGGTTGTAATTGAATTCATATAGACTGTTTTTAATATAGCCATGTATGTTTTTATATGAGTAGATGAATGAACCTGGTGTGATAATTTTTTACTCAAAAATGGACCCGATGCGGTCATTGTTTTATATTAAGTCTCGTATGGGCTGCGTGGATTGTATATTATATAGGCCGCTGATAGAGCCCCTGCGTACAAAGCGAACTTTATCTAATTTCGTTAAATTACGATCCCGATGTCAGTGACACAAATGCGTGAGGACGAGTTACAATGACATCCACGCTCGTGGTCAGATGCGCATCAACGAACCCCTGAATTTTGGAACGTCACGAATAGAATTAGTTATATAAAATGGTAATAGTTAAAAATCTACTACTTTTGCATTCCAACAATTCCGTTTTTTCAACCAAAACATGGAGTCAACAACATTCAAAGCAAATTGATCCACACAATTGCTATTAGACACAAACTTAAAAACACAAATTGCTGCAAACATAACCCTAAAATTTCATACAGGAAACTATGGTTCTTAAAGTGGCATCATCTCCGAAAGCAAACCTGCAAACTTGGAGACAAACAGGAATTGCCATGCATATGCATGCACCAATGGCAAAGTTAGTCTGCTGTCCAGCTCTGCTCCACAATTTCCCTCACTTTTCGGTTGTACTCACGCTTATTCTCACTAAACATCCGAGCAGCTTCTGAATTTGCTGGAGAGTTTGGGTTGGGATCACAGAGTAGTGACTGCAACGAGAGGATAATAAAATTAGAACATCATGTGTAGAGACAAAGATCCATCTAATTAGTTGGCAATCCAGAGTTCAATTCTTTATTAAAAGTGACAAGAAGATGATTTTATAGTTCCATTCTCTAAAATCCATATCCAGGTAAATGAGTTCTTCGAAGCAGGTTCATTGACTTATAATGGTAACTCTCATGGTATTTTTTTGATAAATTTTACATGCTACACCCACAGCAAAAACTGGAAAGAGAAAAATGAAAGGCCAAATTGAACATCACTCTACCACAAAAAACCCCAAAACACCCTAATGGGGACTACCCTATAGATAACGAATGGGGACATGAAGCTTTTTCTGCATCAATATCATGCTTTATCCTTCGCATGTGTTCAAATGCTAACCCTTGGTTTAATTTATAAAAACTGACAAGAATGATCTCATTTTCTTGTAGTTAAGTCCCTTATAGAATTATCACTCAATTAAAAACAATGGCAACATTATCAAGATATGAATTTTATATTGGCAAGACCTGAATTGATGTAAGTATAGCTGCTACATCATATATAGGACTCCACTGATTTTGTAGAATATCCAGGCATATACTTCCATCTGCATAAACTGGCCAATAAAAAAGAAAAGGTGGAAGTAAGAAACTGCAGCCACAGCAATATTTAACATGAAGTGACACTAATCACAACATAGTTCCGACTTCAACTTACTATTTGGATGGAACATACGGGAAACAAATCGCACAGTTGGTGGTTTGTTTGGATAATCCTCCGTAAACTGAAGTGTCAATTTAAACGTACCTGAAGAACTCAAAAGGATATCTTTATAGATTTAAATGGAATCAAACTTATACTAAAAGAATGCTCCATATCTTTCTCACCAGTTATAAAGAAATAGAAGATTTTAAAAAAATCAGAAAAATGAACACAATAGTATGACACTTCCTCAACCACCCCTCTCCCACGTCCCCCCTCCATTTTAAGTCACATTAAATATATATATATATATATATATATATATATATATATATATATATATATATATATTTTATAGGCAGAGAAAGAAAGAAAATCAAGGGAATAAAGTCACATTAAATTTCAAACAGATACATGTAGTAACTGACTAACTACTAGGCCACAATGCCTTTAAAATAATACCATTTGATGCAGCTGATGCACCTTAAGCAATGGTAATACTACACATAAGCTATTCAATTAATCTAAACAATCAAATATTTTTGAAAATTTTGTTATTAGGAAATCAAATTTGCATCAAATGATAAGGCAGTTGAACTTTCATCTTAATCTCAAATGATAGTTCAAAGAAAGTTCCAAGAGACAACAACAACGTGCTAATGTTTGAGTGGACTATTGGTGCGTGCTGCCTGCCATAAAAGTTGCTAGTTGAACAACTATTAGAAGAGAATAAAATTCAAATTATTTACAACACCGGATTTGAAAAGCCTAAGAATTCCCATTGTTGTATAAGTGTATTAGCAATGAGTTGTGAACTTTGCTTAACCAAAGTTATCACTCCCACCACATGAATGATAATGGGAAATAAAAATAGTTCAAACCCTAAAAACCGAACATGAACTTGACTCAAGCAACAGTATGAAAAATAAATAGACTCAGACTCATATCCGTGATAGATAGCACACTGTTCTCAGGTCCAATTGCAGGGAAAGCAAGTCAAAATATTGCATAACATCACCACAAAGTGAACAATAAAAAATGATCCTTAGAGCAAGAATAGACTCACCTCCATCCCATGGAGTGTCATCTGGACTGCAATCCAAATCAGAAAAGAAACCAGAAATGGCTTATCCAACCATACTTAAACATACTGAGAAAGTAAAAGATAAATAAATAACCAGTAACATAAACAAGCAAAAGAAAAGTTTCCATGAACTTTGTTGCTCATTACCCAAATATAACAGCATTCCAAATCATTATATTATTGTCTTGGGGAGCTCCACTGATGCCAGCGGGCGGGTCCTGTTGCAACCTCTTAAAATCTCTCATCAATCTCTTCCTTGCTGGGGTCGACATAGTCACAGCCTACAAATCTCAATCAATACCAACCAAAAAAATCTCAATTCACTAAGTTCTCTCAAAAACTAATGAAGATGCATACAAACAACAGCCTTTTGCTTGGTTGCGGGGAAAATAGAGGAAAGAAATGAAAGTACAATTTTGAAAATTCAGCTAAACTAAATGACGCGTTTCGCTTGTAATATCAGGTTTAGTTCAGACCAAAATTTCACAATCTCAGGGCTTCTAAAATCAGAGCTCAAAGATTAAAAGAAATCGACACCTCTCTTCTTCGAGCTCATATTCCCCGCAACCAAACGTGACCTTATAGTTATTATTTATTGACAATTTTAGACTACCAGTGAATCCACAGAGATACCGAGAACTAGAGCTCAAGTTAAACGAAAAAGCTACGAACGCATTGAAAAAAAAAGCAGCAAAGCCACAGAGGTTAGGGTTTTCTATGGTTCCCTATACACGACAACAAACGAAGAGCTTTCTCCAATAGCCCGCCGCAGGAAAATCCTGTTTTTGGGATATAGATTTCCACCCATCCAAACACACCACCGGGTTTTGGTTTCTGGTTCATCAAACACAAAATTGGTCCTTTTTCTCTTCTCATCAAGATTCAAGATCACAATAAACAACAATTCCACTATAAAAAAATGACAAGAATTAAAATTACCCACGAAATATCGAGGCTGCCAACCAGATTAGAAGAGAAGATTTGGAATCTCCCCTAAAAGCGCCGAACCCAGGAAAAAAAAAGGAATCGCCAAAGGCAGAGAGAGAAACGAAAGCTAGAGAGAGAGAGAGGAGCAAAAGGAGGCCTGTATTTAGCAATTGGGAAATGAAAGAGAAAGATCGAGTTCGGGATTGAGGTTGGGAGTCGGATTGATACGTCGTCCACTGTCCCCACATCTTCAATTTTTTTATTTACGTGGACGAAAACATTTTCTTCTCTTATTACGAAAACATTTTATGAATCATATTGTATTTATTGATCGGAGTCGCCGCGAATAAATAAGCGCGTGATATTTATTACTTACGAATTTAATCGATTTATTATCTACATTAAACGTATCGATATGAATATGATCGATTTAATTTGATTATTTAAAATAATAAGAATTATAATTAATTATCAAATGCGTATTTATAGCATCTCTTGCTATTAAATTTAACGTATTAATTTTATTGATTCGCGAATATGGCGAAATGCGATTAGCTGATAAATCATATGTAGTGTTGAGTTGACCTTCGTGATAAATAAATTAATGTCAATTTCGCAGCATATAATAATTCAATGTGGTGATCATTCTCACATTATTATTATATGTTTTCTTATCCTCTTTTCCATGATTTTGTTTTTATTTTTCTCTTGCTTGTTATTATTAATTGGGACACGCCCTCAATTTTGAATAGATTAAAATCAAGAATTATTTGGTTAAAAATTTGTAAATCTATCCTCTTCATTTTTTTTAAAAGAAATTAACTTATTATGGACCAAAAATATCATTTATTATTTTACTTATATCTTTAAAAAGAAAGAGTTATTTTTATAAGAAAACAATAAAAGCATTTTTATTAAAATAAGGTTACGAATTAAAGAAGGGTTAGATTTTGAAATTTAATTTTTAAAATGTCTTTTAATTAAATCACCATAAAATTAATCTTTTTTTTTTTGAGAACTAATACCTTATTAAAATTTGAACCCTCTACAAACTGAATTAGATGTGGACCATAAAATCAATATGAAACTCTAACATTCATATAAACCGTATACATTCTTTAATATTTAATTTTTTCTAATAAGTTTCTTTAATATTAAACAATGTTTGTAGCTTTTTATATTTGGAAAAATATCTTAATATTTAATTTAATCAAACCCAATTGTTAAATTAATTTCCATTCTTTTAGAACTTGGATTAAAAGATTGATTAAAGAAAAACCATAGTTTGCATGTTGTTCAATTCTTTCCAAAGGTTTTTCAAATGTTAAAGAGCTATTAATTAAGGCTTCTTGTCCTAATTCTAAGTTTTAAAGATATATTTTTAGAGTAATTGATTGAGTTAAAGGAAATTGATTGAGTCAAAACCTTAGTTTCATTAGGAGCATGATGGGCATATTTTACCATAATTTTGTAACCTTAAAACTTGTAGGGAGATGAGGGACTATTTGCATTTATTTTTCTCATCCCTAAATCTTATTAAATGGAACTTTTAGGGAAATTAGTAGTTCGACATTTTAATTTTTAAACATATCTACTCTAGACTAAGCCCCAACCAATGGTATCTTAACTGTTAGTAGCTGGGGCTAGCTAAAGCCTTGATTGGTTAAGCAATAGTAGCCTTTAGTAGTTAGAAGTAGTTGAGACCGATTTGTCGGCTAATCAATTCCAAATCAACAACTAATTTAGACTTTCAACTCCAATTTAAAAGATTGTTAGACAAAAACCTTCCAGGATCAAATATTCAAAATATTATCGAGATAGGTTTCCAACACATGACCTTCTGGTAAACTAAGTTTTGATATTATGTTAATTACAATGATAGACCCAAGAATTTAGTTCAAAATGGGTATAACTTTAGTCTTATAATATAAGATTTTTCAAATTCAGAAGGGACATAATTAAGGTTTTGGGTTTAAATCTGTTTAACTATAAGAGAAAAAAATTTTGCAGAAAAATTTAAGGGAGATATATGTTTCCTCTAGGCATTAGCTAGGTCCGTCATTGATGTTAAATAACTCCTAAAAACTCAATATGTAAGATTTGAGTTTAATATGAAAACCGTACTATTATAATTAGATAAAACTAATATAAATCTTGAGTTTATTTTTTCTTTATTCACTACACTTTTTATTTATTTACAATCACTCTCATAGCCACATTGATTTTTATCATATCATTACTTGTATTCTATATATATTTGTTAATTTAAAAAAAAAAATAACCAACATAAAAGAATGGAATCGGAATATATGGGAATATCTCTAAACGAATGTGCATGCATCCACGCATGGGAGGGGAATAGGAATGTAATGAAAAGAGTGAGGAACACTGCATGTGACTTTATTCCTCCTTATCTACATTGATATCTTCTCACAATTCTGTCTCACATTTCCAAAATTATCCATTCACATCTTGTATTCTACTAAAAGATCGATTCATTGTTTGGGCAAAATAAATAACTGCATTGAAAAGTAGTATTGAGTAGGGTTTAAAAAATTTGATACGATACATGAATATGATATGAATCTAATATGGTTTTTGTAGGTTTGTTCTCATGCTCCATTGTTGTAAATCTAGCATCATTTAATAAATAGGTTATATTCGTGTTGGCCTGCATCTGAATTTGATTTGAATTGATCTAGTTTAATTATTATATTAATTAATTAACTTTATTTAGTAAGTTATTTATGTTAAATATGGATTATTAATTATATTAGTAATTTAAACAATAAAATTAACAAACATGTTAAATTTAATGAGTTATTTGTGTTAAGCATTAAGTGATGATTAATTATAATTTTTGTTAATTTTTAAATAATCGAATTAAATGAGTTATATTCGTGTTGGCCTGCACTAACATGATAAGAGATGAGTTGAGTTTGGGTTAAGCAATTTTTACCGTTTAGTATTAAATTAATGAGGTTTGGGTTGGTGAATGTGTGTCAGAGTAGATTAACATGACATGAATATGACCTACTGACACGAGTTGCCACCCATAATATTGAGGTTGATGAGACAATTGTTTAGTTGGTGGATGTATCTTATGTACAATAGTGACGAAACTAGAAAATAAGTTGAGGAGACAAAAAACAATAAAGGTCTATTTGGTTCATGTTTTGGAAAATTGTTTCATATTCAAATCCTACAAGTTTAAGCTTTTAGGAGAGTTAATCATTTAACAAGATATCATAGTTTGGTCTAACACCATCTCTATAATTTATTTCTCATTTGTTTTTGTACCTTCATGACGATGGACTCTATTTAATTTGTTTAACTCCCATCATTGCATATATGGGACCTGATAGGGTTTGAAAAATGGGCTCGCAGGCCCACTCGCTAAACCCCAAAAGAGAGGCATGCCCATTGAAGCATCCAGGCCTTTTGACGCCAGCCCAGGATGAGGGCCCATTCCGCTAGAAATGCGGGTGAAGCATTGGCGAGCCTTTTGGCCTTGACCCGGGATGAAGGATGAAGGCCCAACCCGCTCGGCCTAAAGGTCGATTATGGGTAATCAAGAAAGCCCGTATTATTGCGGAAATCAGTAAATCAATAGATAAGGGAAATAGACCCCCGATAATATATTATCCGACAAATCTACCTAAATCTTACCGGTTAGGAAAGTAGATAGTCGCGATACAGCTCATCAGCGGGATCCCACCAATAAGGAAATGATTCAAATATTTGCATTTTCTATATCCATAATCAAATCGATATCAGAAAATATCCCATCCAATAGGAAAGAATCCATAATCACCATCAAGCGGTAAAACATTTACTAAATACAGAGGCCGCTGCCGGTGAAAGTGCGCCCAAACGCATCGCCTTTTATTCGCCCTACATGCGGTCCGTCTTTTGCCGCCGAGAAAGAGCGCTTAGGCATCGGGCGGCCCGCAGGCGAAGCCACCGCCCAGCCCCTTCTTTCTTGTTTTTGCGGAGAATTGCCCACATCCGAGAGGCGCGGAACCAGCCTTTGCGGCAATCCCCACTTTCAGCCACGACTATCACGCGAGGAGCACCGCGAGACCGGCGAAGCGTAGTCGAGTCGGCCCAGCGGCCCCCTGCGCTCCAGCATGATTCGGTTGAAAAAGGCATCATCGGTTGGCGCGTGCGGCCAGGAGCAGCTTGAGTTCCTTTACAAATATAAGCGATTTCTCGATTCGCGATGGTATCGACCGAACCTGGCGGGAAGCGATGCGATCGCGGATCAGGATCCAGCGGTGTGCCGGATAAGCGAACCTCTGGCACGTGGCGATGCAAGCCCGGCCACGAGCGAGGTGGAGCGCTCCGCCTCACCAACCCGACGCGATGGGAGGGTGAACAACTCACGGGCGGATCACGGCGCCCACGGATACCTGATGAACCACGGAAAATTCACCGCGTTTCTTCCTCGAAGAGGGCAACACAATCGACATTCCTCGGCGCGAAACATAGCGAGTCTAAGCCAGAGCTGGGGGGCACGGACCACGATTGGCCCCAGAGGAGGCGAAGCAACACTCGGGGGCATGTTGGGAGCAGAACTGTGCCCTCGTGAGGAGGCGGGAGAAGCGATCATGGGAGTGGGGTTCGAGGAGCCTCGTGAGGCTGGTAGGTGTGAAGGAAGTGGTGAGAGGACGCTCTCCTGACACTATGGACACCTTGGTACAACAAAGGCGGAGTCACCCTTCACGGTAGAGGTGCTTCACTTCCCTCTTCCGGCCAAAATTCGGGATCACCCACAGTGGAAGCATTCGATGGTGTCGGGGATCCGATTAGATCATCTCGGCTTGCCCCAACGAATGGGCTGCATGGGTATCAAGATGCGGTGCGATCGGGCTTTTGCTATCACATTAAAGGCCCGACCTTGGCACGGTTTAATAGAACTTCCATCGTCATCCAATCTCCTCGTTCGAAGAGCTATCCATTGCGATTCGTCTCACTTCATTAGAGCTGAGACGATATAGAAAGCGAGTTATCATCACATTGACCATCAAGCGGAGCTTCATGAAAGCACGAGTCTTGCTGTCCGGAGATTCAATGCGAGTCTCTAAAGGTAGATATACCCAGGCGAAGTTCGCTATCCACTTGCATTCATTGCTGGCTTAGGGGTTGAGTCGAAAGACTTGATGTTTTCCATCTCCAAAATCCCCAATGGCGTAGTTTGAGAGTGCTCATAACAAAGAAGTATATTAGCAGTGAAAAGCCCTCATATCCAAGAAAGGCTCTTCCACCTTAAAGAAAAAGCGGGACGGATAAGCGGCGAGGGCGAAGCCCCAAAGACAAAGCGACCGGAAAGGTCTCCCAAGAAAGATGGAGAAGCGGTCCCGAAAGGCGATGGCACGTTATTCGCCTCGGTTCGCTCCGTGCGGCCTCGATTATCCGCAGTCTGCGAAGTGCGAAGCGAGCGGTTCTGGTGGCGACTCAAATGAAGTGGACCAGCCACAAGAACCCAGCACGAATCGCTGCGAGTTCCATAGGGACCTCTGGGCACCCGCCACGGATGTTTACTCCTGACTCGAGAGGAAATGAAATTATATCTGACTGTACCTCCAGGCTTGATTCATATCCTAATCGGTCTGAGTCAAGCTCAGAACCGGGCCCAGGCTCGTGACCACCACCTCGGCAGGCGGCAACTCAGCACCAACAGCCTTTAGGAGAAATCCGTGTGATCTCAGGAGGATTCGTAGGAGGAGGGGAATCGGTTGACTCGAAGGCCGATACGCGGCGACGTCAGTCGGCGGAGATAGAAATACAAGCGGTGTCAGCTGCGTGAACGACCACGTCATGCATTCTGGTCGGTCGAAGGGATGCCCAGCACCCCATGACGACCCATTGGTAGTTTGGCCTTGATTGTAGCCCGATAAGCAGTTCGTAGTCTGGTGTGAGAGTTCGGTGACGTCAACTCTTACGCTCGGCCCGATAAGAATGGGCATTGGAAGGAGAGAATGGAACCGTCAACACCATCTGCGGGGTTCTCGAGGAAAGGTATTACCTTTTGGGCTCAGCCACAACGGTACTCTGCCAGAGTCACTTGCCCGGAGCAATGACGGCAATGAAGATTCCTCGGTATGAAGCGCCCGTCGCATAATATGTTGTTAGGTAAACCTCTCTTGTACAGCTAAATTTATCCCCTCGCATACCACATGATGATCGAGTTTCCTACCGTAGCGGAGTAGGAATGGTTCGAGAGACAGTGGCCGGGAATGCTTCGGCATCCATGGAAAAAAAGCGATTAGATAACATATACCTGGATGAGCTCGACATGCGCAACGAGGTGCTCACCAGGCGACCTCGGAAGAACTAGAACTAGAACCCAGACGTTGACGACCACCGAACATCTCGCCTATATCTGGCTCCGGCCAGCGTAAGACCTCAAAAGCCTCCTCACCCATTTTTTGAGTTAAAATAAAGACGTCTTCGCATGGAAGCAAAGCGACATGGGAGGAATCAATCTACGCATCACTCATAAAAATAACGCCGCCCATCCTTCGCCCAATCAAATAAAAGAGGAGGAGCTTAGCGCCAGAAAGACAAAAAGCCATCAACGAGGAGGTTGGCAAACTCCTCCAAGCAGGAGCGATCAGGGAGGTGGAGTATCCTGAGTGGTTGGCCAACGTCGTACTCGTCAAAAGAGCAAATGGCAAATGGCGACTCTGTATCGACTTCACTGACATCAACAAAGCGTGCCCAAAGGACAGTTTCCCTTTACCGAGGATCGACCTCATCGTAGATGCCATAGCCGCCGCGAACTCTCACTTCCATGGACGCCTCCCGCCACAACCAGACAAGATGGGACCTGCACGACCAAGAAAAGACTTCTGCTCACACAAATACAGGAACCTATTGTTATCGTGTGATGCCGTTCGGGTTCAAGAACGCAGGAGCTACCCATCGAGGCCGGTGAACCTGATGGGGTTCGTGGCGCATAGGCACAACTATGGAGGTGTACATAGATGACATGTTCCAGAAAATCCACCACGTACCCGAGCCCACATAGCTCATCTGTCCGGAGGTGTTCCGTGATCCTCGAGAAATTACAACATGAAACTCAATCCGTGCCAAGTGTGCCTTCGTATCAAATTAAAATTCCCGGGTTTCATAGTCAACCACCAAGGAATTGGAGGCAAATCCATAAATAGTAGCCGTGCTCGACATGCCATCGCTAATGTGCATAAAGGAAGTCCAAATTATTCGACGTAGGGCGATTGTCGCTTTAAGCCGATTCATATCCAGTGGCAAGATAAATGCCACCTTTCTTCCAAGTCCTCAAGAAGGCTCTTCAACGGATACTAAGTGCGAAGAAGCATTCTCAGCATTGAAAACATATTCGAGCTCCCCTCTCATTCTAGTAAGTCCTATTGAAGGGGAGCTCCTCACTCTATACTTAGTCAGATTTGACTTCTCTGACTAAATAAGTCTCATCGTGAGACAAAGAACAAGTGCAAAGACCCAACTTACTATCAAGAATGAAGCCGAGAGGAGCAGAGAGAGGGGTACCCAAGGATGAGAAATTAATTTTGGCATTGGTAACCACAGCTCGAACTTCGCCCTTACTTCTAGGCTCATACCATAGAAGTTCCAATGTATCACCCCGGCGCGAAGCAAGTGTCGCATAAACTGCAGATCCTCCCAAGGTCGATGAAGCGGGCCATAGAGGCTGGTTAACGACATCAGATACAAGCCGAAAACTACAATAAAAGGGCAGTCTCAGCCAACTTCGCTGAGGCTCCTCTAGCAATTTTTTTTTTTTTTTTTTTTTTTTTTTTTTTTTTTTTTTTTTTTTTTTTTTTTTTTTTTTTTTTTTTTTTTTTTTTTTTTTTAAAAAAAAAAAAAAAAAAAAAAAAAGGAACTCAAGTAAGAACGATCAAACAATGACTCGACTTCTATCTCGAAACTTCTCTGTAGATGGAGCTCAATGCACAAGGGAGCCGGCAGGTCTAATCTCGACCTCTCTGCATGAATGTAGAGCATTGAGTACACACTCGCATTCGATTCCAAGTTTCCAACAACGAGCAGGCCGAGCATGAGGCCGTAATATATGGCCTCAACCTCGCCATTCATCTGAGTTAACCAAATTAGAGGTCCGCAGCCGACTCCAAATCGGTAGTAAGACGTAGAAGACACCCCACGAGGCTAAAAGTGGAAGGATGATCCTATACTTCCAAAAGGTATGAGATTTCTCTATTGAAAAATTGTACGTCTGTGCCGATTCCCCCGTGAGCAGAACTCCCGAGTCGACGACTTGGCAAAGTTAGCGACAAAATTTTTGCCAAGAAGACTCCTCAAAGCAGTCAACACTGTCGTATCACCGACAGAGCCCTTATAGATCTCGCTGACGGGAAGCCGCCTGTGCCCAACCGAGCCGAGTCGATGGACCCCATTTGGGATTATATAATACACGGACGTCTACCCGACGACCCGAAAGAAGCAGCTAAAATTAGGACGAGGTCGCCCAGACATTCACTAATCACGAAGTTTTTACAAACGGTGTTTCTTCACACCCATCCTTAAGTGCATCGCGGGAAAAAACACTGAATATGTACTAAGGGAAGTACATGAAGTTATATGCGAAATCATATCGAGCTCTGCATTAGCAAGGAAGGTCTTGCTGCGTGGATACTACCGCCCAGATACCTGATGCGACAAACTCAGTCAGAGATGCAAGATTTGTCGAGCACAAGATCTCACGCTCCCATTCAGCCCTCGACATCAATCACAAGCCCCGCCTTTCCAACAATGAGGTTCGACATATCGGACTTCGCCTTATCGGGAAGCGGCCACGAAATTCATCATCGCCGCAGCGGATTACTTCACCAAGTGGGCCAGTCGAACTCTTCGCCAATCACGTAACGTAAGATACGCAATTTTGTGTGGCGAGCCATCATATGCATGTTTGGTATCCCAAGAGCCCTGGTATCAGACAACGGAAAACAATTTGACAACGCCAAGTTCAGAGATTTATGTGCCGAGCTCTAATTAAGGAGAATTATTATCACTCTGAAGACATCCGCAATCTAATGGTCGCCAAGTCACCATCGTAACCCTTAAGGCCGCGCAGTTAATTGCCCACAAATCAAGATCTTAAAGGGAATGGTAGAATACCTCCCGAGGTGCTAAGGGCCTACAGACAACGCAGGTCAAGAACCCGGAAACCCCATTCGCCTAAATTGGCATCAAGTAGTACTGCCGAGGTCGGATTAAAGTCCCCAAGGATCGAGTTAGCAACAGTGGAACACAATGACGAGGCTCTCCGCCTAAATTTGGATCTCCTAGATGAAAAACGTGAGTAGGTTCCAGTGCACCAAGATCATCAAAAATGAAGATCACAGGTACTACAACCAAAAGTCAAAACCCAAGAGCTACACGCCTGGTGGATTTAGTCTTAGCAGCTCTCGCCAACAAGGAAGAATCCAAAGACATGGAAAACTCGTCCCAACTCGGGAAGGCCCCTACATCATATCTCTGTCACTGACTCCAGTAATTACGAGCTCAATGTATGAGGGAAAATTTTACAAAGATGCATGGAATGCGAGCATCTTAAGCAATGCGAGACTTTGGTGGGTAATCTTAAATAAAGTATTATTGGTTTTCAGATGACGAATGAGAGTTTGTTGTGATTTAGTTAAACATTGAAAATAGCACATCCATAGAAGGCGCAAGAAAATTAAATACACCAGAACGTGAAAATTCATGATCCATAAAGGAAAAATCTCTCTTTATTCTAGTCGAAATTACATTCAATTACAATCAGTAGTGTCATCGATTACATCTTGGAAGCAATACGCATGTGCTAGCCTCTCAAAAAAAAAAAAAAAAAAAAAAATCTCAAGAAGGGAAGAGGAAAGGAAAACGAAAGTAGCAAGATGGTACAGTGGATGGAAAGAGCTCAGGCGAAAGAGCGGAGAATCGACGGGAAGAAAGAAGAAAGAAAAAAGGAGAAATGAGATGTGGAAAAGAAGAAAGGAAGGAAGAGAGAATGAAGGAGAAGGAGAAAGAGACGAAAGGAGAGGAAGAGAAAAGAAGAATGTAATGTGAGAAAATCCAAGACAAGAAATGCATTTCTCCTCGACACATTCCTCAGCACGGTTAGGGAATGACTTGCATAAAGGGTAGACTAGGGAAAAAACACAACTCCCACAAGCGAAGTCAACAAAACTAAACGGAATCTTGGTGGATCCCGAAGCGAAGGCGATCAAGCTTTGAGCTTCATCTCGCACATATCACGATCACGCACGAAAGAAGCGAATATCAAGTATAAACTCCATAGCAATGAAGCCGCCATTTATAAGAAGGCGAAGCACTTTCGAAAATTCGTATGGCTTAGCTTCAAATTCTCTCCATAAATCCCGGCATTAAGGCGCTCGCGCCTTTCCAAGAAAATCGAAGTCAATAGGCATGGCGGCTCACTTTGATGAGCTCGACTACTTTGCCTTGAGCCTGCGGCCTAGAGTCGGTCGGCAAATTTTGGATGGCCAACAGGAAGGCCTCAGCGCCCGAGCCCGATGGCTCACTATTGGCGAGCTCGACTACTGCGCACGAGGCCAGCGACTGGGAGTCGGATCAGCTGGCTGGTACGGATCGCGCTGACAAGGCCTCGGCGCAGGCCAGTGGCGCTCACTTTGGCGACTGGGAGCTACTGCGCACGGGGCCGCGCGGCCCTGAGATAATATCAGCTCGAGGTGGATCGCCCGATAAGGCCTCGGCGCTCGAGCCCGGTAGCTCACTCACTTTGTGACAATTACTGCACGAGGCCACGCTGACTGGGAGTCGGATCGGCTCGAAATTTAGATTGCCAATGAGGCCTCCCGGCGCAGACCCGATAGCTCACTTTGGCGGGTTCGCTACTCTTGCATAGGCCATGCGACCTAGTCGGATCGGCTGGCTGGATGTGACAAGGCCTCGGCGCCGGGCCTAGTAGCTCACTTTGGCGGAGTTCGACTTCTCGCATAGGCCGTGCGACTGGGGTCGGATCGGCTGGTGGATGCGACAGACTCGGCGCCGAACTCGATGGCTCACTTGGCGGAGCTTGACTATACGCACGGGCCACGCGACTAGGAGTTCGATCGGTTGGTGGATCATGACAAGGCCTCGGCGCCGGGCCTGATATCTCTTTGTGAGCTCGACTACTTTGCACGGTGTACATGACTTGGGGTCGGATCGACAAGGAGTGGATCGCCCGAATGAGGCCTCGGCGCTGAGACCAGTGGCTCCTTTGTGAGCTGCGACTATACGCACAGGCCACGCGACCTAGAGGTCGGATCATTTCAGTACGGATCGCCAACAAGACCTCGGCGCTCGGGCCCAGTCGCTCACTTTGACAAGCTCGACTACTGCACGGGGCCACGACTGGGGTCGGATCCGGCAAATTTGGATTGCCCATGAGCCTCGGTGCCGGGAGCCCGGTGGCTCACTTGACGAGCTTGACTACTCTGCACTGAGCCACCATGACACAAGTCGGATCATTCGAGTTTGGATCGCCAACAAGGCCTCAGCGCCCAGGGCCCAGTAGCTCACTTTGGCGAGTTAGAGCTACTGCGCACCGAGGCCCGCGCCGGCTGGGAGTCGGATTAGCGGTGGATCGTGAGCAAGCCTCTCGGCGCGGGGCCCGAGCGGCTCGGTTTGACAACCTCGACTATTCTACTCAGGTCATGCAGCCTAAAAGTGCAGTTAGCCCGAGACGGAAGTAACCACGCTGTGAAGCCTCGGCGGTTCGAAGAAGGCTAGAATTGCTCGACTACACATCCCGTGGCTATCAAGCTCGGACTTTCAAGTTAGGCCATGCGGCCAAAGAAAGTGTCTAGATCATGAAGAATGAGTGCTGGTAAAGACGAAAGTGATGAAATAAAAAATGAATATTCATTAAGAAAAAAGGCTACATATGTCTATATGCAGAATATTATACATCAGAAGAAGGAGAGTGAGCCTTAGTAGGGGTATCAGGCTCTCTAGAAGGATCTGCGGAGAAAGACTCCTCTGCCTCCTCGTGCTTAGGGGTCGAAGTTGTAAATCAAACTGGATAAGCGTTGTGGCCTTCTCTTTGCGAGCCACCCAGAAGCCCAGTGCGGCGGTCCCTCAGTCTTCCTATAACCGTCCGTGAGCAGCAAATTTATTTGCTGATGAAGGTCCCCACCTGACCCGCGGCCTCCTCAGTTAAGGCGTTACCCGGTGGCAGCCTTGGAGGCCTTCGCGGCGGCGAATCGATAGTGCCGTCTTATCACGCGGGTCGTCTTTGATCATACGCGGTTCTTCCTTAGACTCCGGCTTCGCCTTGGGGATGTGAAACTCATCCTAACCATCGAAGTTCATATTGGGCGGGCGCAACGGGTCCCTTGCCTACAGCAAGTCATTTTGTGCAATACAAATCATCGAACTTCCGGCTTCGCCTTGGTCGCTCTCCAAGCGTTTTTCGGGCCTCGTCTTCCTGCCCTCGGCCCGAGCACGTCTTGAGCGTGGTGTCTTCCGTCAGTTTGAGCTTCCGCGCCTCCTCGGTCATACGTTGCACGACCCGCCCGGCTTCGGCCGGCTTAGATGTGAGAAGCCTTACCGTAGCTGTAAGCCGGGCTTCTTTGGCATGACTTTCGTTTAGTTTGGCCTTTTGGCCAAACCCCGGCTAAATGGTAGCCACCACTTTTTTGACGTAAATCGACATCTAATCTGAGTTCAATCCTCGACTCAAAATGGAATCGGACATACTGACGAGTGTGAGGAGCTTGGAGCGACCCCACGGAAGATAGGGCCAAAGCCTCTTCAGCAGGCGGCGCACTCGACCTCTTGAGATCAAGTCACTTAAGAATGGACGAGGCTGGCAGCGTGCGCGGGATTCGACATTGAAGCGAGAGTCCCGATCTACGCGATTTAGGATTAGGATCCTTCCTCCTCGACTCTTATCGCCGAAGGTGACCTATCACTCTTCGTTGGCGGATTCCAGACAGTAATGGGCATGACCGCCAACGGCCCCACCCAAGGGACCTTTTGCCTTGACGGACCAGGCAGGCTGTGAACTGTATAGGAGCCTGTCCGGAGCGACTACCCCGCTTCCGACTTTTCGGACATAGTAGACGGAGAAGATGAAAGAGGCCCTGATTTAGGAACTTTGACCAAAGCCGGTCGATCTTTCTCAATGGAGTCGGGGTTTTTCGTTTCTGCGCTGGGGGCTTGGGACGGCGTCTCCAACGCGGCGAGCGATAGTTCTCCCTTAGTGGGTTTAGCAGCGGAGGGCCCAATGGGAGAAACTTTCATGGTGGAAGGAGGCGAAGGCCTTAAAGTAGCAGAGCGAGTAGACCTCGAGCTCGAAGGCGAGCTCGAAGGGTCAGGAATATCCGACTTGATCAGCTCCGCGTAAGGATGAGGAGGACACTTAGCCAACGCCAGCGCTATGACGTTATCTTCAGCGCTGAGATCAATTCGAGCACCTGAGAAGCATGTAGGCGGTCACGAGAATCGAAATACTTGATGACCTCACACAGAGTTATACCCAACTTGAGCGAACACTCACGTAGATTCTCGGGGGTGGTCAAAGCAACCGGAACGCCCAGGGTGTCGTCCTTGTCAAGAGGGTCATATTCCCGATTCCACATTTTCATAGTAGCGTCCTTCCCGGCTTGTGGGAAGGAAGATCGGAAATCACGGAGGAGCGCGAGCGCTGAAAAATAGAAGAATCCATGTCTGACGGTCTCCTTGGTAAGATGGAAGGTAGCTTCGCTGGGACACCAGGCCCCATGTCCCTAAAGAAAACCAATAGACCCAACAAAATACCCCTGACCATTTAAGTAGCGGTTAGAGAAGGACGGACATTGAGTCTTTGTAAAACCCCTTTTATGAAGGGATGTAGAGGAAGCGAGAGAATAGGTATCGAGGCCGCGAAGCACACCATCTTAGGCACGAGAACCACATGGGGTCAAAACATCGGGGACCACACTCGGGCTCGAGGGAGGTGGTAGCACGTCACATGAAAGGTGGCCCCATATGAGGGCCAGGCCTTCTTTAGGCCCCACAGGTTCGCGTGCGAGCAACGGATCTTAGGTATTTTGACCCCAGGGAGTATTTAATCGGAGTCTATTTTACCCTTACCCTTGTCGAGGAAAGGAGGCGTCGCTAGGGCATCTCAGTTCAGCCTCGGCCAGAAACAGTCGGAGCGCCGCGATTCGTCGAGAGCGACAACGTAGAAGAATCACCTTAATCTTAGCGAGAGAAGAAGAAGCGACCGGACCCGTGATGAAAGTAAATAATGAAAATAAAATTTGGTCAACTTAACCCTAGCGCCTCGTCGTACCAGTCAAAAAAGAAACCAAAGAGATAAAGACGCGATGTGGTCAAGGGAATAAAACGAAGAAGCTATCTCGGGAAAACGCCCGGAAAAAAGACTACACCGCAAAAAAGGTCGGACGGAGAAGCTAGAAAATGAAGTCTGAGGTGGTAGGAAGCGAGAAGAGGTCGCGAGGATCGGGGGGCACCTGAGACGGAGGAGGTGCAACGAGAAAGAAGCGAGGAAATTGAAAATTAGAAGAAATAAGCGCGAAAACCAAAGAGTCATCATTATCGCGCGAAGGCGTATGGCGGCTTGATCAAGCCTTAACTAACCCATTGGCAGACACGTGGAAATTGCATCCGTCTGGCGTTCACATTGCCCTTGCGCCCACACCGTACACAAGAATTTGGGGAGCCGTGATAGAGTTTGAAAAAATGGGCTCATGAGGCCCACTCACTAAAGCCCGAAAGGAGAGGCATGCCAGTTGAAGCGTCGAGGGCCTTTTGCCTTGACCAGGGATGAGGGCCATTAGCTAAACATGCCCATTAAAGCATTCAAGCCTTTTTGACGCCAGCCCAGGATGAAGGATGAAGGCCCAACCCGCTCGGCCCACAGGTCGATTATGGGTAATCAAGAAAGCCATTACCTTGATCAGGCGAATCCAGCTAGATAAGGGAAATAGAATAACACGCGATAATATTATCAGAAGCGGAATGCACAATCTTCTGGTTAAGTAAGATAATTCGCGATAATACAGTAAGTAACGGGATCCACGATAAAGGAGAAATAATTCAATAGAACACTTACTTTCTATATCCGTAATCAAATCCACGATATCGAGAAAATATCATCGATAGGAAAGAATCCCTAATCACCATCGTGGTAGAACATCTTATAAATACAAGGCCACACTCGTCGGTGAAGGTATGCAAACATGCATGTACATTCCCTCGCGGAGTCCATCTTCTCTCGGAAAAGAAGCGGCTTAGAAAGCGTCGGGTGGCGTGGTAACTTCATGAGCCCGCTTCTTTCTTGTTTTCGGAGAAGTGCCACGTCCAGGAAGCGCGGACCGACCTTGCGGCAATCTACTTAGACCCGACGATCTAGGAGCACATGACCCATTGACTTGTCAGTCCAGTCGGCCCAACTGACCCCCTACGCTCGATGATTCAGGTTGAAAAGAGCGTGTCGGAATAGAAAATATGTAAATTTTTGATGAATTTTTATTATATTTGATTTGATTTTATATTATCTCCTATAAAACCAAGCATGAGAAAATCATTTTTCTTAGTTTTTTTTTTTGTCAGAACTTTTTAAGTTCCAAATAGGGTTTAAGGTTGTGCTTGGTTGAAAAAATGCTAATGAATTTTTTTATATTTGGATGTGTAATGAAAAATTTTCAAAGAAAATAAAATATACATAAAAGCATCTAGAAACTTAAGTATTTTAAAAATATTTAATCTTTATAATGACAAATGAAAATAAATAAAAATCGTTTGAAGTATTAAATAAAAATAATACATTAGATTTAATTTAATTTTTAATTTCCTTCATTTTTTTTCTTTTTCTTTTATTTTTCTTTGCATTTTTCTCAATTTTTTTGAGAACGAAACATACCTAAATTAATATCATAGGGCAAATAATAAAGCATAAATCAGTTACCTAGTTAAATGGTAATTAACTTTTGCTTTGAATTTAAACATTTGGATTCAATGTTTATGTAAACAAATATTTTTCCAAAATTTGAGGGGGAACAATTTCCAAAATTTTAAGGGGGGGAACTGGTACACACAATTCTTATTTTTATTTTATTTTTTAAATATTTATCTAGTAGTTTTTTTTACACATGAAACAATTTTTTTTTTTTGTCTTTCTATTTGTTAGAAAAAATGTTAATGATGTTTGAGTTAAACTTCAACAATCCCAAATTGTTAAAACAAGATAAGTCACAAGGCTTTATATAAGCACTTTGTTCTGTCCGCCAGAGAATGGATAGGGCCTAGATGAGGTCACATGTGGAGTGCAGCATGTGGGCTCCCTTGTGGGCTAGGCCTATAGGGCTTTATATTAAAGTCAAAGATGGGTCTTGGGCCTTGGGGTCGGGGGCTTATCTGATAAATAATTAATTTTTTAAACTTTAATTATTTAATTTAAATTTATTAATTACAGATTTTTTAAATGGTTAATATTTATGTTTATTGACTAACAGACATGTCTGTATAAGTTATGTTTGTTGATTAACAAACATAACCTTAAAGAAGTTAGTCTATATATATTACAGTATATGATACAAAAAAAAAAAAGCAATGAAAAATAGAATTTGTTAAGTCTAATTGAAAGAATAAATATACAAACGTTCAAGAGCATTATGAAATTTAGTGTGCAAATTTGCAGAAGCTATTCACAGTTGAATCCTGGGAACATAACATCCATAGCCTTCAAGCACAAGTGAAGGGGTGAAATTTAATTTTAAGGGCGTTACATTATGGCGCACGTGATTAGGATCTGATTAGGATAATGTATTTTATTATTGTTTTTTGTAATACTACATTGGTTTTAAAATATTCAACATTCTTAAACAGAAAATCTTCTTTTCTTATATTACTTGAATCTTATTCAAATTATGGTTTCTTGAAAAGCTTTGAAAGATATGGTTTCAAGTTCAAAACAAGTGACTGATGTCTCCAAGAATGATGAGAAGCATGAGAAATTCAAAGGCATTGATTTCAAAAGGTGGCAGCAGAAAATGCTATTTTATTTGACCACCATGAACCTGACACACATTATCCAGGAAGAGTGTCCCAAACCAACCGATCCAACCTCTAAGGAGTCTATGATGACGGTTGATGCATGGAAGAATTATGACTTTCTGTGTAGGAATTATATCCTTAATAGACTTGATGATACATTATATGACATGTATTCATCATGTAATTTTGCTAAGGAACTTTGGGATTCACTTGAGAAAAAATACAAAATAGAAGATGCAAGTGCTAAAAAAATTGTAATTGACAAATTTCTCAAGTACATCATGGTGGATACTAAGACTGTTATGAAGCAAGTGGAAGAACTTCAAGTCTTGATACATGAATTGCACTTAGAAGGATGCTCAATTAATGAGCACTTTCAAGTAGGAGCAATCATTGAGAAGCTGCCTCTTTCATGGAATGACTGTAGACCCTCAATTTTGCCCTCAACACTTGCATTTATCCTATGGGTGTCACACTCACCCATCGTTCTTATATAGCACCATTAGGGCCCTTTTGAAACCCCAGTGGTCTCGAGCCGCGGGTGGGCAGCATGTGGCCCATTGGTGCGTATGTAATTGCCCGGGTGTCATCGTGGATTCTTTTAGTTGGTGTCATGTAGGAAGCAAGTGGCCCCCTCCCGAGGTTTAACTCGTCAGGTTTACATTGGGTATGTCGAATTCGGAGCACTTGGGCTTGTTTCGATCATATCTCCCTCATCCGAACTCGAAATCATGCACCATTTCTTTTGTTGGATTCCCTACTCATTGAAGAATTCACTGAAAAAATTTGAGAATTTTTTATCTACCAGATCGACCATTTTGAAACCGGCTCAGCTAGTTCAACGGATTTCGGTTGAAGTTCATTATTCGAGCATGTTCAAATTTGGAGCACCCAAGCTTGTTTTGGTCATATCTCCCTCATTTAAACTCGAAATCATGCACTGTTTCTTTTTTTGAATTCCTTACTCTTCAAGGAACATTCTGTCAAATTTTTAGATTTTTTATCAATCGGATCGACCAGTTGGGAACTAGATAAGCCAGTTCGCTAGTTTTTTTTTTTCCAGGGATAGCAGTTAGGGCATCTTGGCTTGTTTCAGTCGGTTCTCACTCATCCGGGCTCAGAATCATGCATTGTTTGTTTTTTTAGATTCCTTATTCATTAAAGAATATTCTGGTGAAATTTGAGAATTTGTCTCAACCGGTTGAACAGGTTCAAGCGGTTGTGTAGAACGACTTATGGGCGACCCCCTTATTTGACACTTTTCAAGCCGAATACAGGCTCAAACTGTTGCACTAATGCATTTATGGGCCATATTTGGGGTCTAAAGCTAAGCCTAACTTGAATTAGAGGGGACCCGCTATGGAGTTAGGACACTTGGGGTTAGGTGAGTTTGATTGTGAATTAGTGATTGTGGTTAGTGAATTATCATTTGGAGAGTGTGGAAAGAAACAAACATTTGAATCCCCTCATTTTCTATTCAATTCCATTTTGAACACGAACTTTGGTTACTTGATTATGGATGCATGCTGTGTGTTTGTGTTTATTAACTAACCATGTAAAACCTAAGAAAATTCAATTTTTCTGAGAAAGGGTAAAACAGAAATTTCAATGGGAAAATCTGAAAATTTTCTAGATCTTGGATGTGAGCAGACTTAACCGGTTGGAATGGAATCTGCGAAATCTAGCTACCATGTGGTCGAGACAATCGAATTTCATGTTTTCGAGGCTGCAAAGGTAACGAGTGACACTTAGCTCGTTTGGAGGGCTCACGTTGGTACGTGTCGAGTGAGGCAAGTCAAACACAAGTCTAAGTGGGACCCATGTATGACATGTGTCACCACTTGATAGGAAGGAAATCCAAAGTTATGGATAAGAGGATAAGGAAATCCAAGGGAGCTAATAGGAGAGTGACATGTGGCAAGATGAGGCCTCCCACTTGACTTTAGACCAAACAAATTCGATGGGGAGGAGAAGAAGAAAGAGAGGGAAAAAGAAAGAGAAAAGAGAGAAGAGAGAAAGATAAGAGAAAAGCTATAACTTCTCTCTACGATCTACGAAGATCAGTGCATCGGTTTTACCGTAGGTCGAAGCCAAGATCATACATCGACAAAGGCTACGTGGTACCAAACATATGGAATTTCATCGAGGATTCACGGTGAAGAGTTCGGAGTGAGAGTTTGAGGTTTAGGAAGTGTCAGCGAGACTTCTAGAGCAACTTCTACGGCGAGGTAGGTCTTATCTACTTTGGTTATCTTATATCTTAAGGGTTGTGTGGTTTGTGTCTTGAAGAAGGGATGTTTGGTTGCATTTGAACTGAGAAGTGCTTTTCTTTGACCTTACGCACTAAATGGGACTTTGGGAATTTGTGGTTCCCGTTGGGAAAGCAAAGGGAATTTGGTACATGTGTCCTTAATTAAATTGTAGCACTTGTCGGTGAACTTGATGTTGGATTTTGGAATTACCCAATCAGACCTCTATAGCCAGTTATGGCGTTTGAAATGACCTGGTAATATGAGTTTGTGGCTAGGTGCGTTAGTGGTTTTGCCAGGCTGGGTTCTGGTCAGTGAGTGGTGGGGTCGAGTTCAGCGGAGCTCGGTCGGGTCGATTCTTTATTCGGAGTCAGGCTCGGGCCAGGTCGGGCTTGCCGGTAGAGGCTGGCTGGAGGCTCGTCTTAGGTCAGGCTCAGTGGTCAGCTGCTCGGGGTGGTCAGGAATTGGCTGTGAGTTGTCTCGTTTCATTAGCACCCTAATTATTATATATCCTGACTTTAGGAGAATCGATTAGCCTGGAATATATATATATATATATATGTTTATCAAGTTTATATCTAACTTAATTAATATAAATTTATACAGAATATCTCCTATTCTCTTACATCTTTCTTTTGAAGAAAATTAATTATTTTTAAAATAAATATATTTATATAACTAAATAAATAATAAAATGTATGATTGTTTAAGAATAAAAATAGAGATATATTATTTATATCATCCCACAAGTAAAGATATAAAATTAAAAAAAAACTTAAAATTTTATATCTGAAAATGTCGAAGAGTTTCTAGCGAGCTTTTGAGTTGAGTTACGAGTTGCTTGACTCGACTAGTTAACATTTTGAGTCGAGGCTCACCTGGTCGAGTTTTTAGTAGGAGTGAGTCCGAGTAACTTCCTTGAGTTATCTAGTCTCACATTGCACCCACATCTGGGTTGTCCATTCGGTGTGTCAAAGGCTAGATGTGTTTAGCTATGCTTGTAGGCTAGGTTTGATCCATTTAGGAGTCCGTCCGAATTGGGTTTGTCGGCTAGGTGAAAGTTTATCATTGATCGACTGTTCATGTGAGACCTCCAACTTTGGAATGATCATAACTTTAAGCCAGAACTTGATCAATATGTGTAAAGACTCTATAGAAGACTCTCTTGTTTAAAGGTCTAGAATATGACTATATGTCTTTGAATGGCATGTTAGGCTCACTGTTTTCTGAAATTGATTGTTGCACTAAGTGTACTATTGCCCAGTATGGAATGACCTCTTGAATGAAATACACTGTTTGTGTGTTATTGCTTGATAATTGGCAATGAGACATGTAATACTATGTGGCATACTTGCATTGCATATGCACAGGGACATCAACATATGTGGGTGTGCATGGAGCAGGTAAATCCATCATCAGTGTTGGTGAATGGGTAGTGAGCTCGTTCTTTGGATGACGTCTAATAAATGACTCACGATTCAAAGTATAAATTAAAATATAATTAATGTGTGTTGGGTGGAGCAAGAAAGGGGCCGTTAATCCCCTAAGGTGAAAAGCCTAGAACATGGGTGTAAGAGACCCGCGGTGTAATTCGAAAAGTTATGTTACCCAAAATAAGACACACGGTAATCACATAGGCTTCGAGTTGTATGAGAGGAGTCGGGATTGACTCGGGATTAGTTGGCCATTGGAACTTGCATTAGGTATTGGTGAGTCGGTAAGGGCTCGGTATATGTGTGTCATTGGTACTACCAGTGACGGTTGTCACATTTGGAATAGGCATGTGTGAGGGAGTCGGTGAGTGACTCGAGATATAGGCATGAAGACATTCCATGTATGACATCCCCCGACATTCATGAACATTTCACTTGGATGTGTATGGGTTGGTTTGATCCTTGTATGAGCACTTAGGTGGGGAGTAACCCTTGTAGGGATGATCCTTTCTCTTGGGCTTTCTGCTAGTCATTGGGACCCTCCTTTTCGGGTGCGGTCGGTCACAGAGAATTTGAGCCCAGCGTTCGGAGACCCATATGAAGAAAGGCATGGATGTGGCTTTAGGACATATATTTTACCTTGTATGTATGTGCATAACATGATCAGTTTTAATATATCTATTTGTATAAGTGTATCAAATGAACTCTTTGACTACATATCAATACATAAGTTGTATTTTGGATAAGGATTCATGAAGGAAACTCGTCGTTTTTTAATTAAATTATGGATCCAGATGGTGGACGTGATGGTGTGGCGTGGTGCAGGCTTACCCTGGATGCTTGAGTTAGCGGTTTGTCGTGGGACCCAGGGATAAGTGTCACAAACCATATTTGGAGTCACGTGGCCTAGACACGGAGTATGTGCTTGGGCTTTGGTATTTGCATTTATATGCGTACATGGTGTTTGGACTTTGATATTTGTGGTGCATTTGAGATTGTTCACTGACCTCTTATGCATCGCTTGGCTAGGGACCACAGTTATGAACCCATTGTTTTGTTTGGTCGAGTATTTATGCATATTAGATACTGAGTAGGTTGGTGTAGTTCAGTTATCTTGCTTGAGAGTGATCGAGTTGATCCTTTGACCCATGTATATCATACCACAATTGGTGTAGGGAGGCAGAGTTGGGCTGGGGGTGCCACCAACGCGAAATTTTCTTCAAACAGATGCTTTGATCTGAACTTAGAAATATAGTTTTCATGAGGGTTTTTTTGTTCTTACTTGATTTTCCCCGTAATAAATAAAAATAAAAAGTAAGTGGCGACTCAGACAAAATGAGAGCCTCACTAAGGACCAGATTTTCCAAAGTTAAATCAACTCACTTTCTGTGCGAGTCGTGCAGACCAAGTAGATCGGGTGAAGTCCATAATGACTTCAAGATACACTTGAAGACGGAGGGAAATGACGAGGATCTGATCCTGAAGCCGGGTTGAAGAAGACCACGAGAAAGGAACGAGAATGAAACGTATCATGGAGGCCAAGCGGAGAACATGGTTGAAGGCAAAACTTCAACAGTGATTCCAAAAGTTTAAGGGTAAGAAAAGGGCTACTCATCCTCATGCACGAAAAGACTTGAAAAGATTAAAAAGACTTCTTGGGTGTGTGGAAAGTGGACAAAGCGATGGATTGTCGTTTAAAAAAGGATAAAATCTTGATGAGTTCGATGCATAAAAGCGATTTCATTGAAATTGATGATGATAACTTAGTTGCTATTGTCGTTTTAACATGGTGTTCGTTGAGAAGGGATGGTGCGGTTGCCACGGGTGCATGAGTACATTTGCTCGAATAAATCCCATTTTTCTGAATATAACAAAGTTAAGCGTGGTGAAAAACTCTTCATGGGAAATGCTACTTCATCAGTGGAAGGAAGGAGCATAATGAAGATGAAATTCATACGGAAAAATTACAACTCTTGTGGATGTGACCATGTGCAGATCTAGAAAGAACTTAGTTTGGTCCCTTACTTAACGAAAAGGTTCAAACTTATGTTTGAATCTGATAAGTTTGTACTTACTAAGGGGGGAATGTATGTAGGGAAAGGGTACTTGGCTGATGGGTTATTCAAACTCAATGTAATGGTTACTAATGATAAGAATAAAGATAAAGTTTTTGCTTGTATGGTTGATTCATATAATTTATGGCATTCTAGATTAGGTCATGTTAATTCAAGATCTTTGCATAGAATGGTTCATTTAGGTATCATTCCAAAATTTGAAATTGATTTTAAAAAGCAATGTGAAGTATGTGAATCTAAGTTTGCTAGGCAAAGTTATAAATATGTTCAAGAAGTCAAATGAATTTACTTGGTTTTAATTCATATAGTGATTTGTGTTTCAAATCTATACCAACAAGAGGTGGGAAAAATTATTTTATAACATTTATAGATGATTGTAGTAAGTATTGCTATGTTTACTTGATTCATATCAAAGATGAAGCTTTTGAAAAGTTTAAGACTTATAAAGTAGAAGTTGAAAATCAACTAGAAAGAAAAATAAAAGCATTAAGATCAGATAGAGGAGGAGAATACAAAATCGATAGATTCTCGATTATTGTACTTACATGGAATTATTCATCAAGCAAGTGCACCATTACACCTAAACAAAATGGTAGTTGAAGAAAGAAAGAATCGAACCACTTAAGGAACATGATGAACTCCATGTTAAATAGTTCGGGACTTCCTCATAATTTATAGGAATTGAAGCACTACGCAATCATATCTTGAGCGAATTCCATTTAAGAGACAATTAAGTCTCCTTATATGAAATATGGAAAGGAAGATTGTCAACTTATAAAACCCTTAAAGTGTGGGGTTGCCTAGCTAAGGTCCTAATAAAACTTTACCAAAAGGACGGGACTAAAGCTATGGGTGTGTATTTATTGGATTTGCAAATAATAGTGCTGCATATAGATTTATAGTGATTAAATCTGAAGTCTATAGCGTTCATGTTAACACTATTATTAAATCCAATGATGATGAATTCTTTGAAGGAATTTTTCCTTACAAAGAAAAAGAAACAAATTCATCAAGGAAACGATTGTATCACGATGAATTTACCTCTTCAAGTGTCTAGAATCAAGAAATGGAACCTAGAAGAGGAAAAAGAATGAAAATCCAAAAGAATTTTGGACCAGACTTTATTTGTTTCTTAATTGAAGATGAACCACAAACTTATAAAGAAGAAATGAGTTCACCAGAAGCTCCTTTATGGAAAGAAGCGATCAACAGTGAAGTTGAATCCATTTTACATAACCACACTTAGGAATTTGTTGATTTACCTCTGGGAAATAAAACCATCGGTTATAAATGGATTTTCAAAAGGAAATTAAAAGCCGACGGTTTTGTTGATAAATATAAGGCACGTCTAGTTGCCAAAGGATATCGGCAAAAGGAAGGGTTGAATTATTTCGACATTGACTCTCAAGTTTCAAGAATAACATCTATAAGGATGTTAATTGCAATAACTACTTTAAACAATATGGAAATACATCAAATGGATGTTAAAACAACTTTCTTAAATGGAGAATTAGACGAAGAAGTATATATGGACCAACCAAAAGGATTTGTGGTTAAAGGTCAAGAACACAAAGTTTATAAACTTGTAAAGTCACTTTATGGACTTAAGCAAGCACCTAAGCAGGGGCATGAGAAATTCGATCATACAATGATGTCACACGGTTTTAAAATAAATGAGTGTGACAAATGTGTATACATAAAAAACATGAAGAACTTTTGCGTATTGGTGTGCTTGTATGTTGATGATATGCTTATAATGGGAACAAGTAAGGATGCGATAAATTCAACTAAAAAGTTGTTGAGTTCTAGCTTTGACATGAAAGATTTAGATCAAACAGATGTCATCCTAGGAATTCAAATCAAAAGAACTGTTGAAGGATACCTTCTTACTCAATCTCATTATATTGAAAAAATATTAAAATAGTTCAATCAATATGATTGTAAATCGGCTGTAATTCCATTTGATGCAAATTGTAAATTAAAGAAAAATACTGGAGATGCAATTTGTCATTTGGAGTATTCTCAGGTAATTGGATGTAGGTTTTTAAAGTTCAAAACAAAGTTTGCAGCGGAAGATTTTGGTCCAGTAAATTTTAAAAATTAATAAAAACTCTTTTTATGATCCAATGGTACATGCATACTAATCAACAAACAATAAAGAAGAATTACCTCAATCAAATTAAGGAGATTTTTGTAAGACCCGAGAAAATTCCAATTTTTGGAAAAATAGCAAAATTGTAATTTCGATCAAAACCCAAAATTTTTCTAGATCTCGGATGACAAGCAGTTTCAGATTGGAATCGTCCTTGGCGAAATCTAGCTAGCACGTCAATTTAGTCGAATTAGGATAGTCGAATTTACCTTGCGTTTCCGAGCATAGAGTATCGGGTATATAAGCGACAATAATGATGTGACAAGTCACCTATAATCGTACTCATGTGACACATGTTGCATGAGTGAGATGATGAAGCGGACGTAGGGGATAGTGCTAAATGTAGAAAATCTAAAGAGAGGACCTGAAATGACATTATTGAAATTGTTTAAATAATAATAGGACAAAAGAGTGTATAGTGCTCATCCTCTCCATTAAAAGAAAAGAGAAAACGTGAAGGAGGAAAAAGGAATTACAGTGAGCTTAGGTTTTGGTTTTTAGTGAGAGAGAGTGTGACTTTTTTCTTTGGTTCTGGGCGTGATCAGCCGTTGGAATTAGGCGTGAGGCCAGGGGAAGCGAGTTCTCAACGACGAGGAGCTTTGCGTGGAGTAGGTTTTTGAGGTTCGACAAACTCAGGTAGGGGTTTTAATCTGCCCAGTACACTTTGTTTAAGTGTTTGTAATGCCAGTTGGTTGGGTAGCCAGACGGCCAGTTTGATTGAATAAAACTTGGGGCCAAGTGTGTTCCTTGGAGCTCATTGGACCGGTCAGTGACGGAGTCACGGTTTGGGTTGTGAATGGTATAATTTATGCCATAAATTGTATTGTGATTTGTATGAGCGAAATGACTATGAAGTCGGATTCGCAAAAATTAGAGCCAGATGTTGGTGATTAGTGGCTTGTTAACAGGGTTTCATGTTCACATATGAATAGCTATTCACGAAATATTTTTGTGAAATAACGCGTGTTTAGTTTGATAATTCAAATTGGTGCTCGTGGTTGTAAATTAGCCCGAGTGAAATTTAATTTTGGTGAAGTGATGATGAAAGTGCATAACATGTTTTATGTGCTTTAGTTATGTAAATATATGCATGATGATATATTTGCATGTGTGATATGAATTGTGTTGAAATGACATAATGCATTTCATATATACGGGGTAACCTAGGAATTAGGTGTGAGTGCATGACATGAATTTTCTGGAAAAACGAGCATGATTGCGAAGGAATTTCGGGATGATTTTGGAGAATGGGGTTGGGAGGCGATTCAGTGAATCATTTCGGATGAGGACAATGACTGTTCGGGAAGTTCTCCAACACATTCGCCTCGGAGGGTAGTCCCATATTTTTACCGACACGTCGGTAGTATATTTTTAACAACAACAAATTTTGTTTTGAAAATGAGATTTTTCTCATACATGGCTTAGAGTAGAATGTGAGGAGTGTTCGGTGGAGCTTCTAGGGACATGGGTTGGTCTCATGTAGACATTCAAGTGATGGGATCACGCATTTATTTGAATGTGTGTTTTCATTGAAGCGTGCATATGCACTTGGGGTGGAGTATCTTGACTAGGGTTGATTCAACTATTGAGCATTAGGTCACCTTGTCGAGAGATTATATTTGGTCTGGGAGGCGCATGAGGTGTGGCTACATCTAGAGTAGATATTGAGCGGGTCTGGGGCACGAGGTTTTATGATGTATACATGTATTAAATTTTGGGTGCCTTTTATTATATGTTTGTAAAGTAAATTGCAACTCTTGAAACTATTGTGTATAGTTGATGTATGATGATGAGTATTGTAGTATGGGCCCAAGAGGCCGTTTTTACTCATGTATATATCTTCTGATGTTGATGATTGGGATAGGTGGTTCTTGGGTAGAGCTCCCCGTACAAGGGAGACTCTGCCCGATTTTCGTGAGTTGTGTCGGGTTACGATATTCGCGAGATTTTCGACGAGTTAGCCAGATGGTGACGGGCGCGAGGAATGGGGCGTGTGATTTCTTAGTAGGGTTGTGACTCAAAATCATTTTTTTATGTTTTCCCACGATCTTCAGACCCGTTCCTCTTTACTACAAGGAACACGTGTGGGTATATATTAAAAAAGGTTTTGTTTTTAGGCTGTGATATTCTCGACACATGTGAGATTAAGAGGGTTAGATGGAGGCAAAAAGTGAAACTTTTTTTTCTCCCGATTTTTGTCACCCTTTGGCCTTTAGGGTTTTGCCTCTGTTATAATATGCCTTGAATTGATCTCTCAACCATTAGATCAAGTGACATATTTAAATATTGAATTAAAATTAATTCAAATTAGTGACTAAAATAAATATGATTAATTTCTCAAACATAGTTTCTGTCCATATAGTAATTACTAGTAATTGATAATTAATTAATGTTATTCATTTCTCAATTATTTGTTTCATCCATATAGTAATTGCTATTAATTAATTAATTCAATAATTAATTAATTAACATTTAATTATCAAATATTACCATAGTTTGCTATGAAACTTAATTTCATACACAACTATGCCTCGAGGATTTCTTTTTTAATTTAATCACAATGCGGTGCTTTTTCTGAGGAGCGGCCAGGACCTATGGACACGTAATTCCAAGCTCGATAAATTTGATAATTAATTAACTCTTTAATCAATTAATCTAATTTATTAGTTCTAAATATTATTCCATTTAAAAATCTGAAGCTGAACTCTTGCAATTACCAGGAATAATTTACGTAGTGATACTGACGGTCATTGATATGAGTATTTACATGCGATTCAATCCTCCCAAAAATTGGTTCATCATTGGGCTTGTCTTAGGACGGGGCCAGTAACCTATGAATCAAAGGCCCTATTGAAATAGACAGGAGTCCATGGCTACTTAGGATTAAGATCAATTTGCATATGATCATCTAGTGACATGGTTTAAACTCTTAATTGTAACAGTATATTATTTAAGAGTTTAATCCATATTTGGTCATGTCCTATGTAATCAGATTACATAAAGCACCTTCATTTTAATGTCACTAGTAATCCAGATCAAGATTACTGCATTCTTAATGTTCAGTGGACCGCACTAGTAGTATTATAGATCAAAGATCCCTACTTTGATTTACTACGGGTAGTTTAGTTTATTATCTATAATCTTGATCATCTCATATATAACTGTTATATACTAAGATTATAGTTACATTAATAAACTTGGGATTTTATGATATTTACTAATTATACAACACATGTATAAAGAATCAATTATAGAAAATTGTTTTTATGAAGCAGTACAAATTACATGCTTTTAAGGCACCATGCCCAACATTGGAAGCCTAATGTATTTAATGAATTCTACTAGGCCCGATATTGCTTATTCAGTAAGCAGACTTAGTAGATATACAAGCAGTCTTGGACGAGATCATTGGAATGCATTGATCAGAGTTTTAAGATATTTAAAATATACTTTAAACTTTAGGATTTGCGTCTCCTGAAATATCTACCCGGATTTTAGAAGGATATGTGACCTGAGTGGATTTCTGACAATACAGAAACCAAGTCAACAAGTGGATATATTTATATATTAGGTGGAGCTGCAGTATCATGGAAGTCCTCAAAACAGACGTGCATAGCACGATCTACTATGGAATCAGAGTTTATAGCATTAGACAAGGCTGTTGAAGAAGCAGAATGGTTGAGAAATTTTCTAGAGGACATTCCAGTCTAGCCTAAACCTGTGATAGCTATTTATATAAATTGTGACAATATGGCAGCTCAAGCTAGAGCTAAAAATAACGTATACAATGGCAAGTCAAGGCATATTAGACGCAGACATAATACAATAAGACGATTGCTCTCTAATGGAATTATTTCCATGCAATATGTGAAGTCAAAGGAAAATATTGTTGATCCTTTGTGAAAGGTCTCTGAAAGGCAAATTGAATTCTACTTGAGAGGAATGGGTTTAAAGCTAGTAAATGAATATAATCAGGCAAAAACCTAACCTAGCCTTTGGAGATCTCATGGTCTAGGTTCAATAGGCAAACTAGCGTGATTATACTCAGATAGTAGAACACACAACTAACTCATTCCTATGAAAGTAGTGTGTTGGTTACAAAAGTATAGGTGTTGACCAATTTTCCGACACGGTTACCAAGGCCTAAACTAAAGTGTCTAGCAACAACGCCAAAAACTTGTTGAGACCAAATGATGTATATATGAAAATATGGCCAAGGGAGTGAATGTGGTAAATACTCAAAAACTGATTAGAAACAAAAGTAAGTGTACTCAGCGGGAAATGAAAAGTATTACCAATACTCAGCCCCTTTTAAAGTGCAGGTCATCTAGTAATAAAGTGGACTACAAAGTCCCGGATATCGTGTCACGCCCTGGAGTTCGGTCAGGCCAGATGGAAGGATCGAGAGAGCGGGTTTCGAGACGAGACCATATCACGGGACTCTTTACCTACTTTATCGGGCGTTGGGTATGTCAAGTCTTATAATTATATCAACATATCATATCTGAAAGTCAAAATAAAACTACTACTAGTAGTGGTGTTCTGATGTCACATATAATTTCATGAATTACGATTTACATATTCAAAACTATACATTTGCATTTATTGGTCAGTCACGAAACCTCTGAGAGATGAACCTATTCGGTGTGTTGGCGTGAGAATGCGGAATCCGTTGTCTCCTTCTTACGGCTACCTCACAGCGGATTAAAAACCCCGTCTTTAAGCTTTGCAGCAGTGGAAACATATGTAGTATGCATATACACATTTATATTCGACATACGCAATACTTGAGATATCGAGAATTTTCCATGCATTCATATAATGGAATTATACAAGTACTTATGCTTATAACAGACTTATGTTTATTCGGATCTCCCGTAGGAGGTACATAGCTTATTCTTATTCAGAACTTATGCTTATAACAGACTTATGTTGTCGGGATCCAATTAGGAGTTACAAACGATAGCACAGTCGGAACTTATCTTTATAGCGATTATGAAGCATTCGGATCACAAAATTGGGAGTTACGAGCTTATTAACTTTATTTAGAAATGCAAAAATTGGGTATTACGGATCGAGCGATATACATTTGTTTACTCTTATTCATCATTAGGTTATTTTCATATAACTATATGGGAATACTTAGACCGATGCTAATAAATGGGTAAGACACGGCCTGATAAGTATCAGAAGATACTATCTGATCTTGAAGTCTTGGTAGCCTGCAAGCGGGAGTCTTAGAAACGCTGAGTGAAGTCTTAGTAGCACTAATCGAGAATCTTAAGTCTTGCAGCGTCTCTTGCGTAGCGAAGTCTTAGTAGTAGCGGAATCTTAGAAGCCTTGCGATGGAGGCGATGCCTACCCACGTCGTGACGGAGACTTAGTGTCATTTAATACACAGTGCTAGGCATTCCTATGATTATATGTATTTAGAAACTTCCTATCTTATCATTGGGGCATGAACTCTGCTCCCATTGAGCGGCTTAAGCCTTGAGCGAGTGCAGTACATTTTCACTTAATTTCATCTTTTCTATACTTCAGGTATCTGAATTTTAGCTTAATACGCAAAAATAGCAAAAACAAAGGGGTACAACGGGAACCATCGGTCTTGAGTGCAGGTACCGCTCGAGCTAGTCTTGGAGTGCGATTCAGTTATGGAGGTGGTGGGGTACCGGTTGGAAGCGATGCAGGGTCCTGGATTTGCTCTTGCATCAGCGATGCAGAATCTGCTCAGCAGGCTGCTCGTCTGGGTTTCTGAATGCCCGATGCCAGTTTCACTATTTTCATGTACTTTTCTTCCATAATTCTCTTCTATTCATTCTTCATCAAAAATTAACATGGAATCCTTCGAACAACTCCTGAACACTTTTAATTAGCTAAGGAATCGAAAGATTCATTGAGTTCTGAATTCTACAAAACCTTGGAATTGTGAAGGATTCATATCTACATATTATCAACTAGGATTTTAGCTTGATTTCCCTTAAATCTAGAGTTATGATGTATTTCTAACAAAACCTAGAAAGGGAACCAATTTAATCTCGAGGAAAACCTGGCAATCCCGTACCCAGTAGTTTATGTCTGAAAATCATAGAATCAAAATGATTCATACTCAGGCTCGAATTCATACAAAGTCATGTATCCCATGCCGAAACTGATCTCTCTCAAACTTCCTCTTCTTCTCACTCCCTTCACAGTAAGCCCTTGTTTGGAGACAAAAATAACTCATTTTGGTCTCCTCTCTATTATAATTAAACTTGCCTTTATTTGCTTTTTAGTCCTCCAACTTTTACTTGTTTAATATTCCGATTTCCAATTATTTTATTTTGGCCTCTAATCTTATTAATCCATGTCTTTAATGTACTTTTCCTTGGACATTACGATTTTGTCTTTAAGTCTTATACAGTTTTCAGGGTTTGTTTTCATGTTTTAGCATTTAAGAATTCTATTTTACGTGCACAAGCCTTTAAACACGTTGAAAACAACTAGGGTATATTTCGGGGTGTTACATATGGTACCCACGAGGATTGTCACCTCGATTATAAGGACTCTTCAATATTTAGGCGACCCAATAGGATGTGGAATAAAATCAATTTAATTTAAATAAAAACTGATTTAAAACTAATCCTAAAATCTACCAAATAAAAACCTACTTAATTCTAAAAGGTATGAAGACATGCACTAGGGATGGGGATAATTATTTACAAAACAGATTGCATTTCCTTGAAAGCACAGCATTTGTGAGTTGAATGCTGGATTTGTCCAAGAGCAATGTAGTATAACTTGGATTTCTCCATACACCATACATTTCACTAATTAGAGATCCATGTTCCTTTAAGAGACATGAGTGTAATTAGTTATTTGTAAATCATTATTTTAAGATTTGATTGTTTTAACAAATCTTGTAATGTGATTTAAGTTAGAAGAATTCTTGTCCTCATAGACAGAATTATGCAAGCCTTCTCCAATCTAATTGGTATCTTGTTCTTTAAATCTAATAAAATTTTCTATCTCCTTGATTAAATCATTGCTAACACCGCATCAAGATCATTCTATTAATTTGAGGTAAGACCTCTAAACATTAAACCGATACATCATCTAATTAATCATCACACCATGAGTAAATTAGTGATTTATCAAAGTAATCTTTTAGAGTTCATTAGTTCTATATTAGTCAGCATGCCCCCGAGTTATTTACTCTTTCTTTCTCGGGAATCTACATCTGCGTATTAAGCAGGGCTGTGAAAATCGGAGTAAGAATACGATCTTTTTTGGTATAAACTCTTTTAATATTTGAACAGCATTATATGAGCGATTATCGATTATATAAATTCAGTCTTCAAACCCACAAAATAACTAAGAATCTGCAAATTTGAATGTTGACAATTAATGCAGCCTGCAGGGTGTTTAATGTTCCATTCTTTGGATTCAGTCGTAAAACAATCAAGCAAAAGTAAGAAAATGAAGAAAAAAATCAAGAGACAATGAGTGAGAAAAAAAATCCAAATTTTAACTTCAATATTTGTACGAGAGCAATGTGAAATACGAATACATTTATCTGTACTTTGAAATCTCTTGATAGAAATAAAAATATTCTCTAAAACTACCCTAAGATCTATTAAAAATCAAAATTTGCAACAAAACTAAAAAAAAAATGGCCGGTTTAAAGAAATACGTAGGAAGGTGTTATACGACTACAGATTGCCACAAAGCCTAAAAAGCAGTATTTATAGTCTAGGATGAAATGTGAAAAGCATTAAAATTCGTTTCGACCTTTTTGGTTTTTAGCATTTATGTCATGTAAGCAGTTTTGTTGTGACATAGTTTGCTATGTTGCAATAGAAAACTATGTCGCCATGTAAAGCGACGCATAGTTTTTCTATGTCATAACTATAGTTTCTCTGTGCGGTAGAAAACCATGTGACATAGTTTCTCTATTGCGGCGAAAATTTTTATCGACATAGTTTTACATGTTCTGACATGGATTTTTGCCTTGCGATAGAAAACTTTGTCAAACTTATGGAATGCATCTTCTTGTTTCTTTCGGTTGTATTGAGGGTGTCGTTGGAAAGATCTTTGAATGTAAGATATGGCAGCTGAGTAGATTTGAATCATTTGATGCTCCAGATGATACAGAAAAATTTATATTCTCAATGACGCATTGTAAGACGCTTAGGTTAAGCTACTCTTTTTGGAAACATTTGCGTATTTTCTTCTTAAATCCCGAGCACAACTTGATGAAATCATAGCAAAGTTTAAGAGGAAATGTTATAGAACAAATGAATATGGATATAAAATGTTCGAAAATAATGTGAAATGAGCTAAGCATAGATGAGTTTTCTGTCATCAACAGGGTATCACATTCACATTTAATAAGTATATGAGTTAAATAAGGATTCGTAAAGAAGTGTCGCTTATATATGATAGTAATGTGGGAATTAACAATTTATGAGAATGAAAGAAATTTGGCTATATTATCTAAAGTTATCATTAAAACTGGGATACGTTCATGACCAAAATGAACACAAACGTATGAATTGCTGTATAAGAAGATTTGTTATACGTGAGATGTATTGTCTTTATTACTACAAACGGTGAATAGTTCAAGATCTTAATATCTATTGCGTCACCGAGTAACTCCGATATATTATCACTAAGGTAAGTTTAAGTCTTCGTACACTTAACCTGAAACATAACATTTATGTTTAGCTCTCAATCAAAAGTGTCGTAGATGTTAGTATTTGAAGTTTAATTCAAATGTGGGGTATTGTTAGAAAAAATGTTAGTGGTGTTTGAGTTAAACTTTAATAATCCCACATTGTTAAAACAAGAAAAGTCACAAGGCTTTATATAAGCCTTTATTCTATTACATAGAGAATGGAGCAATGGGCCTAAATGAGGTCACATGTGGGTACACATGTGGGCTAGGCTTGTAGGGCTTTATATTAAAGTCAAAGATGGGCCTTGGGCCTTGAAGTCAGGGGGCTTCTCTGATAAAATAATTAATTTTTTAAACTTTAATTATTTAATTTAATTTTATTAATTACAGATTTTTTAAATGGCTAATATTTATGCTTGTTGACTAACAGACATGTTTGTATAAGTTATGTCTGTTGAGTTACAGACATAACCTTACAGAAGTTAGTCTATATATATTACAATATATGATAAAAAAAAAAGTCAGTGAAAAATAGAATTTGTTAAGTCTGATTGAAAGAATAAATATACAAACGTTCAAGAGCATTCTGAAATTTAGTGTGCAAATTTGTAGAAGCAATTCAGTTGAATCAGGAGCAAAGAACATCCAGCGCTGCCTTGAGTGAAGGGTGAAATTTTGTTTAAGAGGCGATTCACGCTATAAGCCTTTGTGATTCTGAATCTGATTAGTATAGTGTATTCCAGATACAAGTTTTTGTAATACTACATTGGTTTTAAAATATTCAATACTATTCACTTTGCCTTACGTTATTGTAGTACTTTACACTCATCTCAAGGGCCTTAGACATGAAACATTAATATTTTTTTAAAAAGTTAAAGATTACTTCAGAAATTAAAAAAGAAGAAGATAATTAGAAAATAAAGATAGTTTTTTATTCTTAAAATAAATAAATAAATAAAATGCCCTTAAAGCTTGACTTGTAAAAGCGGAGAGTCAGTCTATGAGAGGTCTCATGATCGAGTGTGTCTGAGTGTATGTATCTCATGTCCATACAATTTTTATTTTATTTTTTGAAATAGTTATCTATAGTAGTTTCTTTTCATGACTTTTAATGAGACATGATTTTGCTTCACATGAACCATTATTTTTTGAAAAGAAATAAATTTATTTATTCAGGTCAACAATGATAAAATTTGGAGAATAAATAATCTTTATTAATATTATTGATTGAGAGTGTGAAACATATATACATCCAAGTAGGTTTCCTAAACTGATAAGGAAACTACTTAAAAAGAAAAAGAAAATATAAAAGATAAATATGAAAACTAATTCCTAAATTGATAATGAAACCAATTTAAAATATAAAGAATAAATATAAAGCTTAAAGATAATTACGAAAACTAAATTAAACAATTAAAATAACTAATCTTTATCACGCCCCCACAAGATGGTCTTCAAAGCGAGGCTGATCTTGGCATAGAGATCATGTGAGCGGGGATTAGGAATTGGCTTGGTTAAAGTATTTGCAAGGTGATCATAGGAGGCAACATGTGTCACATAAAAGACCTCATCTTGAACAAGATGAAAACAAAATTAAAGTCCATTGCAAGATGCTTCATCCAAGAATGAAAACCTGGATTGGCACACAAATAAGCAGTACCAATATTATCACAGTAAATTACTGGAGTAGATGAAGACTGAACATCAAGCTCATATAGAAGATGACTGACCCATTGTAGTTTAGAAATAGTGGCAACAACTGAACAATATTCCGCCTCAGTGGAAGAGTGAGCAACGGTACGTTGATTTTTTGAGCTCCAGGAAATCGGATTAGGACCAAGAAAAACAACATACACATCTGTTGAAGTATGATCATCTATGTTAGTGGCCCAATTAGTATTAGAGTAAGCATCAAGAGAAGGCTAATAGAAAGTTTCCTAACAAAATACTACAAGAGTCTTTTGGTAACGCCCCAATGAGTGGTAAGGGAAGGTGCATGAATTATGACAGTTTGTTGACTGCAAAGGCAATGTCAGGTTGTAACGCCCCAAAAATACCATAGAATTTTTATAATAAAAATTATTATATATTCCGGATATAAATTGAGCGACTTAGGTATTTTCGAGACGATAAATGATTAAATGAAAATGTTAAATGTGAAATGAATATGTGAGCATATGATTAAATATTATATGCTAAATGAGAATTGATTGAACCCGGAAATTAACCTAAATGTAAAAGGGAAATTTTGGAAATTTGTAAAATAAGGGCACAAAAAAATTCGATTGTAAATAAGTTTATATGTCTAAGTGTAAATATGGGGATTGAGTGTAAATAAAATGAAATGTGGGCTATATAGTAAATTGGGAGAACTTAACCCAAAAATGGGTTTTGGTAAGCCAAACAAGGCTTTAAGGAAATAAAGGCTTAAATGAGAATAAGTGTGGAAGGCCAAACATGGCCTTACACTTAAATGAGGTTAAAGGCCAAAATATGGTCTAAGGGTGCTGATTTGAGCAAATCCCGCTTTGGAAAGAGAAGAAATTGACTTGGAAGATCCAAGTTCTGGGTGGGATTTCTTTCAGCTCTTGTAAGAAAGTCAAGTAACCTCTGAGAAGATTTGAAGAGATTCAAGGTATGAACACATACCCTAACTTCATACTTTTGTGATTTTGATTTTAGGAAGAGCTAGCAGGGAAAGGGGTTTTATTCAATTGCTAAACCACTTTTGGAGTTGTTTTGGGTGGATTCCATGGTGGGTTTTGATGTAGGAAGGATTTGGGGAGGTATATTGAAGAAAAATGGGTGAAAAATGGCGAAAATTGCCATTTTTTGGGCAGAACTCGCGAGTGGTACCGGTACCAAAAGTTGGTATTGGTACCCATTATGCAGAGGAGAAGTGAATGGTGCCCATTGTGAGAAGGGCCCGGTACCAGTAAGCTCCAGCAGCCTGTTTTTGCATCTTATGCCTTTATTAAGTCTTGTGTTGTACAGGTGTTTAGGGACCCTAATAAAGGTTTAATGGGGGTTCATATAAGAGTATACGAGAGAGAAAACGTATTGTACCTCGCCGCCTCAGTGAAGCGAAATTTGTTTAGTACGATTAATTGTTCAACCACTAAGAATGGAGAATTGTATTTGACTAGGTGCGGGTGAAGACGACAACCTGACCTAGGACTGGTATCGAAAGAGACAAGGGATCGATAAATTGGTTTGTTCTTTGTGACTTAATTCCTATTTCAAGTTCAATTTGTGAAATATATATATACATTGAATTATTAGTATTCGAAATGTTTGTCAAACATCTGCATGTGGGTGTGTATTTGAACTATAAGTGAATTTACTGTATGTGAGTAAATTGATTTGAAATGTATTATTGAATGACAAAAAAGTAGCAGATTCTGTTGAATTTGTCATGAAAGGTAACCATATTGTTCAATGTGAAATTACATTACTCTTGAATGCCAAACGAGGGGCGGGATTCACCACTTGAATCAGGTCGTGAATATTAATTTCTATAGTCGATGTGAGATTGTAATCTTTAATATGAAATCACATTGCTGCGAATGAAAAAACGGGGCGGGATTCACTAAGCTGAATTTGTTGTGAATGTTGACTCTATAGTCATATGTGAAATGCACTTAAGCTAGAAAAACGAAAAGCGATGTTAAAAAGTGTGTTTGTATAAATTATCTTTTACATTACACATAGACATTGTATAAAGACATTATTTTGATAAATGCATGATTAAGTATTGATGAAATGGAATGAGGCTGTATAGAACCACTAAGCATGAAAATGCTTAGCGTATTGTTTTATTAATGCGCAGGTACGGAGTGATAGGCAGTGATTGAAAGCGAACCCAAGGTCAAGGAGCTTAGAGTCATTCAAAAAGTTCACGGAGTATGCTCTGTCACATGCATCCTCACCATTTTGAGCATAACATTGTTTTGTAAACAAAAGAAGTTCAACTCCGAAATTATTTTTGTACATGTATTTAAATATGATTTTTGGATATTATGTTATAGCGACATAAATGCCATTTTAGTTAAATGCATATTTGTAAGGAATTGCATTGAATTTGTAAATGTTTATGGGCTTGCCCGATTAAATAAACTTCGCAAGATTTGAGAGCAGCAGCTTTTATAATGAAATGCATTGATAAATGGATTTGATTGGCTGTAGCTGACCAAGCGTCCGGGTCTCGGTTCGGATCATGGCCGAGGTCGGGTCGAGCTGGGGTCATTTACCGCAGTTATGTTAATTGTAGGTACTGTAAACTGCTAACTAAGTGTCGATACTGAGTAGCATCACAAGGAGGAGATCCATCATGGAGAATTCAGTTGCAAGAGACGTAGACACATGCTTCGCCCACATCATGTTGTCTCGAGAGAGAATGTCAATAGTATATTATCGTTGAGAAAGAAGAAGGCATGCTGGGTGGGTGGAAACCTCAACACCTAGAAAATACTATAGTGGGCCGAGGTCCTTGAGCGAGAAGGGCTCAGCAAGCTGAGCTATCAATTGATCAACCCGGTAAGGATCACTGCCCATGAAAATAATGTCATCAACATAAATCAAGAGGTAAGCATGAAAATCACCCTCCCAAAAAATAAAAAGGGAAGTATCAAACTACGCCGAAGTGAAAGCCCATGTGAAGAAGATAAGAGTGCAATTCAATGTACCAAGCACAAGGTGCCTGTTTAAGACCATAAATAGATTTCTTGAGTTTGCAGACATAATGAGGATAATTAGAGTCAATGAAGGCAGGAGGTTGTGTGACATATAGACATTCTCATAAAGTGTCCCATGGAGAAAATCATTGTTAATATCAATCTGGCGTAAGGACCAATCTCTAGCAACTGCATTAATGGTGCTATCCTTATCACATTTGATGCGAAACACCCACTTGCATCCAACCAAATTTTGCGATGGATGAGGAGGAATGAGATCCCAAGTACCATTTCGAAGAAGGGCATCAAATTCCTTAAACATAGCTTGCTGTCTAGAGGGATCCTCAAGAGATAGATAAATAGTATGCGATTCGGTGAAACTTGAGGTTTGGGGGACCAACGCATATTTGGGATTTGGTTTATGAATTTGGTTCTTGGAGAGAGTAATCATATGATGGGTGTTTTGTGCTAATGGAGTGGGGTTGGTGGCGATGGTGGCATCAAGATGTGATATGGACAATTGAGCAGGGCTAGTAGATGTGGGCAATGTAGTTTCCAAGGGGAGGCCAATCGATGAAGACTTTAGTGAAGAACTAGTAGATGGTAGTGATGGAGCGGGAGTTAAGGTAGGAGCGTCCCAGGACAAGACTTGAACTATAAAGTGAGGTGAGAGAAACCAAGAGGTGACAAGAAGATAGGACTCTGACGAAGATGTAGAGGAAGTGGGAAGACAGACTCGACAAATTCAACATGACATGACTCATAGATGCGTCTCGAAGAAGGATCTAAACAACGGTAGCCACTTTGAGTAAGGGAGTAACCTAAGAAGACACATGAAGTAGAGCGGGCTAACAATTTGTGTGGAGAATAAGATCGAAGTCAAGGATAACAAAGGTACCAAAAAACACGAAGCTCAGAGAGATTAAGAGTTTGACCAAAGAGTTTTTCAAAGGAAGATAACATACCAAGACTTGTTTTGGGAAAGCGATTTATAAGATAGGTGGTTGCAACAAAAACATGTGGTCAATGAGAGAGAGGAAGAGATGCATGATGCAAAAAAGTAAGACTAGTTTCAACAATATGATGATGGCGATGTTCAGAGAAACCATTATGTTCAAATGTATGAGAAGGTGTGGTAAGGTGAGAAATACCATGATGAGCCAAGAAGGGACAAAGTGCAAGAAATTTGCCCCCATTATCATTGTAATATTGTATAATTGAGCAACTAAAAAATTTTCAACAATTTTCTTGAAGCAAATAAAAGTATCATGCAAGTCAGACTTGCATTTGAGTGGGTAGAACCATGTATAACAAGTAAACTAATCAACAAAAATAACAAAATAATGAAAACCATCATTAGAAGGAATAGAGGAAGTCCAAACATCACAAAAATTAGATCTAAAGGAGCACGCGAAGCAAGGGTGGAATCATAGAAAGGTAATTTGTGACTCTTATTGCATTTGCATGAATTGCAAGAGTAAGAATGAAGAAATATCGAAGAAATCAAGATTTGATTAGAAGCAACTAAATGGGAAACTAACTTATTAGATAAATGACCTAAACGAGAATGCCAAATAAGTGCAGACGCTTTGACATAGAGAAAGCAAGTAAAGGAGTCTCGGGTTGCAGAGATGTTGACCATACATAGACACCATCTTTAATTGGTCCTTGATGCACTAGAGCCCTCGTGCTAAGATCCTCTCATCTGAAAAAACATCAGGCAAAAGGGTAACATAAACATGGTTAGTGGAACAAAGTTGGGAAATAGAAATTAAGTTATTTTTCATAGCGGGAACATGAAGCACATTATCTAAAGTAAATGAATTAGAGAAGGCAGGAAGTTTAAGTGAACCAATATGTGAGATAGAAAGCATGTTGCCACCACCAATTAAAACATCATCATGTCCCGAATAAGGATAGTGAGAGAAAGGTTTTCAAGGTTAATAGTAATATGGTTAGACACGCCCAAGTCGAGAATCCATTCAAAAGCAAATGGACTCAAATATGTAGCTATGTTGGAACAAGGAGTAGAATAGCCGAATGGTCCAAGTGTAGGACGTTGATGAGAGGACATTGAGATTTCTTTGAGATATGAGCATTGTCTAACAATGTGGCCTTAATTGGCATGTGCCAAGGTAGGGACGTGTGGAGGAGACTAAGGTTGATATTTGCACAATGGTAAAGGAGGAAATATGTCACGCACCCAACCCCCGCCTAGGCGAACGATGGGGGCGCCACACGGGACTGAAACTCCTTTACTTGATTTTCTGACATTGGTGGACCCATTTTTATCATACTTTCATAATTACATACTTATAGAACTACCACCGTAGTAGTGTTTAAAATGTCTTGTACATATATTCCTGAGTCTCATTTACTTGTACTTACACAAATTCACTATCACCAAAATATTACATTTACATTTCAAAACAAAGTCAAAACCTATATTTGGTGGACTCCTATTGCTGTGTTGGCCCTGGCGAATGCGGAATGTCTTGGATGTCCTCTTCAGTACCTACATGGATGAAACACCTGTGCTAAGCTTATAGCTTAGTGGGAAACAGATAACAGATATGACCACTTGGGGTGGTCCACATACATATAACAAAATGAATTTATCAGAGTTTATGTATAACAGAGTTTTCATATAACATAATTCTTATAACGGGGTTTTCATATCTCTCATAGGAGTTTAGAACAGAGATCTTATACAGAAAGTACATGTAGGTACATTCAGAACCTAACCGATTCTTTATGCTTTCTTATTGTTCATTATTCAGATTCTTATCATATAAATGTTTGCCTGTATAGATCGAAAATAAGGAATGAGAGGAACACACAATAGGTATTCGAAGGTACGATACAGTACTGAACAGAGGTGCCGAAGCACAATATGTGCCTACCCACGTAATGGGGTCTTGTATTAGTCTGAAAGCGAGTGTCATAGCGTGACGAGGTGTCGCCACACTAATCGGAGTGTCGAAGCACTAAGCAGTCTTAGAGCACTAAACGAGAGAATATCGTCGCACTAATTAGGATCCCCTCTTCATTATTATTCGATCTTAGCGGACATACAATTATATATGCGGGCTTGTTATATTGTTCTTAAACACATTAGCAAATAAGGGGCAAAGCTTCGCTTCAGCGGCGAGAGCATTTTTCATATAACTATTATACTAGTACGAACCATTTCATTCACTTATTAGGATCCTCATTAATCCAATTTTATGCCAAGTCTCTTCCAATTGAAAGTCGAAGCATTAGAGTAGCAGTTAGAGTGAAGAAGAGCAAGCTGAGAGCGCAAGCTTGGCTAAACTCGCCTGGCCAACAGGTTGCTATGCCTAGGCGAAACTTGATTCTTATGCACAGAAGCGAGTAGAATATGATCAGGAGGGGTCTCGAGCTCACCTAGGCGTAGAGACCTTTGCCTAGGCGAAGACTGTCGGGTAGGTGTAGAAATGGGGGCTTTTTGCCCTTGTTCACCAGAAAACTTCAATCAAACCAAAACCAAAACAATTGAAAACTGGACTTAAATCAACCAAAAATACCTTTATTCAGTTTTTTCCTACACAAACTTAAACAATGAGGGATTTGTGATAATTTCCTTACAAAATTTCCATACGGGAGTTCCAAACTTATAATATCCATACCTTGATTCTCTTCTCTTTTCTTTCCTTCTTACTTGAACAATGCTAGATCTTCAAAGCAAATAAAGAAGAAACACCCAATATGACTCTTCTCCTCTCAAAACCATAGCCCTAACCAAAGCTTAACAAAGATCATCATGAGAACTTGTCTCATTCCAAGACAAGTTTGGTCTTATCCCCAATTTGGTTTAAGGCCATGTTTGACTTATCACATTTTGGACTTAAATTTTCCCTTTACATTTTAGTCCTTCTATTACATTCCATTTACATCAACATCCAAAATCTACGTAACATATCATCTTCTTGTGTTATGGCCAGCGGGTGCGCCGTTGTCTAGTGCTATTTCTGCTTAGCATTTAAATTTTTGAAAAATACAAATTTTACTTATATTATACCCTAAACATGTAATAAATTACTAAAGTATAATTTTGGGTGTTACAAAATATCCCTATAAGAGACATCGGTAGTCATGAGGAAGAATTGAATGTCAACTATGATCAATTTTGGATGCAAGCCATGAAGGCTCTGATACCATGATAAAATTTGGTATTTAAATAATCTTGATTAATATTATTGAACAAAAGTGTGAAATATATATATATCCAAGTAGGTTTCTTAAATTAAGAAGGAAACTACTTAAAAAGAAAAAGAAAATATAAAAGATAAATATGAAAACTAATTCCTAAACTAATAATGAAACTAATTTAAAATATGAAGCCTAAAATAATTATGAAAACTAAATTAAATAATTAAAATAACTAATCCTTATTAAATAATACAATTTATAGAAACATATAATAAAAAATATTAAGAACTTTAAAAAATAACAAAATATTCAAATTAATAACAAATAGAATCAGCTTAAATTGAGACATCTTTAGTAACTCACGTCAAGTAGATACAATATATGAAGTTAGGGTAATAAAAAATAGGATTAATAAAATCAGACATACATAAATCAGAACAGAAAAAGAAATAAAAAAAGAAGAAACGATAGATAAAATATAATGATTATACTGAGATGTGATCTTTTGATTGATCTTTTCTTTTCTTTTTTCAATTTAATTACTTCCGGGATGAAGTCTTTTCAAAGCATGAGTTGTTTGGAAGTCTAATTTTTGATGCAGTAGTAGTGGGTCAAAAGTGGGAAGGAAGATGTTATTTAAAAACTGTTGCAGTGAAGGCAAGTGAAAAACGTCTTCCAAGAATTAAGAGGTATGGCCCTGCTATTGGTCCATCTGCTGACACATGCACATACAGTACTCACATTAAATAACCAGGCTTTTTTTTTTTTTTTTTTGATAAAATTAAATAACCAGGCTAAATTCTGATTGAATTGGGATATAACCAAATTGGAATCAAATCGAACAGGTTATTGATGGAATTAGACCGACTGATTCATCCTGTTTGTATAAGTATTCTTTAAAGCAGTAAAAAACAATTAAATTATAGTTTATAAAAATATCTTAATTTCTGTTTTTAGTTAAAAAAATAAAAGCCCTTCAAACATGGCTCAAGTACAAAGGGGAGGACGCGTGAGAGGAACGTCTGAGTCCTTAAGACTACAATTAAGGAATGGATAATGGATAAATGTAAAAATAAATAACAAAAAATACAAACAATTTCATGGTAAACGTGTTTTCATGACTTTTTTTTTGTCCGAGAGAATAAAACATTTTTGAAGGAAGACGTTAAATAAGGTCCAAATAATCCAAAACAATTATAAAACTAAGGTCAATTTTTCCCTAAAATTAAAAATAAATAGATTAAGTGTTTGATAATTTGTATATTTCATTTTTTATGAAAAGTATACTTGTCTTTTTTTTTTTCTTTAATTACATCTTTTAAATATTTTTGTTAAAAAAATTAAAGCAATACATGATAGAGTTACTAAAGTTCGTACCTGACCCCAGAAGTGAAACAAATTTCTAACCCCTTTGAAAGTCGATTAAATATCGTTCAAACTTTTTCCATTAGCAGCAAGGCGGTTTAGACATTGCTCATCCCTATATATATATATATATATATATATATCAATTGAGTTGAAACAAACTAAAACATTTGAGCAGACATGAAGGACTTTGAAATAGTCAGGAAGGATGAGCCATATCAAACCTTATGGATAAACCTTAACAAACAAAAAAGGAAGAAAAAGACTGATTCTCAGGCTGCTCATGGCTAAATGATCTCTAGGAATTTGTCGACTCCAAGCCCTTTTTACTTCGTACCCTTTGTTATGTGGAAAGTCAAATAAATAATATGGAGTCTTTTATGAAGAACAAATATTCAAATTATAGACATGTTGCTTGAATCCACGACCTTTTGCAAAACCAAACCCTGATATTATGTTAAACAAACAATTTTCCCTAAAAACTTGAGCTTATAGAATTTGTGTTAGATATGAATATCATGCTTCATAAATCCACCTATGCGAGCAAAATTAATTTGAGTTAAGAAAACATCTTTATAACATATGTGAGTGGTTAGAAATCAAGGAAAGTAGAAAGTCGACAAATCATGTGATGAAAATTATAGAAGTTAAACATGAGTTTCATGGCTTTTAGTCAATCCCTCCCATGAATATATATTTATCCACACGCTGACATTAAAATTAAGAGACTGTCACAAGAAAGTGTAAACTATAAACAAAGAAAGAAAATGTTCATATTCAACTTCTCCACATGATCAACTAGTGTGCTCTCTATTTTCAGCAGGAGATGCAGAAGCATTCTTAGAACCAGAAAACGGCAATGAAGGAGGCAGAAACATCAAGCTTCCCGTCTGAGAATTCGGCGGTGGCGATTTGTTCAAGTAGCTGGATCCACATCCATTTCCTTTCGAGGTCGAATGATAGGTAGAAACAGCAGGAAGAGCTTCACTTCCCCACTTCAAATTCTGGGCAAAAGCCTCTCCTCCACTGTGATTACCTTGAGTCATCGTTCCATTACCATTGGCAACCATTATTGAAGTAAGCGCAGCTGCTAAAGCAGACTGGAAGCTGGGGTCCGATGTGATTGCCTTTGTCGCAGCCGTAATAGGATCTGGATTGTTCTTTTGAATGTGGCCGGGATGAAAGACATTTTCCTGAGAATGTCGTGAAGAATTTAGGGTGTAGGGTTGAGTAGCAATCCCATAGTTGAGCAATCCATTGCCCCAAGAGATTGGCTGAGTGTTGGATTGAGAAGAAGTGAAGTTAAAGCTTGTGGGAGGAAATCTTGGGGGAGGGTAATTTGAAGATAACTTATTGAAATGAGAGGAGGAAGAGGAAGAGGATGTGGATGTTGTGAGGTCAAGTGTGATTGTGGGGTTTGAAGAGGCAGCAGAGAGGGAGGAGTTCGGGAGGTAGAATTGTTTTAATGATCTTGAGGTATGATCAGAGAGATAAAAGTTGAGGCCATGGAGATCAGGGGTAGGGGTAGTGGAGGCAGATTGAGAGGTGGAGGAGCCAGAGATGAGCATGGAGGCAGCTGCTGAAGTGGTGGAAGCCATTGCTGTGGCTGAGTAAGAGAGTGGATGGTTGTGTGTGCCTTCATAGGTTGTGATCAAGATAGACATGTCTTCAACACATCTTTGCACCTGAAATCCAAATAGCCAACATTATGAAAATTTTTTTTTATTTTTTTTTATTTTATGTATTCTCTTGTGCATTACATCGTTGTAATATTCCGTTGTTATAGGACTCAAAACCAAAGGCCTTTCATATATCCGATCCCTTTTATCATTTGAGTCATACCTCATGGGTATAATAGTTATAAACCATGGAGGAACTATTTGAGATACTCTAGGAGATCAATTATCAAAAATTTTCGTAGACATATATTATATTCGATTACAAGAATAAATGTTAAGGCATGTTTGGTAATTATTTTAAAAAACAGTAATTTAGCAATTTTTAGGAAGAGTTTCTGAAAAATATTCTTGATATTTTATAGAACAAAAAACATTTTGAAAATTTATAAAATTTTTAGCACAAATTTTCATATTTTAAAATAATTTTTATATTTAATATATTATTTTTAATTATTGTATATGTTTGAATCATGATTCTTTAAAACAGTTCTTAAATACAAGTAAAAAACAATATAAAACAACTAAACGATGTTCTATGAAATTATAGGGTTTTCTATTCTTAACAATAGAAAATAGAAAACAATTTTGTTGTAAAACATGCTTTCTTTGTTTTCTATTCTAAAAAAACAGAAATGTTCCAGAATATGAACCAATCAAGCCCTGAGTTATTATACGTACTTGTTTTCTAACTGGGCAAGATGGTGCAACTGTGCAACGATAGTATGCTCGCGGACATGGGTTTCCTTTTGCAATCTTCTGTCCATATTTCCTCCATTGACACCCATCATTCATCTGTTTCCGAAAACCAATGAAATATTTTTAGTTAATTCAATCTCAAACACTACTTTCATTAATCAATGGAAGTAAAATTGATTTAATGATCTCTCGTAACCTTAGTTCAGAAACAAATAAGGGTGATTTGATTAAAAAAACTTTTGAAATATGAATTTGGAAAATCAAACATTCCAAAAATATTAAAAATAACATTTTCTTTTATAAGACACATGTAAGATCAATAAAGGGTATTTTTGTTTATAATGAGTTATTTTTCAAGAAAAAAAATATAGAAAGGATTATATTTGCAAATTTTGGATTATTCAATGTTTTTTAACCAAACAATGATACTAACTAACCGTTGGGGTATCGCATCTAGCTCTCACAGAAACCCTAGCCCTCTTGGGCGGGTTCTGTTGAGAACTTTCTTCATCTCCAGTTCTCATTGTCTTCGATAATTTTCCAGTCGGCCAAGCATCTCCGGCATCTTCCTTCGGGCCTCCGAAGCTATTCTCAAGGCTTGAATTCAGTACTGATACTTCACTAGGACTTATCTTGCTCAATTCAAATTTGCAGTCAAGTCCGAGACTAAGGCTGCCTATGACTTCCTCATTCTCCTTACCTTTGCTAGTATTATTTTTGTTCTTTTCATCCCTTTTTATTTCATTTGTAGCTCTTCCCAGGCTAAGGGAAATAAACTCGGGTTCCTCAATTTGAGAAGCGCCGCCATTTTCGGGGGATTCCTTGGATTCTTGTCGGACAATGTTGAGGAATTGCATTTCGAGAGTCTTGTAGTCCTTCATAATTTTGTCCAAATACATCCTTAGCCTTTGATTTTCTTCCCTCACCTCTCCCATTTCGGATTTGGTTGATTCAAGCTGATCTTCCTGGAATCGGACCAACAGATCAAATTAATTCTATATATCTAGATGGAGTACTATGATTGATATTAAATAAGATCACTCAGCAATGAAAATATCTAACATGCTTAATGGAAAGCTGGAAAACAATACTAACCTGATCCCTGAGGCTCGAGGAAGACGCAGCTGAACCGGGTTCAGCAGACGAAGTATCCATCTTACTTATTCCTGGTAACTGCAGTTCAAGCATCATAGATTAAAATATTATCTAAATTAAAATCTAAAACCTAATAAGAAGTGGCTAGGATTCACACAATCCAGGCTTTGCCAATATTTGTTTTTTTGATATGAAGGGAACAACTTATCCTACCTCATGCATGAAGTGATTCCAGAAAAATCAATTGAATTGGTCATATGCTGAAATCCAAGGTCTAAAACTCTAAGGCTACGTGGGAAAGAAAGAAAAAAATGAAGGCAAAGAAAATAGAGTTATATATCACATGTTATTTTTACCACTGTTTCAAACAAATTTTATTTATTCTAACTTATCGATATAAAGTTAAATAATTTAAGGATTTTGAAGTTTCTAAATAATTTTATTTATATTTAACTATCTTTAAAAAAAATTATGAAACAACCAAATATAAGAAAATCATTTTATTCAAGCAGTTTTCTTTCTTTCTTAAATACTTTCCGGAACCAAACACAAACTAAGTGTACCATCACAGACAAAATTGAAAGCATTAGCTAGGACTCTCAATTAGCTGATTATTATAACTTTTGAACAATCAGAGATCCAAGTATGGCTTTCTGTTACAGGGATTTCGTGAAAACTTGTGTGAGAATTAAAGATGCAGCAGCAAAACCAAGCATGTATGTGGGGGAAAAAAGAAGGAAGGAAGATGAGAAAATCATGACATAATTCTGAGTAAATCAAATCAATTGATCAGTAAGAAAAATAACATCCAAGAAAAGATTTAGTTTCTTTACCTGGACAGAACTGCAGTTTAAATCTTCGCATTTGGGGGAAGATAGCTTCGTATTATGATGATGAGCCTGGAAGGAGAGGCCAGGAACCATCAGCATGAAAAGGGAATTAGTTTAAATATTTATAATAACAAAAATCAGGATGTGGAATTGGATAACCCTAACACTAGTTTACAGAAGGAAGCATTTATGAGAAGCGCATGTGAATTCTGAAGAAGGTAGAATTCAGGAAGGGTTAAATATTATCATACGATAGAGCTATTTAGTATTTGGTAATAGAAAATGACTGAAACCATGCTATTGTCCACACAAATATTATAGCCACCACTCCTTCAAAATATCTAAAAGTCTGAAAAACTTCCTTTCAGGAAAATTAAGATTCTATACAAATTAAAACAGTGGTTCGATTGGATCATTCATCATTCATGTGAGCCTCCATGACAGATGAGAGAGAATATACATATAGATACGACCCGAAAAAGATCGTATTAAGAAAACCCCAGTTGACTATGGAAAAATCGTCTTATGAAAGATCCCCAGAAGTGGATTACATGACAAGCAAGGGATAAAGATCCAGATATCTGATATTAAACCTTCGATTCTTCCATGAAAATTCCATTTTCTTTCTTGAGAAAAAAACAACAGAGAAGAACTAAGGAAAGGAAAATCCCTAAAAGGAGAAAGCCTCACCTTGGCTACAGCTTCATCGTGAACGTCGTCGCCGGCGGTTGTTTCAGGTCTCCTGTCTTCTTCCTTGACAACAATCCCATGACGACCAGATCTTCTCAAAGCAGCAGCCTCCATAGCTGATATTTCTTCCTTGTTCATCTTGACAACTACTGCACAAAGAAATCGCTTCTTATAACAAGAGCTGGCCCAGCCGCAGTTTGACTCAGTTTAAACGAGTTGAAGCCCAATAAAGAAATTCAATGTCAACAGCCCGTTTGCACTCAAAGAAACACCCACCACCCCCATCCCATCTGAGTTTTAATTTTTTTTTTTTTTTTGATATGAGACGTTAAGAAAAACGAAGAATTCAATTTCAACGTGTACCATATGGCATGTCAGAGAGAGAGAGAGAGAGAGAGTAATGAGCCGCAATGACCGGTCCCCACCGGTAAGGCCTATTCATGCAAACACCACTCTATCTTTGAAGTTTCGTATAGATGGCAAAAGTCACATGGCAACTGGTCCAGGGTCAAAGCTTTGGCACCGTCTCGGTTTCTCCGGCGACCGGTGTTTGCGGATCAGCTTTATTCGGTGGATTAGCTGTTTCAGTTTCAGGTCAACCCCCTAGTCTGTATTCTCTAATTCCATTTTTTCCATCATTTTGACTTTTTAAATTTTCCCTTATCTTTAACATTGGTGGCTATGGATTCTTTTCACAAAAAAAACAGTAGTGGCTATGAATTATTATTATTGACAGATAAACACCCTTTGAATAGAGCTAATAATATGAGATGAGCTCGATAAATCAACTTATTTTAAATTGAATTTTTTGAGGATTGAGTTATAAAATTTAAAGTCCAAATAAAACCGAGTTAATTTATTGACCGTTTGGCCTTATAGTATGGTTTGTAGGACCTAACGATTTGTGATTATTTCAAAATTTTTATTTAATTTTTAAAAGTAAGCTAGGCTTAATAATTGAGATTTTGAAAAATTTATACAAATTGATATTTTGGCTATTTTCTTAATAATTATTATATTATATGATTAATATATTAACTTTATTTGTTAACTATTTTATTTTAATTTCTAAATACTATAATGTTTTAATATATTATATAATAATTTAATATTTAAAAAATCTTGTATGAAAATTTATGGAATACATTTGAATTAAATAAATTACAGTTTTAATATTAAATATATTTTTATTTATCTCATTAATCCTATTTTAAATATTTACAATTTCATTTTTTTATTTATCCTTTAAATTTTATTCAATCATATATATGTTTTTTTATTTATAAAAATAAAGTTCTACTAGTTTACAAATTAAATTTAATTTAATAACTAAATTAATAGTATATTTTAAATAATTTTTACTTAAACTAGTGGCAACGAAATAATATTATTTTAAAAATAATTAAAAATATATATATATATATATATATATATATATATATATATATATATATATATATATATATATATATATATATATATATTAATTTCTTTCTATTAGATTTATATCTTTTAACAAGATGAATTTTCAAACAAATAGGATATTTCATTATTATTATATGGTTGAGATGTATTTTTGGAAAAAATATTTTTTTATTCCAAACATAAATGAAATTTAAGTTGTTAATATTCTAAATTAATTAATAGATGATGATAAACCAATCACCGTTGAGGATATACATATTTCTAATGTGAAATCATTTCTAATGTGGAATCACATATTATTATTAGATTTAAGGAGGATGATGAAGATTAAGAGGCATCTGAAGATTTGTTGATCTTTAAAGTTATTTTCTAGATATGTTATTGAGTTATTCATTGTCTTACGATCTTGTTAGGCCCCAGTTAGTTTGATAAGTAGTTATAATAGTGTTCTAACGTGTTATTTATTTATGTTTGTATCTTTATTATTATATTGTTTTAAACTGTCATTTTATATAGTATTATTTATATATTTGTATTTTATTTGAAGAATGATGAATTTGTAAAATTAATTTTTAAGCGTTTTTAATGTTTTGGCTCATGCCCACATGGGTTAGACCGGGCGAGTTGATCGAAAATTAATAGAATAGAAATTGGTGATTAAGCGCATTTGTTTTGGCCACATGACTTTAAAATAGGTTACAAGGTGGCCAGTTTATCAGCTTCTTTGGGACTCAGTAGGACCTTTTGCTTCCCTATGTAGTGCACTTTAAAACTTTAATGATTCTATATAAGTTAGGAATAATAAATATTATTATTATTATTTATTTTACATATTATGTTGTTGTACTTTATTCTTATAAGGATTTGAGCCTGAAAACTTAAGGACGAGATTGTTAATTATTAAAATTTGGAGTTCGATATCCCTGAGACCTGGCTCAAGTAGTAAAAGGGGGTGGGAATGGATTACTAAATATCATAGACTCAAATCCTTACAATAATATAGTACTACAACGTAATATGTAATATGTAATATGTAATATGTAATATATATATATATATATATATATATATATATATATATATAGACCTAGGAATGAAAATTTAGTAAAAGAAAAAAAGTTATAGAAAATTTAGTAAAAGAAAAAAAGTTATTGGCGGCTAATTTTTTTGGTACAATTTCACAATCAATTTCCAAATTTATTTGAAATTCCAAATTTGTTATTTATTTTTAAGCTTTTAAATAAACCGGTGTTTAGTTTAGTATGTATTACTTAAAGATTTAAGTTTGCTTTAAATTATGTTTCCAAAAAAAAGTTTGCTTTAAATTAAATTATAATTAAACTGTTAACTTAAAACTTACCATTTAGTATTCATTATGGTTAGCTCAAATGATAGATCGTTTAGTACCAAATCCTTGAGGTGACAAGTTGGCGGATGGGGCAGAGTGGGTTGGAGTCAAAATTAGCGACATTTTTGAGCAAAATATGGTAAGCTCAGCTGCCACAAATTCAGACAGGTCGGTAAAATTTGAGCTTGGTTTTTTTTTTTTTTCTTGAAATAGACAACTATCAGAGTACGTACTGGTGATTGGATGGGACTTGCTCAGCAGACAGACCGAATTGTCATCAAATATCAGCATCATATGTCTGGTTCGGAGTGGGTATAACGTTCGTCTGAGGAGGGTAGGGTGGGTCGAGTTTGAATGCAATAAGGATGGTTATTACAAATTCTGATATAGCCCAAAATGTTTAGCCAAAGTAAAACCTTATCGTTTAGTTCTTACTCTAAATATTAATATGATTGGATTAAATTAAATTAAGATATTGTCATCAAACCTATCTCAATTTGTTAGAACGTTTACTACATTGTATTAAAAAGTTAATAGCTTTCAAATAAAAAAAAACTTAAGATACATTTTGAATTATCAAAATTAATATATTAATTCAAAATAACAAAAGAACTATGAAAATAATTTGGGTAAACAATGATGAAATAATAAAATAAAAAAATAGATCTAAAAACATATAAAATATAGATTAAAAGAATAAGTTAATTGATTTTGTTTATTATTTAAAGTTATCTTTTATTCAAATCATATCATGAAGTTATTTTATTAAATATATTTATATTTAATTTATCTAATGGCTTAAATTAAGTTATTAAATTGATTTACTAATACCTACTCAAAGTTCAGGAATAATTGATGTTGTTAGCATTATAAAATTTTCGTTCAATATAAAAGCACCTTTTCTACAAATCAAAAGAAAGTTTTTGTGGGGTCCGGTGAAATTGATTTGATTATTTTTCGGGAGTCGTAACCGACCCTCTATTTATTCTTTCATTAGAAATAAGGATGACTTTTTTTTTTTTTTTGTGGTTATTTTTGATATGAAATCATAATTTCTATCGTTTTCCCTAATTTTGAGGGTTTTTTTTTTCTAATAAAGTTATTTATTTCACACAAATCTAAGTTTTTCTTTGTTTTATTTTGTTTGTTCATATTTTACTCGGCCTCTTACGGCGTATTTTTTGTTGTTGAGCTTGTTGTGGTAGTTATGTTATCGTGGTTGATTTCTTTGGAGTTTTTGTGTTTCTTGATGGCAAAAATTTCATGCGATCGTTATTTGAGCCAATAACATTTAGTATCTTTATCGTCTAGAATCTTAGATATTTTAAACCTTTTTGAATTATCAAATATGTAAGCCTTAAGATGATCATTTTTACTATTAACTTGAATATTGTGTCATCTTTTAAATATTTTAGCACTTTTGATTATGTGTTTATTTCAATTGTATTATTAATTTGAATCAATAAATTTATCTCTTTTCAAAAAAAAAAAAAAAAAAAGTTTTGTCGTTGACTTATTATGAAACGATTTTATACGTGGTGATTTTCTGGCGTGATTTTATCGTCGACTTGTTGCGAGCATGGTTATGTCGATATGATGTAATGATTGATTTTTCATTGTTTTATTGAGACGTTTATTAGTGTGTGGGCAATTCAGACAGTAAAAGATATTCTGATAAATCGAATCGTGGTTGTCGATATCGCTGCGGGAGTGGGTCGCAGGTATTGAGTTATTATAGGATTATCAACAGCAGATTTTAAGCCCAGGTCATTGTCTTGTGCGTGAATATTCTTGTGATGCAAAGGTTTTAGTGATTTTGTATCTTTATTGAATATATTAATGATTTGAATCAATAAAATTATTTATTTAAAAAAAGAAGATTTTTGTAGAATACAAAATCTATCTATCTAGAGTATAAATAAACCTTTTTTCTCTTAAATAAATAAATAAAACTTTGTTTTAGAAAATATTTAAATAAAAATAACTGAATAGATATAAAAACTCTTACTAAATTTTGAAATACAATTTTAACTTCTCAAAAATCAACCTAAACGAGGTTTTCATATTGGTTTCAAAATTATCAATTTAATATAATTATCTAGATAGTTAATGTGGTTTAGCTCAAATCTTCTTATAGTCAATGCTAGTGTCGTCGAATTTGAATATGTCAATAATTACGATCGAAACGATGTATGATATTTCACCTAAAACCATCATTATCATTCCGTATTGTAATTTTTTTTTAAATCTATTCACTTTATATATTACGGTATAGTAATTTGTTATTATAAGCATACTAATTGAAATCTTCTATTTCCTATCCCATCCGACCCTTTAATATTTGAGCCAGACCTAAGGGATTAGTCAAGTGTAATTAAAATTTTAAATCGAAAAATTTTGGATCTTGAGAAATTTTAGAACATGTTTAATACTGATTTGTTTTAGTTACTTTTGTTTTTAGTTTTTAAAAATAAAATAAAATATAAGATAACTTTTAGAAAGATAAAAAAAAAAAAAATTGTCATTAGTTTTAGAAATAAAAAATCTATTTTATTCAAAAAAAAATTGAAAATTTTGTAAAGAACGAGTATAAGTAGAAAAAAAAATTGTAAACCATAATTTTTAAAAATAACTTGAATTTTAATAATTGAGTGAATTAATAGAAAAGATATATGAATAAAAGTTGGTCAAGTACTTATCATGCATAATTTATATGGTAGAGTGTTTAAAAAAACTTACTATATTATAACTAAAGTGTTTAAATATAAAAAAAGATTGGTCAAGTTTTTTTCAAATAGAATAATTATTTTACACTTTTTTTTAATGGACCAATGAATACCAAAATAAATTAAATGATTTTTTAAAAATAACTTAAAACTCAAGTGGTTTATGAGATTTTTATAAAATAAGATAAATATTATTTTTAAAAGATATTTCAATGAATTTTTATTTTTGGTTTTAAAAACATCTTGTCAAACACTTGCTTTGAATACAATTTTTTTTTAAAACTAATATATATATATATATATATTTTTATTTTAAAGTAAGTCTCGAAACAACAGGAACTTGCATGTCGACATTCTTCAACTAATGCTTAAATTTTACACCTATCGCTACTCCCTCATTTGACCCAAAATTAAATTTCTAAGCTTGAAAGTCATTCTTTTTGAATTAAATGTTGTCATATTTTTCTAAGAAACTTGTAAAATATTAGAAAGAAGGTAGAAGTCAAAATCAAGACTCTCATGTTGCATATTAACTTAATATTTTTATTCAAAATTTTAAATTATATAAATATTGGTGAATGTGTAGCCTAATAACTTCAAACATTCGTTGAATTTCTTTTTTAAGTAATGTTTGACTTTTTAGTATTACTTGTAACACAATCCTAATTACGGGATTTGAAAAGAACATAATGAAATAAAAATTTTAATTTATTTAATAAAAATGAAGAATAACTTAAAAATACATTCAAATTTAATAAATTATTATTTTTAATTTACTTAGTCTATGTCAAAACCTTGTGTATGGAAATTTATTTAATATTGCATGAAGTTTTTGATTAATCGTAATTAAATTTTAATTTTTATATTTTAAATTATGAAAGCAATTTTTTTTACTGGAAGAGGGGAAACATATTGTTATTACTCATTCCTCGTTACAAATTTACAAACTAATTATGGATTTAAATAAGTACGGAGCAATGCCTATCATGTTTAACTTAAGTGATAAAAAGCTCATATTTTCATATAGCCATAGAATATGGGGACTAGATTCGAATATCTATGTTAACAAAATACTACAACTTTATAATATAAAATAAATACACCATGGTTAATAATATTAAGGCTTGGATAGTATCTCAATGCTAAATCTACCTGTCGACCAAAAATTGAGATTAATTTTTTATAACAATTTATTTTTAACAAAAATTTAATCAACTTTCAAAGCAACTTTAAAATAGATTAAAAAATAATTTTATTTGTATGAATAAGATCTTTTAATTTAAATATTTTTATATTTTTACGTTATCTCGTTCGTAATACTATAGTTCAAAGTCTTATCTTCTAAATTTTACAATAATTGAAACCTTGACTTTGTAAAACTATAGTATATTAAAGACTTAAAATGCTTTTCATGGTATATCATTAATTTTTATTTTAATGAAATCAAAAATTAATTTCTTAAAAATGAATCAACTGTAAATTATATAGTTTACAACATATGCAGACTAATGAGGATCAATACTTAATTGCCATAAGTCAATTATCCTTGTGTTAACGTTTTTGACATCCATATTTGTAAATTTGGAAGGTTTAAAAGATTAATAGGCCATACTTTCATAGTTTGTATTGTTGGATAATTATCGAATATTTGGGTCTACACATATAATTGATTATGTATTAAAAGCTATCTAAAAGATGCAATTCCTATAAAATTATATTATAAGGATTAATTAATGGAGTTAAATCATAATCAGTATGGTTATTTAATGTGTAGATACCAAATGTCTTATTTTTTGTTTTGTGATGGAGTAAATTAATAATAAGAAATGTAAAGTCATGAATCTTCATAAAAATGAATGTACCATGAATCCTTTTGATGTGATATATCATGAATCATCTTAAAAGGGATGTATTATGAATCTAGAGATGCATCATTAATTCAAGGATGTACCATGACTCTTCCTATATATCATGACTCTATTATAAATAGGTTGTGATCTCCAAATCATAGGCACACAATTTTTCTTTCTTTCAACTCATTATAAGAGAGAAGAAACTCTTAAGATATTGAAGGACTTATGCATACAAGACTTGGAAGATCATAATCGATCACTTAAGTTTGAGTTACAAGGTTTGAAGATCAAGATTAATATCTTATCACAATCATATTCATTATGGATCAAAGTACGATTCCGCTTTATTTACGCTTTTGATGATTTGACATAAAAAATCTTTAGATGATTTTTTTCCTCTAAAGTAGATCTCCCATATAGTTCTTTCTATTACATGTATTCATATTAAAAATCATAATAAAAAAATCTTGTACCTTTTATTTATTTCAATTCTCAATGAACTTAAACATATTTTAACATATAATATATAATGATCTAGCCCAATCATGTAGATATTGTCCACTTTGGAATCAAGGGACTCTCATAGCTTTAAAACACGTCTACTAGGTTAAGAAGAGTCCATACTTATACAATGTAAAAATTTTTCTCTTCTATCCGATGTGGTTATGACAAACACTCCATGTCATGGGATTGCGGGGCTAAACGAACAAATACCCCCCTATAGGGCCAAACGGAACCCCACATCGAGATCAGGGAGCGGCTCTGATACCATTTGTAATGACTTGATCCAACCATGTAAATATTGTCCGTTTTGGACCCAAGGGGCCCTCACACGACTTTAAAACGCCGTGCCCCTCACTCGGTTTTAAAATGTGTTTACTTGATTGAAAGGAGTCATGCTTTTATAGAGCTAGAAACTTTCCCATGCTATAAGAAAATTAATTGAACTCATCAAAATTTTGAAGTGTCAAACATAAATCCAAATAAGACTTTGATAGTTTATCTCTTTTCTTGAAAGTGTTAGTGTGTGGTAGCTTTTTCAAAAAGAAACTTGTCCCACATGGAAAAAAGATAATACCTTTTTTAGATTTATATATTAAAACTCATCTTTAGGCTTGTATAAGGTTTATGAAGAGAGGAGGCCTCTCGCGCATAAGAAATGGGCAGAAAGCTCAAATTTTCAAATGATGGCAGGAGTGCATATATTCGACCATAGACATGCATGGAGTAGCATGACTGCTGTCCGTTGAAAACATGCATGTCAACACCGAGGCTTGGGCACACGTAAATAAGGTTTGTCGACATTCAATTTTAACTATATTATCTAATGAGTTATTTGATGTCTACTGTACATACAAAGAATCAAAGGTAATTTAGGAGTCAATGCTCATTAAGTACATGGCTAATGATGTGGGGAAGCAAAAGTTTATGGTAGGAAACTACAATTGGGAGATGGTAAGTAGGGCTGGTAATGAGCCAAGCTACTCGGGCTTGGCTCGGGCTCGGCTCGAAAAAAGGTCGGCTCGGGCTTAGCTCGTTAGCTAAACGAGCAACCGAGCCTGAACATTAAAAAACGACGTCGTTTTTATTAGTTGCGTTAACCCAAAATAAAAACCCTTGAGTCTCAGCCGACAGCCCCTAATGCAGACGTTTCCCTCGACCCTCTCTCTCTCCTCGCCATTGTCGCCAATTTGAAAATAAAAAACCCTATTCCTAAATTCTTCCTATACTTTGAAGGCACCACCACCTTGACCCTAGCAGCGACGTGCGGCCACCCCTGAGTGCCTTTCGTTTTCCTTCTTCGTGATCTCTCCTTCCGTTTGTGGCTCATACTCTAAGGGCCTTGGCGCTCTGCCTCTGACGCTATGCCCTCACAGCTCTGCCTCCCTCTCTTTGTTGTTCGCGACAATGGTACCCGATACTGTGCAGGCAAGGTATTTTTTTTTTTAATTTTCCTTTCGTTTCATTCGTCGGGTGGCTCGACTACGCCTCCCTCTCCTGCAATTTTGATGTTGGTTTTTGTTTGCTCATGGGTGTGTAATGTAAGAAAATAAAGATGGGTCGATGGACTCATGGAGAGGCTTCAATGGAGATTGGAGAATAGGGTTTACAGCCAATTACGTGATGTGGTTTTGTTTGGTACTCGCCAAATTGTTGAGGATTTACGTAATAGATTTCGAGTTTGATGTTGGTTTTATTTTTATTTTTCTTACTCTGTTTCTTGGTGACCAGTGAAAAGAATATTGATTTATTATATTAGTTATGGTAGCTTTTTGATGAAATAATTTTTATTTGCCTGCAAACTATTAAATAATTCTAATTTCAAAATCTATTGCCTGATTATAAAGTGAGGAAGATCAGGATTTTCTTCTTATCTTCTGTCTGAAAGAAAGAAGCAAAAATGTGTAGCAATATAGATTGGGGCGGTTCCATATTATTCTAATCTATCCCTTTAAGCCAATATACTTTAGTCTTTGGATAATATAAATATATATAATTATATACACACCTGAAGTACACAACTTGATCTTAAATGTTAATATTTAATTCCAAGCTTATCATCTCCTCACCTTTTCAATGATCCTCTCTCTTAATTTTCAAAGGAGAATGTGTTCGTGCATGTGTGTGTAATTTCTTGTTTTTACCACTTTGTTTTTTTAATTATTAATTTGATTGGAATTCTTTTTATTTGCTAGTCTGCTAGATACCAAAAATGTCAAATACGGATGAAATGTCAAATCCGGATGATATGGATATGAATTAGAAGAATGGGAGTTGAATCATCTTCATCTATGTCCCGAGCCAAACCCGAAAGAAAAAAAAATTAGTTGTTTGGGATGAATTTGATGTTGTAACTGGGAGTGACAAGACAGGGGTGACAAGGGCAAAATGCAGTAACTGCAAGAATATTTTAGCTTATAAGAGGGGAGGTGCCACTAGCCATCTAAAGAGGCATTTGAAAGTTTGTGTGCCTCGTTGGGTTGCTGAATCTAGAAATAAAAAAGGTCCCCAGCAAGCTTTGTTGTCTTTTGAGGTTACAGGAAGATCAAGGCAAACTTTGTTATCAACCTATCAATATGACAAAGACAAAGTTAAAAACTCTTGCTTAAGATGTTTATTGTGCACAGTACCTGTCGAGGATGGTGGAGCATCAGGTTATTTGTGTTATTTGCCAAAATCTCAACGAGATATCGGCCTAATCAAACGCCACTTTGAGGCGGTGCATAAAACTTTGTAGTTGAGAAGGAAGAATTGAAGGGGTAGCAAGTGTTGTGAGAATCAGCAATTAGTGATTTATGGATGTCAAATCAAACAACGGTACATGTGTCTAACGTCATTACTTAGATGTTGAGTGGAATTTACAAAGGAATATTGAATTTTGTTGCTTGCCTCCTCCTCGCACTTGGGATTACGATTGCCGATTGTATTCTTCAATGTTTATCGATTGAGATATTGAAGATAAAATTTTTGATATTACATTGGATAATGCATCTTCAAATGATTGACCGGTAAGAACCTTGAGATAAACAACTGAAAGGAAACCTTTACTTTACTTGATAGATATTTCATGTTCGGTGTTGTGCACATGTTTTAAATCTCATGGTGCAAGATGGGCTATCAGAGATTCGTGATGTGATTGAGAATATTCGGGAAAGTGTGAAGTACATGAAAATGTCTCCTTCAAGGCTTGATAAATTTAATGAAATTGCCAAGCAATTAAAGTTGCCAACCTCTAAACATCTAATACTTGATGTTCCTACTAGGTGGAATTCAACACATGAAATGCTTGAGTCGACACTTGATTTAAACGATGTTTCCAAGGTTCCAAGGAAAGGGACTCTAATTATAAGTAGTTTGCCAGGCGGGGAGGATTGGACACGGGTTGGGGTTTCCTAAATTTTAGAATTGTTTAAAAGAAGCTACGAAGCTTTCTCCGGAGTAAATATCAGACCTGAATTTGTTCCTTCATCAAATTTGGGAAGTAAAGTTGAAAGATGAATGAAAAGTCTCGGACACTAGAGATTTCATGAAAAAATGACTACAAAGATGAATGAAAAGTTTGCAAGTATTGGGAGAGTGTAATTTGTTGATGGCAATTGGAGCGGAGTGTTGGATCCTTAGTCTGAAAATGCGGCTCATAAAATTTTGTTTTCCACATATTTATTCTGGCGAAGAGTGTGATAGTCATATTAATGAGGTTAAATGAATCCTTTGCATGCACTTTACTCGGTTATGCATCTATAGAAGAGGCGGAGACAAGTGCGCACACTAGCAATGTCAATAATGATGATGTTTCTAAATGAAAGCAGAAAAGGGATGCCTTTGATCGTGGGCTGAAAATCATTTGATGTCATTCACGAAAATAAAGCGAGTTGGACATTTATCTTGAAGAAGGAATTTGCAAGCCTAGTGATGAAAATTATGATGGAATTTGATGCTTTGAATTGGTGGAAAGTCAATGCTATGAAATTTCGTGCTTATCTAAAATGGCTCTGAGATGTTTTATCCATTCAATAACTCTGATTTAGCCGGAGGCCACATTGATCTTTGGAGGAAGAGTACTTGATCATGCTCGAAGTTCATTGAAGCAGGCTAATTCAAGCTTTGGTAGTTTGTATGGGGATTGGTTACGTCATGATTTAGGAGTGAAGCTTTCACCAACTTTAAGTATTTTTATAATCATTAATATATATATATATATATATATATATATATATATATATATATATATATATATATATATATATATATATATATATATATATATATATATATATATATATATATATATATATATATAGAAAGTTATAATAGATCTTAATTAAATTGTGTTTTTAATTTGCGGGTTGAGACTGAATCACCTTGACTTGGAAGTCATTAATGCCGAAATGTGTTTAAAATTTCATTTGACTTGAGAATTTGAATGTTATAATCTTTAGTATTATTTCTTTTGGATCTTAATTTTCTTTTGGGATTGTGTAGAATCTAATCTTAATATTGGGAAATGATGATGTGCGTACATTTATTTTTGAAGATTAAGCTTTATTGATAAAACTGCCTAGAAAGATTACCAGATCTATATACATAATTGGATTCTCACGGTTGTTGTTGCGGAGTTGTATTAAAGCGTGGTGTTATAATTTTTAGTATGTTTATTGATAAAACTGTTGTTGTAGCAGTTTATTGCAGATGTTAATAATTGCATTATGTTATGTTGTTGCAGCAGTATATTGCCAAATAGTTTCTGTTGTTACTAATGAGTTTGCTTGGCAGATCTTGTTGATATATTATTTCTTTATTTAGATAATTGATCAAAACCAATCATGTTTCTTATTCAATGATTTCAGGTATCTTATTTCTTCACTCTGCAATTTCTACTTGTTTTAATTTTATTTCATAATTTTTCAGTTGCAAGTTGTTTCAGCAGTGGAATTTTGCGTAATCCAGAAAGGGAAACAAATGTTAAAGGAGATGGCTTTAACAACTTTAGCATCAATTGCTAAATCAACTAAGGTAAAACAAATCCATAGAAAAATTATTTTACATTAATTGATGTATTTGTTATCGGATTGATTACAAAAAGTTAAAGTATGGGTGAGTCGGATTGATTACAATACAAACTTGTATAGGCTTGAGATTAGGCTTGAGCAAGGCCGCAATTGCGTATGGAAAGCAGCTGTGAAATTTCCCGAAGCTAAGCTTTTTAAATCAAGCCAAGCTTGAGCCTGATTTTAAGCTCGTTCAAAAGCTCGGCTCGGGCTCAAGCTCGCTCATAAATTAACAAGCCTATCTTGAAATGTTCAAAGCTCGGCTCGGCTTGGCTTGTTACCAGCCCTAATGGTAAGACATCAAACTCCAAATCAATGAGTACCATAAATTGTTGGAGTAATTAAGGACTGAAAAGATTGAACTACTTGAACAGTTTGTAGCTAGATTACTGATTGATAAACTACCTGACTCGTGGAGTGACTCTGGCAGCAATTAAAACCTGATCGAAGCAATTGTCTGCATTGATCGATCACTCACATCATCATTAAAAGATCTGATAAAAGAAGCGAAAAGAGCAGCAAGCAAAACAAATAACCACCAAGGCAAACTTGGTTCAAACCAACCCAAAAAGGTATCATCATAAAGCTCAAAACTCTGATGACAAACCCAAAATTGCTAACCCCAATACTTTCAAGAAGAAAGACACTTGTTATGTTTGTGGCAAACCGGTATCCAACACACAGTGAGAAAAGAATAAAAGCTGGAAGCTTATTGAAATCCTCCTAAAGCCAACTTGGTCGAAGGAGATGACATAATAGCTATTGTTGTTTCATAAGCTAATATGGTGACCAATTCCAAGAATTGGGTGGTAGACTCTAGTGCAACAAGGCATATTTGTGAAAATAGAGATGCTTTTACCTCCTACACTTTAGTAGGGGATGACGAAAAGGTTGTCTACCTTGGTGACTCTCACACTACTCAAGTTTTGGGAAAAAACAAACTCATGTTGAAACTCACTTCGGGAAAAACTGTGGCTTTTAATGAGGTGTTGCATGTTCCTAATATTATAGAAAAATTAGTTTATGTTGCTCTATTGGGAAAAGTAGAGTGTCATTTGAATATGATAAGATTGTATTGACAAAAAATAATGTATTTGTGGTAAAAGAGTTTTGTAATCAAGGGCTCTTTGTGCTCGGTATTTCTGAAGTTATGAATGGAAATTCCTCTTCTTCTGTTTACTTGGTTGATTCCTATGATGTTTGACATGCTAGATTAGGACATGTTCGTAGTGGATACATTAAGCAGATGCAATCTCTAGCTTTATAAATAATATTGATTATTCATGCTTAAGTAAATGTCAAATATGTGCCACTTCTAAGCTAACTAAAAAGACATGCGGGTCAGTGTCTAGAGAACAAAACTATTAGAACTAATTCATTCTGATCTAGGAGATTTGAAACAAACTATGATTAGAGGAGGTAAGAAATTTTATGTGACCTTCATTGATGATTATTCCAGGTTCATGACTATAGTTTACTTGCTTAGAAATAAAGATGAAACATTTGATAAGTTCTTAAGCTATAAAGATGAAGTAGAAAATCAACTTGATAGGAAAATCAAAAGGATTAGATCTGATAGAGGGGGCAAATACATCCCTTTAAATGATTATTTTGAAAAGGAAGGAATAATTCATGAAGTATCTTCTCCCTATTCACCTGAATCAACTGGAGTTGCTAAAAGAAAGAATAGGACTCTTAAAGAGATGATGAATTCTTTGCTTGTCAGTGCTTCAACTCCTGATAATTTGTGGGGCGAAGCTATATTGTCTGCATGTCATATACATAATAGAATTACATGCAAGAAAACTGGCAGGACATCTTATTAGTTATGAAAAGGTCATGCATCTAACCCAAAATATTTAAAAATGTGAGGGTGTCTTGCCAAGGTTATGTTACATGATCTTAAAAAGAGGAAAATAAGATTAAAGACTTATGACTGCATGTTTATTGGGTATGCTACTAATAGTGCTGCTTATAGGTTTCTTATTTAAAAAAGTGATGTTCTAGAATGCAATATTATTATTAAAACAAAAAATGCTAAGTTTTTTGAACATATTTTTTCACTTTCTGAGAAAATTTCTCATACACCCACAATTGTGGATGATATAGAAAACTCATATGGTAAACATGTACCAACTACTGTGGATGATATGAAAAGCTCTCAAGATGAGTTGAGAAGAAGTAAGAGACAAAGAAAAGAGTTTTCATTCGGAGATGATTTTTATACTTATTTGGTTGAAAATGAATCGTCCTCTTATTTTGAAGCTATTTCTTTCCCTGAAGCATTGCTTTGGAAAGAAGTTGTTAAAATTGAGCTTGACTTTATTTTAAAAAATCAAACGTAGGAGTTGGTCAATTTACCTTCAGGAGCAAAACCTATTGGTTACAAATGAATTTTCAAAAGAAAATATTTACCATATGGTTCTATTGAAAAGTATAAAGCTAGGTTAGTAGCCAAAGGTTTTGCACAAAAACAAAATGTTGAACTATTTTGATATGTTTGCTCATGTTACTAGGATTTATTCCATTCGTATTTTGATTGCTTTAGCTTTTATTCATAAACTTTTTATCCATCAAATGGATGTTAAAACAACTTTTTAAAATGGAGATTTAGATGAAGAAATTTACATGTTACAACCTGAATGGTGTATTACACATAGAAAAGAAAATAAAGTTTGCAAATTGCAAAGTCTTTATATGGTTTAAAACAAGCACCTAAACAAGGGCATGAGAAATTTGATAGGGCTTTGTTGAATAATAGGCTTTTGTCTGTTGAAGTAGATAAATGTGTGTACACAAAGAGTACAAATCGAGAATGTGTAATCATTGCATTATATGTGGATGATATGCTGATTTTTGGCACTAGCCTGGATGTGGTGCATAATACTAAGAGATTTCTATCTTCACAGTTTGACATGAAAGATATGAGTGAAGTTAAGGTAATTTTGGGTGTCAAAATCACAAGAATGAGTAATAGTATAATGCTACCAAAAGAACATTATGTTGAGAAAATACTTAAGAAGTTTGGACATTTCAATGCCAAACCTATGGGTACCCCTTATGAGTACCCCTCAGATTGATCTTGTGGGTCAATCTAAGTATGCACATATTATTGGGAGTTTGATGCATTTGCTGAACTTTTCTAGACCTGACATAGCATATACAGTGTGTAGATTAAGCAGATGTACACATAATCCCAATAATGATCACTGGAATGCACTAGCTAGACTAATGAAATATTTAAACGGTACCATGAACTGTGGTATCCTATATAGTGGATTTCCTACTGTGCTAAAAGGATACAATGATGCTAACTGGATCTCAAATTCAGATGAGATCAAATCCACAAGTGGTTATATTTTTATTTTGGGAGGTGATGCTGTTGCTTGGAAATCATCTAAACAAACCCTTATCGCTACTTCTACCTAGAGATGGGAAACGGGCTGGCAGAGCCCATTTGGCCCGACCCGCTCGAGTGCGGGCTGAAAATGGGTTAGACACAGCCCATTTTGAGGCCACTTTTTAGTGAGCCCAAGACCTACATGGGTTCTTGGGCTAAGCAGTGGCCAATTTAAGAGTGCAAAAATCTTAAAATGTTCAAAACTCTGAAAAATATATATATAGAGTTTTTTTCTTATCTAATTCAATATTTATCATTTACTAAAAGTCTAAAAGCCTAAAACAACCCAAAATTGCATGCAATCATAATAATATATAAAAATTTATTCTCATCAATGTTATATGGTTAAAAGTTAAAACAAGCCAAAAAAATCTGCATACTTTTTAATTACAAAAAACACGAAATCCATTAAGTAGAAATATAATTTATCGAAAGAAATGAACCTCATAAAAACTGAAATGTCATGAAACGATCTCCTTCATTCACCAATACTGAGAAATCAACTAATCAAGTTTTAAATCTATGATGAAATAATAAGTCCAAGTCCAAGTTCAAGTGGAAGAAAAAGAAAGCTAGGAAATGGGAATGAAGAAATTTCTTTGGAGGATGGAGGAGATTTGGAGGGAAATTTGGCCGTGGAGCATGAAGTTGTGGTGGAGCCAAATGGGTTTGTGAAATGTAGATTAGGGTTTTATCTTTTAGGTCATAAAGGTAATATTTACAATTTTATCCTTAGCCTTTAAGTATAATTCCAAAAACAAAAATCAAAGTGGGCCAAATGGGTTGGCGACTGGTTGAATGGCCAGCGGGCTAATTCGAATTTGGTAGAACAACAGAGTCTATTCAGGCCCTTGATTTTTAAGACCCAGCCCTCTAAATTTGAACCCAGCCCATGACAATGGCCAGGCACCCGGCAAATATTCCCATCTACATACCATGGAATCAAAGTTTATAGCTCTTAAATCCGTTTGGTAAAAGCTGGTGATTAGAGCTTCTGTAAGAATTCTACTCTAGGAATACGGCCAAACACAACCGGTGTCACATGCATTAATGATTGCCAAGTAACAATATCAATTCAAAAGAATAAAACATTAAATGGGAAAAATAAGCACATTCGTTTAAGACATGAGGTTGTGAAACAGTTGTTAAAATATGAAATTATTTTTCATTAGTATGTAAGTTATAGAGAATTATTTATCGGCTAAGCCCTTAGGAGAGAGATTGTTTTGAGCAGTAATTGGAATGAGACTTAAGCGATTAGAGATTAACGATGATTGGAACCCGACCTTTGTGATTGGAATCCATGAAGAAGGTTCGTATGGGTAATAACAAGTCTTTGCAAATTCTATTTACTTGTGATAAAATTATCATACCATGATATGGTTATGGTGCTAGAATGTATTTGAGATGTTGAGTTATACTTTTAATATTTCCTTATCATATGGATAGTACGTATAAATGCGGTATCTCGTTGATGAAATGCTTTTATATAAATTAATGAATTAGGGCTATTTCATGTGAAATATCTTAGCAAAATTACAAGTCTTTATGAAATAATTAGGCGCATGTAAATCGTCTTGTGACAGCGTTGAGGCAATGAGAATCGTGATGTATAATGTTGATGATAAGTTTATTAATTTACGATTAAAGTCTACGGTCATTATATAGAAGCTAAGCTTTGCAGACTTTGTAAAATTAAATGCATATACGTTTGGATTCATGGTTAAATTCATGGCCAAATTTAAGGTCTTTACCTTCCTCCATAATCAAAGCAAAATGGGCCGAAAGGCCGATTTAAGTGAAAATCGATGGATTCCCCCCCTCCCGGCGTGGCAAATTTAGTTTTGCTCCAAATTATTAATATAAAAAAACGATTCAGTATTGATTGCTCTCCAACAGCAATTTTGAAATCGATTCTTTAACTTCAACATTAATTCCAATAGTCAATTTTGCTTTAATTTCTGTCTTAATACAACAACTAATTTTCAAATTTCAAACATCAAACCAAACTAAACCAAACTGTTTGAAATCAATTCTTTAACTTCTACATTAATTCCAACAGTCAATTTTGCTTTAATGTCAATCTTAATAGCCAATAGCTAATTTTCAAATTTCAAACATTAAAATCCTATAAACTGAGACCTTTGCTAACGTTGAATAACACATTTTTTCTTTCCCTCTCTCCAGATTACTCTTTCTTTCTTGTTCCTGTTCCACAGGCACTCTTAGAAGAACTTTTGAATCTTGTGAAATAAAATTCCTAATTACAGTGTAAAAGACGCCTCGGTTTTCTTTGTTTTATTTTTGCAACCTGTGCCTTCGGTTTCCCACCTCCATACGGCCACCGACTAATAAAATGTGTTTTGAACAGCATTCGGAGAATTAGAGGTTTTGGCAACATATTAATTCAAAGTAAAGACGGAAACTCAATGCTAATTGAACTCTAATTCCAATTGTGTTTTTGGGCAGTCGCACTCAAAAGTTCATGCTTTTCAAAAATCAAACTACATAATTATTCGATAAAGATGAACCATTTTTTCAGAGCATGCCAGAAAATATATGAAGGTCGCCTAATTCAGTGTTTCCTAATTTTTTTTTTTTTTTTTTTTTGAGAGTCAAAAGGCTTCGAGAGAACTTTTGACCGTTGGGAGTGGAGATCATCAACAGCGGCGTGGACAGAAATGGGCGGTTCACCAAGATTCTTGTCCCATAAATTCTTTCTTTTGTTTCACACTTGTTTGTCAAAATCGAATCATTCAGTACTGCCCATGCAAATATATTTAGATTTCAATTTTTTTTATTTGAATTAATAACTCAAATATCGTGATAAATAGAAAAATAAATAAATTAAAATAACCTACGAAACTAGTGTTTCAACCCATTCATTTAGGAATTAATTATAAATAAAATATAAAAAATACAAAATACATGATTCAATATAATTTAATAAAAAATAATTATGTTTCAGGTATGATATTACCTTTAATAAAATGCAGACAATACCTTAGTATTGTTCATTATAATAGTACCTATTGTTTATTAAGATAGTTCTTAAGTATTCCTATACTTGAAACAATATAATTATTTTATATAAAATCTTATTGAATCATATATTTTGTGTTTTTTTATGTCTTTTTTATAATTATTCTCAAATCAATTGGCTTAAACACAAATTTCCCCAACAGAAAGAGTATAATAAACAAACAATTAATTATAGCTTTACATCTATAATTCCTTTCTTAAAAATATTTTAAGGTTGCCTTATTCATTGACAATACTTAGAGTAATGATGTTTAAGAAATAATTTTACTACCTAAGATTAATAGAAATAAGTATTAATTAAAGTTAATAATGAAGAAATATATAAAAATTACATATATTGTGTAATGACCTCTCACAGCCATGTAGATATTATTATTCGCTTTGGACTTAAGAGCCCATCACAACTTTAAAAGTCATTTATTATATTGAGATAAACTCATACTTATATAGTAATAGAAACTTTGTTTCGTATCTGATATGAGATGTAATGTTTTCATTCCATTAATATAAAGTCTTTGTTGTGTCACTTATGAGATTATGGGGTCAAACAAACAAGCAGCTCACCATGGGTCATATGGCTTGAACCCCATGCTGAGGTTAGGGATTGACTCTTATACCATCGATAACATTGGTCAAATGATATAATATTGTCACGTTTGTTTAAAGCTGCGCAACGTTACAAAATGATCCCTAGGTTGAGAATCACAAATGCTCGTATAGTGCGATAATATTCTCTTATCCATTGTGAGATGTGATATAATGAGGATAAATATAGTAATTTAATAACTTCAAATAAATTTCATATTAGTGTGATCAAATAACATTAATACTTACCCACAATGCCTAGTTCATATGGTAGAATACTTAATGTTTCAATGTGACAAGGCATAAGGAAGGGAGGGGTTTCGGGTTCGAGTTCCATTAGGAACAGTTTACTACATTATGACTAAAGTGTTTACCTATAAAAAAATAACATTAATACTTACAATAAAAATAAGTAGTAAATTTTAAGTTAATGCCTTAACAAATATACAAATTAAAGTTAACTTGAATCGTTAAACAATAAGCATTAAATTTTATCAAGCACTTACATATTAAAAATAATTAACAACTTTAGTTTGACCAAAATTTTATACTCAAATTCTTTTGTCAATTCAAGAAGGTGTAAAGTAAAGTAAAAAATTAAATCCATATTTTATTACAAAATACTTAAGAATTTACTTCCTCTCCTTATTCTTTTTAGTGTATTTATATCTCACCCATAGTTGTTGATTTCAACTGTGTACAATGGGAATAAAAAAAAGGACTAGGACAGAAATAATTTCATTTCAAAGGTGAACTATTATTTGAAAAAAAAAGAAAAAGAATTAAATCATTAAAATAAATATTAAAAAAAAACATTTAAAGAAAATCTCATACCCATCTAAAGAATTTTTTTTTTTTTTCAATTTAAAAGAAAATTGCAATGAGACAAACTAGTAGCTGGCATATAGGAAAGACAAGACAAGCGTAAAAGCAACAAACACCTTTATCTGGATTTAACATCAAAATAGGTCAATGGTCATACTTCATTCAACATTTTAAGCATTAAGTTGGATTTGAAAAGCATTATATCTTGCATTATAACATTACTGTTTGTAAATAAAAATTGCTTTCTCAACTAAGAAAATATGATCAGAATTATTTAAAAAATATTCAGGATTGATTCTTTGGCTTTAAAAATATGTTCGTTTGTTTTGCATATTCTTATTTGTTGGTTTGGGCAGCCGTCTGGGCTTTTGTTCCTTTACCCAAGTTCAAGTAGAAAAGGAGACAAGAGTTCGAGACGTCCAAATTCAAGTTTTAAAACAAAATACTATAAAGATATAATACAAAGCGAATAGATGTAAAAAAAATTATAAAAAGAAAAAAATGCGTTTCACATAATCATATGAAAATAATCATAAAACTATAACTCTTTAAAAATAATTCAAATTTCATATATTTATATGTCAAAGTCATTACCCATGATCGTTAACGGTGGTAAAATTAATTAAGATGTGCATAAAATTTTAATTATTTTCCACTAGTTGTTTGAAATTTGTATTTTATAAACTTGGGTGTTATTTATGTATTTTAACATATTTTTCTTACAAAATTGCTTTAAGCTATGTTTTCTTGTGTTTAGTTTTAAATATAAAAAAACGAAAGAAAAATAAAATATAATTAAAATAATTTTAAAATTTCTATGTTTTTAAATTATTTAATCTTTGTCTTTCCTCTCCTCATTAACACTAATTTCTTTTATTTTTTCTTTTCATCCCATTTGAGAGGAGTGTGGTGGTTTTTTTTACTTTTTCAATTCAACACCATCTCATTGTTTCGTCTTACACTAGACCTAGACTTTCCCCTCAATAAAGTGGTTTCCTTCCACTGATCTTATTTTTTTTTTATTTGATTTTCTTTGTTTTTGTTTTATGTTTTGTCGCTAACTCGTCATGACGCATTGTTCGTTGGTTTTTGTGTGAACGATTCAAACAATCACGCTCGATCAAAGTTAGAAGTCACTTCAAATCCATGTTCGTCAGTATGCTTCATGGAATTTTATGTATTTTAGGCATATTAAGATTATCTCTTGTATAGGTTTTAAGCCGTTTCTTCTTACTATTAACTTGGATGCTTTGTCATCTTCTAATTTTTTTAACAGTTTGATTTATGTATTCAGATATAAAGGTATTACGGTTCTGAATCAATAAATTTCAGTTTGTATTATCAAAAAAAAAAAAAAAAAACTTTGTATAAAATAAAGGAGAAATTGCCTTTAAGACTTGACTCAAGTGATAAAGGGGTGTGATGAGCATAGGGGAATCATGATCAAATCCAAAACATAGTACTATAATATAATATACAAATGAATAGATTCAAAAAAAAAAAAAAAGTTTAACAAATTTGATTTTCAATTTATTCTTTATTTTTGTAAATTATTCTTTCTTTCACTTATTCCTTATTATTTTCACTTTTTTCCTCACAATTTCTCGGAACCAAACATAGTTAAAGTTTGATTTTCTTTGATAAAAATTAAGATTAAAATGATTTGAAGGTTGAATCTTGAATGCATCGAGAAGTTTTAAATTTTGAATTCTTAATTTTGTTATAAAAACACTAAATATATAGTTCTCTACCCTAAGTTGAACAAACATCAAATTTCAACCTTTGAATTCATGTAGATTGCATAAGAAAGTAATTAGATCAAGTTATCTTACAGAACCAATTATGTATGACCGTTCTCAATGTAAGTTAATTTGACCAAATTACATGTTTATTTGATTAATTATATATATAATATCATGGATTGTTTATTTATATAGACCATTATAATAAGTGTATTGATAGTTTGTTTGCATAAACCATTTTAGTAGACCTATTGATAAAATCGTATTTTAATTCGTTTTTCTGTCATGAACTAAGTCTTAAATGAATTATATATATACTCGAATTGATAGTTCAAGATTTTGGAACACTAATTTAAAATTGTAAGCTGTAATTTGGATATATTTATATAGACTATTATAATAAGTGTATTGATAGTTTGTTTGCATAAACCATTTTAGTAGACCTATTGATAAAATCGTATTTTAATTCGTTTTTCTGTTATGAACTAAGTCTTAAATGAATTATATATATACTCGAATTGATAGTTCAAGACTTTGGAACACTAATTTAAAATTGTCAGCTGTAATTTGGATATATTTATTTGTTAGCTCAGCATGTAGGATTAAGGGTCCAAGCAACCCACTTGGTAGAGAAAATAGATTGATAATATTTATGGTTAATTATTAACGTAGTGGTTATACAAAATGACACCTGTGTTCATTGTTAAAATATGATTAAAGTAACTTAATCCTAAATAGAACTAATATGATTAAAGTAATATTTACATGTTTAACTCAGTTGATAGAACATTTATAGTTTAAAAAAGAAGAACATTTAAGGAGAGGAGGAATGGGAGGGGTCCTAGATTAGAGTAGTTATTAACATTATAACAAGTGATTAGTTGTAAAAAAATGATTAAAGTAATATTTAGTTGTTTTTTTTACTTAATACTAAATAGAACTAATATAATTAAAATAATACTTAGGTGATATTTGTTTTTTTACTTAATGCTTAATAGTTATAAATAATTTAGTTGTTTGTTTTTTTATAAATAAAATCAATCTTTTTATTTTTATCTAAATTTTGAGCAAATAAATTTTTAAATAAAAATTAAAAAATCATATGATTTTATTTAATTACCATGAAACCAATCATGATAATTTCAATTTGATCACAAAGAATATAATTTTCTCATATTTGAATATCTAATTTTTTTTCTTAATAAAAAAATTAAAAAGGCATTTAGAAAAAAAAGTCAAAAAACCAAAGAGCTTGGCTTTTTTAATTCATCTAAAAATTTAAAAAATTAGTAACTCAACAAAAAGCCAAAAAAAGCAAACGTTACCTTACTTTATAAAAATGTTTTTTTTTTTAATATTTTAAATTACAAATATGATGTTAAATGAATTAAAAACCAATTAAATTAAAAAAAAAATGCTTTATCCAAAATAGATATAAAAGGGTTTGAAGAAGATATTTTCTTTTTGAAAAAAAAAAAAAGTTTCTTTTTCAGAAAATGAGAATCATTTCTTGAACGAAGGAATATTCCATCAATTTGACCCAAAATTTCTTAAATGTTATAAGAGTTACGTACACTTAGAAGGAGATTCAAAGAGATGATAAACCGACTCCAATGAATTGGTCTTCATATTAAGAAAATATAAAGTATGATTAAATAAATAAAAGTCAATGGGGGTAGCAGTCAATGGGGGTACCCAAGAAGGCAACCCCATAACTAAACCCAAGTACAATGATTAGAAAATATTGTTAACAAGTCAATTTTCTGTTGAGCTTTTTACTCAATTTTAATTAATACCGTAGTGTTTCTACTTGTCAAAATTGATTTTTATACCACCAAGTAACCGTGAGAAAAAAACATAAGTAATCCAAATAATCCATAAACCAAATCCAAATCGATAAAATATGTTTTCTACTGTTTTGGTAATAATTTGCAATTTATATTGGTTTTGATCTAAATCACTGCAAATGCACAGGTTATATAAATAATAAAGTGGAGTTTTAAGTCAAAATATCATTTCCACGAGGATTGACTAGAAAATTTAAAGATTAACTACCCTCATTACTCAAGATCCTCATTATTTGAACTTCCAAATTTCAGGATAGATTTAACTTCTACAGTAAAGTGAATCAAAGAAATAATGAAATTCTAAAATACATGATTAGGAATGAAAACAGTGTTGTGACCATCATTTTGCAAGCTCCAAGTAAAATATAAAGTATGAGATATGAACCTTGGAATTGTCTAAGAGCAAATTAGTGTAGAAATGGATTTCTCCTAATACCACACATTTCACTCCCCAACTTACCACATTTCTATCTTTAGACAATGGGTTTGAAGAGCTACTTGTATAAATTGACCATCTTTTAAGATATGTCTGTTTTTCCTTTTCAGTACTTCACAACCATCTCTTAGTATTGAAAATTGCTTGCCTCCATAGATAGGATAATGCAAGTCCTTTCCAAAATAATTAGTATCTCAGCCATCAATTAGACAAGAATTCTCTCTCCCCTTGATTAGAATATTTGCCAACATAGGGTTGAGATTGTTCCTCTCAATTGAGGTGAAACCTCTTAGAATTAAACTACTAGATCAGTAGGTGGATCATATGCCTCGGGAACACACTCCTGTTGTTACCTAGGAGGAAACCTTGAAGTCAAAGGTTAGATCTTCACCAGTGATGTACCATAATGATCCACAAAGTGTATTAATTCAAATAATATTAGTGTAATTTACCCCAAAGTGACCGGCCGCTCGCAAGAATCCATCTGCCACTTAGAGGGATTCTAGGAAATCAGAACAATGATACAACTCTTTCTGGGTACCAAACACTGATATTTAGAATAGCTCAATGTATGAGTAATACCAGTTAAATCACTCCAATTTTCATACCCAAAACATCATTAAAATATTACAATCAATAATCCCAACAACAGATTCTTCCCAGAGCGAGCTTAGCCTTTCAAATCTGGATCACAAATGACAATGACTAGTTGATCAAACAAATTCATTGAAATTGTAATCAAAACTGAGATAAATGAATTCCAGAAAAATTCCCAAATTCTATTGAAGTTCAGACAGAAATAAAAGCTTGAAATACATTCATCCAGCTCAGAATCTCAGTTCAAATCACTACTCTAATAAGAAAACTAAATCAAAAAACAAACTAAAAATAAAAGGGAAAATAAAAAGAAAATATATACAATGAGACTTTAGCTCTCCCAAAAAGCACAAAAACTTGATGAAAAGCGACTAGAAGCTTCGCACTACTCCTTAAGAGTTTCTATTTATAGGCTCAGGTCTTGGGTCCTAAAAACGAGGCGACAATTATGACGTTAAAAAATCCTAAGAAAAATCCTGCCTTAGCACTACTGTCATGGCGATGTCGCGACATCATTGCGAGTTGACTCTACTGTCGCGACATTAGCTCATTGTGACTGAACTTTGATGTCTTGTTGATGTCGTGACACTGGACTTGATGTTCTGATCATTTCAGCTGATGTTGCAACATTGCTAACCTAGTGTCAAGACATTGGTCAATAAAGTTCATCTTGACCACCTTAAGCTGATGTCACGACATTGCCGCGGATGTCACATTACCTTTGATGCCCAAGCCCTTTGTCAATGTTCTCGTTGATGTCGCGCGATGGTTGCTATCAATGTCGCTAATTTCGGTCGGGTCTCACCACCTCGTCATGGTATGATGTTGCGACATTGCTAATCCGATGTTGTGACATTGGTCGTTGTAGATTCAGTACCGTGCCCTCGCCGACAGGCGATGTCGCGACATTGCTAATTTATGCTCTTATAGTCTTGCTTTGATGTCGCGACATTAAGTTAGTGCTGCTGTCGATGTCGCTACATTACATTGATGACTCAATGATGTCGTGGCGATGTCGCGACATTGGTCCGTTAAACTTCACCTCTAGGCTGCTTTGATATGATGTTGCAACATTGTCTCGCCTTATGTCTCACGAAGTCAGGCTTGTTATGATGTCGCCACGATGTTTGCGGGTGATGTCGCATGATTGGTCAATTGATACTACCACTGACAATCTCTACGATGTCGTGCAACATTGAGTTGTGATGTTGCGACATTGAACATTTCAATTCTTTTCACTGTAGCTAATGTCATAGCCTTGTTGTGGCGGTGTTGCGACATTTGATGCCTGATATAGTTTGACTGATGAGGTTGCTTCTGATGTCGCTTACATCGAAGGTGATGTCGGTGACATTGGTTTGCCGTCAGCGATATTGAGTTGCGTGACGCTATATTATTTGCGTCGCAACATGTCGCGGATGATGTCGCAACATTGGCATACTCTTTGCCTTCCCTCTCTAGCCGATAACAGTACTATGTCGCGACATTGTAGAAAACAAGATCTTTCCACACAAAGGTCGACATCGCCATTTTCTCTCGCACAGGCGCTGGATTTTTGCCATTTTTTGCTAAATTCTGCTTCTTTTCCTTAATTTCCTGCAAAACATAAATCTGGTTGAAAGCTCTATAATTTTACATTAAATTGAACTTTTAAGCCTGAAATATACTTGAAAAATGGGCTTAAAAATATATGAGTTTTAGACTCATCAAACTCTCTTAAACTTAAAGTTTTGCTTGTCCTCAAGCAAAGAAAATGTTATTTGTTTGTCCTCAAACAATAAAATTTTATTTTTAAGGACTTTTTTTTACTTTAATCATTTTATCAATCATATCAGCATTTAGGCCTTAGTAGCATTTAAGTTGTGACATCAATTCTAATTAAGCTTCATTCTTAGAATCCTAAAAGTTTTCAATTTAGATCATTCAATATAGCATGTAATTCATAGTTAATAAACATAAACAGTTCTTGATTCTGTGAGTGTGTTTTTGTCTTCCCTTTATGACCAATTCGCAGATTAGGTAGTCTTATGAGGGTTACTAAGCAGATTAGTATTCTTTTAGAGTAGTTTAGGTCTCATAGTTTTGTTGGTCATATTATTCTCCACTAATGTAGGCATAACATGTAACACCCCAAATTATACCCTAATAGTTTATTACATGTTTGGGGTATTATAAAAGTCAAAATTGTATTTTTCGAAAATTTAAGTGCTAAGAGTAAAATGGTAATTATCAAATTAAGGACTTAAAGGTCACAAAACAAGAAGATTATATGCTATTATAGGAAATTAAATAAGTTCATTTGCAAATAGATGGGAGTTGGAGGACTGAATTGCAAAAGCTAAAATTTAGCCAAAAAAAAAGAAGATAAGACCAAACATGGTCTTAGAGGTTCTCATTTTTCTCCCTATGGCTTGGGCTATGGTTGGGAGGAGGAGAAGACTTCTTTGGTGATTTTTCTTTAATTGCTTTGGAGATCTAGCCTTGTTGATGAGAAGAAGTGAAGAAAGGGAGAAGTTTGGTTCAAATCAAGAAGATCAAGGTTAGGAAATTAACCTAACTTCCTCTTTGTTTAAGTTGTATAGGAAAAATCCTATTAGAAATGTTGTTGGTTGGTGTAAGACGAGTTTTGTGGTTTATTTGAGTTGGGTTTTGGATGGAAATTCAGGGTGAAAAGAGGCAAACTTGTCATTTATGCGTAAATCTTGTGTGAGTAATCCAGACTGAAAAGTCGTAGTATTGGTACTCAAAGTCGCTTTTTGGTCCCGAGGATACTGAAAATTCCGCATCGGTAAAGTCAAGTACCAGATCGAAAGTTGAGTACCTAAGATCTAAGTTGTGTAAGGTCCGAAAAGTCGGCCTCAGAACCCTCTATTTCGTTATGTTCTTCCGTTAATTCCGAATGAAAGGGGTTTGTATATGTATAAAAGTTATATGAAAAATGCTATGTACCTCTCCGCTTTAGGCTAAGTCAAGTAAATTGATTTTGCCTTCTTTGCCAGTGATTAAGAATAAAATAAATAAGCCTCGAGAATATATATATATATATATATATATATATATATATATATATATATATATATATAATTGTATGCCTGCTTAAGATTGAATAGCGAATGAATAGGCATGTCTTTGTTCAGTGAGACGACACTCCTGCATTGTGCTACAACACCTCTGTTACATGGGCAAGCACGTCTCTGTTCAGTGCGACGACACTCCTGCATTGTGCTACAACACCTCTATTACGTGGGCAAACACGTCTCTGTTTAGTACCATACCGTACCTTCGGGTGCCTATTATGTTGCGTCCCTATCATTCCTTGTTACTGGTCTATACAGGCAAACATTTATATGAAAAGTATCTGGATAAAATGATGTGTGAAACATTTATATGATAAGAATATGAATAATGAACAATAAGAAAGCATAAGTAATCGTCTGCTCAGACAGGGCTCACGGTACCTTTCTCGTACAAGATCTCTCGTCTAATATGAAACTCATATAGAATTAGGTTTTATGTAAACTCTAACATATGCATTATGTTATATGTATCTTGTAATTGTGGACCAATTCAAGTGGTCATATCTGTTATATGTTTCCCACTAAGCTATAATCTTAGCACGAGTGTTTTATCCGTGTAGGTACTGAAGAGGACATCCGGGGTATTTCGCTTTCGCCAGGGCTAACACAGCAATAGGAGTCCACCTGATGTAGGTTTTGATTTTTTTTTGTTTGAGAATGTAAATGTAAAATTTTTTGTGATAATGGTGTTTGTGTAAGTACAAGTAAATGGGACTCGGGCATGTATATGTACAAGACATTTTAAACACCACTATGGTGCTAGTTTTACAAGTTTTATTTCATTATGAAATTATATATGAAATGGGCCCACCAAGGTTAGGAAAGCAGGTTAAAGAATCTCAGTCTGTGTCGTGCCCCCCTCTTTTCGCTCAGGCGAGGGTAGGGGTGTGACATAACACAATCCTCAAAATCAAATAGGTCTTTTGAGCGTATGGCTAGGGTTCTTGGGTAGATAACTGGAACATTTAAGGCTCAAGTTTACCTAGACTGCATACATTTTCTCAACATTTTGCCTTCAATACTCTTCCTATTTTTCTGCTAAACTAGCCTTTAAGCCACCACTAAACTTGGTATGGTGCATTTTTCTGCATTTTCTCCTCTTTGGTTTTTTTTCTTTTCCATTTCTATTTTCAATTCTGCTCTAGGAGCTCTTTTATGTTATTTTGTTTCAGGTTTGGAATGGTGCAATGTTTGACCTTTTTAAGCTTTCTACTACCCCTTAACAAGCTTTGGGTCAACAACTCTCATACCAGTTGGCATTAGAGTGCTAGGTGTAGAACACCCCTAGGGACTTAATTGCTTAAGGTCAGTAGGCTACAAGGTAAAACTCACTCTTCCTTAAAACTGTCATTCTTTCTCAGCGTTTCAATTTTCTGTTGTGCACCTCCTTTAGTACATCTGTTCTCAATTGTTTTCCTTTCACATCCTTAATTCTTCTGCTTCATTTCAATTCAAATTTGTACTCCCCCAAACTTATTATCTTAATCATTTTTTGCTGCATTGATCTGTAGTTTTGGGTAAATTCAGGGTTCTTTACTGTAAGGTTAGACTTAAGGAAGGTTTAAGGTTATTCTTTATGGTTCTGAAGATGAAACTGTCATTAGGCTCAAAATAGGTACTAAGGTATATGCATATAGCATATCAAAGGGTAGACTTTTAAAAGTCCTAAACTGTCCAAGGATGACCTAAATAATTTTCTTTTGGTTGTAATGCCAAGGATTTCGCCTTGAATAATAATGTAACAAGTTCTAGGACCCTTTGAGATTTATTGATAGTAAGTCCAATAAAGTATTCCTAACCCAAGCACAATTAGTTTTTAAGGTACTTAAGACCAATGTGTTAATTTAGTCATTTTTTGAACTGTACTATTCAATTAGACTAGAATTAATAGCCTTATCAAACTTGCTCTCAATTTCAGTTTTTTTTAGAATCTGAAAATTTTAGCTTAGCTATCCTTGACATCACAACTTAAAACCCAGTTTCAATTTTTCAGCATTTGCATTTTAGAGTTTTGGTTTGTTTGGTTTAAAACAGATTGTTGTGTTATTGTTCAACTTTACTATTCATTATGATTAATCAATTAAGTTCATTTGATCAACAACAATAACACCTACATCTCAAAAATTTCTCACAGTCATCAAACAAGCAATCACAACTTCCGTTAGAAAATTTGCAAAAATCATCCAAAAATTTTCAATCTCAATTCAACTCTGCAGTATTCTTACATTCAACACACTGAATTCTCATATATTTAGAAAAACAAATGCAAGCTCATAATTTATTGTAGATCTCAGACATGTAAAATTAAAAGAAAATGAGAAGAATAAGAAAATTATGCACACAAAATTCAGAAACTGTCTTTTTGTTTATAGAGAGAAGCATTACACTTAATGGATTACAAGATAGATCTATATAGAAAAAGATAGAGAGAGATGGAGAATGATAGAGCTCATTTCTTTCTCCTTTGGTATTGGGATTTCGAGGGCTTGAGGTTCACTGGTTCATACTCAGAGCTGGCACGAGGGAGTGACTTCAAGATTCAGGCCCGCTTGTCCAATCGGGAGCACTTCCACCCTCTTGTCAAAGAGGTACCATTCAGGTTTGAATGTGCCGCTTTGGATGAGCTCATTTTGCCTCGCCTAATAGAATTGTGGATCGCTCAAACTCAATTCTACGCATTTTTATTATATTGGAATTTACTTGATCTATACTATCAGTCCAAAGTTTATCTCTATAGCCCAGAGATTGCTCCAATTCCTCATATATCTTCAGTATTAATGCCTTGATCTCCTTTTGGTATTCTTTGTAGAGATATCCAAAGGCTTCTACTTTATGGAGCAGATTTTTCTCCATCTCTTTTTCTCTGATCTCCATGATCATGATCAGCTCTTGATATCTCATGAGCTGATCATTTACAAATGCCCTTCTCCCTTTCTTTCAGTTCTGCCCTTAGGGCTTTATCCTTATTTGCTAGCTCTTCTTTCCACTCCCCATCTCTTTGTTGGATGAGTGCTGCTAAATTTTTGATAGGCTGATTTGTGCTATGTTAAATGTGTACGCCTATGTGCGCAAGTGCACGCGTTGCCTCAAGTAATATAATGATAAGTGAGTATCATTCCCATAGAGAATTGGGTTACTAAGTACCGACTCTAATCTAGTCTATGCTCTGTTTGGATGGTGGAAAATCTATAGAAAAACTCAAAGACACTAATCTAGGCATGCAAGAATAATTGTATAAAGACTAAAAAGCCTTAGGGCATAGATTTCCCTAAATAATGATGTATGAACCTCCTAACCTAATTAATCGATGATCAATTTCATCATGAAGATGGTGATTTCACTAATGTATATTCGAATCTCTCTCGAGCATCTACACACTACCCTTAGAAAATGTTACACTGCATCTTTGCCTCAAACCATCATAACTAAGGATGCATTGAACCCTATAAATCTTAATACCACACCTAATCTCGCTTATATCTCTATCTCATGATAATTAGATGGTAAATCATACATGGTCTAATTTTAACTCTCACTTCTCATATTTGAATCAAACCACAAATCATGCAAATATTGGCCCAATACCCACAAGCATTGTATCCAAATGAAATACTAAACACAAATATGAAATAAAACATCAATCAATATAAATTAGGAGAGATTCATACAAACATGTCTTTGGCTAAATCTAAACCCTAAGAAAACTAACTAAAACATAAGGGGAAAAGTAAATACAACCATCAAAAGAAAGAAAACCGTAAAAGGAAATAGAGAAAACAAATTTGGCATTGAAGCTCACTTCTTCTCCTCCATTATCTTCTTCTTCATCAAGTGTTCTTCCTCTTCCAAGAACGAACCCTAGAAATTTCCAAGAACAAGCCCTAGGGTGTTTCCACCCAAAGGGAGCTTGTTCTCCCTAAAAACGCCCAAAATCCGCCTTCCCCTTGTGTTCAGTGTGCCTCCCAAGAATCTCCTCCAAAAACCCTCCTTTGTTGTTTCTAGGGTTTGAGCTTTAAAACCCCCAATTATGGGCTCAAAATGGGCTAAAAATTGACCCAAAATCAACCCGAACTGCCGTGGATCGTCATGCAAAACCATAATATGTCATTCAGCACCTCGCGCGTAGCCCCCTCTCGCGCGCGATATTTTTGTTCCAACTTCATAAGGCCGTAACTTTGTCATTTGAACTCCAATTTGGGTGTTCTTGGTACCGTTGGAAAGCTCTTGAAGTTTAGAATCTAGATATGTCCAGAAAATTGGAAATAATTATAAAGACTGAATGTCCAAAAATCTCCAACTGGTCACTTTTCAACTCTCTTCTCTTCTTCCTTAAACTACCAAGAGTCATAACTTGACATTTGAAGTCTAAATGGAGTGAATAAGGTATATTTTGAAAGCCTGAGAAGTATCCTATCCATCCATATAAATATTATATCCATTTGAGATCATCTTGCAGCTGAAAACATCAAATCACAATAGCTGCTGCTGCATGTGTAGTTTGTTGATTTTTGGGCTTTATCTCTTTGTTTTTGCTCCATATTGGCTCATGGTTGACCTAATCACAAATTGAACATTTAGAGCATTAGATCACTTATTTATATGATGAAACTACTAAAAATATGAGTAAAACATAGGGATAAAATGAGTATAAAGTATACTCATAAGTTTTCTTCTCTTGTTTTGTTTTCTGTAGCCAGATTTTCATCTCTCCATCTTAGCTCTTCCTTGAGCTGCTCATTTCTTCTCTTTATTTCTTCACTCATCTATGTTAATAGAGAGAACAACTCAAATTTGCACCATTCTTCTTCCCTTCTGCTTTGTTCGAGCAAGCAGTAATCGCTTTCTTTAGCTCGGGGAGAGCATTGGCTGCTCGGGGGAGAGCACCGGTCGCTTGGGTAGTCTCAACACCCCCCTTTTTTTTCATTTTCCGGCTCTTCATCAACCGCAGGGTTACCTTGGCTCTATAACCCATCTTTCTTTCTTACTCTCTCTACCTCTTCACCCTGTGCTGGAGTTTTGAGGACTCCAGTGAGAGTGAGATGAAAGGCTCTTGGGAACTTTTCCTCTGTCTCCCTGAATGTTACACCCCCCTTGATGCACAAAAGAGTGATCAAGGCAGGGTGGGGGATGTTCCCTAGCTAGTTGTTCTCAACGAATCCTCAAAATATAATCGTCTAATCATCTCTCCCCACATTCGCACATTACCCGACCAAATTTTATTTAAGAGTATGGCACGGTCTTGTCTCATAGTTGAGACATACTTTGAGGGTGTGAGAACAAAGTTGACAAAATAGAACCAGTTTATTCGCCTACCAAATCACCGGCAAGTCAATGTAGGCGCGGCGGATGGTTTTGGTCCTCTTCCATTGTCCCAGACCATTGGTTAGCTTTCTAACGATTTCCTCGAACCTCGGGCTCTCTTGGAGCTGGTCATACTCTACGCACTCGCCCATTGGTCTTAGCTCCAAGAGTTGGGAGATGGCCCTTTCCTAAAAAAGGATTCATCTCCCCTTGACATAGCACGCCAGGTTCTTCTACTTGCCCAGATTGGCGTAAAATTCTTTGACAAGAGCCCTTACCCTTGGCTCCCTATACTGAATTATCTTCTCCCAGCCCCATCGCCCAATTTCCTCTTTGAATGGCTACACCAGTTGCTTGAAGCCTCTTTCCTCCATAAAGCCCTTCTTGGCCAGATGCTTATGGAACACTTCTGCTCCCTTGTTGGAGTAGAAGGCTCTGGCTTCTCCTTCTTCCACCACTACTTCTATTTCCTCAAGCACGACCTCGAGGGCAATTTCTTGCCTCTGTTCCTTTGCCTTTTCTCTCAAAACCTCTTCTACCACATTTCTTATCACTTTATCAAGGGTTAGAGAGCTTGGATTCGACATGACTTGGCTTTTTGAAGAGATTTGAAAAGGGTAAGGCTCGAAAGTTTGAGAGATTAGGTTAGTGAACAAAAATTTCTCGAAGTGTTCTTTTTATAGGTGGCCTATCCTAACTGTAATGTCGCGACATTGGAGTTGTGTTCTAAGTAAATCAATTTAATGTTGCGACATTGACTTGATGCCACGACGATGTCATTGTGATGTTGTGAAATAGCTTAGTTTCTCTAATTGGCTTCACTTGATGTCGCGACATTGAAATTGCTATGTTGCGACATTAACCTAATGTTGCGACATTGAAATTGTTATGTCGCGACATTGCTTAGGTTTTCAAGTTGGCTTTTCTAGATGTCGCGACATTGGAAATTCAATGTCGCGACATTGACTTGATGTCGCGACATTTCTTCAAGGTCAGTCTTGGTGTTGCTCTTCTATAAATGCGAAGTCGCGACATTGACATGTTGATGTCGCGACATTGGGACAATGTTGTGATAATGTCACGACATTGGGACAATGTCACGATAATGTCATGACATTAAGGAAATTGTTGGAATCGGTGTCGTGACATTATTGTTGATGTCGCGACATTGAGAAGGAGTTTTCTTCTTTCAAGTAGAAATTTTTTACTTGTTTTCCCCATTTTATTTTTTTAATTTCAGTTCATGCTCGTGAATATAAGTCTATCAACATTGAAAAACATCTTAATTCAAGAATGAATAGTAACACACTCATATTTTCAATTCAATCAATTCAGTATATATTCATTGTATTGCAGAAATTTTCACACAACTATTCAACAAAGGGACAATGAAGCTACAATGTAATTTCCAACTCAAATAAATTACACTCCACCAAACTTAGTATATGCATCATTTTCATAGAACAAGCATTGGAAGTAGACTCCCCTTTGTAGTTAACGCTGCATAACTCAACTGCTAGAGATGCTCTCCAAAAATGACCTTCATATCCTTGCAACTTCATCATTCCGACATTCACAGACAGATTAAAGAAATTGCAAATAAATTCTAACAAAACCACTCTACTTCTAAACTATTCAAAACACACTGAATTGAACAAAATCACACTAAAAGAAAAAGGAAATTACTTCAAGGCCTCCTGCTAGTCGTCACTTTATGTCTCTTAGCTGTGACATTGTTGGTAAAGGTGTTCTCATTTCAAAGAATTCTATTAATCTCTTCAAATCTGAGACTGTTATTCATTTTGTCTTCCAGGTAATGTTTTAGCCTCTGACCATTAACTTTGAATTCATCTCTAGAATTGGTTTTTACTGCTCCAAAAGGGGTAACTACAACTACTGTGTATGGACCACTCCACCTTGACTTAAGTTTTCTTGGAAAAAGTTTTAGCCTAGAGTTGTATAGTAGGACTAGCTCTTTTACTCTGAACTCTTTCCTCAGAATCTTCTGATCATGCCACTTTTTAATCTTATCTTTGTAGATTTCACATTGTCATAAAGAAGCCAAATTTCTAGTTCATTCATTTAGAGTAATTCTCTCTGCTAAATTTGAAATCACAACTCGCTCTTTGATGGCCCATATAGCTTCATCTTCAAGTTCAAGAGGGAGCTGGTAAGGTTTTCCAAATACTAACTTGTATAGGGGCATTCCAATAGGAGATTTATAAGTAGTTCTGTAAGCCCATAGTGTATCATCTAGCTTGACTTACTAATCTTTCCTATTGGTGCTTATTGTCTTTTCCAATATGTTCTTTATCTCCCTATTGGATATTTCTACTTGTCCATTTGATTGAGGGTGATAAGCCAATCCTATAACATGTTTGATTCCATATCTGCTCATGAGTTTTGTAAACAACTTGTTCACAAATGGTTTCCTCATCACCGAAGCGATTGTCCTCGCTCCAAATCACCAAAATATTTCTTGAATAAACCCTACCACAAGAGTTATATCATTCCTTGGACAAGTTATAGCTTCCACCCATTCGATAATAGTCCACAAATGTGAGAATGTAATATCAACCCATGGTGGGAAAGGTCCCATAAAAATCTATCCCCCATACATAAAAAAAATTCCAGACCACTAGGACTCAGCATTCATTTATTCTCAAGATATTATCCATTCTCTACATCTATCACAATGTTTAACCTATTTGAAGACAATTTCGAATAGATTAAAGCGTTAAACCCGATAGAGAATTTTATACTGTTCTTTCTCCTACAAGGCGTCCTTCATATGATGATGCATGACATTTATCAATAATTCCACCTTGTTCATCTTCTGGCACACATCTTTTGAGGATCTTATCTGCCCCTCTTCTAAACAACAGTGGGTCATCTCATATATGTACTCTAGCATCAGTTCTCAGCTTTCTTTTCTATTGGTAGCAGAAATCCGGTGGCATGATTCCACAAACTAAATAATTAACAATATCGATACCTTGTGGTAATTGATTGATACTTGAAAAAGTCAGCCATTAGGAAATTTTCTTCGCCTCGTCCCTTCCTTCGCAGGTTTTTCCATTCTTGACAAGTGATCAACTATCACATTATCACTTCCTTTCTTGTCCTTGATTTCTAAATTAAATTCTTGAAGCAGTAGTACCCACCTGATCAATCTTGGTTTGACATTTTTCTTTGTCATTAGATACTTAATTGTTGCATGATTAGTGAGTATGATGACATGGGACCCCAAAATATATGGTCTAAATTTTTTACAAGCAAACACCATTGCTAGCATCTCATTTTTTGTAGTTGATTAGTTCTCTTGTGCCTCATTGAAGGTTTTGCTGGCATAGTATATTGCTCTGAAAATTTTCTCTGTTCTTTGTCTCCAAAACTGCTCCTATCAGATAGTCATCGACATCACAAATGATTTCAAACCTTTGTTCCAGCCGTGTTTCCATGATGGGAGCTATAACCAGTTTGGATTTAATTTCTTCAAATGCAAACCTGCATGATTCATCAAAGTCAAACTTTGCATCATTTTCCAACAGTTTGCATAATGGTCTGAAAATTTTTTATAAGTCCTTTATAAATCTTTTCTAAAATCCAGCATGTCCTAGGAAACTTCTTATTCCTTTTACTGTTGTAGGTGGCAGTAGAGTTTTTATGATAGAAACCTTAGCTTGGTCAACTTCTAGTCCGACTGCAGAAATTTTGTGTCCCAAGACAATTCCTTTTGTTACCATGAAATGACATTTCTCCTAGTTCAGAGCTAAATTCTTGTCTTGGAACCTTTGAAGTACAGTCTCTAAATTTTTCAGGCAATGCTACAAACTGGATCCATAAACTGAGAAGTCATTGATGAGACTAAAACTCATATATTTTTAAGCTCATTTTTCAAGTATATTTTAAGCTTAAAAGTTCAGTTTAATGTAAAATTATGGAGCTTTCACCCAGATTTATGTTTTGTAGAAAATTAAGGAAAAAAAAGTAGAATTCAACAATGAAAGAGCAAAAATCATCATTGTGCAGAAAAAAAGGGCCAATGTCGCGACATCAGATTGCCAATGTCGTGACACTGTGTGGAGAAGGTCTTGACACTACTACAATGTCACGACATAGCTGCGACATCAGTTGAAGAGCGAAAAACAAAGATATGTCAATGTCGCGACATCATTACGACATTGTTGCGACACAACTCAATGTCACGACATTACAAGCAGCCTCAGCAGTTAAACTACATCAGACATCCAATGTCACAACATCGCCACGACACGACTAAGACATTGGCTGCAATGAGAAGAATTGAAATGCTCAATGTTGTGACATCACAATGACATCGTGGTGACATCAGAACAAAGCCTCAACTAGTGAAGACATCAGCTGAACAATGTCGCGACATCAAATCAAAGTAGCCTAGAGGTGAAGTTTAATGGACCAATGTTGCGACATCGCCACGACATCGTTGAGACATCAATGTAATTTCGCGATATCAACAATAGGACTAACAAGCAATGTCACAACATCAGACTAAAGCACCCAAGGTGGTGAGACCAACTCAATGTCATGACATTAGACTAGCAATGTCATGGACATCGCTACATTTATATCGACTGCAGGGTGTAACACCCTAAATACACCCTAGCTGGCTTTAAACATAATTAGGGTATATTATAAGTGCATTTTAAAAAAAAATTCGCAATTATTATTTTTATAAGTGAGAAAATTTCGAAACCCGGAATTTGTACAAGATACAAGGGTAAAAGTGGAATTTGTCAAAACAGGATATAAAAGTCATAAGATAAGAAGATGAGATGCTATTATAGATATGGCATAAGTTGTGGTGCAAATAGAAGGGATTTTAAGGACCAAAGTGTAATAAAAGGGAAAATTTTAATCAAATCGATAAGACCAATAAGGCCCTATTTTTTGGAATTTTTGGAGGGCATTTCATGAAGAGAGAAAGGAAGAGAACAAGAAGAAGAAGAAGAAGAAGAGAAAGAAAGCCAAGAAAGGTATGGATATTAGTTTGTTCCATTTCTAGGGTTTAGTTGGGAATTCATCATAACCCTAGATTTATTGAAAGTTGAGTTGCTAAAACCCTAGTTTGTATAAGATGAGTATGGAATCCTCCCTTTGAGTATGGAATTGTATGGATTCTTGGTTTATGATGTATGGATTACTATGGGTTTGTTGGATTTGTGAGGATTCATGTAGGGCATTTGCTTGGGAGTAAGGAATCAAACCCTAGCTTTCCTCTTTGTGAATTTTGATTTGGGGAAAAAGCCCTAACTTGGGTAAAGGGGGTTTTTATTGGTTCTAACCCACTTTTGGAGTTGTTTAAGTTGGATTCCATGGTGGGTTATGATATACATGAGTTTAGAGGGAGAAATTTTGAGTTTTATGGGTGAGACATGGCAAAATCTGCCATTTCTGGGCAGAACCTGCAATTCAGTACCGATACCAAAAGGGGGGTACCGATACTCATGGGACAGAGGCAAAGTGGTACCGGTACCCACTCACCAGAAAGAGCTAGTACCGATATCGATCAAAGTGGTACCAATACTGATGCTTCCAATAGCCTTGATTTTTGTATCCGTTCATTGTTAAGCCCTAAATTTGAACCCTAATAAATGACTAATAGGGGTTCAAATAAGAATGAAACGAAGTGAAAAACGCACCTTACCTCGCCGCCTCGGCGAGTTTGATGTTGGAAAACTTAATGCCCCTGTGATAAGATAATAAGTTCCTTAACACATATAATTGTTGGACTGCCTAAGACCGGATATTGAATGACAGGACACCTCTATTACGTGGGTAGGCATGTATAGTACTTTGGTACTCTCTAATTAGTGCGACGACACTGTCTGACTGTGCTTCGGCACATTTAGTACTTTGGTACTCTCTGATTAGTGCGACGACACCCTCGGGCCGTTGCTTCTAAGACTTCGTTTGTGCTACTTCAAGCACCTTATCATCAGACCGCACCTTTCTGGTACTTATTGTACCATGTCCTACTCATTTCTTATTACTGGTCTAGGTAGTTAAACAGTTATATGATAAGAATTTGAATGACAAATAAGAGTAAAGTAATGTACATCGTTATGCTCTGTAGTACCTACGGGTACCTCTATACAAGTATAAGCTCTGTAGTACCTATGGGTACCTTCGTACAAGTATAAGTTCTGTAACTCCTATGGGAGATATGAATAAGTATAAGTCTGCTATAAGTACAAGTATGTGTATAAGTTTGCTATATGAATTCATGAAAAATTATGATATATGTTACTGTATATCTATTACTGTCATATGTTTACTATAAGGGAGTATCAATGCATGTGTACATGTATAAGTCATAAGTTTCCCACTAAGCTATAAGCTTAGCATAGGTTTTAATCCGTATAAGTACATAAGAGGACGTCCGTGATCTTTCGCATTCTATTGGGCTAGCACACTTGTAGGGGTCCATCACCTGTAGGTTTTGCGCTTTGATTATGAAAATGTAAATGTACAGTTTTTGTATATGTATATGTAAATGAGACTCAAGACTGTATGTATTGACACTGTAAACACCATTACGGTGGTAGTTTTATTTTGTATCTTTGTATATGATATTTTGATTCAGTTATAAGACTTGGGCCCACCAATGTCTGAAAAAGAAGGTAAAGAGTCCCAGTATAGTTTTGCGCCCCTTCATCCGCCTAGGCAGGGGTTGGGGGTGTGACAGAGGGCCTCAGAACATCAAGATTCAATGTTGCGACATCTTAGCAATGTCGTGACATAAACTTAAACACTCAGAACATCAAGATTCAATGTCACGACATTGGATCAGCAATGTCGTGACATCAGCTCAAGGTAGTCAAGGTGGAAGTTAACATCTCAATGTCACAACATCAGGTTAGCAATGTCGCAACATCAGGTTAGCAATGTCGTGACATCAGTTGAAATGATCAGAACTGCAAAAGCAATGTTGCGACATCAAACCTGAGCATCCAAGTTGAAACACTGAAGAGCCAATGTCACAACATTAACTCAATGTTGTGACATCAACTGAAGTGAGTAAAGCTGAAAAGCAGTGTCACGACATTAGAAAGTAATCTCAACATTCAATAGTAATGTCGCGACATTAATTCAGTGTTGCGGCATCAACTCAGTGTCGAGACATCAATTCAATGTCATAACACCAGAAAGGCAGTGTCATGACATCAGAGTTGATCTAAAACACTACATCTCAATGTCACGACACCCGAGAGCAAAGAGCAGCCACTTGGGGGTAAATTACACTGATATTATTTGAACTAATGAACTCTTTGGATCACTCTAGTACATCACTGGTGATGATCTAACCTCTGACTTCAAGGTTTCGTCCTAGGTGACAGCAGGAGTGTGTTCCCAAGGCATTTGATCCGCCAACTGATCTAGCAATTTAATTCATAGAGGTTTCAACTCAATTGAGAAGAATAATCTCAATCCCGTGTTAGCAGAGATTCTAATCAAGGGGATAGGGAATTCTTGTCTAATTGATGGATGAGATACCAATTATTTTGGAGAGTGCTTGCATTATCCTGTCTATGGGGGAAAGCAATTTCCAGTCCTAAGAGATGATTGTGAAGTACTGAAAAGGAAAAATAGTCAGATCTCAAAAGATGATCAATTCATACAAGTAGCTCTTCAGACCCATTGTCTATAGATAGAAGTGTGGTAAGAGTGAAATGTGTGGTGTTAGGAGAAATTCATTGCTACACTAATTTGCTCTTGGACAATTCCAAGCTTCATATCCCATACTTTATATTTTATTTGAAACTTGCAAAGTGATCGTCACAACACTGTTTTCATTCCCATTGTTATTTCAGTCCAGTGAACTCTCTAATAATGTATTTTAGAATTTCATTATTTCTTTGATTCATTTTACTTTAGAACTTAAATCTTATGAAATTTGGAAGTTCAAATAGTGAGGATCTTGAGTAGTAAGGGTAGTTAATCTTTAAATTTTCTAATCAATCATCATGGGAATGATATATGAACTTAAAAATCCACTTTATTACTTGTATGACCTGTGCACTTGCAGTGATTTAGACCAAAACTAATTTAAATTGCAAATTATTACCTAAACAACAGAAAACATATTGTATATATATTCAGTAAAACAAGTTTTTAGCATGACTGCTGAGGATTGAATAATTTCTGGTTGTTATGTTATAACTCGATCAATTTTTGGTCTATGTTAAAAATCATCATCAATCAAGTTTATGGCACCATTGCCGGGGATTGAAATGAAATTAAAGTTTAAAGATCAATATTCTTACTAAAGAGAAAATTGCTAGTTTAGACATTTTTCTTTTAACTTTTATAAAAAATTTTCAAAAATAGTTTTAATTGCAATAGCTGATTTAGCTACTGATCTTTTAAGAAAACATATCATAATATATTTATGTTATCTATTGATTTCACTTGATCTTAGTGTATTTCCATTTTAGGAATTTATCACATGCACAAAAAACCAAAAGCAGAATTGCTGCCATTGGACACTTAATTGGAGAGGACACCGAGAAATCTGAAGAAAGTAAGAAGTGCTGAATTAGCAGTCATGGTAGAGCAACAAGAAACACATCAGAACATCCCATCTTTGGCAATTGAGAGACCTTAGAGGCAGAGTACGATGGAAGATTTCTGGAGACTAGTCATCAGATATGAATATTTTACTATGAGGCAACCTTCCATAGATGCCAACTTTGAGTTGAAGCCATCTCTTATTACAATGGTGCAGCAACATCAGTATACTGGTCATCCCAGTGAAGACCCCAATGAACATATGGGTAGATTTATGAGAATGGCCAACATAGTGAAATTAAATGGGGTGAGACTTGAAGTGATAAAGCTGCAGCTCTTTCCATTTTCACTAAGAGATGTGGCAGCAACTTGGTTTGAGTCATTGCCTTATGGATCAGTGAACAACTGGGAGGAACTGGTGGAGGCATACATGAATAGATTTTTCCCTCCTACTCTCACTTCAGAGAGGAGATGAGAGATTATTGTGTTCAAGCAAGAAGAAGATGAAAGCCTTTACAAGGCCTGAGAAAGATACAAGAGGTTGCTGAACAGAGGCCTAATGCATGGCATTGATCTGACCACACAGATCGACATCTTTTACCATGCTATGAATTACACCTCCAAAGGGGTCATAGATGCACTGCTAGGAGGCATCCAGAGAAAGAGCCACGTAAGAGCCAACTAACTTATTGAAAATTTACAAAGCAACCATATTCCATCTAAGTTCTCGTGGAGCAAAGAATGTAATCGAGAAGAGGTGTTTTAATAGAGATGAATAGGATGACTGCTATAGAGGCAAAGCTTGACGACAATTTGAACAAGTTGGGAAACCATGATAGAAGAATGCATTTATCACATGAAGTTGGAATAGTGGAAGGAAATGAGTAGAAGAGTATCACTAATGAGGGACTTGCTCATGAGGGTCCTTATCAGGTGGAGGAGGCTTTGTTTGTGGGTGGAAACAGAAGTTACAATTTCAAGCCTAACACCAACCTTCTAACCCACTACACACCAACATTGAGGAACCATGAGAATTTCTCATATGGAGGAGCATGGTAAAGTGCCAAAGACTGGGTGGCAGAACTATCAACGCAGATGTTCCCGGCGGGTTCTAGGACAATAGCAAACAGAGCGCCTAGAAAGCCGAGAATCACTGGGCCAGCTGAGGTCCCAAAGATTTTGAGAAGTGTATGTTAAGCTTCACGGGAAAGAACAAGATCATGGAACATTTTATGAATAAAAGTTTACCGAGCTAGCAAGATTCCGTGCAAACATGACTGCAAAGTGGACAATACAAATGCATCTCTAAACAGATAACAAAGACCACTTGAAGTGGTCCACAATTACTTGATACCTATAACATAATGCATATGTCAGAGTTTACGTATAACAGAATTCTATAACAGAGTTTTCATATTCGCATAGAGATTCAGGTAGAAGGTACCGTAGGTAAGAATTACGTAACAGCGTAACTCGACATTTATACTTAAATGTTTGCTTGTATGGACCAGTAACAATGAAAGAGAGGGATGTAGCACAATAGGTAACTGGCTGCACCGTGATAGTATTAATATGGTCGGCATAATATGCGCCCGCACGCAATGTATGTCGTAGCACTAGAAGGAGCCGTGAGTGACCGATAAGAGATGTGCTTACCCACGTAACAAAAGTGTCGTAGCACTAGAAGGAGTGTCGAAGAACTAAACAAAGACGTGCCTGCCCATGTAACAAAGGTGTCGTAGCACAATGCAGAAGTGCCGTCGCACTGAACAGATGTGCCTATTCATTCACTATCCGTTCTCTGGCAGGCATACAATTATATGTGTTTCCGAGCTTGTTATTTTGTTCTTACTCACATTAGCAAATAAGGGCAAGAAACAATGTTTGCCCAAAGACAAGATCGCTGAGACGAAGTGAAGCTTCGTCGAGGCAGTGAGGTTCAGAGCAATTTTACATGCACATGTATACAATACGAACCCTTTCATTCACTTATTATGATCCTCATTAATCTAATGGATGATTGCTAGAATTAACGGAAGAACAAAACAAAACAGGATTGTAGGACAGGTACTCGGACCTTAAACAACTTTGAGTACTATTACTCAACTTTGAGTACTGGTACTCAACTTTGAGTACTGGTACTTACTTTCAAGACCGGGGCACTCAACTTCAAGATTGCACTCAACCTGTCAAGATCGGGTACTCAACTTTCGCACCTGCATCATCATCCTCCTGACCTTGGAAAACCACTTTGAGTACCGAGACCAACTTCTCGAAGTAATTAGTACCAATATCTTTTGGACCGTAAGTAGCTTGAAAATCTCTGTGACTCAACTTCTCTACTACTGGTACTCAATATCATATAGACCAAAAACAACTTTGAGTACCCGGTACTCAACTTTCACTACCGGTACTCAATATCATATAGACCAAAAACAACTTTGAGTACCGTTACTCAACTTTCAGTATCGGTACTTACCTGCGATTTCTAAAGAAATGGCCGATTTGCCTATTTTCATTAATAATTTCCAACCAACACCCAAAACACATCAAAGAAAACAACTCCAAAACTTGACTTAAACCAACCAAAACCACTAAAGCCCACAAAAACCAACCAACAACACTTTCATAATGGAAGTTAGGTTTTTCCTAACAACCCATAAACAAGTATGGCTTGTGATAGTTTCCATACCTTGCTTTTCTTCAAAGACTTGAACCAAAACAATGGATTGCACCAAAGCCAACTGATCTCCTCTTCTCCTCCACTGTAACCCTAGCCTTCTTCTCCCAAAAAATGAGAAAATATCTCCCTCAAATCCATAGACCAATTTTTGGTCTTATCCATTTGAGTCAAATTTTACCCCTTGCATTTAGGTCCTTCTATTTCATTTCATTTGCAATTCTAACTTATCACAATTCCTACTTTAACATAACATCTTCTTGTGTTATCACCATTGTGTCCTCATTTTACAAATCACCAATTTACCCTTAGTACTTAAATTTCCGAAAAATGAAAATTTTACTTATATTATACCCTAAACTGTAATAAACTACTAGGGTCTAATTCGGGATGTTACAATTTACCTTTGAAGATGTAGAACCCGGCAAAATTTTTCCACCATCCCCGCACCATAGGGAATTTCACCTGGGGAAGACTTAATGCATTCTCTGGCCAGTGGCAAGCATCAACTTGATGCCACTATCTGTAGTGAAGAGATTGAGTTTGGGGGAGCTTATTCCTACAACTATGACCCTATAGATGGCAGATAGGACTATGGCTCAGCCAGAGGGAGTCCTTGAAGATGTACTCATCAAGGTGGGAAAATTTATTTTCCTTGTGGACTTTGTAGTAATGGACATAGAAGAAGACACATAAGTCCCACTACTGCTTGGAAGGCCTTTCTTAATAATGTGAGCCTACCTTGATAGATGTTAAGAAGGAGAACTCACCTTAGAGCAGGAGATGAAACAAAGACATTTCAATCAATCAAAGCTCAAAACAATATGATCAGGATAATGTCAAAAGCAGATTGTAGAACAATTTGTTCCCATCAGTTCTGAACTAACCAATGATTGTAAAAACCAAAATTCAATGAATGAGAATGAGATGAATTTCCAGTGTATTGAGGCTCATTGTGTTGAATATCTGAATTCCAGTTTTGAAATTAGAGAAACAGTACTTAGTCTAAAAGAAATCAGTGCAGAAAAGTCAAGCAGCAGTGAAGAAGATTAAAAAAAAAGTAGAAAAGAGTTATGAAGGGTTAATTATGAAGGAATTACCCAAACACTTGAAGTTTGCCTTCTTAGGAGCTGATATAACACAGCCTGTAATCATAGCGGTTGGCTTGACAAAAGAAAATGAACAGAAGCTGATCAGAATTCTTAGGAAATATAAAGGATCCATAGCTTGGTTAGTAGAAGACTCGAAGGGGATCAATCCTTTAATTTGCATGCATAAAATTCTCCTGGATGAGAATGCAAAAACATTAATTGAACATCAGAGAAGATTGAACCTAGTGATGAAAGAAGTTGTCAGAAATGAGGTATTAAAATGGTTGAATGTAGGATTTATCTATGCAATCTCATACAACCGTTGGGTAAGCCCAGTTCATATGGTTCCAAAAAAGGGTGGATTCATAGTCATCAGAAATGAGAAAAATGAACCGATTCCAAAAAGAACTATGACGGGATGGAAGGTGTGCAATGATTACAGAAAATTGAACACAACAACCAGAAAGGATCTCTATCCTTTGCCGTTTATTTATCAAATGCTAGACAGGTTGGTTGGACACCCTTACTTCTATTTTCTTGATGGATATTTAGGATACAATCAAATTGTCATTGCCTTGGAGGACTAGGAGAAAACTACTTTTACATGTTCTTATGGCACCTTTTCTTTTAGAATGATGTCATTTGGATTATGTAATGCTCCTACCACCTTCCAAAGGTGTATGTTGTCCATGTTCTTAGATTTGGTGGAAGAGGCTATGGAAATTTTTATTCTCAGTTTATGGATCCAATTTTGAGCATTGCTTGAAAATTTTAGAGACTATACTTCAGAGGTGTCAAGATAGGAATTTAGCTCTGAATTGGGAGAAATGTCATTTCATGGTAACAAAAGGAATTGTCTTGGGACACAAAATTTCTATAGCTAGGCTAGAAGTTGACCAAGCTAAGGTGTATGTCATAAAAACTCTATTTCCACCTACAATAGTAAAAAGGATACGAAGTTTCCCAAGACATGCTGGATTTTACAGAAGATTTATAAAGGACTTCTCAAAAATTTCCGTACCATTGTGCAGACTGTTGGAAAAGGATGCAAAGTTTGACTTTGATGAATCATGCAGGTTTGCATTTGAAGAAATTAAATCTAGATTAGTTATAGCTCCCATCATGGCAACACCAGAATGGAACAAAGAGTTTAAAATCATGTGATGCCGTGACTATGCAATGGAGTACTTTGGGACAAAGAACGTAGAAATTTTTGTGAGAATATACTTATGCTAGCAAAACCTTCAATGAGGCACAGGAGAACTACTCAACTATAGAAAAGGAGATGCTAGCAATGGTATTTGCTTGTGAAAAATTTAGACCATATATATATTGGGGTCCCATGTTATCATACACACTGATCATGCAACAATTAAGTATCTAATGGAAAAGAAAGATGCCAAACCAAGACTGATCAGGTGGGTACTACTATTGCAAGAATTTGATTTATAAATCAAGGACAAGAAGGGAAGTGATAATGTGATAGTTGATCACTTTTCAAGATTAGAAAAGCTTACTGCAGAAGAAAGAGGGACATAAATAGAAGAAAATTTCCCTGATGAGCAGCTTTTTCAGGTATCAATCTAATTACCTTGGTATGTTGATATTGTTAATTATTTAGCTTGTGGAATCATGCCACCATATTTTAGCTACCAGCAGAAAAGAAAGTTGAGAACTGCTGCTAGAGTACATATATGGGATGACTCACTGTTGTTTAAAAGAGGGGCAGATCAGATCATTAGAAGATGAGTGCTAGAAGATGAACAAGGTGGAATTCTTGATAAATGTCATGCATCACCATATGGAGGACACTTTGCAGGAGAAAGAGCTGCCAATAAAATTTCCAACGCTTTTATCAGCCTACCTTATTCGTGAGGCTGCGCCGAATGGTCAACATTGTGACAGATGTTAGAGAAACGGGCCATATATAAATTATAAATGAGATGTCTTGTGGAATCGTGGTGCATTTTTTATGTATGGGGATAGATTTTACGGGATTCTTTCCCACCCCTCATTTGGAAATCACATTCTCCTGGGCCAGGGACTATGTATCCAAACGGGTGGAAGCTATAGTCATTCAAGGAATGGTGCCAAAGATCGTGGCAGGTTTATTCAAAGAAATATTCGGAAGTGCATTTGAGCCCCAAGGACAATCATCGGTGATAAGGGAAGCCATTTTGTAAACAAGCTGTTTGCAAAACTCATGAGCAGATATGGAATCAAACATGTTATGGGATTGGCTTATCACCCTTAATCAAATAGACAAGCAGAAATATCTAATAAGGAGATAAGAACATATTGGAAAAGATAGTAAGTACCAAAGCAGTGGTGATTGGTCACTGGCTGATGACGGCACTGTGGGCTTATAGATCATGCAGGCACTCTCCTATTGGAATGTCCCCATACATTTTAGTATTCAAAAAACCTTTCCATCTCCCTCTTGACCTTGAATATAAAGCTACGTGGGCCATCAAGAAACTAAATTGTGATTTTAAAGCTGCTAAAGAGAAGAGACTACTCCAAATGAATAAATTGGAAGAGCTGAGAAATGATGCATATGATAATGCTAGAATCTATAAAGATAAGACTAAAAAGTGGCATGATCAGAATATTCTGAGGAAAGAGTTCAGAGTAGGAGAGCTAGTCCTACTATACAATTCCAAGCTAAAACTTTTTCTAGGAAAACTCTAGTTAATGTGGAGTTGTCCATACACAGTAGTTATAGTTACCCCTTTTGGAGCACGACACTAAAAATCAATTCTGGAGATGAATTCAAAGTAAATGGTCAGAGGCTAAAACATTACCTAGGAGGAAGACAAAAAGAATAACAGTCCTAGATTTGAAGAGATCAATAGAATTGCTGAAATGAGAACACACTGCAACAATGTCTAGCTAAAGACATAAAAATGAGCAGCTACTTGGGAGGCAACCCAAGCAATTTCCATTTTCTTTTAGTGTGATTTTGTTCAATTCATCGTGTTTTGAATAGTTTAGAAGTAGTGTAGTTGTGTTAGAATTTATTTGCAATTTATTCAATCACAATCTGCTGAATGTCAGGATAATGAAGCTACAAGGATATATGAAGGTCATTTTTGAAGCATCTCCAATCTGGTTGAGTTATGCAGAGTTAACTACAAAGGGGAGTCTATTTCCATTGCTTGTTCTATGAAAGTGATGCATATACTAAGTTTGGTGGAGTGTAATTTATCTGAGTTGGAAATTACATAATAGTTTATTGTTTCTCGCTCTGAATAGTTATGAGAAAATTTCTGCAATACAATGAATATATGCTTAATTGATTGAATTGAAAATCTGAGTGTTACTGTTCATGCTTGAATTAAGAAGTTTTCAATGTTGATAGACTTATATTCACGAGCATGAATTGAAATTGCAGAAATGAAATGGGAAAAACAAGTAAAAAATTTCTACTTGAAAGAAGAAAACTCCTTAATGTTACAACCGACAATAATGTCACGACATCAACATGTCAATGTCACGACATCGCATTTATAGAAGAGCAACACTAAGACTGACCTTGAAGAAATGTCATGATATCAAGTTAATGTCGTGACATTGCATTTCTAATGTCGCGACATCCAGAAAAGCCAACTTGAAAACCTAAGCAATGTCGCGACATAGCAATTTCAATGTCGCGACATCAAGTTAATGTCGCAACATATTAATTTCAATGTCGTGACATCAGGTGAAGCCAATTAGAAAATCTGAGCGATGTCACAACATCACCACGACATCAAGTCAATGTCGCGACATCAGAACTCCAATGTTGCAACATTGCATTGAGTTACTTAGAACACAACTCCAATGTCGCGGCATCATAACTCCAATGTCACAACATCACAGTTAGGGCAACCCACCTATAAAAGGATACACTTTGTGGAGATTTTCAAGTAAAATCAAATTTCTCAAGCTTTCTAACCCTAGCCTTCTCAAAATCTCATTGAAACCAAAATGTCGAACCCCAGCTCTCCAACCATTGATGAAGTGATAGAAAACGTGGTGGAAGAAGTTCTGAGAGAGAGGGCAGAGGAAGGGAGCCAAGAAATTGCCCTCAAGGTCGTGCCTAAGGAAATAGAAGTAGTGGTGGAAGAAGGAGAAGCTAGAGCCTTCTACTCCAACAAGGGGGCAGAAGCGTTCCAGAAGCATCTAACAAAGAAGGGCTTTGTGGAGGAAAGAGGCTTCAAGCAGTTGGTGTCGCCACTCAAAAAGGAAATTGAGTGACGATGCTTGGAGAAGATGAGCCAGTATAGGGAGCCAGGGGTAAGGGCTCTCATCAAAGAATTCTATGCCAATCTGGGCAAGCAGAAGAACCTGACGTGTTATGTCAGGGGGAGATGGATCCCTTTTAGGGAAAGGGCCATCGCCCAACTCGTGGAGTTGAATTAGTGGGTGAGTGTGTAGAGTATGATCAGCTCTAGGAGAGCCTGAGGTTTGAGGAAATTGTCAAAGAGTTTACCAATGGTATAGGACAATGGCAGAGGACCAAAACCATCCGTAACGCCTACATCGACAAAAGTGATTTGATTGAGGCGAATAAGGTATGGTTTTATTCTGTCAACTCTATTCTCAACCCTCAAAGCATGTCTCAACTATGAGAGAAGACCGTGGCATACCCGTTGTACGAACTCTAAGGGGTATTGCTCAATGTAAGGAAGAGCAAAGGAACAAATTCCATTCTCGGGATTATGTCAGAACAACTTCAGTGAACATCCCCCACCCTTCCTTGATCACTCTCCTGTGCATCAAGGGGGGTGTAACAAAATTGCCCAAGAGCCTCTCCTCTTACTCTCACTAGAGTCCTCAAAACTCCAGCATAGGGTAAAGAGGTAGAGAGAGTAAGAAAGAGAAAAAGAGCATCTATTGAACTGCCAAGGGAGGCAACCCCTACAATTGAAGAAGAGCTAGAAAACCGAAAAAGGGAAGGGGTGGGTTGAAGACTGTACCTAGAGCAAACTGCTCTCCCCAATGCTAAAGAAATAGTGCTCACTGCATCGCAGAGTGCAAAGAGGGAAGAGAAGAGCAAAAGAGCAAGAGAGCAGCAATTCTGAGCCGTTCTCTCTACTAACAGAGATGAGAGAAGAAATGAAGAGAAGAGATGAGCATAACAAGGAAGAGCTGAGATGGAGAGATGAAAATTTGGCTGTAAAAATAAAACAAGAGAAGAAAGCCTGGCAGCACTGCTCCAACAGAGGGATGAGGAGTGGAGAGAAGAGTTGACAAAGAGGGATAAAGCCCTGATGGCATAGCTGAAAGAAAGGGAGAGAGCATTTGTAAATGATCAGCTTATGAGAGATCAGGAGCTGATCAAGATCATGGAGATCAGAGAAAAAGTTATGGAGAAAAATCTGTTCTAGAAAGCAGAAGCCTTTGGATATCTCTACAAAGAATACCAAAATGAGATCAAGGCATTAATCCTGAAGAGAGATGATGAATCGATAATCTTCAGCTATAGAGATAAAATTTGGACCGATAAGATAGATCAAGTAAACGAATATGATAAAAATGTATCAAGCCCAGGTGAGCTTGAGCTACCCCCATGCACTTCTATTAGAGGCAAAAATGAGCTCATCATGCAGCACATTCAAACACAAGAATGGTACCTCTTTGATAAGGGTGGAAGTGGCTCAACTGAAAAACCAGAACCCTCAATCCCTGAATTCACTCCCTGTAATGCCAACTACAAGTATGAACCAGTGAAGCTCAAGCCCTCAAAATCCCAATACCAAAGGAGAAAGAAATGAGCTATATCCTTCTCCATCTCTCTCTATCTTTTTATGTATAGATCTATCTTATAATCCATTCGGTGTAATTCTTCTCTCTACAAATAAAAAAGACAGTTTTTGAATTTTGTGTGAAGAATTTTCTTATTCTTCTTATTTTCTTTTAATTTTACATGTCAGAGATTTGCAATAAATTCTAAGCTTGTGTTTGTTTTTCTGAATGAATGAGAATTCAGTGTGTTGAATGTAAGAATACTGCAGAGTTGAACCACGATTGAAATTTTTTGGATGATTGTTGCATATTTTCTAAATGAAGCTGTGATTGCTTGTTTGATGACTGTGAGAAATTTGTTGAGATGTAGGTGTTATTGCTGTTGATCAAATGAAATGAATTGATTAATCATAATGAACTGTAAAGTTGAACAATAACACAACAATCTATTTTAAACCAAACAATGCAAAACTCTTAAATGCAAATGGACTGAAAAATTGAAACTGGGTTTTAAGTTGTGATGTCAAGGATAGCTAAGCTAAAATTTTCAGATTCTAAAAAACTGAAATTGAGAGCAAGTTTGATAAGGCTATTAATTCTAGTATGATTGAACAGTGTAGTTCAGAAAATGACTAAATGAACACATTGGTCTTAAGTACTTTGAAAAACTAATTGTGCTTAGGTTAGGAAAACTTTATTGGACTTACTATTAGTAAATCTCAAAGGGTCCTAGAACTTGTTGCATTATTATTCAAGCCGAAATCCTAGGCAATACAACCAACAGAAAATGATTTAGGCCATCCTTAGACAGTTTGGGACTTTTAAAAGCCTACCGTTTGATATGCTATATGCATATACCTTAGTACCTATTTTGAGCCTAATGACAATTTCATCTTCAGAACCATAAAGAATAACCTTAAATTTTCCTTAGGTCTCACCTTACAGTAAAGAACACTGAATTTACCCAAAACTACAAATCAGAGCAGCAAAAATGATCTAAAGGATAAGTTTGGAGGAGTACAAATTTTTAATTGAAATGAAGGAGGAGAATTAAGGATGTGAAAGGAAAACAAGTGAGAAAAGTTGTACTAAAGGAGGTGCACAACAGAAAATTGAGAAGTTGAAAAAGAATGACAGTTTTAAGAAGTAGTGAGTTTTGCGTTATAGCTTGCTTACGTAGAGCAATTACGTCCTTAGAGATGTTCTACACCTAGCACCCTAATGCCAATTGATATGGGAGTTTCTGACCCAAAGCTTGTTAAGGGGTAGCAGAAAGCTTAAAAAGGTAAAACATTGCACCACTCCAAACCTGAAACAAAATAACATAAAAGAGCTTTGCAGAGTAAAATCGAAAAATAAAGAAATGAAAAGAAAAAGGCAATGTAGGGAGGAGATGTAGAAATGCACCGCACTTAAGTTTATCGTGCTTGAAAAGTTATCTTGTGCGTAAAATCGATGGGTAGTAAAGGCAAAACAAGCTTGAGAAAAATATATGCAACTGCAACTCGAGCTTAAAATGTCCAATTATCTATTACAAGCTCAAAAGACCTATTTGATTCTGAGGGTTGTGTTATGCCTACATTAGTGGAGAATAAAATGACCAACAAGCCTATGGGACCTAAGTTACTCTAAAAATATATCTTTTTGCATAGTAACTCTCATAAGGCTACCTAATTTGTAAATTAGTCACAAAGGGAAGATCAACACACACTCATAGAGTCAAGAACTATATCTGTTTATTAACTATGAATTACATGCTGTATTGAATGAGCTAAATTGAAGAATTTTTAAGATTATGAAAATGAAGCTTAATTAGAATTGATGTCACAATTGAAATATTACTAAGGCCTAAATGCTGATATGACTAAAAAGATGATTTAATTGAAAAATGTCCTTAAAAATTGATTTTTATTGTTTGAGGACATACAAATAGTTTTTTCTTTGCTTGAGGACAAGCAAAACTTTAAGTTTGGGAGAGTTTGATGAGTCTAAAACTCATCTATTTTTAAGCCCATTTTTTAAGTATATTTCAGGCTTAAAAGTTCAATTTAATGTAAAATTATGGAGCTTTCACCTAGATTTATGTTTTGCAGGAAATTAAGGAAAAGAAGCATAATTCAACAATAAAAGAGCAGAAATCATCATTGCGCAGAAAAATGGCCAATGTCGCGACATTGTGTGAAGAAGGTCTTGACACTACTACAATGTTGCGACATAGCCGTGACATCAGCTGAAGAGGGGAAGACAAAGATATGTCAATGTTGCAACATCATCACGACATTGTTGCAACACAACTCAATGTCGCGACATCATAAGCAGCCTTAGCAGTCAAACTACATCAGACATCCAATGTCGCAACATCGCTGAAATGCTCAATGTCACGACATCAACAAGGATTGTCAAGCGGTATTATAAGTTGATCAAGTCGCGACATCACCACGACATCGTGGCGACATAAAAACAAAGCCTCTACTAGTGAAGACATCAGCTGAATAATGTCGTGATATCAAAGCAATGTCGCAACATCATATCAAAGCAGCCTGGAGGTGAAGTTTAACTGACTAATGTCGTGACATCGCCACGACATCGTTGAGACAACAATGTAATGTCGCGACATTGACAAATAGGTAATGTCGTAACATTAGACCAAAGCAGTCAAGGTGGTGAGACCAGCTCAATGTCGCGACATCAACCACAATATTGACAAAGGGCCTCAGAACATCAAGATTCAATATCACGACATCACAGCAATGTCACGACATTAACTTAAACACTCATAACATCAAGATGCAATGTTGTGACATCAGATCAGTAGTGTCGCGACATCAACTAGAGGCAGTAAAGGTGGAAGTTAACATCTCAATGTCGTGACATCAGGTTAGCAATGTACTCTTAAAATACCCTGCGCTTCGTAACATGTTTAGGTATAAATGTGACACTCTATCTCGGGTCCCAAGTGACTACCCGTCAACTAGTGGAATTCCCCGTGGATTTTGCCATTCGACAATTACGCGGTTGTGTGTCCTATTTATCGGATCCATATTTCCAATAAAAATTACGCAGAAGCCTCCGCTCGGCGAGCCTCACCCAACATACAACCTATATATCAAAGAATTCATAAGAGCCTATTTCAACACTTTATACGTAACATATATTAAACCAGCTTGTTCTAATATAGTTTACCCGACACTACCTCAATACGTCCCTTTAGACTCCATTCATATTTCAATCAAAAATATGAAATTTAATAAGACGATACCCATAAGAGTCCGATCACTGCCCTCTTACTATAATTACATACTCGACAATTTATAAAATAGTCCAAAAGAATTTAATTACAATTCTTTTTATATACATCAAGGCCACATGTCGACCTTCATCATAATCACGGCCTCGGCGGTCCCACAACGGGATGAGCAATGCCCAGTAGAAAAATTCTCCTCCAAGGGCTACTCCCCGCCTAAATGCACATGAAATGACGTACATAAAACATCAAACCATATTCCATATAAATAATGCAATCCTATATGGAATGTTCCGTCATGCATGAGATGAGACTTCATGCCCACAACCCGAGTCCCGACCGACTTCATTTGCAATGCCAAGTGTGAAAACCGGGCCATCGTGTTTCACCCAATGACTTAAAACCCATTGACAACCCTACAATTTTAATTTATCAAACTCGCGGTAGTTTATTTGGGTTGCGAATTTCCGGTCTCACCGAGGGCTTCATAACGCCTTCGACACTTTGCGAACTTCTCATCGCTGGGATAAATATGTCTAACCGCACAAATTCTGGGTCTTTCACTCCTCGTGGATCGCCCATCTTGCTTCACCCAAACACACGTGATTTATTATTATTATTATTTTATACAATTGTGAGTCTCGATTTTGGACATTGTCCCATTTCCTAGCTCGCCACCCATTCACCAAGAATGGTGAATAACAATACCATGCACCCACACCCGACTTGACGCGATGTGACAGTGCATATGAAATGCATGATGTCAATGCATTTTCCTTCATTTTACATGTATATATGAGTGCTACATGAAACATTAATACACCATGGACTATTATAATTTTTACATATAATTTACATCCATGCAATCCATGTTAATACATCAAATAGCATATATTAACATGATTTTTACACACAACAACATGTTATTTAATATTTTACAACAATAACACACAAAATGGCCAAAATCTCGGACCCACATAAAACAAGGCACCTCTTGGCCCCTTCACGATTCGTCACCGAATTACTAACACACCACAAAACCCGAAGTCCCTATATCAAAATTGAACCTCAAAACAGTCCCGGACTGCCCGAAAATAGTTTCAAAAATCCTGTCTGGATTGTCTGAAAACAGTCCCAAAAAATCCTAAAAATTCTTACACTTAGTCCAAAAAATTTGAGACTAAAATTTTTGGCCTTTCACGGCCTCTAAGCCAATCCTAAGCCATTAAATGACCTTTAGGCTAGAAATAACACAAGTAGGAAAATTCCCTACCTCGTGGAGTTTGACGAAACTCCAAGATTTTGATACCTACGTGTAGCCCTCGCTGCATGGATCAACTTTGCCTCCAGCCTCAATGAAAACCTACGGTCCGATTTTTGTAGATCTAAGAAAGAAGTGAAGATAAGAAAAAATAAATAATAAAAATCTCTACCTGATGCGCTCTCTCTCTCTCTCCGAACAAATGCCGTCCTCCTTTTTTACTTTCGTTTTTATCTTTATTATTATTATTATTATATTATTTTGGACACAAGTATTTCATATCGGGCTCATTCGGTCCGTCGCCTGAACAATTTATTTATTTTTAGTTCACTTTATTTTAAATGAACTTAATTTAAGTCATTTCTTGACTTCTTCCCTGAAGTCACCGACGGCTTATCACCCAAAAAATCGTAAAATATTCCGCTTATCTTAGAATTCGACGAAACTTTTCTAGATCACTAGATTTCGCAAAACGAATTTAACGCTGCAGTCCGTTTCGTCATCCGAGATCTAGAGAATTTCCGGTTTTCAATCGAAATTACCGTTTTACCCTTTTTCGAAAATTCGGATTTTCTGGGGTTTCACATAAAATAAAGTAAATGAAATTTTTTCAGAATTTAAATCCTAAGAACGAAAAAACTATACAACTTGGAAAATTTACAGAAAGCCAAATAAATTTAGTAAAAATGTCAAATGGGGACCTAAGGGTCCTAAATGAGGAGTGTAGTGTTAAAATAAGGACTGAATGAAAACAGTGGAAATAAAGCTTTAAATGAGAATAATGAGAAATGGAATGAGTGTGTTGGCCAAACAAGGCCTTATGAAGGATTTTTGACTTAAGACCAAATTTGGTCTTGTAAAAGGCATAACTCGATTTGTGCATTTGGTTTGGAGAGAAAGAGAGACATAGATTGAGAGAGAAGAAGGAGAAGCCATTGTTGGTGATTTCTTCTCCATGTAAACAAGAGATGGAGTGATCAAGAAGGAGGAAGAAGAAAGAAAAGAGAAGAAGAGCTTAAAGGTAAGAAAAACTAAACCCTAACCTCTTTTTCTTGTGTTTGGATTTAGGGAAAAACTCTAACCTTATGTAAAGGTGATTTTGATTGGTTGTAGATTGGTTTCGGTTGTTTCGGGGTTGATTAAAGTGTATTGTTGATTGGTATTGGTTTGGATTGGTTTTGAGGAATGTTTGTAAAGGGAAAAAGGTTTGGTTTTCAAGGAAATGCTGTCAAAAATTTATCAAAACCCCTGTTCTTGTTTTGGCTATAGATTAAGTTATAATCATCCAAATGAAGTTATTCCAATTGGTAAAGAACCATAAGAGATAGGGATACAAATTTATAGAAGTGAATAGTAGAAAATTGTAGCACTAAGGCTCTTGAATATGGGCTTAAAGGTGAGTTCGGGTAGCTCACGAGTATGCTCTGTTTTGGGTGTAGTTGTGGTGTTTTGGCCATAAGTTGAGTTTCACTCATCCAAATTGAGTGATTCAAAATTATGGGTAAACTATACTTCTAGGGGAATAATTTACTTGAAGGAAGTGTAATTAAATTGTAACCCCAAAGTTCTCAAAAATCTGTCAAAGTGGATCAAAGTGCAGATTCTGTTTTGAAAATTAGAGTAGTCTAGATGTAAAATGCAATAACTTGAGTTTTGGTGATCCAAATTGGAAGATTCCAATTAGAGAAGAAACCTTAGAACCATAGCTTCAAATGGGTGAAGGAACTATTACCAATTTATGGAGTGTTATCTGGAAATAAAAAACAAAAAAAAACAAAGTGAGTCGGGTATTATCACTAGTTTGGCATTAAATGTCGGGATCTCTTGTGTTCGTTATCCAAACGAGACACGATTCTATTCCTACTGAAAATAGAACTCCTAGAATAACCGACTAATATGTAATTGTCATTGTATTTGAATGGGGGCTAATGAGGAGGAAAGCCTGCATTGAAGTCGAGATTTCGAATATTGGAATCAAAACGATGATTTTTGGTTTGTTCTCAAACTCTCTCTCTATTTCTAAAATATTTGAATAATTACGAAATGATTGACAAGAAAGTATATATTGATTTGTGTTTGAAATGATTTGTTTTAAGTGATTTGAGACAATTGTTTGTGAAACGAATTTGCATAAGAAAATTGCATGAATGTGAAATGTTCTATTTGCATACAAATGTATATATATACTATTATAAATTGTATTGAATGATTTTAATGCCCTTAAAAGAATGTTAACCATTAGAATTCGAGTTAAGGATAAATTGGTATACCAATAAGAGTCGAACAAATATACTATTGTGGCATACCGATTCGTAGCCCAGCGGGACAGTATCGGTAGTGTACACCAACCGAGTACATTTTATATATATATATACCCGCAGTAAAACAAAGGATCATTAGTGATTCGTTATCCTATGCACCAAAGCATAGGTTAAATTCAAGTATGGTAAAAATGATAATGATCAAAAGTGCATGAAATTGAATCGACTCTTTTGTATAAAGTAGTATCTTATGAAAATTTAAACTCGATTCTATTTTAAATGTTTTATTATTGAAAACTCGATAAATCTTGTAAATGATGGTACAAATGTGGGAGTTATCCCAAAATGATGGGCCTTTCCGCAAATGTTTAGTTTCCGCAAAAATGTTTAATGTATATTTTTACGATACCCAATGAGTATTTGAAATGTGTTTCGTATTGAAAATGTATTCACATTTATATTGGAATTTTTTTTTTTTTTGCATTTTGGATTTGAAATGAAAGCCGAGGATCATGCTCCCGCATATCCGCTAATTAAAGTCGGCCTGCAATGGGGTGGCGATCGGGTTCTTACAAGCAATGTCGCGACATCAGTTGAAATGATAAGAATTGCGAAAGCAATGTCACGACATCATACCTGAGCATCCAAGTTGAAACACTGAAGATCCAATGTCGCAACATTAACTCAATGTCGCGACATCAACGGAAGTGAGTAGAGCTGAAAAGCAGTGTTGCAACATCAAAAAGTAATATCAACATTCAAGAATAATGTCATGACATCAACTCATTGTTGCGACAGCAACTCAATGTCTCAACACCGGAAAGGCAGTGTCGTGACATCAAAGTTGATCTAAAACACTGCATCTCAATGTCACGACACTAAAGTCAACCCACGACATAGCAGTTTCGATGTCGCGATGTCGCAATGAAGTTGCGACATCGCCACAACAAAGAATGCTAGGTGCGTGGATTTTTCTTAGATTTTCAACGCCTATACTGGTCGCCGCTTTTGGGCTCAAGACTTGATCCTATAACAGTTTCCGGGGAGTAGTGCACAAATTCCAACGGCTTTTCATCAAGTTTTTGTGCTTTTTGGGAAAGCTGAAGTCTCATTGTATATATTCTTCTTTTTATTTTCCCTTTTATTTTTAGTTTGTTTTTGGATTTAATTTTCTCATTAGAGTAGTGATCTGAACTGGGATTCTGAGCTGGATGAATGTATTTCAAGCTTCTATTTCTGTATGAACTTCAATGAAATATGAGAATTTTTTTGGAATTCATTTATCTTCAATTTTAATTACAATTTCAATGAATTTGTTTGATCAACTAGTCATTGTCATTTGTGATCCAGATTTGAAAGGCTAAGCTCCATCTAGGAAGAATATGTTGTTGGGATTCTTGATTGTAATATTTTAATAATGTTTTGGGTATGAAAACTGGAGTGATTTAACTGGTATTACAACTACATTGAACTGTTATGAATATCAAATGCTCGGTACCCGTAGCAGTTGTATTATCGCTTCCTACCGTGAATCCCTCCAGTGGACATGTAGATCGACTACCTGAGAGCAAAGAGCAATCACTTGGGGGTAAATTACACTAAAATTATTTTAACTAATGCACTCTTTGGATCACTCTGGGACATCACTAGTGATGATCTAACCTCTGACTTTAAGGTTCCCTCCGAGGTGACAACAGGAGTGTATTCTCGAGGCATATGATCTCGCTAACCGATCTAGCGCATCCATGAGGTTTCACCACCGAAGAATAATCTCAATCCTATGTTAGCAGAGATTCTAATCAAGGGGAGAGGGAATTCTTGTCTAATTGATGGCTGAGATACCAATTATTTTGGAGAGGGCTTGTATTATCCTCGTTTGGCCAGCAAGTAATTTCTTAGTCCTTAGAGATGACGTATGTAACCCTCAAAATACACCCTAGTTGTTTTTAAACATAATTGTGGTATATTATTACGCATTTGGAAATTTTGTAATTATTATTATATGCTATGGTAATTTGAACCTAGAATTTGTACAAAATACAAGGGTAAATTTGTAACTTGTCAAAATGGGACACAAAAGACATAATATAAGAAGATGGGTTATTATATAAATGATAACTTGATTTGCAACATAGAGAGTTTCGAGGACAAAGTGCAAATAAAATGAGGAATTAAAGATCAAAAGGGGTGAGACCTCAAAATTAGTCCCTCATTTTGGAGAGCTCACACGTGAAGTAGTAGGGATATGGGAAGCAAAGGTTAAAGAAGAAGTGAAGAAGGAGAAGGAGAAGAACCAAAGAAAGGTATGGAATTTGTTAAGTTTCAGATGGAACTCAGAGTGGAAACTATGGATTCGTATGAATTATCGAATTTTTGTATGGAATTGTTTACGGTGAAGAAACCATAGACCCATTTTTTTTTATGAATTTGGGTCTAAAAGAACCCTACTTGGTATATTGGTTGTGTTTTGGACTTTGGTTAGTTGATTGTAATCCTCAATCGAGGAATATTTGTATTAAGGAAATATTGAGGTTTTAGGGGAGATGCTGTCAAAATTTCTCCAATTTCGGATGGTCATAAGTTCTTCGTCCGATCTCAAGCTTTGGATGTTCACTCTACGGGAGCTACGAGTATAAAATCCATCCATATAGCTTGATAATATTAAAATCATATTAGGTCCGTAATCACAAAAATTGCCCCGCTTGTTCTTCTCGTGAAGTCACGCTCATTTCGAAGCCTCCAACTCTGGAGATGATCATAATTTCTTCGTCAATCTGCTTTCGATGTTCTTAGACTCTAGGGAAAAACCCTTTGAGTTCAGAATCCATCCATATATATCTTGGATAAAATTGGAACTCATATTAGATCCGCATAAATCACGAAACAATAGGGCCCTGGTTCTCGCTTCGTAGTCACCGTTTCGTGGAAGCTCACAACTTCTGGACGGTCATAATTTCTTTGTCCAAACTTAGTTTTGGATGTTCTTGGACTCTATGGAAAGTAATTTGAGTCTAGAACCCATACATATATAGTTTGGTAATATTGAAACTCATTTTAGGTCCATAAATCACGAAAATAGTATGCCCTTTTGATTCTACTTGTAGTCACTGTTCATGAGAAGCCTCCAAATTCGGATGGTCATAATTTCTTCGTCTGAACTCCGTTTTGGATGTTCTTGGACTCTATGAAAAGAAATTTGAGTCTATAAACCATCCATATATAGCTTGATAATATTGGAACTCGTATTAGGTCCAGAAATCATGAAAAACAAAAGGCCCTTCGGATGGTCATAATTTCTTCGTCCAAACTCCGTTTCGGATGTTCTTGGACTCAATGGAAAGCCCTTTGAGTCTATAATCCATCCATATATAGCTTGATGAAATTGGAACTCATATTAGGTCCATAAATCATGAAAAATAGTAGGCCCTGTTGGTTTTGCCCGTAGTCACTGTTCATAGGAAGCCTTCAACTTCGGACGGTCATAATTTCTTCGTCCAAACTCCGTTTTGGATGTTCTTAGACTCTATAGAAAGAAATTTGAGTCTAGAATCCATCCATCCATATATAGCTTGATGAAATTGGAATGATAGTAAATAGCTCATAAGCATGCATGGTAACCATAGTTATTCATGCATATAATGAGATATGAAAAATGCAAAGATACTAATAAAATGATTGTAAATATCGTGATATGATTAGCGGATGACAATAATTATTCAGAATATGAGATATACCAAACATAAAATACACATGGATTTTTCTTTGGCTTAGAACCTAATAGAGGGATAATAGATGGGCATGCCTATTAGGAAAAACAAGTCTGGCAACATACCGATCAGCCGTTGGTCCCGTTTCGATCATTACGCCTCTTCTGCCCTTATAGATTGTCATTACTTAATACAATGATAACACGCTCTTCGCCCTTATAGATGGCATCATTATTCCTGACAATGATATTTAGCTTCTCTCAGCCCTTATATCAACAAGCTGTATAGTGGAAAGTATAACACCTTCTGCCCTTATAGCTCCCTTTATTCACTTTTAATGTTTATAAGCATGAAACATAAAACAAATGACTTGAATATGACATAATGAAATGTATATGAACATTGATAAGAAATGTAACATGATATGATAAGTAAATATGAGAGATATGTATAAGCATGTTTAAAATGATATGATATGTTAGATGTATATGCATATGATAGAAGTGACGATTCGTGTTGCTGGTCGCCCACGTAGTTTATTCCCACTAAGCGTAAAGCTTAGCACGGGTGCTTCATCCATGGAGGTACATGAGAAGCAGAAATGAGAAGTCCGGACATTCCACATCAGCAACCAAGGCCAACACACTACTAGGTGCCCACTAAAGACCTTTTGGTCTATTTTTGTATATGTTTTGTTTTTGTAAACAATGTAAATATTGTAAATGTCAACACTTCCATATATGGATTCGTATATATTTTGTAATCCGTCGCTATAGAATAATATAGTACAAGTTAAATGTTTAACATTATACGAATGATCGTACTTAAAGGTTATAAGTTTATTGTAAAATGACACCTCGCCGACATCGGTGCCTAGCGGGGGCGTCACATGTGAAGTATTGAAAAAGAAAAACAGTCAGGTCTTAAAAGAGGATCAATTCATATAAGTAGTTTTTCATTACCATTGTCTAGAGATAGAAGTGTGGTAAGCCGGAGAGTGAAATGTGTGGTGTTAGGAGAAATCCATTACTATACTAATTTGCTCTTGGACAATTACTATGTCCATATCCCATACTTTATATTTTATTTGGAATTTGCAAAGTGATGGTCACAACACTGTTTTCATTCTTAGTGTTATTTCAGTCCAGTGAACTCTCTAATCATGTATTTTAGAATTTCATTATTTCTTTTATTCATTTTACTTTAGAACTTAAATCTATCTTGAAATTTGGAAGTTCAAATTGTGAGGATTTTGAGTAGTGAGGGTAGTTAATTTTTAAATTTTCTAATCAATCCTCATGAGAATGATATCTGGACTTAAAAATCCACTTTATTACTTGTATGACTTGTGCACTTGTAGTGATTTAGACCAAAACTAATTTAAATTAAAAATTATTACCTAAACAATAGAAAACATATTTTATATATATTAAGTCAAACAATTTTTTAGCATGACTGTTGGGGATTGAATAATTTCTGGTTGTTATGCTATAACTTAGTCAGTTTTTGGTCTATGTTAAAAATTAGCATCAATCAATCATCCATAAAAATTTCCATAGCCTCTTCCTCCAAATCTAAGAACATGGACATCATACACCATTGGAAGGTGGCAAGAGCATTACATAATCCAAATGGCATCCTTCTAAAAGCAAAGGTGCAATAAGGACATGTAAAAGTTGTTTTCTCTTGGTCCTCAAGGGTCATGGCAATTTGATTATAACCAAAATATCCATCAAGAAAACAGAAGGATGTCCAACATTTGATCAATAAAGGGCAAAGGATAATGTTTCTTTCTGGTTGTTGTGTTCAGTTTTCTATAATCAATGCACACCCTCCATCTTGTCACAGTTCTTGTTGGAATCAATTCATTTTTCTCATTTCTAATGACTGTGAATCCACCCTTTTTAGGAACCACATGAACTAGGCTCACCCAAGGGCTGTCTGTTGTTCAATTGATGTTTTTGCATTCTCCTTTAAGAGGATTTTATGCATGCAAATTGAAGGATTGATCATTTTCAAGCCTTCTACTGACCAAGCAATGACTCTTTATATTTCCTGAGAATTCTGATAATTTTCTACTCATTTTTTACTGTCAAGTAAGCTACTATGATTACAGGTTGTGCTCTTTCAAATCCTAAGAAGGCATATTTCATAGCGTTCGTAGTTCTTAAGAATTATCCTCTAATTTTTTTTCCACTTCCTCGTCTTCTCACTGGCCGGCTAACTTTTCTCGCATTGGTTTTTTTTGCATTCAAGTATTGTTTCTCTAATTTCAAAACTAGAATCAGATATTCAAACATCATGAGCCTCAATATACTGGAAATTCATCTCATTCTCATTTATTACCTGCTTTACAATCATTGGATCGGGTCAGACTTATGGGAACAAATTGTTCTACAATCTTACTTTCAGCATTGTCACAATCAAATTGTTTCAGGCTTTGATTCAGATTGAAATGTACTGCTTCATCTCCCACTCTAAGAGTGAGTTCTACTTTCTTAACACCTATCAAGGTAGCTCCTGTGGCCAAGAAAGGCCTTCTAAGAAGTAGTGGGACTTATGTGTCTTCTTCCATGTCCATTACTACGAAGTCCACAGGGAAAATAAATTTTCCCACCTTGGTGAGTACATCTTCAAGGACTCCCTCTGGTTGAGCTATAGTTCTATCTGCCATTTGTATGACTAAGCTCCCCCAAACTCAGTCTCTTCACTATAGATAGAGGCATCAAGTTGATGCTTGCCCATGAATCACATAAAGCCTTCTCAAATTCAAAATTCCCTATGGTGTAGGGGATGGTGAAGCTACCAAGATCTTGGATCTTCAAAGGTAAATTCTTCTTAATTACTACACTGCAGGTGGCTATCAAGCTCACCACTCCTTCAATAAATCTCCTCTTCTTACTCAAAATATCCTTTAGAAACTTTGCATAATTAGGCATGTCACGCCGAATCCCTACCGAATCTGGACATGGGATCCGAACCGGTTTCCGGACGCGAGAGACCAAATATCACCTTACCCGATTTTTTTTTTTTTAAAACCGAACCGATACCTCGTGGTAATGGCCTACATCTTATAATGTAGTCAAAATCTCATATACATTTACAGTCCCATTTACATATACAAATCAAATCTTTATGGTTTACAAATCAGAGCACTGAACCTACATGAGCGAACCCTTACAAGGGTGTCAGTCTACCAGCGGATGTTTGCCGACATCTTCTCTCGTACTCCACACTGATTAAAACCGTGCTAAGCTTTAAGCTTAGGCTGAAACACATTTCTTATGCATATACACATTTAACGCATAAAACAACAATGCATAATATAAAATTTCATTCATTTATATTATGAGCTTATATGAGTACTTCTTCTATAACAGCTTACGCTTATTCGATTCCAGAGTTGGCTGCATCCTATCCTTATACTACTTAGTTTACTTATTCGGGAGGTACCCGTGAGTATTGCCGAATTACGAACGTATACCCATAATGCAAGTAACTTATTCTTATAGCCGTGTAATTGTAAGTACTACAAAACTTATACCGGTATATCAAATCTTTATAAGGAGTATTACAATTTATACTTATCTTACTTAACTTATATCAATCTATAGAACTCGACATGTATTTGGGATCTTATACATGTCTTGGCGAGCATACTTATCTTACTGAACTTATACCGGTCTTATAGAACTTGACATGTATTTCAGATTCATACATGTCTTGGCTGCAGCATATACTTATCTTGGTTTTAACTTATACCGGTCTTTACGTAATCCTCGGGACATGTATTTCATCTTTATACATGTCTTACGTAGCATATACTTTTATCTTACTGGAATCTATACTCACATCTTATTTGACACGAGAGTAAATTCCTCTTAGGTACTCACTCTGACTTATACTGCTTTATCGATACCGAGTATTCGTGAGGTACCACCGGACTCTATACTTATTTTTACGTAACTCGTGACTTCGCTTTACCCCACACGAGAGTACCCGGGTAATACAGAACTTATACTTATGTTATCGAGGACAAGAGTACCCTTGGGTACTACGTAACCCGATGAAATACGAGTACCCATAGGTACCACAACTTAATCGAATACGTAGGAGTACCCGTGAGGTACTTGCCGTAATCCTAAGCAGAGACAAAGACTTAATCGGGAGACAGACTTATTCGGGATACATGAGTACCCGTAGGTACTACAGACTTGTTCAAATACAAGAGCACTTTGTGGTACTCATCACTTAATCCTATCGATCGACTTATCTCAGACGTGAGTTAATCAGAGACAGAGTACCCTTAGGTACTACGTAATCCAACTGTATGCAATTGTAACGTAACTTAATTAAATACAGGAGGCCCGTAGGTACTACGTAACATTTTCAGATACGTGAGTACCCAGAGGGTACTACAGAGTTTAATCGCATACTGAGTACCCGTAGGTACTACAGAACTTATTCAGAAACAGGACTTATCAGATACAGGAGTACCCGTAGGTACTACGAAACTTATACAGAGACAGAACTTATCAGATACAGGAGTACCCGTAGGTACTACAGGACTTATACAGAGACAGAACTTATCAGATACAAGAGCAACTGCAGGTACGCCGTAACCCATAGACATGCGTATCCGTGAGGGTACGACGTAACTTATTCGTGATACTCCGGACTTATCGATAAAGGAGCACCACAGTACTACAGACTTATACAGACAAGACTCGTCGATACAGAGTACCCATAGGTACTACGTAACGTGTATCGATACGTAGGTACACGATCTTTACACTTATTCTTAATTCAGTGTCTTATCATATGTCTATCTGACTACCTAGACCAATCCTAAGAACTGAGTAGGACGCAGTATAATAAGTACCGAAGGTACACACAAAAATAGGAGTGTCGTGAGTACCTCGCAGGAGGCTCGAGCACCAATCAAGACGCGTTCGCCACGCAACAGGAGTGCCGTAGCACCAATAGGAGTGCCGGAGCACCAATCAAAAACTCGCTAACTTACGTTAAATGTGGAGTGCCGTGAAGCACCACGTGGCGCCGGCACTGGTCAGAGTGCCAAGACTAAATGTAGGAGTGCCGGCACTCAATCAAAACGTGGAAGCTAACCACGCAACAGAGTGTCAGAGCACCATCAGGAGTGCCGGCACTGGGGTCAGGAGTGTCGGCACCAACGTGAGTGCCGAAGCAATCATCATGACGTCCACTCATTCATTCTTTGGTCCTAGGTAGTCATATGATCATATATCTTCATATATCTTTGTTCTCTATGAATCATCTTACTCAAAAATTGAATCATTCAATCGGATCTTCCAAACTCAAGTTATGGCATTTGTGTCAACTGTTAGCTCCATTTACCGATTTTACCGAGGGACAGTTTGAAATATTTATTTCCAAAGTGCCTTGTCTTGATATTTGACACTGATCTCTTTATACTCCTTTAAATTTAGTGCTATGGTCTTGGTCTCCAACTGAATCACCCCATTCGAAGCACCGAAACTTGCCACGTCCAAACAACTCGACTACTCTAAGATCAACTCCATGCAGAAATGGGCTTCACAGCAATTTCCACTTTGAGTGAATTTTTGAGCTATCTAGAGTCAGAATTTGGAGATACCTATAAAATATGTTTGATTCTCCTAAAAGCCCATTTTACGTAGCCACTCTTGAATCACCAAATCGGATAAGAAATGAGCAAGTTATGGCTAATTTATGAAAACTGTCAAAATAGGAAAACCGTAACAAGCCAGGCCGGTACGCTGCTCAAGTCAGACTCCAGACAATTTGACCAAAATGACCGTAACCGAAATACCAGACTGGTACAAGTTCAACTTGTACTGGTACAAGCTCAAAGTGCCTGTATCGTGTGTTTTTCCCATTTTTCATGCACTTTCATCCATGGATCACCCTACACTTCCTACACATGATCCAAATCATTCCAAATTCACCTGGGAATCTCTTTTCTACTCAATTCCTCTTTCACTTCTTGTCTTTTCAAAACCTTTCCATTAATTCTCCTATTATTTATTCTAATAAGGGTTACCACCTATATACACACCAAGTACTAAGATTTGTTAGGGTTTGATCAAACCCTAACTCAATTTTTCTATTTAACCATGAATCCAAAGAACAAAGGAAGGATCTCCATAATTATCTTGTTCTTGTAGGTTATACCAACCTTAATTTCAAGAAATCTATGTTAGGGATACAATTTATCAAACTGATTTAGGAGACAAGAGATTAACCATATCAAGCCTTAAATTCCATGTGATCCATACAAAATCCATACTCAAAAATAGTTTCCATACCTTTTGGCTGGCTCTCCTTCTTTCCTTCCCTTCTTCTTTCTTTCCTCTCCTCTCTCTCTCCTTCACTACTGGTCCTCTCTCCATTTGAGACTAAATTTGGTCTAAAATTATCTTCTTTAGGCCTTGTTTGGTCTCTCCAACAAAACCCATTTTGGGTTAATTTCCTTTATTTGCTTCTTGGCCTCCTACTCTTGGCCATTTATATTTCAATTTCTTTTATTATCTTTTTGCCTTAATCTTCTAGAATTACACAACAATTCCTATTATTTTCTTCGCCCATACCTTTCAAATTATGACTTTTAAGCTCCTTTTGGACAAATTACGATTTTGTCCCCTAAGTTTTGTAACTTTCCTGTCTCGTTTCCTGCCGCATTTAACTCATGAAACAATCAAATTATGCTTACAAAATACCCTAAACATGTCGAAAACGACTAGGGTATATTTTGGGGTGTTACAAGGCATTTGAACCAATGCCTCAGCAAAAGGTATGTTTTATCTCTATCTTCTTGAACATGTCCAATAATTTAGAAAACTACTCTTCCATCTTGCTTTTACAACTTTGATAGAATGGAACAAAGGCATATACGTCATACTCTCTTTCTTTCTCTTCAAGTTTCTTCTCTACTCGGGTCAGTTTTATCGTACCTTTTCTTTTGCTCTTCAGTCTTTTCAACTGCTCAGCTCTGATTTCTTCTTCAATTTCTCGCTTGCCTTTATTTCTGCCCTTCCCTTATCATCTTTCCTGCCAAACTCCCCTCTACCACTTTGGTAGCCACTGCCACAACCTAGGATTCTTCTGGTATCACTGGGAAGGCATCCTTGATCGTTTTTACTTCATAAGGGGCTAGCTACCCCCACCTCGTGTCTCTTGTAAATTTTTTAGAGATGCATTTGTATTGGCCTGAAACACAATCGTGTTTGCCTAGAATGCTGCTAGCTCAACAAACTTTTATTCATGAATGTTCAACAGTCTTTTGTTCTCTCCCATAAAGCTCAACATCTACTCCTCAAAAGACCTGACCCCTTGGCCATGATTTTAGCTTCTCTGTTGCTCACGTCTGGGTCCCTGAAACTCATGTGGAGCATACCGCTATTAATAGTCTCCAGACAGTCTTGGTCGATCATGCTCCACCTCCATATGAGAAATTCTCAAGGTTCCTAACACTGTGTGTAGGAAGGAAGATCTGTCAGTTTGAAATTGTAACTTTTGTTTCCACCCACAAACCGAGCCCTCCACTCCAGATAAGGACCTCGCGATGTCCCTCATCGCTGATACTCTTATGCCTATTTCCTTCCACTGCTCCAACTTCATGTGTTAAAGCATTCTTCTATCCCGGTTTCTAACTTGTTCATCAATGCATCAAGCTTGCTTCTATAAAGAATCATTCTATTCACTCTATTACACCACCTCCTTCTCGGGTCCGTTGCTGCTCCCCGAAGTCTCGGACGGAGCCTCTATAGCTGCTTTCAGCCAAATCTTCAATGTCGGTTTCGCCCTCAAAGACTCTTTCTCTGAATGCTCCACAACATGCCGCATCTATGATCCTCGAGGTGTAATTCAGGCATATTAAAGATGTCCATCTCATGGCTCAAATCAATGCCATGCATCAAGCATCCTTCAGCAACTTCTCGTATTCTTCCAGGGTATTGTAAAGGCTTTCATCTTCTTCTTTCTTGAACACAATGATCTCTCATCTCCTCTTTGAAGTGAGAGCAGGAGAGAAAAATCTACTCATGTATGCCTCCACTATTTCCTCCTAGTTGTTCACTGATCCATAAGACAGTGACTCAAACCAAGTTGCTACCACATCTCTTAGGGAAAATGGAAAGAGTCATGCCTGATCACTTGTGTCTCACCCCATTCAATTTCACCGTGTCGCCATTCTCATAACCGCCCATATGCTCATCAGGGTCTTTACCTGATAATTCAAGATATCGATGTTTGCTGCACTATCAGATAAGAGCTACTAACTCAAAGTTGTTGGTATCTATGACAGTTGCCTACGCTGTATCATTCATCTCCGATGACTGGTCTCCAAAAGTTTTCCATTGTCCTCTGCCTCTAAGGTATCTCAATTGCCAAAGCTAGGATGTTTTGATGTGTTTATTGTTTCTCTGCCATGACTGTTGATTTAACACTTCTTACTTTCATTAGATTTCTTAGTGTCTTCTCCAATTTAGTGTCTAGTGGTAGCAATTCTACTTCTAGTTTTCTATGCATGTGATAAATTCTTGAAATGGAAATACACTGAGATCAAGTGAGATTAATAGATAACATAAACATATTATGATATGCTTTCATAAAATATCAGTGGCTAAGTCAGCTAATGCAATGAAAACTATTTTTGAAATTTTTTGATAAAAGTTAAAAGAAAAAATGTCCAAATTATCAATTTTCTCAAAGTGATATTGACTTGTAAACTTCATTTTCTCATTTCAATCCCCTTAGTTGGCAGCATGAACTTGATAAGAAACTTATTTTAACATACCAAAAATCACTGAGTTATGATGACAAACTTAAATTATTTAATCCCCAAATAAATCATGCCAAAACTCGTTCGATCAATATATCAAATCGCTTTCACTGCTTTGGTAATAATTTGCAATTTATATTGGTTTTGGTCTAAATCACTGCAAGTGCATATGTCATACAAGTAATAAGTGAATTTTTAAGTCCATATATCATTCCCACGAGGATTGACTATAAAATTTAAAGATTAACCACCCTCATGACTCAAGATCCTCACATTTTGAAACTTCCAAATTTCGTGATGGATTTAACTTACAAGAAGTGGAATCAAAGAAATAATGACATTCTAAAATACATTATTAGAGAGCTCATGGATCGAATAACACCGTAATGGTTGTATCGCAGGACCATTACTAAGAAGCTCCAAGTAAAATATAAAGTATGATATGAACCTTGAATCAGTTCCAAGAGCAAATTAGTGTATAATGGATTCTCCTAACATTAAGATTTTACTTCCAAATTACTACACTTCTATCTCTAGATAATGGCCCTCAAGAGCTCCTTCTATAATTCCATCTTTTTCGTGATCCGACCGTTTTCCTTTTCAATACTTCACAAATATCTCTTTAGGATTGGAAATTGCTCGTTTCATAGACGTGATAATACAAGCCCTTCCAAAATACTGTATCTTAATCCATCACTAGACAAAAAATTCTCCTCTTGATTAGAATCTCACTACAACACAAAAGTTGAAATTGTTCCTCTCAACTGAGGTGAAACCTCTTAGAATTAAACCTGAATCGCAGTGGATCATATGCTCAGTGAAACACACCCCCCCTCGCTGTCACTTAAGAGGGAACCTGTCAGAGTGTTAGATCTTCACCGCTGATGTACCAAAGATCCAAAGAGTGCATTAGTTCAAATAATATTAGTGTACCTACCCCTATGATCGGCTTCGCTCTTCGTGTAGTCCATCTCTATGTCACTCAAAGGGATTCTGAAATTAGAGCAATGATGCCTGCCCTTTCTGCATCAAACACCGAAGAGCACAACACTTTAATGTACAGAGTAATACCGCCAAATCACTCCACCGGTGCCCAAAACATCATTAAATTATTACAATCAATAATCTCAACAACAGATTCTTCCCATAGGGAGCTTAGCCTTTCAAATCTAGATCACAAATGGCAATGGCTAGTTGATCAAACAAATTCATTGAAATCAGACCAAACTCGAAGATAAATGAATTTTAAAATTTCCGCATTCCATTGGTTCGCATAAATAGCTTGAAATACATCTATCTAGCTGAACCCAGCTTAGATCACTACTCTAATAAGAAAACTAAAAATAAAAATAGAAGGGAAAATACAAAGAAAAATAATATATATATATATATATATATATATATATATATATATATATATATATATACACACACACACACACACACAACGAGACTTCAACTCTCCTAAAAAAAACAAAATTAGCGAAAAGTGGTTGAAGCTCCTCAAGCATCACCCTCAGAGCTTCTATTTATAAGCCAGTTCGGGGTCTTAAAACAAGGCGACAATTATGGCGTTCGAAAATCCTAAGAAATATCCTACCCTATCATTGCCGTTGTGGCGAGCGCTCGACATCATCGAGAGCATCGAAAATCGCTATGTCACTGGTTGACTCCTGTCGCCATTATTTAGTCATTATGACCGAACTTTGATGTAGTGTCGATTTCGCGACAATCGGACTTGTCGCTTGGTTCCGTCAAACCACGTCGACATTGTTAAATTTGTCGTCAGCGACATTTTGGTCGCTGAAGTTCATCTTCGAATTAATTTTAAGCCGATGTCGCGATTATCATAGGATGTCTCGACATTGGATTTGATGTTCTCAAAACCCTATCAATGTCGTACGATGTCGCGGATATCGCTTAGTCAATGTTGTGACATTGAGCTAGTCTCACAACCTTGGTTGCTTTGGTTTGATGTCGCGACGTTGGCTATTTAAATCTCTAATGTTTAAGCCTTGGCTGATGTTGTGGTGATGTCGCGACATTATTGTTAATTTCTCACTATAGTTCGTCGATATCACATAAAAGTCAAGGACATAAAGCAAAGTATGATGGCAGGGTTTTAAGCCCTCAATTTCATGTTTTGCTTTTCATTTTGTGTAGAATAGGTACTTTGCACCTTTTCTACTATTTTTATGCATGTGTAGGTCGCTCAATGTCCCGCACATTGCAGCGCCTTGGTTCCAAACAACCGTAGATCATCATCAAGCCGATTATAGACGCCTCGTCGTGAGGCCCCGGCAGTTCTAAAGTGAAGAGGGGCGCTAGGAGGTGCGGGTACCGGGTGACAGACCATCATTGGTACCGGCTACCCACATGCAGCGAGCAAAGGGTACGTATACCAAAGATAGTGGTAACGCACCAAGGTCGTTGGAATACCAAGGTACTTATGGTACCTACTCACAATTAACCGGTATCGGTGAGCCAACATGCGACTCGTAGGGATTTGAGCGAATTTCATTCGTGCAAGGGCACGCTGTCTTCGATCCCCACTTCGAGATCACTAATGAGAATTATATTTGTCTACCTTTTGTAAGAGTTGATGGGAGTTCGATTCTGTGGTTTCGCTCTAACCTTCGAGGGCGTTTTCATTTTTTTTTCTTAAGGTTTCATATAGTGTAGTATTTAGTCTTCTCTTCTAATGTCGGGTTTCAAGCACTCAGAACCTTTCAATTGATTCGATAACTTCGTGTCATTGAGAGACTCTGTGTTTTAGATATCTTAACCTTGCAATTAAAGTTACTTCACTTATACTTACTATTAGTAATTCAAAGAATTATGAATCAATTTAGCTTTATCGAGTTCTAAAACCTTCATGATAAGTTCTAACGGTGGAAACTCTCACTCCCTTCAAGGTAATGTACTCAATCCTTTGTGCTTCAATGGGATTTGTACGATATTGAACACTTGTGAAAATTCCTTCAAACTTTGGCAGCATCTGACAACATGAACGAGATTCTCGGTACACGCGCAGTTTTGGATCTGCACGTAAATCCACAGAGTTCAAACAAATTGTCTGAAAGCGCTCTAGATCATTCAATTATTCTTTGCCCACAAGCTTAAAGTTAAATTTCATTGAAGACCCTATCATCAATGTCTTAAAATGAGATTTGTGTGGTGAGAGGTGGGTGTTACCTAGTTGGTGGTGAGTGGAAACCTTAGGATCCTATCATTTGCCTCTAGCTTTGATAATAGTTGCTTGACCCTAAGTGACAACTGGTCTCAATCACAACCCCCCGGATTTTACTTTAATCGCACATTCATTGAAAAGCAATCCCTAAGGATCACCTAGGAAACCACTCCCTATGGAAATGACCTATGAACTCCCACAATATTATAATGCTTGACGACATCGCCTTACACTGGGAATAATTTCAAGACAATGCAATACTGCTACTTCGCGTCATCGCTGAGGAGTGGCGAGCACTCATTGATCCAGAGAGCTAGTGGTAATGTTCAATTGCATTGCAAAATCCTGTGACGTTTTCACCTTTTCTTTTTAATTCTTTTAGATAATATAAGTGAATACCGGGTCTAGTCGGGTAATATTGGTGCACGCCGACGCCCATGATCGGTGCAACGACTGGTAAGAGTTATACCTCAAAGACATTCAAGAGCCCACAAGAAGACGTTTGTTTCCAAGAGAACCAACCTCATACACTAACATCCCGAATCAGCAAACTCTTTTAACTAAATGACCAAGGGTTACCCAGAACCCACAAAGATCCCATGAATTCTGCAATGACATGGATAAGGCCAGACCGGCCTAAGAATCCTAACTAGAGGGAAATGTTAATTTCAAGAAACTAATATCGAGCCCCCGCCCTTACCCAATGTGGAAAGAACCCTTCGAGAGATTCACAACCTCAAACAACAACAACAAACTCATGTATTCGTCTCACTTGAAGAGGCTAACCAATTCCCTGCGAAGTCAAGATGATCTCACCTTCTCCTCGTATCAAGGGGTCGATTCTCGAGAACCCCTACTCATTCATGAGTAGATTTCGAGGATGTTCGTGCTTTCCTTTCTACAGAATTCATCCACAGCAATTTGTATGGTTTTATTCCCATTCCCTCTGAAAGAAAAGGCCAAAATATGGTTTCACTCGCTTTCTCCCATTTCAATTTTTACTTGGGAGGACATGCGAAATGAATTTCTAAATAAATTCTTCCTTCCCACACGTACTAATGCACTCATGCAAGCAATCCAAAACTTTTCTAAAAAATCGGGTGAACCTTTTGCTATTATATGGGAAAGATATAAGGACCTCCACCACATTCTCCCTCACCATGGTTTGGATGTTGGACAAATTGTTGCTTATTTTCACCAAGGACTGTCCTTGAATAACAAACAATACATCCAAATGATGTGTGTGGGGGAATTCTATGAGAAAAGCGCTTAGGACGTCAAGGGTAATTTTTTTAATACAATAGCAGAAAATGCTCAAACTTGGGAGACTAATACCTCCCTAGACACTGCTAAAGTGCATAGTACACCTACAGGAGGAGGAATCCATCACTTAAAGAGAGAATGATGACCTACAGGCGAAAATAGCCAATTTAACTAGGAAGTTAGAGGCCATCAAATTGAAAAAAGTGAATGAGGTGACTGTTATACCTAAGGTACCTTCGGTGCCTATGGGATCTATAGTGGAGGAGTCATGCATCATTTGCGATGACCCCACTCATTCAACCATTAACTGCCCTAACCTTTCTCAAGTCAAGGGAGCAATCCAAATAGAGCAAGCCATCGTTCCACTTACCAAAGGAAGCCCCTTCACCTCCATACTCTAAAACTTATAATCCAGGGTGGGGTAAGCACCCGAATTTTAGTTGGAGGAATAAGGGAGGCCAAAACCATTTGCCAAATAACCAAGGCCAGAACTTCCAAAACCAAGGTTTTTCAAATCAAGCCCCTCAATTTCAAAATCAAGATCCTTAATGAGTTCCTGCAAATCCTAACCAAGGTTTCCACCCCTCTTCTCAAGGAAGTCAAAACCAACAGCTTTACCAACCTCCACATAAGAGAAGTTTGGAGGACATTGTAACACAGTTTGTTCAAGCTCAACAATCCACTAACACTGAATTTCGAACTACCTTAAATGATGTGAGATCCCAAATCACTAAGTTGACCTCTTCTATAGGTAGTTTCCAACAAGAAAAAGGGAAACTCCCTTCTTAGACCATCCAAAACCCCCAAGGTCAAATACAAGGAATCTCAAGTCCAAACAATGTAACTTTGAACATTGCAAGGTTGTCACCACTCTTCGAAGTGGAAAATCAATTGATAAAACCATTCAGCCCAAAGAATTGTCCAAAGAAACAACAAAAGATGTGCAAAATGAACCATTAAGGGATGATGAGGTGTTTGACAGGCCTCATGTTCCTAGGACAAATGTTGTTCATGTTGAGCCAGAAAAAGATAAAGCCTCCCATGTCCCTCCCGGCCTCCATACCTCAAGGCTTGAGAACCCCCAAGAAAGCAGAATAATCACCAAATCTATGAGTTGTTCAAACAAAGTTAAGGTAAACATCCTTGTCGGGATGACTAATATTTTAATCGCTTAAAGTGGAGATGTTATTTAGGGCTTTATGTTTGTGACACCACAAACTTGATTGAAAGCTCGAGAACCAGATAACAAGACTAGTCGACGTGTAGTGTGGATCAGACGACGTGGTCAGAATCAGATAAACTATGACTCATGGTCGAGGTTCAATTTTAGGTATGCCGGAGATTCTTTCACCTTGCTTGGTGTGTGACTATCCCCTTAAGGATTACTTTTGGCATTTTCTAAGATCTCGTGGAGCATAAGGTAGTTTCGTGATTCTTTATTAACGTTGCTGCTGATTTGATACTATCAAGTTATAACTACATCGGCAGACTCAATGTGGGTAGTAGCATTATCTATGGTATTGGTAAATAACATTTCACTGTATCATTAATATTCTCGTGGTAGCTACTGGATTGTGGTCCTGGATACTAAAATATTTTTATTTTTCGTGTCGGGCCAAGATATAAATGTATGGGTCGAACGCTAGAGAGAGCTAAATGAAGTCAGAAGCCGAGGGAAAGGTTTATGTCAATTCAATTGTTAGTAGGAGGGTGGCTATCGTACCGCTGGGTCGTAATTACTTGATCACACCGACCTTTTCCGCAATTTAAAATTCACTCTAGTTCATACCAATTCAACAGACATGCAATTATCAATAATGTATCTAGAAATTACTTGGTATGTTAAACTTTATGCCACTCAGGTGAGCGTAAGTCGTTGATGGTGAAAGAAATTTCAGATCTTTCATGGTGGTTGCATAACGCCAGGCTAGCAAAGGTGGCTATTGTTCACAAGTTTGTTACATATCCAATGCCTTTTTATTCAATTATTATTTTAATTAAGCTCGAGAGAATGACTAGAAATTTATTTCAAAACTAATGGGACCGTTTTTTCTCAAGTACTTTGCAAACTCTTATATCTCGCTTTTATCGTCTCGTGATGTTTCACGCTTCCTGCGGGTTAAATGGCATAAATTTATAAACCAAAGGTAGTAAACTGCCGCTATAGGGCTACAAATGCATAGAAATCTGTGATGGTCGAGGTCCAGAGTTATAAAATTATCTCGACATCTAGATTAGAGCAAGTTGTATATTCTCCAATTACATCCGTCTTTACCCCTGTGATATGTAGCATTAGCATGGTGGTTCCTCATTTTGTGTGTGTGTGTGTGCTTGTTCTTCCACCGTTTCTTTCTATTCTACTTTTTTTCTACCCTACCATTTCTTATATTTTCATGCTTGGCTTTCTTTTCATTCAAAGACGCTATAGTCCTCACATTTATTTTTGTGCCTTTGTTTTTCATTCTTATATAAGATATTTTATTATGGTAAAATTCTCGTGCAAGTGATCTACTTGTCATTAGCCGAATGTATATGTCAGACATTCGCCGCTCGATGATGGAATTGTTCTCGACCATCGACCAACAATCAGTCGCACTAGGTATATCGACATACTGGGAACCCAAGTCGAAAATTAATATTTGCCAATCTCTCGGGATTCTCGGAGAGTGGATGGGACTTATGTTTTTTATAAGTGAATTATGTCCCATCAATCTGAAGAACCCTACAAACCCTCCCAACCACGGTTCTCATTTTATTTCTTAGAGCATTTGAAGCAACTCAATTTTGTTCTCATAGCATTGAAATAAGATTAAATCACTTAAAAGATTTGAGAACCGACTGTGTTTCATCTTCTTTCTATTTATTTTTATTTGGAGATGGCTCCATTTTACAAGAAGAATCTGCAACAAAACTCATATAGTTGTTTTGTTTTCATTGATTAACAGTAGGGCAAACATATGATATGGACATATGGAGCAAAAAAAAATAGAAATACAAGGCAATGGGGCATATTTGCAAGAGAAAAATCATCATACACCTGAAATGAAACAAATAATAGAGAAGGAAAGTAATTTATTGAATAAAATAATTTCACTTTTTTTTTCACAGGGTTAAGCTGGCCCGCTAGCCCGATATGTGGCCTGGCCGGGACCCCAAAGAAAAATAGCAGCCCTGCTTAAATCATCCCACTTGGCCAGGCCCTATTATTCCTCGTCTGGGCAGGGCCCAAATTTCACCAAATTCGGGACGGTTCGCCCAACTTGCCAACTCTACTATTAGTTGAGAGTCATTACGTATGATGAGTTTTTCTAAGGATACCGACTGGCGAGGTCGACCCTAGCTAGGATCGCTTCTCAGATTCATTCTCGCGGCTGGGGACGCAGTGGTGCCTAGCCCCACGGCCAATTAGGGCTTTGTCATAGCCGACTCCGCCTCCCGCTTACGAAGCCGTCCACATTAAGGATCCACTAGCATTACCCTGGTCCACATCTAGTTGGGGTAGTTTTGTTCAAAAATCCACCAATATCTACCCATTCAATGCCAGACAAGGTTTATACTAAATAATCGACCACTTTAGTCTAATCAGCCCACCAAAGCATCCTTCTCTCCCCGCGGCCTGGGCTTGTGTGGTGCTGCAAGGGAAGATTGGTCAACATGACGATAGAGTGTGCTTGGAAGTAGGGGCAAAGCTTCTTAGCTGCCACACGGAGGGCTAGGGCTACTTGTTGGGAGACGGTATAATGCGTTTTTACTTCCTTGACAGAGATTTGCCTACGAAGAATACTGGTCTGCTATTGGGCCTTCTTAAACAAGTTTCACTTACCGAGGCTTCTAACACCTCTAGGTAAAGATAGAGTGTATCGCCCACCCCTCAACTAGTCAGAATTGGAGGTTCGGTAAGATATTGTTTGATTGTCGTGAAAGCTTGGTCGCATTCCTCATTCCAACCTACCCTTTTGGCTCCCCTTAGAGTGATAAAAAATGGTCTTAATCGATATGTGAAACGAGAGAGCTACCAGCCGACCAGTTAGTTGTTGCACTCCTTTCCTGGAGGTAGGAGTCTAAGAGCCCATTATAGCTTTGCGTTGAATGGGATTGGCTTCTATCCCTCTCTAGGTTACCATAAAGCCTAACAACTTGGCCGAATTGACTCTGAACACGTATTTCAAAGGGTTGAGTTTCATGTCATATCTTCACAATAACTCAAAGGCCTCTTGTAGATGCATGGTATGGCTCAGCATTCTTGGATTTCATGTTAATACGATCGATATAGGCCTCCATTCTCGTTGTCTAACAAATGGGTTTGGTATCTTAGTTACTAATCTTTGATAAGTGTTTCCCCATGTTCTTAGTTTCAAAAGGCATTAACATCATAGTCGATAACCCGTGGTAGCGCAATGAAGGTCGTTTAATGCTAGGTGGGTACGGGAATTTGATGGTACTCTAGAGAAAGTGTCTAAACGACGCATCTACGCCCGGTCAGGGCATCAACACCTGTCTATACGTGCAAGGGGAAGCTATCTTTTTGGGCATGCTTCGTTGAGGTCAGTGTAATCTACACATACTCACCACTTTCCTCATTTCTTTGGAACCACCACCATGTTGGCTAGCCATTCAGGGTACTTTACTTCTCTAATGAAACCCGACCTCAGCAAGTTGTCTACTTCCGTCTTAATGATCTGATGGCATTCCAGGTGGAAACGCCTCACTTTATGTCTTATTGGTCTAGCATCGAGGATAATATTTAGTTTGTGAGAGGCCACCACTAGGTTAATCCTAACCATATCCGCGTGGCTCTAGGCAAATACGTCTATATTATTCAACAGCACGAGTCGTAACTGCTCCCTTTCTTCATCGGACAAGAGAGAGCTGATGTAAGTAAACTTTTTTGGGCCGTCAAACATTACTTTTTCCAAAGGATCCACAACCAGCGGATTCTTCTCTTCCGCCCTGATCTGGGCGGCGAACTGTGATTGCTACGCGGGGGTTTCATCCTCTAGGGGAGGATTTTCGTATTCTTTCCCCCCTTTATGTCTCTTTTTATAATAATCGATAACACTATCAAGCGCTTAACTCGCTTAAAAGGTCAACCTGCCCAACGTTAGTCAAATAGTTGACCGCTTGGGTGGTAGGTTGAAGGGATAGCTTTAATGGTGCAAACAGTCACCCCATTATGGCGTTGTAAGGTCCTGCAAGTCTTCGGCGTGATCGAGAACGTAACCCGCTGGGCCACCGGTCCGACCTTACAGGAGCTCGACATCTCCTGTATTGGGTTTCACCATAAAACCATAGAGGATTCACTTAACAGTTCACCACACCTAAGGTTTCAACTCCGCTGAAGGCGGGTAGTTGTAAACAGTCCTCGCTACACTCAGGCCAGGATCTACCGCATTCTATGCAGCCATCAAAACCATGAATACGAGGGTAAGTACCAAGGCATCATAGTGGCATAATAACTCGCTCGATTGACAGGAGGAAAGGATATGGGCCATCTATCGTTTGGTTTCTTCATGTTTAGCTCTCCATGTGGATAGCATTTACCTCGCTCTAATCAGGGCGACTCTCAAGAGCTTTTCCGCGCTGACCGACACCGGGTCACTGTCGCCTAGTATATAGTTGATTGCTGATCTGGATTCTAACTGGACTTCTGCGCCGATTGTAACTTTGTCCTCAGCTTGCCTTGATTCCACCCCATGGTCAATTTCCCTAAAGTATCTCCTTAGGTGTGCCGCTTTAATCAGCTTTTCCACCAAAAACTTCAGGCTTTGGCATCTGTTGGTCTCATGCTCATGATCTCTATGATAATCGCACCATAAAGATTTGTTTCTTTAAGAGGGATCCGTCTGGATTGGTGTTGGCCATTTAAACTCTAGCAAGTTGCGAATGATAGTCAATAGCCTTTCATACGAGACATTTAGGGGGGGGAGGGGGGGGGTGAATTACGAGAGCTCTTTCTTTTTTTGTGATTGATCACAGGATCACTTTCGGTCTCTACTCTGACCTTCCTTGGACTCAGAAGGCTTCTTCCTAGGCCGCTTATTTCCCTTAGCTGACTGGTTTGTAATCATGACTGTCTGGGTCACTGCACAGATATTATCCTCCAGCATTGAGTACCTATCAACCCACCTATATAATTCTTCCATTGTGGAGGAAAGGAGTAGATTGTGTCATTCTCCCGCTGCAAGCATTCAGCGTGGCCTTGCAACTCCTACATCTGCCTTGCTTGCTCTTCATGTTTCCTCTCCATGTCTTGACGCCAATGGAGGAATCAGTCCTCTAGCGATTGGATCATTGGATTTATTGACATTACAGCTGCCTCAGACGAATTAGACATAGAATGGGGAATCGACAGAGGTCTAGGTGGTGAAGGGCTACTAGATAATCGCTGGAGACAAGTCCTTGCAACCTATAGACGAGACTTTCTGTTCAATTCCCACAAACGGCACCAATTGTTGTTACCTTGATTGTCGGATCCTCCGAGCATCAATAGCGTAATGTGAACCTTCAAAAAAGGTGATCTGGCGGCGGTGTGCCAGCCACCTCTCCAATGATTAAGTCAGCAAAAAAAGAATATAGAAAAAGATGTAGAGAGTTTTTGCACTGTTTGAATGCCCTTACCTCGTGGGAGATCTCCTCGATTTTTAGGGCGTGGTTTGCCAATCTTCCCTTAATTTTAGGAATAAAATCTATTTATTTTATGGATAAAATATGTTCTTCCTTATCAAGGATTAATATACCGAAAAATAAGGGATTTGGAAACTGGGAATCCTGCTGATATCTCTTTTGCGTATTTTCCGCTTTCGTATGCTTATTCACAACGAACTTCCCATACGCAGTAGAGTGGCCAGCTGGGGGACTTGAAACCTTAGACGGGCCACCATGAAGTGAGTCTCTAATAAGACACTTTGGCGTTCTCAAATGAGCTTTAAGACTCTCCCTGCCTCAGAAACACGCCCGATCCCGCCCACCCGATTGCGATCCGAACCAACCGATACTATCTATACTATATATTGGGACTCTTATTGACCTCGTTTTCTCGTAGCCGTACCAGACTCGCTGGTATACAACAATTTCAGAAACAAAAATCATTTTATACATACAAAGAACTACCACCGGAGTGGTGTCCATCACAATCTATGCACATATACAAGAGTCCCTTTACTTGTACTATTACAATTTTACTATTACAAAACTTCGTGACGCGAAGCAACTACTGATGAGCACCTATCTCCGAGCCTGGCCCGCTTTGGCCGACGGAAACGCCCCATCCTCTCTATCCTTGTCTTCCGCCTCCTGACCTACACTCCGATTGAACACCCGCAAGGCTTTACGCTTAGCGGAACATAAGCATGGACAACCACCACGGCGACTTGCCACAAGTTTAAGGCATATGCATTATACATATCTCTAAACATATTTCTATAACGTATTCCTTATCATCTGATATCTAGTACTGAGATGTCAATCTTTTTCTATTACATGTTCTATATCTTTTGGCCTATCTCTACTTCTTGCATATTCCTATACTGTCATGTGTTTATCTTTCACGCTTGTCATATGTCTTTTTCTTCTTTCGGTTCTATGTCTTTTATTGCATTCTTTGTACTATTACGTATATCATATCATTCCTTATCTATCACAAATACTTTGCCTATTTCTTATCCCTTGCTTATATCGTATACTTGATCTATTTCATCTTATTTCTTGTATCATGTTCTTTGCAAGTTTCCTATAAGCCACACTTATAATTTCATATAATCCCATCTTATACTATCCGCACGTTTATCTACCTTATACTTTTTATATACCTGCTTCTTTCATATGTCTTTTTACCTCGTCTCTAGTCTTTTCTATGTTGTAAGTCGTCTCTATTCTATGTCTTTGACATATGTTACATCTATACTTTTCATACATACATATTCATACTTGTACTATCGCGAACATTCATATTCTATCTTATCATATACTTTCAGGTTTTTTGTGATACTTTATTACTTCTTTTCGTGTTCATATACTTATTTTCATCAATTTATACTGTACTACTTGTTCTTGTAATTGTTCAGACTTTCATCGCATAGTGTAGCTATGCTTCTCATATCAGTCATATCTTTCTATACATCATTTCCTTTTTGGTTTCATGTCCAAATACCTTGTAGTCGACACAGAAACTATGTGTGTACCCAAGGTACTATCACCGCACGGCAAAGGATTCGCCTGTTATCACCCGAAGGTATCATCACCGCATTTGGCCAAAATGACCCATGCCATATGCTATCGGTACTGGCTGCGTACCATCACCGCATCGCGCGCGATCTCGTCTATTCTGCGGTGACCCGCGCCACCGATCCAAACGGATCTATATCATCGACCCAAACGGGCCTCAACTTCGCTTCTATGAATATGCTGCAAAGAACTCAGATCTCTCCCTATAGGCATGTCTGATTCATCCTCTACCAGTCCTGCTGCATAATCAGCCTTTATTACATTGCGACATATCTCATAAGCATGAATAACTGTTATCATAATTGCTTATGCATATATACTATCATTACTTCGCACTGCATTAGTTCTCATAACTGTAGCTTATTTCGGTCTCATATATCTATATACACATATATTCATATCTTTTCTATCAATTTGTTTTGTCTATCATATATCATGAATGATCTACGCACTTCTGTATTCATATATTCATATATAGTTTCCTATATTCATATCTCTTATATCATTTATACATTTCTATCATGTTTTAGCTATTCTTACATTTCTCTTCTATATTCCATCATGTAGGTTTACCATTCATATATTCCTATATAAAAATTCTATCATTTATGTACATGTTCTCATTCTATGCTTTGTCATCTTTTTGCTTATCTCTATCGTCTTATCATTTATGTCTTTCTATCATATGTTCCTATCGTGTTCCATCTTATTTCTTTCTTGCAGATAGTCTATCATATAGTCATACTCATATAACTTATTCATACTTCTCATTTACGTATTCCTATCATTTGTGTACTTTAGACTATCATATCTTTATGACATAATCATATTCATATCATTCATATTTCATTTGATTCTTATACCTATCATATTCAGCGGTTTATGTTCATATTCACATATTGCATTTTCTATATTTTTCTTGTTTCATGGCTATTACATATAGCACTTCATATACTTATGAAGTATGATGTCTATGAGATCACACCTCATTCATATATTCTCATTCCTTTATGAATCTAGTTTATTTAAGAATTGGAATCAATCCAATCGGATCATCCAAACTAAAGTTATGGCATTTTCATGCCAACTAGTCATTTTACCGATTTTTCTAGTGACAGTTTGTATTACTCATTTTTCCGGGGTCTTAACTTTATATTTTGACCCTATGTCCTTATAATCATTTAAAGCTAAGGTGCTAAGGTTCTATCTCCAACTGGAATACTCCACTGAGCACCGAACTTCGCTACGTCCTCGAAACAAATCTGACTCTCTATGTTCAATCAAAAGTAAATAAATTTATAGCCCACTTTTGAGTGAATTTGGGCTATCTAGGTCAGAATTTGAAGATACATATTAAATATGGTTTGTCTCTCCTCAAGTCTATTTTGGGTTGCCACTTGAATCACTAAATCGGATAAGAAATGAGGTTATGGCCAAATACTAAAACTGGTCAAAACTGGAAACCAGAACAGCTGTACCGGTAGAACTTAACTTTTACCGGTAGAACTCGCCAAAATCGACCGTGAATCAGGAAGTTGCACTGTAGAACTTAACTTTACCAGAAGACAACTAAATGCCCAGATTTGTCTTTTCTCTCCTTTTCCATATTTTTGATCCCCATTTCAACTCTATACTCATCTACACTTCCAAGACCACTCCATATGTCTCTCAGGAACTCAATTTTTACTTAATTCTTCTTCATTACTTCTCTTATTTCAAAATCCTTCACGAATACTTCTCAAACCACTACAGGTTATGATCCAAACACAACCCAATCATAAAGGTTAATTAGGGTTTGTTCTAAACCCTAACTCATTTACTCTCAATTAACCTATGAATCCATCCTCAAAGGGGATTCCATGCTTTTCTTGTGTCATTTAGAGTTTTACAAACCTCAATTGCATTACATCTTTGGTTAGGATGAAATCCTAACAAAACCTAGGTTTAGACAAGAGAATAACTAAGGCTGAAATTCCATATGAATCCAATAGAATTTTATATCCAAGGTTAGTTCCATACCAAAATCCAAGTTCCATACCTTTGATCTTGGTTCCTTCTTCCTCTTCTTCTTCCTCTTCTTCTTCTTCTTGCTCTCCTCTCTCTCTCTCTACGCTTCTCCTCTCCCGTTTTTCTCTTTTGAGACCAAATTTGGTCTTAAAAACCCATGTTTTGTTATGCCATGTTTCGCCAAAACAAAAACTCATTTTTTGACTTTTAAAGTTTCCATAATTCCATTTTTGGTCTCCCCATTTCTTTATCTCTATTCCATCTTTTCTATATTTGCCTTTTAATCCCATCTTCTTATTAAATTTCTATTTTGGCATCCCATCCTTTGGCTTTACACTTTGGGTCCTCAAGTGGTACTACTACTTACCCTGGGACTCGAATCAATTCCGGCCCTCGTTTTATTTCCCAAAATTTCCATTTAGTTTATAATATACCCTAAAATGTCCTCAAACTCAGCAGATATTTCTTGGAGGTTACAAGTTACTACCTAGTTTTAATATGGTAGCGAGCTCAGCCGCTTATGATGGGCCCTCGCCTATCGAAAGCAAAGGTCTAGCCCAAAGACCATGGTACTCATGTAGCTTATGGCAAGGTTCAGACCTCCTAAAAGAGTTGACTTTCATGAGGCATTGTCCAAGCTTCAACAAGTTGATTCTTTACGAGATTATCAAAAGGAATTTGAGAGGCTCTAGAATTGGGTTCAAGGTTAGTCTCAATAAGACCTTGTAGGCATGTTTATGGGAGGCCTTAGACTTGAGATTGCTAATGGGATCAGGATGTTCAAGCCAAAGACGCTAAAAGAACCCACTAGTTTGGCTAGAATGCGAGGATCAATTGAGCTGTCAGGAGGAGGTTACACGATCCTCTTTCACACCTAACTCTAGCTCTTCTATAATCTATATGAAACTAGCTCCAACAATGACATGACTCTCATGGGATGGAATGCAAAAAAGACGTACCCAGGGTCTATGTTTTAATTGCAATGACGAGTTTATTTCGGGGCATCAATGTATAGGATCGCAACTATTACTATTATAAGTAAATCAAGAGGATGAAGAAGGGGGCGGTGATGATTTTTCATCAACGTGAACCTTAAGGACAAGGTTCATGTGCAAGACTGGTGATAAGTAGAAAAAGACTCAAGTAGTTGAAAAAGACTTAGGATGTTCAAGCCAAAGACACTAAAAGAAGCCATTAGTTTGGCTAGAATGCGAGATGATCAATTGAGCCTCTAAGAGGAGGTTACGTGACCCTCTTTCACACCTACCTCTAGCTCTTGTATAATCAATATGAAACCAACTCCAACAACGACACAACTCTCATGGGATGAGATGCAAAAAAGACGTACCCAAGGTATATGTTTTAATTGCGATCACGAGTTTACTCCGAGGCATAAATGCAAGGGATTGTGGGTATTACTATTGGAAGTAAATCAACATAATGAAGAAGGGGGCGGTGATGATGTGAAACCCCATAAAATTCTAATTTTTCTGAAAAATAGTAAAATGGTACTTCGTCAAAATCCGGGAATTTTTCCAAACTTCTGACTTACTTAAACCGACTCAATCGTTGAATCGCCTCGCGGAAATCTAGCTACTACATCAAATTTCATCGAATTCCGAGACAGTCAAAATTTCACGTTTTTCGAGGCACCGAGAGTAGTACGAGACACTTAGCCTGAGATGAGTGGCTTACAGTGTGCCACGTGTCAAGTTGAGAGCAATTCAAACATTAAGCTCAAGTGTGGGCCATAGGAGATGTAACACCCCGAAATATACCCTAGTTGTTTTCTGGGCCATGTTAGGTATTATGTCTAAGATAAATTGAAATTTTCGTGAAAGTAACCTCATGGAAATATAGAGATTTATAAAACCCAATTAACACCCGCTTATAAAGGCAAAACCGTAATTTGTCCAAAAAGGCATCAAAAACATGGATTATGAAATTAGAGGCCAAAATACAATTTTAGGAATTGGAATACAAATAGTTGTGCTGAGGTTAAATGCTAAATAACATAAACCTTAATTATAAAGAGAGGGGAGACCAAATGCATTTTTGGTCTCCAAACAAGGTAGCCATGAAGAGAGGAAGAGGGAGTGAGAAGAAGAGGAAGAAGGAGATCGCCAAAGGTATGGATGCTTGACTTTGGTATGAATTTTGTATGGAATTCTCAAGTTTTGTTATGTCCATGCACTTGTATGGCTGGGGAGCTTCCGGCTTCAACCTATGGTTGTTAGATTACATCCTAACCAAAAGTTTTCTTGAAAGTAGGTTGCTAAAATTCTAAATGGCACAAGATTGGTATGAAATCCTCATTTTGGAGGAGGATCACACTGTGCTGTGGTTTACAACAAACCCTAAGTAACCTTATAATTGGTTTTATGTATGGGTTATGAACCATAATATAGTTATTGGGAGAATCATGATAAAGCTGATTCCATGGATGAAAGTGCAATGAAATGGGGAGAAAATTGACAGACTCCCTTCCTAGTGACAAATAGGGGCCTCCGTTTAACTCCACAAAGAACCTCCCAAACTGAAGCTTCCCGCTCAACCGACAAGTTACCATGAAGTTAAGCCAAAACCGTTTTGAAACTGTATTTGGAAACGGGGTTATAAAATTTTTTCACTTTTCTATCAAAATCACACCTTTAGATTTAGCGAAAATCCCAGCATAACGACCGCATCTGGTTAGTTTCAAAATACAAATCACCAGAGCAAACAAGTATACAATTCCCAATATTTTCCAAAATCCAACTACAATCATAAAGGACCTCTGGTCCTCATCAAAATATAAGATAAGAATCAATCCAACATAATTTTGTCGCAGAACTCTGCTTTTTTCTCAAACCATGCATGCATATTTACAAAAGATATTTACATATACAAAATACACATTTTAACTTTTACTATTTTTAATTTCACACCTTATCTTATATAATCACAACACAGTCTAGGACTCCGAGGATCCCTGAAAGTCTTGGCTTCGAAGATTCCAGACTCAAAATTATTTTAAAACAGAAATTGTGAGCCAAATCTGCCTGAGCACTATAAGTTCTAAATGCTATTGCCTCATTGCCAGGCTCCCAATATGAAAAATTGTACATAAATGCTGTAAATCGCAGAGAAAACTCCAGCTTTTGCTATGAAAACCATTTCTAAAACTATGTCGAAAACTATTTCGCTGAAACCGTTTCAAAACTATTTCGCCATTAAAATCGTTTCAAAATTATTTCACACAAAACTGCTTCGAAAACTATTTTTACGGCCGAAATTGTTTCAAAGGGTGGTTAATATCCGAAATGCTATATTGGAAATCAAGTACCAACCACTCGTGGCCCATTTCTGAATACCCTGTGACGTGATACCACTGAATCCCTGAACCCCGGCATCAGAGGAACCCCTAACACTACCCTACAAGATGGTCCAGACCACCACGGGATCTATATAGCATAATGGAACCTCTGAACCAAAATGCCTCTGGGTGATGGAACCCTGAACCAACACCTCATCTACATGACTAAGTCGGGCGCTAACTATATACCCTGAATGTGTAGAGGGCGACTCACTATATAAATATATACTAGATCTGACCCCCAATTGCCGACTAGGCAATATAGTTAGTCATAATATCCTATAACCTTGCCATGCACAATCCGAATTACATCCGACCAAACCTGAGTCAGGCCATCTGCGCCATAACTCTGTGCCAAATTGCTTTTAAATAATTTAAATCAAACTTTTCGCAAGATAACACCGGGAGGTAAAAATATTTTATAAATCTATATATTTTCAAAGCACTTTACAACTTGTAATTTAAACACTTTCTGCTTTTAGAAAATGATTTTGAGTACTACATTTTCACTAATTTCTTTCAAATCTTGGCTACACTCTAGATTCTCGGGTTTGATGCTCAACCACCTGCACAATTCATTCACCATTTAAAATGCCCTCGCCTTTAACGCTTTTAGCCTAGTAAAACATACACGTGAGTTTCAAAATGAGACTATATCGAATCTAACTTCGATTCTAACAAAACTTCACGTACTAGTCCCATTCGAGCGCTGGATCGATAATATGACGTGAAATTGACCAAAAATGTCCATACACATTAAACGCCCATAAAACTATCCGTTTTAGCAAACTTTTGACTCAAGGGACTTTCCAGAGCTCCAAAAATACTCAAACATTTCGAAAATTATGTCCGACTCTGTCCGACTACACTCAAATTTCAATCCAAATCAACTGGAACAACTCCAATTCAGCCCCGACCGTCCAAACACAAATCCCAAAAATTCCTAAAATTCCTAAACTCAGCCTAAATTTTTTGGGACTAAAAGTTTACGACTTTTCAAGGCTTCTCTTTCTAAGAAAATTTCTGCCATTATATAGCATTTAGTTCGAAATAACACAAGTAGGGCAAATTTTCTACCTTTTAAAGTTTGATAAAGGCTAAGATATCGTACTTCATGCCAGAGTTCTCAGCTACAGATACTCACTTCTTGGCCTTTCGTCCGACGAAGCTTACAAATCGATTTCCGTAAACTGAAAGAACATATACAGCACAGTCTCCTCTCCTAACGCTTATCGCCTCCCGTCCATTCTCACCATGCGGTTTGTCTTTTATTCTTTTTTTTTTTATTTTTTTTATTTTTTAATCTTTTTCTTTTATTATTATTATTATTATTTTTTTATACGATTTCTATCAGTCTCATTCAAACACTTTTATCTCAAAAATTTTATTTCTTTTCGCTCACTTATTTTAAATGAACTTAACTCACTTTCATTTTTCGCATTTTTCTAAATCCCGCTTTTCGTGTTTCACTCTAAACCTGTCGCCTTTAAAATTTATAAAATATTCAATCGTTTTGGAATTTAACGACATCTCTCTTGAAGTTACTGATTTCTCATAGACGAATTTAATCTACAAGCAGCTGCTTGGCCATCCGAGATCTAGAGAATTTCTAGGCTTCCCATAAACCATTATGGTACTTATTATTATATTATCTTTTAAAATCTATATAATTTATACTTTCACTCTTCCACCTTCCTATCTGCAAAAGTGCCACAAATTTTGAAAATTTTATAATTTCACCCTTAAACCAATTTTCAAAATTATATTAATAAGACTAAATACTCGCGAAACCTCACGCACATACGGTTACACATACCGTACACCCTCTCGACGTGGTGTTAGCAAATCCTCCTCCTTAAGAACATTTCAGCCCTCTCGAAATGAACAAAACTAACATAAAGAGGACACTAACTGAAAACAACTGAGGATATTGATTGCGCATCTGAGCCTCTGACTCCCATGTAGCCTCTTTAATCCCAATGATTCCATAAAACTGACTAACTGAATAACCTTATTCCGCAGTAAATCGCTTCCTCTCGCGATCTACTATCTCGCATCGTCGCTTCCTTATAGGTCAAATTATCCTTTTAGTTCTAACGCTGATCTTCCTCGAGTACATGGAGGGATCTGAATGCATTCAAGGAGCATGGATACATGAAACACATTATGAACCTTCACAACTGAGGAATTCAACTATATGCACGTCCCACTCGGGCACAATCTCATATGGCCCTATGTATCTGGCCTCACTTCTCGTCTCTCCAAATCCGAGGACACCTTCCAAGTGGGAAACTTCGAGGAAGACCCTATCGCCTACCTTAAATTGTAGATCCTCACTCTGCGCTTGTCCCGCATAACTTTCTGTCCCCACTCTCGCTATCTTGAGTCCAGTTCTGACAACTGGATCTTATCTAAGGTAATCCAGACTAACCTCGGCCTATCGCCTCCTCTTCCTACTTCCATCCCAAAGATACCTGGAGTACGACACCTCCTACCATACAATGTTTCAAATGGAGCCATGTAAATCTGGTCTCTGGCCCGAGACTATGATATAGGAACACTATGTAATCTAACTATCTCTCCACATATAATCGCCAACTTGTCCAACTGGATCATCATTGCTAATCGGGAGAAAATGCGCTGATTTCTGCTAGTCTATCCAATTATCACCCATATGGCATCGTGTTGTCTCCAAGGCTCTAAAGCCCTAACAAAATCTATATCTTATCCCACTTCCATACGTGAATTGAAGGGGCTGTATCTTTCCTCGCGGTTGGGTACTCATTTTCACCACGATTGTGTTAGGTATCTGGATACGAAATCTCGTAATTTTTTCATGCCCTTCCACCAATAATGCCTTCAGACAGGATACATCTCGTGCTACCAGGTATGGCATATGTCAAGAGTGAGCCTCTTCCCAGATTTCCTTTAGTTCACCTTATTTGGGTACACACATTCGACTCCCTAACTACGCCCACTGCCTCCGATCCGGGAACTCCGGTTTCCTACCACCTCAATATCTTCCCCTCAACTTAATCATCTCTCAAAACCTGCTTCCGAATCTCTCCTTGATCCGATCCACGAGAAGAGGACGAACATAAATGAGATAATGTTGTCCCTCAGACGCCACTGCAACCCGAACTCCCAAAGACCTCAACTCTAATAACAATGGGAGATATAATCGGCTTCCACGTATAAGCATAGAACCCTCCAGCTCGGCTTAAGGCACGCGCCATACTGGCCTCCTCGATGGTACTCTATCGTGCAATCATAATCCTTAAATTAACTCCAACCACTCGGCGCCGCCTTGCTAAGCTCTTTCGAGTGAAGATATACTGCAGCTCTTATGATCGAATATCCTGTTATGAACACCCATATAGATAATGTCTCCACTTAGAGCGAAACCACCGGCCGCTTAGTTCTAAATCATGGTCGGGTAGTTCCTGCTCGTGCTTCTTTAACCGACGTGGAAGCATAAGCCATCACTCTACCATCCCGCATCAAAACACACTCTAACCTTTGTCCGAGGTACCACCATATACCACATAACCGCCCTTTCCCCGACCCAGAGGCACACCGGAGCCGTCGCTGTAATCTGCCTCCCATCTCCTCAAACTATGCTGGTAGGTATCCACCACTCAGAATTTCGATCTTTTTCAATGCATTAGCCAACGGAGCTGGGTTATCTCGAAAATCCATCAACAAATTTCCCGTAATACCCGCCAACTAAGGAAACTGCTGAACTTCGTAAACATTCAGGTGGCTTCCGCTCACTATAGCTTCAATCTTCGAGGATCCACACTAATGGTCTTCACGAAATGACATGACCCAAGAAAGCTACTTTGTCCAACCAAACTGCACTTACTAAACTTAGCGTATATAACCGCGCCTCTACAACTGCAATACTATCCTGAGATGCTCGCATGTTCCTCCGAACTACCCGAGTACACTATGTGTACGTCATCAATGAATACGATCACAAACTTATCTAAATACTGACCAATACCCCGCTCATCAAATCCATTAACTAATTTGGGCATTGGGTCAATCCGAATGGCATCCCTAGAACCGTAGTGACCGTATCTCATCTCCAAGGCATTTTAGAAACATCATTCTCCTAATTTCAACTCGATGGTAGCCTCGACCTTAGGGTCAATCTTAGAATATACCCGAGATCCATGCAATTGGTCAAATAACTCATCCATACGGCGTAAGCCGGATACCGGTTGCGTATCAAGGTCGCCCATCTGGCTTGCTCCAGGTCTATACACAACCCGTAAGCTTCCACCTTTCTCTACGAAGAGAATCGAGCTCCTCACTCTGGAGGTACTAGGTCGGATGAAGCCCTTGCTTAGCAATTCCTCCAATTGTGCCTTCAATTCTTTCAACTTTGCTGGTGCCATTCTATACGGAGGAATGGATATTGGCTCGGTCCCTGGAATTAATTCAATAACGACTCAATTTCTCTATCCGGGGGTAAACCTGAAATATCATCTGGAAAGACATCTGGAACTCTACCATGGGATGTCTTCCAAATCGTGTCCCCTCACTTCCCCATCCACTACAAATGCCAAATAACCCCCGCAACCTTCCTCAAGCATTTTCGAGGCGCTCATGGCATTAATGAGACTAGGGGCGATCTCTTCCGACCCCCCAGAATATCACGCCCCGGGTTCCTCCGGGCCGAACCAATCTTACTCCTTCTTATAGCACCATAGGCTCTATGCTCGATAACCGTACCATACCCAAGATTATATCAAATCATGGATACCTAACACTATCAAGTCTCGCCGAAAACTTTATTCCGATCACCAATCTACTACCTAGGAACTATCCTTTCTGATGTCATAGTATCCTCTATCAGTACTGAACCACCATACGACCATCTATAGGTCGACTCTATCCGTGCCTCTTGAATGGTAATTAAATAAATGAATGAGTATTCCCGTCCACAAATGCATATGCATCATGATCGTAAACCCGAACCTCGTCATACCGCAATCACGCCCGTGATGCACTGGCCCACTGCAGGATCAGAATACCCGAGCCCGAGTACGAGTACCACTCCGACCGGGCTAATCGAGGCACTCGCCTGCCTCCGTGACTCTCACCCGCGCGACCCTACCGTGTGTCAGGACCGCCACCTCCTCGCCCGAATCCACCCCTTACCAGCCTCGACTGGACCGCAGGCCTCGTAGATGCTAACGCACCTACCTCGAGGCCTCTCAGCTACTAACTCGTGGGACGCCTGGGATAAAGTGACCTTCCTGCCCGCAATGGAAACATCCTGTCATATTCATCCTACACTCTCCGAGATGCCTCCTCTGAGTTAGAACTAAAACGGTCCTTTCCACCTTTAGTGTAGCCTCAAACTTTTCATAAAATTGCTGCTTGCTTTGCTTTTGCTATATCCAGTAAATCACAGAACTCTGTGTTTATCAGCGGTGGAGGATCCTGGTTTCAACGCTACCTTTTCTCGTAATTATGGTGGAAAGACCTCATGTCTACGCTTACCATATAATAGCTAGAACGCTTAACTTATCTAACCAGGGCACCCCGCTCCGGGGTCACCCTGTGATCACTGCAAGTTTTAGCCCTTAATTTTAGAGCGCGTTATATCATGCCCTCTGCTCTTCTGGAGGCTCCCGTGCCTGACGGGTAGCTGCTATAACAATCTGTATAACCTGATCCATCGTCAAGGTACCGCCACCGTCTGCGGCCCTCGATGGTCTCCGCACTGGGCCGATTCCATTGAAGCATCGGGTCCGACCGAAGGGTGTGCTCAAGCATACCTCTTTGGTGGTGCCTCCAAGGCGGTCCAGATCAATCTCTCTACGACCTCGCCCAAACATAATGCTGTGAATTTCAAGGTTAAAAGATCCAGCGATTAATTTTTCACCATCCGACGCGATGCAAGGATTAGCAAAACAGTAGGCTGCGATAGAAAAATCATTATAAAAACAATTTAGGAAATATCAGGAAAACGCTGCAAAAACAAGCTAACTATCGCCTCAAAACTACTCCTCGACACAAACTTGACAGCACTTCCTAGTGACAGAAATCCGCCAAGAACCTTACGCCGCAACCTCCCGCCAAGCTCGCTTAACCGACAAGTTACTACATGAAGTTAAGCCAAACCGGCCGAAACTCGGTAGATTGGAAAACGCGGTTATAAAATTTTTCACTTTTCTATCAAAATCACACCTTTAGATTTAGCTAAAATCGGGCAGCATAACGACCGACCTGTGGTTGCTTCCAAAATACAAAATCACCTCGTATAAAACAATATACCTGCACATTTTCCAAAATCCAACTACAATCATGTTAAAGACCCTCCTCGGTCCTCATCAAAATATAAGATAAGAATCAATCCAATATAATTTTGTTCTAACCCGCTTTTTCTCAAACCATGCATGCATATTTTACAAAAGATATTTATATATACAAATGCCACATTTTAACTTTTACTATTTTTAATTTACACCTTATCTTATATATATAATCACAATTACGTCTAGGGACTGAGGATCCTGAAAAGTCTTGGCTTCAAAGACTCCGCACCGAAAAATTATTTTAAAACAAAACCGTGGAGCCAAACTGCCTGAGTACTATAAGTTTAAATGTTAAGGCTCATTGTTGCATCTCTAATATGAAAAATTTGTGCCAAATGATTGTAAAACTCGGTTATGAGAAAACTCAGTTTTCATAAAACCACTTAAAACTATGCCGAAAACTATTTCAGCCTTGAAAACTGCTTCAAAACTATTTCGCGCCGAAACTGCTTCCAAACTATTTCGTCGAAAACCTGCTTCAGAACTATTTCGAAAATTGTTTCAAAGGTGGTTAATATCCAAAATGCTATATTGGAAATCAAGTACCAACCATCGTGGGCCCATTTCTGAGCCACCCTAGACGCGGATACCACTTGAACCCTGGACCCGGCATCTGTGAGTGAACCCCTAACACTACCCGGCTTAAGACGGTCCTGAACACTCACGGATCATATAGCATAATGGAACCTCTGAACTAAAATGCCTGATGATGGAACCCTGAACCAACACTCATCGCTATGTACTAAGTCACTCGCTAACTATATACTCGAATGTGTGAAGTACCTAATTATAAATATATACTATGTAACCCCCACTGCCGACTGTGCAATATATGAATATAATATCCCATAACTCGTTTATGCAATAATCCGAATACATTCGACCGGAACTGAAATGTAAGTATCTAGGGGTTTTGCTAACTCCGAAGCAAACTGTTTAAATACTCGAAATCAAACTTCTTTCTCGCTAAGTATAACAATCGGGAGGTAAAAAATGATTTATAAATCTATATTTTCAAAGCACTTTACAAACTTCAGAATTTAAACACTTTCGCTTTTAGAAAATGATTTTGTAATTGCCACGCTCTCGACTAATTTCTTTCAAATCTCATTAAGCACTCTAGATTCTCATTTGATGCTCAAATCACCTACACAATTCATCTAAATTACGAAAATACCTCGCTTAACGCTTTAGCCATAAAACATACACAGAGCTTTCAAATGACTATATCGAACTTAACTTCGATTCTAACAAAACTTTACGTGCTAGTCCCATTCGAGACATGATTATCGATATGATGTGAAATTGACCAAATGTCCATACACATTAAATGCCCCATAAAACTATCCGTTTTAGCAAACTTTTGACTCAAGGGACTTTCCAGAGTCTAAAAATACCAAACATTTCGAAAATTATGTCCCACTTCCGTCTCGACTACACTCGGGAATTTCAATCCAAACTGTCCGAAACAAATTCCGAAATTAGCCCAACTCGGTCCGAACACAACCTTAAAAATTCCTAAAAATTCCTAAACTCAGTCTAAAATTTTTGGGACTAAAGTTTACGACTTTTCAAGGCATCTAAGAAAATTTCAAACCATTATATAGCATTTAGGCTCGAAATAACACAAGTAGGCAAATTTTCTACCTTTTAAAGTTTGATAAAAGACTAAGATATTGGTACCTATGCGTAGCTCTCGTCGCGTATACCAATTTTGCCTTCTCGCTCCGACGAAGCCTACTATCCGATTTCCAGAACTGGAAAGAACGAAGAGAAGAAAATTAAAACCTCTGCCCTAATTCGCTATCTCTGCCTCCGTCTCGTTCACCATGCGGTTTGTCTTTTATTCTTTTCTTTTTTTTTAATATTTTTCTTTTATTATTATTAATTTTTTTTTATACGATTTCTATTGTCTCATTCAAGTTCATTTTTATCTCGAAAAATTTTATTTATTTTCAGCTCACTTATTTTAAAATGGTGAACTTTAATCACGCTATTTTTCTCAGATTTTTCTAAAATCCCATGTTTCACTCTAAACTCAAGCGCCTAGAAATTTATAAAATATCTGACCGTCTTTAATTTAACGAAACTTTCCTGAGTTACTAGATTTCACGAGACGAATTTAACTAAGCAACTGCTTTCACATCCGAGATCTAATTTTCTGCGCTCATAAACCATTATGGTAATTCTATTATTATTATTATCTTTTAAAATTCCATAATTTATACTAATTTCACCTCCTTAATTGCAGTAAAGTGTGCAACAATTCTTTGAAAAATTTTATAATTCACCCTTAAACCAATTTTCAAAATTCTATTATTAAGACTAAAATAATTGGGCGGTTCTCACGCACATACTGCTATATTACATACCGTACACCCTCTCGACGCTGCAAAAATACACATTCCAGATTTTCAGACATGTACCGGCATACCTTGAACTCAGACCTAAGATCTGTGGCTCCTACCATTTTGTCAACATGTACCGGCACATGTTAGACATAAATTCCACACCCCGCTCCGGTTTTCCTATCTCCTAATTCGGGCCAGATTTTAGCCGTAACTTACCCATTTCTTATCCGACTAGTGGATTCAAGTGATAATTTAAAACAGACTTCAAGTAGGAACCTAAACATTATAGAAATAGATACCCTCCTGACCTGACTTTGGCGGCCCAAAAATTCACCAAAGTGGGGCCATGTAAGCCAATTCCCGTATCGCTTTGATCATGGGGATTAGTCCAGTTGTTTCTGGACAGATCTTGAGTTCCTGTTCAACAGATTCAGCTGGAATAGAACCCTTAGCACCTTAACTTTAAAGGAGTACAAAGAACCAGTGTCAAATATGGAGTCAAGGCACTGGAAATATATTTCAAACCGCCCTGGGTAAACAGAATGATCAATAGCATAAAAATGCCATAACTAGTTTCGATCATCCAATTGAAACATCTAAATTTCTAAGTAAAATAGATTCATGAGGGACTAGAATACATGAACGATGAGTGAATACATAGGCATTATAATTGCAGATACAAGTATATAAAATGCCATGTAATTGTAACATGAAAATATGGAAAATGCAAATGCATAGTCAGGTTCATGAAACATAAATATATATATAATATGAAAACTAACCGACACGTGACCATGAACGTGAAATACAATATGTCATGAAATATTACTAATAAAAGAATGCCCCTATTATATGATAGTAAGTTAATAAACTCATATGATTGTAAAATCGCTTCTAAGACCAAGATATTAAATGACACAAAGACTTCCTCGTCTGACAAGGTTCAAGACTCTCATTAGTACTTCTATGATTCCCGATTAGTGCTCCCAAGATTCGACAGTACTTCGCACTTGATTACCTCCCAAGACTCGACCAAGACTTCAGACTCCCCTGCTATGCTACGCCACTCCCGTCCCGTTAGCTACGACACCTCGTCCCGTTAGTCTACGACACTCCCGTCTCCGACAGCGCTATGGCACTCTGTTCCGCATAATCGGAAATCCCGCTTGTGCTACGCACTTCAGATCAGGAGAAGTATCTTTGGATACTTATTGCGTCGTGGTCTTACACTCCCTATTAGTAATCGGTCCGGGTATTCTACAATTATATGATAATAACCTGAATAATGAATAAGAGGAAATGAAGGTGTATCATTCTGATCCGTAATACCTATGGGTATTTCTGAATATGAGTAAGCTCTCAGAATTCTAATGGAGTCCCCGAATAAATATAAGTCCCAGAATATAAGATAAGTCCGTAGGTACCTACGGCACTTCAGATAATGAACCTGTGTAGTACCTACGAGTACTTTTATATAAGAATAAGCATAAGTAATTGTATAAATCCATGATATGAATGCATGTAATTTCCAATATCTGTTATTGTTATATAACTGAACATAAATGTGTACATGCATATCATATATGTTTCACTCAAGCTGCAGTTTAGCACTAAGTTTAACTGCGGTAGGTACAGGAGAAGACGCCCGAGAACTTCCGTGATTCTTCTCGTGACCAACACACGAGTAGGGGTTCATCATCAGAGGTCCCACACTCCTCGACCGCACTGTAAATGTATAGTTTTGAATATGTAAAACGGGACTCAAGATCGTATATGTGTGATGATCAGAACACACTACGGCAGTAGTTTTATTTTTGGACTTTTGTACATGATATGTTCATATATATTATAAGACTTGGATATACTCATCGTCTAATTAAGCAGGTAAAGAGTCCTGAAGATATATTCTTCGCACCCGATCCTCGTCTGATCCTTCAATCGGTCGATCCTGAATCAAGGACAAGTTGGTATCGAGCCTAGGGTTTAGGGCGTTTCGAAAGAGTCTGGGAGCCATGCACCTACATAGAATGTGTCGCCTATGCGATGTCTTTGTTATGTTTATTGTCTAGAATGGATTCAATTTCAAGAAGTCAGAGACGAAACAAATTAAAGAGTCAATCCTTTGGATCTATCTGCTTCCGGTCCGTCCGAGTCAACGATGAATGAAAATGCTTCAATGAAGCATTGATAAAAGTCTCTCGTGGATATGGCAAGTGGTCTTAGATCGACTCACCGCTCCGCGAGCCCGAAAGATGCACACGAAAAGCATGGAGTGGTGAATCATGGTACAAGCATGGAAGAATCCGATAAAGCCGAAGCTTTGGCTTGAAAACTTGAAAGGGTTTTATATGAAACAAAATGTCCTGGACCAAAAAGGTCACATGTAGTAGCTTCATTGTCGCAAGGTGCAGCTTATGATTGGTGGAAGTTGGTTTTTGAGAAATCCACTAATCCCAGATCCAGTTACATGGGACTACTTCGTCACCGAGTTTAATACGAAGTATGTCACTGATGATTACAAGGAATCAAAATGGAAGAAATTCTTGACTCTAAGACAAGGGAAAATGATAGTGGCCGAATATGAGAAAGAATCTCGTACCATTTTAGTAAATATGCACCGAACTGCTTCTACGGAAAATTCAGATGTGGATAGCTTAAGGAGGGCCTAAGATATTCATCAAAAGGTACTCATACGTTGTTTTCAGACCATTAATTTTTATCAAATGGGTGCAAGCGTGGCTATAAAAATTGAAATCTGAAATGAAGAGTCAAGAAAGAAAGAAAGAGAAAGTTTTCTAAGAGGGGGTCCTCTTCAAAAGACCTAGAGAGTCACGAGTTGATTCAAGATGTGGTTCAATACAAGGGTAGGAGACAAGGACCTACTATGACACAAAGTTTCTACGAGGCATCTCTAACCGGACAAGAGGAAAGCCAGATGCCCACATTGCCACAAGTATCATAGTGGTATTTTGCAAGAGTAACTAGGGTTGCTTCCCCAATGTGGGAGCACGCATCACGTGATAGCCAACCCGCCGCTAGCGATTGGGAAGTTCTAGAAACTTCAAGGAAGTGGCGCAGGAGGATCAAATGTACTCACGCACTCGCAGCAGGGTAGAGGACGGCGCCTCGTAGGTAATGCTCGCAGATCTACGGAATCGCCCCGCTAATACGCCCTGCAGCCCGAGCTTATGCCATGAGAGCTCGTGGAAGATCCCGACATACTGCCATTATGTACATTCACTTCTTTGATATTGCTTGTATGCTTTATCTGATCCAGGTCACATTCATATATATGCATGACTGGTGAATGATAAATTACCCTAGTAGAGTCAAGTATCTTATGACCTGCTTGTTACAAGTCCTCTCAGTATAGTGTTAGAGCCAACCGTATAAGAATTGTCCTCAATGGTCCATGATAGGTAATTTCTACTGATCTAATTGTTTTGCCTTTCATGAGTTTGATTTGATTCTGGAATGGATTGGTTATCCAAACATCGTGCCAAGGCCATCGTGATAAGAAAATAGTCTTGCTTAATGTCCCACCTGCACACCATACATCCATCCACCGCATCAAAGTTATGTCAGCTATGGAAGCCCGACGTTTTCTGAGAAAAGGTTGTGAAGCCTTTTTGGCTTTGATCCTTGACTCCAAAAGAGAGCAAGTAAATTTAGAAAATATTCCGGTGATTAGGGAGTTCCCTGATGTGTTTCCCGAAGAGTTATCGAGAGTACCACCTGAAAGAGAAGTGGATCTCTCTATTGAAGTTGTACAGGGAACGACTCCTATTTCGAGGACACCTTACCGAATGGCTCCAACTGAACTGAAAGAGTTGAAGACTCAACTACAGGAGCTATTTGGACAGTGGTTTTCACACGCCAATCCCGTTCGACCCGATCGGGCGGATCTCGAATCGAAGTTCCGAGGTGCGAGACTTAGGACTCGGACCCACCGATTTTTTTTTTTTAAAACCATACTGTACCTCGGTATGGCCCACATCATATAACATATCCAAATATCATGTACATATCAAAGACTACCAGGAGTGGTGTCCATCAAAAACCTAAACATCTATAACCGAGTCCCATTTGCAAATACAAAATTACTTTTTACTTATACAAATCGTGAGCTGAACCTAACATGTAGTGAACCTCATAAGTGTGTTGGCTCACCAGATATGGATGTCACGATAGTTCTTCGTACCTACACGGATTAAAAACCCGCAAGGCTTTTACGCTTAGTGAAGCATATCTTATAACTTATATCGATACACATGCATTTAAACTCGAATCATGATAAACTTATAATGTAGACTATCAAAATCATCATGAATTCATATAATCCAAGATATACTGTGTCAAATCATATTCGTGAGCAAACTTAGACATATATACAATGCGGCAAGGCATCCAATTCATCTCTTTTACATAACTCATGATTTTCTCGAATTTCAAAGTCGGTTCCTATTCGTGTCATCAAAATAATTCTCGCTCTACTTGTGCCTTGTGACTTTTAACAGTATCGTTTATGTCTCCCATAGATCCATATTTATACTTATTCGCATTCTTAAGTAAATCCAGACCGAACTTATACTTATACAATCTTATACTTACTCAAAGAATTACACTTATGGTAGACTTATCCTTATTGATCTTATACTCATGGCAATGGATCTTATTCTTATTCGCATTTCTCAGATAATCGTATTGATCTTATTCATGTACGCATACTTATCTCTTAAGCTCATACATATTTCGATCTCCCCGTAGGGAGTTATGTAACCTATGCTTATACAGAGGTACTTAAACACGATTGGATATTTAGTTCTATCTCATATCTCCCGTGAGTTCACATGTAACTTATACTTATCCTACGGAGTTTACACTTGTTCGGAGATACCCGTAGATATCACGTAGACATTTTAACGATACTGATTTACGAATCGACCTTATACGAGTACCTGAGTACTACTGATCAAATGTTATTCATACCAACTTGTGTTGGTATCATATCTCCAACAAGTCCCAGTTAACGTATACCTATACTCATACTCTGAGTACCAGAGGTACCACGGAGTTTATCCTCATCTTACGACCTTCTACTGTACTACAGTTTATTCCGTATTTCTGATCTTATCCTTGGTATTACGGGAGCATATACATGTATTTCAGATTTTACATGTAATTAGCGTAACTTATACATGTATTCTTGGGGATTTTATACATGTATTGGCGAGTATATACTTATCTTATGGAACTTATACCGACATCTACTGAGCATATACTCTATCTTACTGCTACGAGTACCAGGTAATGTAACTTATACTTATGTTACTGAGACAAGAGTACCCTTGGGTACTACAGAACTTATACTTATGTTACTGATACGAGAGTACCCGTGGGTACTACAGAACTTAATCCAATACAGGAGTACCATTAGGTACTACCGAACTTAATCAAATACAGGACATAACTTATTCAGAGACAAGACTTATCAGATATAGATGTAACTAGTCGATGACGGGACTTATCGATAATAGATCATCGACATGTGGATGTAACTTAGTCGATACTTTAACTTATCGACATGTGACTTTATCGTATACAGGAGTACCCGTAGGTACTACAGATTTATTCGCATACGTGAGTACTGTGAGGTACCATTTAACTAAATCCAAAGATGTAAGATTTGATCAGAGACGGAACTTATTCAGATACATGAGTACCCGTAGGTACTACAGGACTTATTCAAATACAAGAGTACTCTTTAGGTACTAATGGAACTTATCGATCGTGACTTATTCGTATAGACAGAGTTAATCAGAGACAGGAGTACCCTTAGGTACTACATAACTAAATCAGAGACAGAACAGAACTTAATTAAATACAGATACCCGTGAGGTACTACGTAACATTTTCGTGATACGTGTGAGCACCAGAGGTACCACAGAAAGCATAATCGCAGATCTGGGACACCTTTAGGTACTACGTAATCCTATTCAGATATTGTGAGTACCAGAGGTACTACCTAACTTTATATCGAGACAAAGGTGATCTGCAGGTACGACGTAACTTATTCGTATACGTGGAGGCAAATCCGTGAAGTAATTCCTGAATTTTATACGTGAGACGTAACTTATCGATACAGAGTACCCATAAGTACTACAACTATGCGGATAAAGCGCAACTGTAGTGCCATAAATCTGAGTTCATGTTTTATCAGTCAGACAGGTGAGTGCCCAGAAAAACAACGACGTGATACGAGGTACATTTAGATCTTTGCACTTATTCTTAATTCAAAGGTCTTAATATATATCTTCGACTACCTAGACCAATTATAAGCAGTCGAGTAGGATCGAGTACAACAAGTACCGAAGGTACGACAGATCGTGCCACAGCACCATGGCCGCAGACGCGCCCGCCCACGCCAATTGTGGTGCAGAGCACCGCCAGGAGTGCCCGAGCACCGATCAGGCGTGCCCGCCCACGCAACGCGCAGCACTTGCAAGAGCGCCGAGCACCGATCGCATGCTCGGCCACGCAACAGGTGCAAGAAAGATCTACCGGGAGTGCCGAGCACTCCAATCGAGTACCGGGTTATCAATCGAGTGCGAGCACTAATCAGGACGTCCACTCATTCATTCCTTTGGTCCGTGTGTCATATGATCATATATCTTTCATAACTTATAAGCCATCTTAATCACATTCCGTGATCATGACATATTGTTTTTCATGTTCATGTTCATGTTTCGCCGCTGTGCTCTATATTATTCGTGTTTCATGCCTTATTCCATATGGTATTTCAGATATTTGTACTGATATGATGTCTATCCACACATCATTCATGTATTCTAGTCCCTCTATGAATATATTTTTCTTAGAATTGAATCAATCCAATCGGATCATCCAAACTTCGCTATGGCATTTCATGCCAACTAGCCTGGCTTACCGATTTTACCAAGGGACTGTTTGTATTACTCATTTTTCCGGGGTCTTGACTTCATATTTTTACACTATATCCTTATACTCATTTAAAGCTAAGGTGCTAAAGGTTCTATTCCAACTGGAATCACTCAATTTGGAGCACCGGAACTCGAGTTACGTCCGAAACATCCCGGACTTCTCTATGTTCAAAGCTGGAACCAGAATTTGGCTTGCACATGGTCCCACTTTGAGTGAATTTTTGGGCCACTTAGAGTCAGAATTTGGAGATACTTAGTAAATATGTTTTGTTCTCCTCAGTTTCATTTTGGGTTTCGCCACTTTAATCACTCAAATCGGATAAGAAATGAGCAAGTTATGGCTAAATTAATAAAACTGGTCGATTAAATCGGGAACGTAGTAGCAAACTTGTACCGGTAGAACCCTAAGTTCTACCGGTAGAACTTGGCCAAAAATGACCAGAACCGAAGTTCTACCAGTACAAGTTCAACTTCTACCGGTAGAAGTCCCCGAAAAGTGCCCAGAATGTGTGATTTCTCCCATTTTTCATGCACTTTTCCATCCCAAACCAAATCTATACTTCATAATCATTTCCAATACATCTTGTGACCTCAATTATACTCAAATCATCTTCAATTCTTATCTCTTCAAACCTTTCCATAAATCTTCTCCCAATATAATTCTAATATGGGTTACCACCCATACAATAATAAAGTACCAAGACGGTTAGGTTTGTTCTAAACCCTAACTCAATTTCTCATAATTAAACCATGAATCCATCCACAAAGGAAGGATTCCATACTCATCTAGTGCCATGTGGGGTTTTACCCACCTTACTTGACATAAATTTTGGGTTAAGATGAAACCCTAGCAAAACCTCTATGTTTGGGGGACAATAATAATCCTACCAAGCCAAAGATCCATGCCAAATCTTATAGATCTATAATCATGTGAGTTTCCATACCTTTTGGTCTCCATCTTCTTCCTCTTCTTCTTCTCTTCCTTCCTCTTCTTTCTCTCCTTTTGCTCTTCCTCTCTCTCTACGTTTTCTTTCTCAAATGAGACCAATTTTTGGTCTTTAAAACATGGATTTGTTAAGGCCATGTTTGGCCCTCCAAATAACTGGTTTTCAAGTTAATTTCCTCTAATTGTACTCTGGTTTAATTCTTCCTTTTCAAATTCAACTATGTAGAGTTTAGTTAATCTTACATCTTCCTCTTTTACATTTCAGATTCTTTTTGTAAAATATAAGATTTGCTTGACTTCTGTAAATCTTTCCATTTAAATTTATTTCCAAATTTATTTAGTTATAATAGAATTTTGCACAGTCCAAACTACTAGTGGTATATTCGTGGTGTTACGCTTTCATCTCGACCTAGTGTTTCACCTGGGTGCGCTCGGTTTTATTTGTTAAGAAGAAAGATGGTACCTTCGATGTGCATTGACTACCGGCAATAAACAAAGTAACATTTAAGAATAAGTACTCGTTGCCAAGAATAAAAGATCGGTTTCAATTAATTGAGGGGAGCAAGTGTCTTCTCAAGATAAGACTTCAGACGGATATTATCAACTTCGGGTAAAAGAGGTTGATGTCCTGAAAACAGCTTTCAGAACCCGTTATGGCTACTATGAGTTTTTAGTCATGCCATTTGGATTTCGACGAACGCTCCCACAAGGCTATGGACTTGATGAATAGGTTTTCCGCCCTATTTGGATCAATTTGTCAGGTGGTCATCGATGACATCCCCAGTGTATTCCTAAAGATGCACAGAACATGAACACCATTCGAGGATAGTACAAAACTGAGAGAGAATTAGTTGTTTGCAAAGTTACTAAATGTGACTCGGCTTAAGGAAGTGTCATTACCCTAGGCTATATTGTATCCGTCGAAGGTATTAGAGTGGACCCAAAGTGAAAATCGGCTAATTATTAATTGAAACCTCTCAATGTGTCAGGTAGGTGAGAAGTTTCGGGCTTAGCAAAGTTATTATCGGAGATTTGTATAAGGATTTTCAGTTATAGCATCCACTTACCGGGACATTCTAAGGGAGGAAGTTTGAGGGATGATGGGCGCCAACCAGCCAAAGATTGCAAGAAATACCGTCAAGCACCAAGTGAGCATTTAGCCTACTGGGTAGGATTACACAGCAGGCAAGGATGCTTCAAGGATAGGTTTGGGATGTGTACTGATGCAAGATTGGAAAGTGGTGGCTTATGCTTCCCGGCAATTGAAGCCGCATGAGCAAAACTATCCCACACATGATTTAGAGTTAGCACAGTGTTCGCTTGAAAATCACATTAATTATTTATATGAGAAAATGTAGAATCTTCACGATCATAAGAGTCTGAAATATTTACAACTCAAAAGATTTGAACTCGAGGCAACGTAGGTGGTTGGAATTATTGAAAGACTCATGATTGTATAATTGATTACCACCCGAGCAAAATGTAGTGGCAAGATGCCTTGAGTAGGAAAATGATTTTAAGCTCGACCTTGAAAGATTATGGATCGAGGCTTGTAACTACGGAGCCTTGTTGGCTCGATTGAATGTGATACCGGATTTAAGACAAATGATAGTGAATGCTAAGAAAAATGATGCCAAGTTACAAGAATTGGCTCAGTTGGTCAAAGACGGAGACAAGACCGGGATTGGGCCATGTATGGAAGTGAGGTTTGTCAGACAAGAAATGCATTATGTAAAATCAATGATATGGATTTGAAAAGAAGATATTATATGAAGCCACACATCGTTTTCACCATGCGCATCCTAGAAGTAATAAATGTACCAAGATATGAAACAAATTTTTACCGGTAAGTGCGGGATGAAAAGGAGCCATTTCGAGTACGTATTAAGTGTCTAACGCGTGGTCGCCAGTAAAAGCTTCAACATCAAGTACCATCCGATTTGCCTTAATCCCTCTCAATTCCCAATGGAAGTGGGATAACATTACTATGGATTTCGTATCCAGTTTTCCCCTCACCCAAAAGAAACATGATGCAACTGGTAATTGTGACGTATTCACCAAGTCTGTCACTTCCTACCGATCCGACTTGACTACTCCATGGATCGCTTAGCGAACCTTATGTGACCAAAAATCTATCATTAGCATATGTCTTGATCCATATAACCAATCGCCATCAACCCGATTTACGTCAAGGTTTTGGAAGGAATTACAGTCAACTTTTGGTACAAGATTGAATTTTAGCATTGCTTTCCATCCACAAAAAGACGGGATGTGTACCGGAAGAGTGATTCAGATATTGAAGATATGCTTCGGTCACAGATAGATTTTTTCGGGGAAATTGGGATAGTACATTCCACTTATGAAATTTGCCTCTTATAAATAAATAGCTTATCAATCCAATATTGGTATGGCCCCATATGAAGCTCGCATGGAAATACCATGTAGAACTCCTATGTGTCGATGAGATAACCATGGCGAAGATGATCTGGTCCTGAATTAGTAAAAGACACGGAAGAAAAAGTTCAGATTATTCAGCAGAGATTAAAAGCTGCCTGTGATAGACAAAGGTCTTATGCTAATTTGAAGAGAAAAGATATAGAGTATGAAGTCGGAGATAAAGTGTTTTTAAAAGTATCTCCGTGGAAAAAGATACTGGAAGGAAAGGGAAAATGAGTCCACTTATCTATCGTCTCTACGAAGTTTTGTGAAAGATTGACCAGTAGCTGCATCGCTTAAACTCCTCCCGGAGTTAGCCAAATTACACGATGTGGTTCTTATGTGGTTCATGCTTCAGATATCGCTCTGACCCATCCATTGGCTATTACCGGGCTCAAGATATACAAGTACAAGAAGATTTCACCTTCGATGAAGAGCAGAAAACTATTCTAGATCATGAAATAAGACAGTTACGAAACAAGCAAGTCCCACTGGTAAAAGTGCTTTGGCAACATCACGGTATGGAAGAAGCGAAATGGGAGCCAGAATCGACAATGAGGGTACAATACCCTCGCCTCTTCACTGTGCAATTTCCTCGAGGACGAATTTATTTTAAGGGGGAGAATTGTACACTCGAAATATACCTCAGTTGTTTTCAACATGTTAGGCATATGTCGGCATAAATTGAAATTTTCAGAAGTAAATCATGGAAATATAGAGATTTATAAAACCGGAAATTTGACTAGTTATAAAAAGGCAAAACCGTAATTTGTCCAAAAAGTGGGCATCAAAGGATTATGAAATTAGAGCCAAAATACAATTTTAGGGAAATTGGAATACAAATAGTTAAAAGTGAAAGGGCTAAAATGCTAAATAACATAAACCTTTAATTATAAAAGAGATGTGGGAGACCAAAATGCATTTTGGTCTCCAAACAAGGTAGCTTTACGCAGCGAGAGGAAGATGAGGAGTAAGAAGAGCAAGGAGAAGAAGAGTAAGAAGAAGATCGCTGCTGTATGGATGCTTGACTTTGCATGAATTTTGTATGGAATTCTCAAGTTTTATGTGAAGGTCCATGCACTTGTATGGCTAGGAGCTTACCTCAAACCCATGGCTGTTAGGATTACATCCCAACTAAAGTTTTCGAAAGTGTGGTTGCTAAAATTCCCAAATGGCACAAGATTGGTATGAAATCCTCATTTCAGAGGGATTCATGGTAATTGTGTTAGGATTTCACAACAAACCCTAAGTAACCTTTATAATTGGTTTATGTATGGTTATAACCCATAATATGCGTTGTTTTGGGAGGAATTCATGATGTTTCTTGATCTATGGATGAAAGTGCATGAGAAATGGGAGAAAATACACATTCTGGGCATTTTCGGGTGACATGTACCGGTACACCTTGAACATGTACCGGTACCTTTTGGGTTCTGGTCATTTTTATTAATGATGTACCGGCATACGTTAGACATGTACTGCACACCCCGCTTCCGTTTCCTATTCTAACCAGTTTCGATTTTAGCCGTAACTTGCTCATTTCTTATCCGGGACGGAGGATTCAAGTGGATAATTAAAACAGACTTCAAGTAAAACCAAACATATAGAAATAGATACCTCCTAATTCGGACTCTAAGTGGCCCAAAAATTCACTCAAAGTGGGGCCATGTGTAAGCCAATTCCTGCATCATTACTTCAGTAGATTGGCCCGAGTCATGACGTGATTCTCGAGTTCCGGTTCAATCGGGTATTCCAGTTGGAATAACCTTTAGCACCTTAAAGTTAAAGGAGTACAAAGAACCAGTTTCAAATATGGAGTCAAGGCACTGGAAAATGAGTATTTCAAACTGTCCCTCGGGTAAAATCGGTAAATTGACTAGTTTGGCATAAAAATGCCATAACTTTAGTTTGGATCATCCAATTGGAATGATTCCAATTTCTAAGTAAAATAGGACGCATAGGAGGGACTAGAATACATGAACGATGAGTGAATACATAGGCATTATACACAAGTATATGTCGCCACATGTAATTGTAACATGAAAAATATGGAAAATGCAAATGCATAGTTGTTCATGAAACATAAATATGATATATAATATGAAAACGAACTGACACGTGACCATGAACGTGAAATACAATATGTCATGAACACATAATGTGGCAAAGAATGCCCCTATTATATGATAGTAAGTTACTGAACTCATATGATTGTAAAACTGCCTAAGACCAGTTATTAAATGACACAAAGACTTCGTCCCGACAAGGTTCCCAAGACTCCTGATTATACTTCCTAAGACACCCGATTAGTGCTCCAGCACTCGATTAGTACTTCAGATCTCGATTAGTTCTCCCAAGACTCTAATTAGTACCGGTACCCTGCTAAGTGCTACGTCATCTCGTCCCAAGGCTACGACACTCCCGTCTCCGACAAGGCTATGGCACTCCTGCTCGTACAATCGGAAATCCCGCTTTCAGGCACGGCACCTCCAGATCGTATAGCATTCAGATACTTTATTGTACTCGTGTCTACACTTTTATTAGCATCGGTCCGGGTATTCCCATAATTATATGATAATAACCTGAATAATGAATAAGAGGAAATGAAGGTGTATCGTTCATCTATGGCCACCCATGTGTATTTCAATATGAGTAAGCTCAGAATTCCTACGAGTCCCGAATAAATATAAGTCCCGGTGACACAAGATAAGTCCAAAGAGAGTACCTACGGTACTTCAGATAATGAACCCTGCAGTAGTACCTACGGGTACTTTTATATAAGAATAAGAAGGTGTAATTGTATAAATCCATGATATGAATGCATAATTTCCAATATCTGTTATTGTTATATGCTGAACATAAATGTGTACATGCATATCATATATGTTTCCCCACTAAGCCGCAGCTTAGCACGCAGCCTTTAATCCGTAGGTACAGAGAAGACGTCCGAGAATTTCGTGATTCTTCTGTACAACACACGAGTAGGGTTCACTACCATAGGTTCCACACTGACCGCAATTGTAAAATGCAAAGGTTTTGAATATGTAAAATGGGACTCAAGATCAGACATGTGTGATTGACTCAGAACACCACTACGATGGTAGTTTTATTTTGGACTTTTGTACATGATATGTTCATATATTATAAGACTTGGATATACCAATGTCTAATTAAGCAAGTAAAGAGTCCCAGCATATATTCTCGCACCCCGAACTCTATTCGGATCCGCTAATCGGGTAGGACCGGGAATCGGGGCGTGACAGGAGACATGTGGCATCATGTTATTGGATAGAAATCCAAAGTAAATGGATAAGGGATAAGGTGTAATCCAAGGTAGCCACTAAGAGGGTGACATGTGGCAAGAGAGAGAAGACAATTCTCTTGACCCAATCTTGACCCAACCGGTTTGGGGAGAAGGGAAAAGGAGAAAAGAGAGAGGGAAAGAAGGAGAGAGTTTTAGAGAGAGAGAGTCTACCTTCTCTCTAGATTTTTCGATGATCGATCCGTTGAATCCTGGTGAGACAAGAGGCAAAGTTGATCCCCACCGCAAGAGCTACGCGTGGGTACCAGTATTGTGGAGTTTCAACAAACTTCGGGAGGTAGGGGTCTTCTTCTACTTGGATATTCTTCATTGGTTGGTTGTGGTGCAGGTGGAGGTAGAATATACACTTGGTCGCTGGAAGGCCACCGGTAAGGCATTTGGTGTCTCGCGCTATGCTGGGGTTCACCCCGTGGAATTGGTTAGCTGACATTCTCTTTGGGCACTTCCACGCTTTTTGTTTCACTCCGCCTCCCTTACTATAAAGGGAAGGATTTCTTCTTTCTTCTCCCTTGAAAAACAATGAAAGACATGTATCCGAGATCCAAACAAGCCTCGTGATAATTCAATAAATCCTTTATAAGCTCCTCAGGTGGTCGCTTTTGACATCGTTCCTCCGCCATGGTGTCACTTTTGCACTCTCTTCCTCCGTGGACACTGATTGATTAGTCTTCGTGAATTCGCAGTCGTCTCCATTTACGCTATAGTCATTTTTCAGCCCATCTATTTTCTTGTTCAAATTGTCTTCCACAATGACAATTTTCTGATTCGAATGGGCATTAATCTCCTTATTCTCTTCCACAAAGTCATCCACTATCCGGGTAAGTCCAAAATGGCTTGTTCAAATGGAGGGATTGACTGTGGTGGCTGAGCTTACTGAGGGGTTCAGGCATAAACAGGTTCGTGAGGAGATCAGGAGGTCTCGTTCCTACGAGGAATTGCGTGGGACTCCAACTATGGTTGTAAGCACTACCATATGGTGAACTCATCCATTGGTTTCTATAGTCCCTCATGGACCTATATTCACTTGGGTTCCTCTCCACAAGTTGTCGACTTCATGATCGGGTCTATGTAATCCCTCATGGACATATATGAACTAAGGTTACCCCCTGCCACATGCTGACCATACTGCCCCTGTTCCATTGGGTTCAAATTTAACCTTGATTGATGAAACTCTAATCCACTGAACTCGACCTCTCATGAAGAAGACAGACAAGCACTAACAACATCTCAAAGATCGCTTTTTTTTTTTTACAGTGAAATGAAATAATAAAAAAAAACTAACAATAAAATATAAAAGAAATTCACCAAAACTTGTGATGAGGATCACAAGTGTTCCACACCACAAATGACTATAATTCATCCCTAAGAATCGGCACTTATTTGATTCAGGCCACTAGTAGGGTGATGCGTAATCAACAAAATCTCTTATATTCTGTTCCTCCTACTGTCAGAGTCAAGCTACCGCAGATAGTGGTCTAGGTCGAACACGGATGGGTTTTCAGATTAAATGATTTGAGTGAAGTCAAAATTGGTGAATTAAATTTGGATTTTTAAGGTTTGGGTAAAAACAATGGGTTGGTGGTTTGTAAACTGAAAAGAAATAAACTAAAATGTAAAATAGAACTCCCTGCTTGGGGCTACCGGTTTGGGGTTTTAAGGCAAATCTAATATGTCCTCGGTCTTTTCTCGCATTGGGGAACATGACATATAGTCATTTCCTCGAACTCGGGATCTTCATTTAGCTTTAAAAAACTAAACCCTATGATCTTTCCTTTGAAAAACAACATTTATCGAGCACAATGTTCCCGCAAATGAAAACGTGCCTCCCCGATCTACCTCACAAAGGATAAATAGAAAGCAACTAAGAATCTCAAATGATCTAGCAATAAGCATCCACTCGAACCCTAAAAGATTGCTAACATCGATCAATGAAGGCATATCAAATGAGTTCTAACTCTGTGAGTGAGAAATAGGAACATAAATAACCAAAATGCGTATGCTTAAAAAATACCAGAGGACCGTATGCTAATTCTCCCAAACTGCTTGCCCAAAAGAGTCAGCCCTCTTCATAAGGAGGAAGAGGCCTGAACTAACCATCCTCCAGTTGTCATCCTCGTAGGAGGCTTGGCAGCCAGAAAGGGAGAGAAAATGAGAGAAAAGGAAAAACGGGAGAAATGGAACCCTAACTTTTTATTTAAGAAAAACTGTCCCTCCAATTTGCATACAAATGGCTTATGTAGCTCACAACCAAGTGAAGTACCATCCAATCCAAACATAAGTGAATAAAACAAGGTAGAAATGAGGAAAACCAAAATTGTAGCAAAAACAAAAGTGCGTGAAATGCAGGAGAACAGGGTCGCATGATGCACAAGGTCGAGTCGCGGTACGCGCTCGCATGAGAAGCTTTCCCGCAGTTGGTGTTTTCTCTTCACATTTTGCCCTCTTCTTCTCGATCTTTGATTTGAAATGCTGAGTTTGACTAGAATTCTTCGTGCTTGGATTGACTCAACAATTTCGGCATAATTAGCTCACAAAAACTGCAAAATTTGCCATAAAATGCGATCAATAAAATAGTAGGGACCTTAATGTGAAATAGCACTTTTTGGGCACTAATCACCTATCATCCTCAAACAAATGGGCAAGCTAAGATTTCCTGTCACGCCCCGATTTCCGACGAGACCAACATCGGGACTCTTTACCCCGATTTTTTTTTTTTTTTTTAAAGGTCAATCGCACCTCGTGGGTATGGCCCACATCTTGGCAATGTAATCAAAATTATATACATATAACTGAGTCCCATTTACAAATACAAAACTTTACTTTTACATTTACAAATCAGAGCACGGAACCTACATGTAGTGAACCCTTCCTGGTGTGTTGGCCTAGTTGTATGCGGAAGTCTGCTGATGTCTTCTCCTGTACCTACACGGATTAAAAACCCGTGCTAAGCTTTACGCTTAGTGGGAAACATTCTTATCTGAAGCATGCATATACACAAGCATAATAAGTGTAACCATAACGAGATGTCAATCATGCATTCATATCATAGACTTATATAAGCGACTATGCTTGTCGGGCTTATGTTCATACGGGACTCACGTAGGAGTTACAGAACTTATTCTTATGCTGAACTTATCCTTATAACAGACTTATGTGCATTCAGGACTCCCGTAGGAGTTACAGAACTTATGTTTATGCTACGGAGTTTAACTTATTCGGAGGTACGTAGGTACCACGGTGCAGGCATTATCTTTTGGTATTTGGACACATACTTGTCTTCTGGAACTTATCTTGGTCTTGCAGACTTATCTTTGGTCTTACGGAACTTATATATGTATTTCGGATATAGAAGTACCCGTAGGTACTACAGAACATTTCTTGGTATAAAAAGTACCCGTAGGTACTACGAGCGATTCCTTATACGGAGGTGCTAAATGGAGTACCAGCGGACTTATACTTATCTTACACGGATCTGAGGTACTCGTAGGTACTCTGAGAACTTGTACTTATTCTTGATACAAAATTACTAGTAGGTACCTCTTGAACTTAATCAAATACAAAATTGCAGTAGGTACTCTGGGCTTAATCGGATAAATGACGGAACTTGCCGGTCTGGGAGTACGTGAGGTACTACCGAGCTAAATCAAAGACGGGACATATTCAAATACGAAGTTAATCGAGAAAGCGGAACTGACCGGATCTTTGGAGTACCCATAGGTACTACATAACTTATCACGAGAGGCGAGAGTTAATCGAGAGGCAGGGGTACCCGCCGGTACTCTGGGCTTCATCAGTCTGAAGTACCGTGGGTACTACGGAACATATCTGAGAACGGGACTTGTCGGATGCGGAATTACCCGTAGGTACTCTGAGCGGTCAGTCTGAGACCGGAGCTTATTCGGATCTGGGAGTACCCGTGGGCACTTCTGAGTGGTCGGATACGAGGATAGAACTTAATCAAATGCGGGAGTACCCGTAGGTACCCTACGAGCAGTCGAATCTGAGGACTTATCATATGCGAAGTGCAGTGAGGTTACTACAAATACAAGAGTGCAGAGTAGGTACTGCGAACTTATACTTATTCTACCGTCTGAAGCACGTAGAGTACTCTTGAGCTTATACAAATACAAAATTGCCAGTAGGTACTCTGAGGAACTTCAGATTCACGGGAGTACCCCTAGGTACTACGGAACTTATTAGTCTGAGACCAGGGAACTTAATCACATCTGGGAGTACGTGGAACTTCTGAGCAGTCGAATCTGAGGAACAACTTATTCAAATACGGGAGTACCCGTGGAGTACTCTGAACTTATTGAATCTGGGTGCCCACTTAGGTACTCTGGGACTATTAGGACAAACATCGGATCACGGGGTACGGGTGGAGTGCTACGGACGGATTCGGACTGGGAGTACCCTTAGGGTACTCACGGACTTAACTCAGTCGGGACTTATCGGATCTGAGGTACCCGTGGGGTACTGCGGGACTTATACAGGATACGAGGACTTTGTCGGATCACGGGAGGTACCGGGTGGTGCTGGGACGTCCGGATAAAGCGGAGACTTATTTGGGTCGGGAGTGCCGTGGTACTCTGAGGACCCATTCGGAGGCGGGCTTGTGGAATACGGGAGTACGAAGTGGGTACTCACCGGGAGGCGGATCGAGATGCGGTACCCTTAGGTACTACAGGAACTTATCAGTCTGGACAGGAGCAATCAAATCGCGAGAACACCGTAGGTACTACGAAACGGTCCAGACCCTCTGAGCTTATTCAGATACGGGAGTACCCATAGGTACTACAGGACTTATTCAGATATTCGGTCTGGGAGTACGTGGAGTGCTGCGGAAACGGTCGAATACGGGCGAGAACCGTCAAATGCGGGAGTACCGTAGGTACTACGGAAACGAGATCGGATACATACGAGAGACTTATTCGGATACGGGAGTACCATAGGTACCCTACGGGACTTGTCGAGAGACAAGCATCGAATCACGAAATTGCCGTGAGTCACTACGGGGCCAGTTAGGATCTGAAGTACCATAGGTACTATGGAACTTATCGGTCGGGACTTATCGGATCTGGGAGTACCGTGGTACTACGGGACATCTGAGGGGCGAGCGAGGCGGAACTTAATTAAATACGGGGTACCCGTGGAATTTTCTGGAACATTTTCAGGTCTGGTGCGGGGTAGGTGCTACGGACCTTATTGAATCTGGGGGTGCCGTAGGTACTCACGGACCTTGTCGGATCTGGGAGTACCCGTGGAGTCGCTGCGAGAGCGGATCAGATCACGGGGCTGAGAACTTGTCGAGTGCAGGGACTTATCGGGGATCACAGCGGGAGTACCGTGGAACACTACAGGCGGATCAGATCGGGACTTGTCGAGATCTGGGAGTACCGTGAGTGCTGAGCCAGTCGGATCAGGACTTGTCGATGGATCACGGGACTTATCGGATCACGGGGAGTACCCGGTAGAGTGCTTTGCAAAACTCGGTCGAGATCGCGAGAGTACGTAGGTACTACAGGTCTTGTCAGAGACCGGGCTTATCGGATCACGGGAGTACCCGTGGAATTTACTACGGGACTTATCGAGACAGGACTTATCGGATCACGGGGAGTGCGTAGGTGCTGGAACATATCAGATCTGAGCGAACTTATCGGATCACGGAGAATTGCAGTAGATTTTCACGAGACCTTATCTGAGAGACAGAACTTATCGGATCTGAGTACCCGTGGGTACTCTGAGCTTAATCATATACAGGGTACCATTAGGTGCCTCTGAGCCAAATCAGGAACGGGGGTACGTGAGGTACTCTGGTTATTGAGGCAGGGAGTACGAAGTGGGTGCCTACGAGCAGTCTGGAGGTACATTCGGATCTTTACACTTATTCTCTATTCGAGTCTTATCATATGTACGTACATTTGCCTAGACCAATTATAAGAATGAGTAGGAGCGTAGTCTGATATGTACCCGGGGTACGATCTGATCTTGAGGTGCCATGCTGTGGGGGTCTTAGAGTACTAACGGGAATCTTAGTGGCACTAATCGGGACAAGTCTTAGTAGCACTAATCCAAGGCGTCCACTCATTCATTCTTTGATCCTAGGTAGTCATATGATCATGTCTTTCATATATTCTTTTCCTCTGTAAATCATCTTTACTCATAAATTGGAATCACTCGATCGGATGTCCCTAAACTTCGAGTTATGGCATTTTCATGCCAGCTAGTCGAGTTTCTGGAGTTTTAGGGACAGATTGAAGTATTTATTTCCAGTGCCCCTTGTCTCGTATTTGGCACTGGATCCTTGTATGCTCCTTTAAATCTAAGGTGCTAAGGGTTCATTTCCAGTGGAATCCACCCAATCGGGCACGGAACTCAAGATACGTCAGAAACAACTGGATACACTATGATCGATTGGTCTGGGAAGTGGGCTTGCACTAGCCTCACTTTGAGTGGATTTTTCGACCATAGAGTCAGCAGTTGGAGATACCTTCTCTTAAAGTTTGAACACCCTTGAAGTCTATTTTACGCTGCCACTTGAATCACTCAAATCGGATAAAGTAGGAAGTTATGGCCAAAATACGAAAAGCTGAGCCGAGCTGGAAGCAGGCAGGGTCTACTCGGTAGGACTAAGTTGCCGGTGGGACTTGACAAAAATGACCCAGGAACCGAAGTTCTACAGGTGGGACTTCAGCTACTACCAGTGAGTCCCGAAAAGTGCCCCGGGAATGTGTGTTTCTCACATTTTCCATATTGTGATCCCCGTCCTTACACTTCAAACACACATCAAATTCATTCCAATTTCACTTTGGAATCTCTTTTATACTCAAATCATCTTTCAATTTCATATCATTCTTCAAAAATCCATCATGGATTTCTTCCAAAACCCTTATAATATGGGTTAAAACCCATACACAAACCAAACATGATGTTTAGTTAGGGTTTATTCTAAACTAACTCAAATACTCTCATTGACCATGAATCCGTCCTAAAGGAGAGGATTCTATGATTATCTTATCTGATTTAAGGTTTCTTGACCTTACTTTCCCGCGATTTTGGGCTAAGATGAAACCCTAGGAAAACCCTAGGTTTGGCAAAATAATCATCCTACAAACCCAAGATACATGTGCAATCTCATGGAAATCATAATCAAAGGTTGGTTTTCATACCAAAAATCCAGTTCATACCTTAATTGAGCTTTGATCTCCTCCTTCTTCCTCTTCTTCCTCTTCCTCTTCCTCTTCTCTTCTTCTCACCCTTCACTGTTTTCTCGATTTAGACCAAGTGGTCTTTTAAATCCCATGTTTGATAAGGCCATGTTTTGGCCCTCCAAATAAAAAACCCATTTTAGGTTAGCTGTATTGCTTTAAAGCCCATAACTCCTTATTTATAATGAAATTTTCCTTTATTTCATTTGGCCCATAGTCTCATCAATTAATATCTTTTGGGCCCCATTTTGGACAAACTATAAAATTGTCCTTAAGTTTTACTCTTTAAGGTCTCTAGTTCCCGGTTTCACATTTAACTCATGAAGCAGTCAATTCAGAGCTTCCAATGCCTAAACATGTCGAAAGCGACTAGAGGTCTATTTAGAATGTACATTTAATAGGGAGATAAAGAAATCATGAAAAATTATAAGCTCCCGGTGAAGAGATTGATACGTGAAACGATGATCATTGTGGGCATACGAGGACTACATATAAGACTCCTATTGGAATGTCCCAGTCTGAATTGTCTTTAGTAAACCTTGTCACCCCTCCCTCTTGAATTGGAATCTGAAGCTATGTGGGCCATCGAAGAAACTAAATTTTGAACAAAATTTGCTAAAAGAGAAAAGGCTACTCAGCCCAGATAGTGGAAGAGTTAGGAATAGGCCTATGATAATGCCGGAATTTACAAAACAGAGACAATGAAATGACATGATCGAAAGGATTTTGAGAGAGGAATTTAAGAGAGATCGGGTCTGTTATTGACTCAGTGAAGCTTTCAAGGCAGCGAAATCAAAATGGAGTGGCCTTATACGGTAGTGGCAGTACAGCCTTTGGGCGTGACATTGAGAACCAGTAATGGAAGAGTTTAAAGTGAATAGTCAGTGATTGAAGCAGTATCTTGGAAGAAATATGATTGATACCTAGTTCTTAGTGAAGGAAAAGAGGTTGAAACAAGAACTTCATAGCAGCAAGTCTAGCTAAGGACTCAAAACTAAGCAGCTTTGTGGGAGGTAACCCATACAACAATTTCTTTCTAAGTTTTATTAGTCAATTTATTTTTTTTCCATTTTTCTAGTTAGACTTGTGTGTTGTTTTACTGTTTAAAATTTTTGAGTGGTTTTTGCAAATCATAAAGGGTGCAACAGACACGAAATTTTCATTTATTGCTTCCAGAATGCAAACAAGACCACAAGGGAGTAATTACGATTCCTAACTTGTCTTTAATGAATGCATGATTGAAGTTTAGGGGTGACACCAATTCAACTAATTGAGATCTAATGCTTCATGAGTTGATTTGTTGCATATTTGAATGATGAAGGTTGATTGTTTCTGTTTGAATTGGGTTTATTGATTTACTCTTGTATGGTGAGCTATTACTGGAGACTGAAATCACTTCACAAATTATGACATACTTTTTAGTCGCGACCCTAGTTCTAAAATGGCTGTGAGAATAGGAAATTTCAAGTCACAACATAAGTCTTATGGTTAAGAACAAAATTGAGGTCGCAACAGTAACTACTAGGTCGCAACATCATGTTGCCATCTGAATGACTGGTCAGAGACATGATGTCGCGACGGTATTAAAATTGGTCGCGACCTATAATGATGGGAAAAAAAAGAAAGATAGGTCGCAACTTCAATTTATTGGTCACGACTACTTTCGAGGTCACGACAAAACTAAGTAGGTCGCGACCCCGGGGTGTCTGAATCTTGATAAATTGAGGTTTTTCGCTTGATACGATTTGGGCATCGCAACTTTAAATGGGACAATTATTGTTAACAATTGAGTGTTGTAACTCATGCTTTAAGGTCCACGACATTCCATGAGACAATAACATTAGGCCCATCAAACAAGCTGAATAATAGCTCTTTCCCCCAAAACTTCCATTCGGTAGCATCTTCCCCGGCTGGATTCACTTTCTTTTCTCTCTTCGACTACCAAAACCCTAAAACTAGTGCCCAATTCAAAATTCTCACCCATGGCAAATAACAAAAACCCTATTTCGGATCTTAACAGAATAATTAATGAGCTCATGAGTGAACATTGCCAACGAGTGGAGGTTCACACAGGACCTTTAGTGCGAGGCTGTCACGAATCACGAACCGAAACCCGATATGATAGAAGAGCCAGCTGAGGAAGAAATGGTAGCAAAAGACAGAAAATAATGAGGTGCACTGAAGAAGAAGAAACAAAGAGCGACAAAGACTTTGTCTCTACAGAAGCTAAAGATTTATGGAATAGGCTGCTAGCCGACAAGGGCTTCGTCAGCGAAAGAGGTTTTGGGAAGCTGATTTCTCCTTTTTCTAAGATAATAGAAAAGAGAGGTTGGGAGTGTACGTACACCTGGCCTTTGGATTCTAGCTGCGGCCGGGAATTCTATGCAAACATGGTGGGAATGAGAGAAGACTCAGTATACATGCGAGGAATCTGGGTACCTTTTGGGCACAAAAGAATCAATGAAATGTTCAAACTAAAGGAACTCAAGCACGGTTCTAAATTCAAGAAATTGGTAGAAAACCCTGATCATGAGAAGATTATAAACTTCCTAATTGTTGGGCAGGGGAAGTGGGAAGCCACAAGGAAGAACCCTCATTACGCTATCAACAGAGGATCCCTCACTGAGGAAGCTAAGGTCTGGTTCTACTTCCTATCCTTAGTAATCCTTCCAACTAAACATCTTTGCTCGGTGAGAGAAGCAGAAGGCAAATGTTTTTATATGCTGCGAAGGGCTATAAAATGAATGTTGAATGTTGATTGAGGGTCTTATCGGAGATTCATAAGCAACAAAAGAGGACTAATCCCTCACCCAGCAACAATCAGCAGACTATGCATCTTAGCTGGGGTGAGAGGATCATGGGACGAAGAAGAAGCATTTTAGTATGCCCTCGACCGCACGAGGTGTAACAGAAGGGCTGGGATTAAAGGCGAAGGTTGTGGGTGACGAATGGGTGAGGAGAATGATAACGAGAGAAATGGAAGCGTCCCGAAGCAAATTCCTCCAGCAAAAGAAGAAGAGATGCCTTTCAGGATGAGCCCTATGAGCCCTCGAGGACCTGAAATGAGAGAGGATTTCTCTGAGCTAGCAGAGAGCTCTAGAAAGGATGCAGGGAACAATGAAATCATGGAGATGCTAAGATCAATAAAGAAAGATATGGAAGAAAGGGACCAGAAATGGGAAAAACAGTAGCAAATCATAGAAGAGTTCTTAGAAGCTGAATTCAGGAGGAAATAACAATTATTGGAGCAGACTCTGCGACAGAGAAAGGAAGAATGGAGAGAAGAGATGAAAAGGAGAGAGAAAGAATTTGGAGAAAAGATGAAAGCCAGTTTGGAAGCCTTCTACAACAATCAGTTCACAAGAGATGAAAAAGTGCTCACCATTCTAAAAAAAAGAGAAGCTAAAATGGAGGGTAATATGCTTAAAAAGATAGAAGCCTTCAAATACCTTTATAAAGAGAAATTCAAGGAGTTTGGGAAGTTGATGAAGGAGAGAGATAAAGAGCTAGAAGATAATGATGTCTATAGAAGAAAATGCGGCATAGAGGTTTTGATTTGATCGACAAAAATTTATCAAACATGTTGGGTTGTATCTCTGAGTTGGAAAGCACAATGAATAAGATAGGCTTGAAGCAAGACACCTTGATCAATCTTGTGAATTTAACAAATGATCTCATCTCCACTGACAAGGCAGAGCCCACACCCTCTGAAAAGAAAGACGAGACATGACCTTCTCCAAATTTTCTCCATGTTTAGCAAGCTTTGACTTATAGCCTCGACATCATACCTTCATCGATAGAAGGAAATTGAAATAGCACAATTTCACTTTTCTTTTTCCCATTGTACTCCTTCAACATCATTAATATAAGCTCATAAAAGTTCATTGAAAAGTGTCTTGTGAATTGTTATGTTAATTGGATGATTTGGTTTGTTACTTTCAATAATGTTGCAACAATAACATATACATTGTTGAACTGCTTAACTGGGACCTGGTAGTTGAATAAGTTTGATAAAATGTGAATTGTTTGGGTGGATTGATTTGAGTTAGTAAATTGGGTTGCTTGTGCCATGCTTAGTGTGTCTGAAGGGAATGGTTATTGTATTTAAGCTTTCATTGGTGAAATGGCATAACAAACACTAATTAAATCCAAACAATGCTGAGAGAGAAAAGAAGAGTGGGCTTAATTGAACTGAAGTAAGAAGTTGCTGTTTAATTTAAAAATCAAGTTGAAATTACAGAATTAGGAAAAGGTAAACAATTGAAAGAACAAATAAGCTGCTGAAATATGTGTGTAAATAGTTGTGTCAATATAAATCCTGTAAAAACATCACACATGGTCCAGTAAGTCCTGAACAAATTGAAAAAGATTAAAGACATCTTCTGGGGTAATTCAAAGTCAAGGGTACAAGGTCCTAGAACTTGTTAGATTATTGGTCAAGGCGAAATCCAAGGCAAAAACAACTGACAAGAAATGATAGAGGCCCTCTTTGAAATTTTGCACCGTTTTCAAGCCTACCCTCATTATATGCAAATGCATACACCTTAGTTCCAAGCTTTGAGCCAAATTTGCCTAACTTTTTCAAATAACAGCAAAAACAAACCTGAAATCCCTCCCTAAAACTAATCCTGCAGCAAAGAGCCCAAAAATTACCCAGTTTTCAGAACAAGAGAGTTTAACCTGCAGAAGAGAACAAAATTGGGGGAATATACTTCCTACAGACTACAGGGAAGTATTAGAAAAAATCACTGAAAGATTAGAGAGGGAGAAAATAAGTCAATTAAAAGGAAATAAGTTTTGTCTTATGGCCTATCTCTCTCGAACAATTAAGTTCTTAGGGGTGTTCAGCACTGTACCTAATGCCAACTGGCATGGGAGTTACTAACCCAAAGTTTGTTAAGAGTGATAGAAAGCCTAAAAAGACAAAACATTACACTATTCCTAAAACTTTAATAAGAGAAGAAGAACAAAAAGAGTTCCAGAAAAGGAACTAGGCTGATAAACATGAAGGTGGCAATCAAAGAGACCACAAAAGTCAAGATGATGCACAAAAGCCAAGTTTAGGGGAGTTAATAAAGTTCACATTAGTAGGAAAGAAATGGAGGAAAAAGGAAGGCTATTAAGCATAAGTGAATAGTGGAATCTGGGTAATTTATAGCCTAAATTTTCCAATTATCTACCCAATTACCCAAGGCTAACATTACAAGCCAAAAAGACCTCATTGATCTTGAAGGTTGAATTTTGTTTACATTAGTGGAGATCAATATGAAAAACAAGCCTATGGGACTTTAATTAATATTCCAAGGAGAATCCCAGAAGATTAACTAATGCGCGAGGAGGAAGGAAGAAGACCAACACACATGCACAAAATAGGATTGTTGTTGTGTTGACTTTACAATATAGGATTCATCAATTTATTTGTGATAAAAGTTGAAACCATTCCTTTTTCTTAGTTGAACACTGAAGTTTGAAATAATACTGCAACTTTCTTGTTTCAAGTCAAATGGTGGAATCGGAAAAGATTGAAGTATGAAACAAAAAAATGTCCTTAAAATTAAAGTTAAATTGTTTGAGGACAAACAACTCTTTCTTTTCTTTGCTTGAGGACAAGCAAAATTTTAAGTTTGGGGGAATTTGATGAGTCAATAACTCATTCATTTTTAATACATTTTTCTGATTTTTTTTCTTTTATATAATTGCTTGTTTTTATTCAAAAATATGGAAATTTTACCAATTTTATATTTTGCAAACTTTTACAAAAGAAATGGCAGTTCCAGCAAGTATACAGAAGCTACATCTGGTCAAGTAGCTGGGTCGCGACAGACTCTTGAGGTCGCGACAAGTAATTCAATAATACAATAGTTTTGAAGTCACAACAGAGAACTCAAGTTGCGACTAGAAGTGATAGTAAGCCCAACAAAAGCTGTTACGACAGGAGAAAATTTGTTGAGACAAAGTAAGAAGAGCCACCATCTTGTCGCGACACCATTTCGAGGTCGCGACACAGAAAGAAGACATTGTTGGTAGCAACTGAAAATTGATGTTGCAACAAAATGCCAAGTTAAGGACACCGAGTGAGTCGTGACCCGAGGGGTATCCTTATTATAAAAATGAGTTGAACAGTTAAAACATGTTGCGACTAAGTTTGAGCCACTGCGACAAAAACAAAGTAAGAAGGGCTACTACTCAGTCGCGACACACTTTCTAGGTCGCGACCAGAAAAAGAAGCTGAATTGATGGGAAACTGTTGTAAGTCAAAAATGAGGTTACGACAAGGTTGGAAGAAAGAACAGTCACGACATGCTTTCGAAGTCGCGACAGGAATGGCATGGAGCAAAGAAACTACCTTGTCGTGACAAGAAAACAAACAAGTCAATAATTGAAGTCGCAACTTGCATGAGGGCAGAAAACTAGATATGATGTTGCAACATGAAAGGGAAGCTGAGAACAGGGATCAAAATGGCTAACAATAGAAATGGTGTCAGCGACATAAAATGAGGAATCCGCGACCTAGAGAATCCGAGGAAAAAGAAAAGACAATCGAGGTTGCGACAAGGAAATTGTGAGTGCGACATCAAGCTGTAAGAGCAAAGTGATAAAGGCAACCATTCGGTCACTACATATTTTTTAGGTCACGACCAATAAAAGAAGATGAATTGAGAAGAAACTGTTGTGACTAAGAAATGAGGTTGCAACAGAATGGGGAGAAATGATGTCGCGACATGCTTTTAAGGTCGCGACATAGATTTCAGCAGGGAAAAGAAACGATCAGGTTGCGATAAGAAATTGTGGTCGCGACATCAACTGCAAGAAACAAGAGAAAGTTGTCGCAACCAGAGTCATCACTGCTAGATACTAACATGGTCACGACACAACAATCCAAGTCGCGACTGCAAATTGATGATTCTCAGAAAAAATTGCTAAGTAAATGAAAACAACATGAATTTCTAAGTTGCAACATGAATAGACAAAAGAGTTAAAGATGTCGCGACAAGGAATTCATGTCACGACCACTAATCAAAGCAACTTCCAGAAATTAGTCGCAACAAAAAAATCAAGTCGTGACTCAACAATTGCAAGAACAGACTGAAAGGAAGGTTGCGACCAGTTTCCTGAGGTCACGACAGACTTGACAGATCTAAAGCACACATGATGTCGCGACAAGATTCTGAGGTCGCGACCTAAAATAGTAAGCTGGGTCATTGATTTTAGGGAAAATCCATCTGGAGCCTTGGAGTCAGACCTAATTTCAAAAGGTTATAAATAGGCTTAAACGCAAAAGAGTGACTAGTTTTTTGGAAACCTTTGTACGGGAGGACGAAGGGAGAGACTCCTTTTGTATATTTTAGAATAGAATTTTCTTTTCTTTTCTTTTCTTTTCTTTTTCTGGATCTGAATCAGTAATCTGTTTAGAATGTAGAAGCTAAATTTAATTTTTCTCTCTTTTCCCGATTCGACTGGAATCAATGAAGTTCGAAGCGATTTTGGAGTCGTTTCTTCAATGAATTATAGTTACGATTAGGATGTTCTTGATGATACTCCATTTTTCGATTGTGATTACGTAATTGAAACACGGCTTCCATTAGATGGACCTACTGTTAGTTACAGTCTTTTCATCTTGAATTGGAAGGAATTTCTTGAAATTGGGATTTTGATTTTATTTGATTGATGTTGTTTGTAGATTGAGTTGTTCCCCGATAGTAGTGCAGGAATACCATCGAGATTGTTTCACCGCTTTGATTTCAAGCCCTTTGAGTGACACAAGATGGAAATTCTGAGCTCGGAACATTTAACTTGTTGGTATGTTAGATTATCATTGAAGAACTAGGAGCTCACGAGTTCATTCGATGAATTTCAATTCACTACCATAGTTGAGGTTGAAGGGAATTATTTATCAATTTAACTCATGAAGTTTTCACCTTAATATGTTGGATAGATCTTGATCTGTGGTAAATTTGAGATCTAATCAAGGAGAAGGAAAAAACCATCATATCTAAAGGATGGTATCAACCATTTTGTAGAAGTTTTGTAATGACCGGACTTGGGATCTGCGAATCTGCGGAGTCTAGGGTATGAAGTATTGAAAAGAAAAATACGAGATCTTATAAAGAGTGTTTTGAATACAAGTAACTGATTAGATCCTTTGCTTTGAAAGAAGGGACCTCCCAATTAGTGGAATAATGGAGAATCTAGCTGCATTATTAGAAGATCTTTGACAAATCAAATCTAAAATCGGGATAGAAAGAATCGAGGAATTAAAATGCGAGAAATTAGTTCACAACAATTTCATCTCAGTGTTCATTTCTAGCAGAGATCCGATTCAGTGCAGTTTATTTGTTAGTTCAATTCAATTTTTATTTTAATTGGATGAATGTAATATAGGATTATCTTGTCTTTTAGATTTCAGTTTTTCAAACTATTGCAGGAGAGTTCAAATAGTGTGGATCTAGAGTAGTTAAGGGTGGTGTTCCAACATTCTTGTCAATCTTAGTAGGAATGATATCGGACTTACATCCGATTTTACTACTTGTATGACCTGTGCACTTGCGGAGTGTCATAGAACTAAACCCATTATTAATTTCAGAACATAAAATCCAGTTCATTGTTTTTCAAGCAACTATATTGGTGACATAGATATTAGGAAAATTGTAGGCTCTGTATAAGTGTTAAATTGGGTGGTTTAAATTGTATTTTCCTGAACAACGAGCATTGAGCCGTTTTCTTTAGTTTGGCATTCAGAGTTGTCTTCTTCAGTTTGGCGTTCAGAACTATTTTCTCCAGTTTATCTTTCAGAGCCGTTTCCTTCAATTTCGCGTTCAAATTCATTTTCTTCATTCATTTTCTTCAATTTGGTGTTTAAAGCCTTTTTCTTCAGTTTGGCGTTCAGAGTCGTCTTCAGTTTGGCATTCGATCCATTTTCTTCAATTTGGCATTCAAATCTGTTTTCTTCAGTTTGGAATTCAGAGTCATCTTCTTCAATTTGGCGTTCATAGTTGTTTTCTCCAGTTTAGCGTTTAGAGCCACTTTCTTCAATTTGGCGTTCAGATTCGTTTCCTTCAGTTTGTCATTCAGAGTGGTTTCCTTCAGTTTGGCATTCAAAGTCATTTTCTTCAATTTGGCATTCAAAGTCGTTTTCTTCAGTTTTGCATTCATAACTATTTTCTTCAGTTTGGTGTTCAGATTCGTTTTCTCTAGTTTAGCATTCAGAACCATTTCCTTCATTTTGGGGTTCAGAGCCATTTTCTTCAATTTGGCGTTTAGAGCCTTTTTCTTCAGTTTGACATTCAAAGCCTTTTTCTTTAGTTTGGAGTTCAGAGTCGTTTCCTTCAGTTTGGCAGTTAGAGTTGTTTTCTTCAGTTTAGCGTTCAGATCCGTTTTCTTCAGTTTGGCGTTCAGAGCCGTTTTCTTCAGTTTGGCAGTCAGATCCACTTTCTTCAATTTGGCGTTCAGAGTCATTTTCTTCAGTTTGGCATTCAGATCTGTTTTCTTCAGTTTTGTTTTCAGATCCGTTTTCTCTAGTTTAGTGTTGATGAGTGTGAAACTCATGTATTTCTAAGTCCATTTTTCATGTATATATGAGGCTTAAAAGTCTAATTTAATGCAAAATTATGGATTCTTCACCCAAATTGGTGATTTACAGGAAATTAGAGAAAAGAAGCAAAAATCAACAAGAAAAGTAGCAAAAGTGGCTAAGGCAGGAAATGCTAAATGTCGTGACAAATTTCACCATTGTCGTGACAAAAACTCAAGACAAACATCAGAAGAAATGTCACAACAATCGGAGCCTTGTCACGACAAATATTGAGAAGAGCCCTTAAGGAAGCAACAAAACCTTTGTCACAACATTTCTGAACTTTGTCGCGACATGGTCAAGACAGAAGATAGCTAAAAGAATGTCGCGATTTGTCGTGACATATTATGAGCAGAAGGCAGAAAAAGTCTGTCGTGACATTTCACAACTCTATCACAACAAAGAACAAGACAAATTGTAATAGAACATTGTCGCAGCAATGGAATTGTGTCGCGACAAAAGATGAGCAAAAATCATGAAGAAACACTGGAATTATGTTGCGACATAGCAAAGTTTGTCACGACAAAAGCAAGCAAGAGTTCACAAAAGTTTGTCGCGATAATTGTTTTTATGTAGCGACAAAACCTCCTGAGATTAGCAATACATGGCAAGGAAAGAATGTCATGACATAATAAACTTTGTTGCGACAATTATGAGATGGAGTAAGTTGAACTTTGTCGCGACATTACCAAAGTTTGTCGACACAATTTAAGGAGAAGGCAAAGAACTTTGTTGCGACAATAATAAGTTTGTTGTGATAATCACTTAAGAGTAATGCCAGTTAGAAATGTTGCAACAAATCTACAACAAAAGATGAAGACAAATGCCAGATAGTGTTGAGCTTGAGTGAAGTAAAAATGCAAGAGGAGGAGATAAGCTCTGAGGAGCTTATTTTAAAAGAGTTGCCTAAGCATTTGAAGTATGTATTCCTCGGAAAGGAAATATCAAAACCATAGATTATAGTAGCAAATTTGACTACAGAAAAAGAGCAAAAGGTGGTGGAAATTCTGAGAAAGCACAAGGAGGCTATTGCTTGGTCAGTAGAAGATCTAAAAGGGATCAGCCCATCAATCTGTATGCACAAAATCCTTATGGAGGAGAATGCAAGGACTTCTATAGAACACCTGAGGAGATTGAATCCAGTTATGAAAGAAGTAGTGAAGAAAGAGGTCCTTAAATGGCTGAATGAGAGCTTTATATATGCCATATCATACAGCCCTTGGGTGAGCCCAGTGCATGTGGTTCCAAAGAAGGGTGGAATGACAATGATCAAAAATGAAAAGAATGAGTTGATACCCACAAGAATAGTGATAGGATGAAGAGTCTGCATAGACGACAGGAAGTTGAATACTGCAATAAAGAAGGATCACTATCCTTTACCATTGATTGACCAGATGTTGGATAGATTGGTAGGGCATCCTCATTACTGTTTCTTGGATGCCTATCCAGGGTACTATCAAATAGCCATAACACCTGAGGACCAAGAAAATACCACTTTCACATGCCCATATGTCACCTTTTCTTTTAGAAGGATGTCATTTGGACTATGTAATGCTCATAAAACTTTTCAAAGATGTATGATGTCCATCTTCTCATATTTACTAGAGGAGGTTATGGAAATTTTTATGAGTGATTTCTCTGTATGTGGGTCAAGTATTGAGAAATGCTTGGAGAATTTGGGAACTGTACTTCAAAGGTGCAAGGAAAAGAACCTAGCTCTAAATTGGGAAAAATGTAATTTTATGGTAACTGAAGGCAATGTCCTAGGTCATAAAATTTATGCAGTAGGCTTGGAAGTAAACCAAGCTAAGATTTCTCTAATAAAAACTCTAATGCCACCAACTACAGTGAAAGGTATCAGGAGTTTTCTAGGGCATGCAGGATTTTACAAAAGGTTCATAAAATATTTCTCCAAAATTGCAAGACCACTATACAAACTGCTAGAGAATGATGTAAAGTTTGAATTTAATGAAGCTTGCAGGACTACATTTGAAGATATCAAGGCTAAATTGATCATAGCTCCCATTATGGCAACACCATACTAGATTAGAAACTTTGAGATCATGTGTGATGCCAATGACTATGCAATGGAAGTAGTCTAGGGATAAAGGACAAAGAAGATCTTCAGAGCTATTTATTATGCTAGCAAAACATTCAATGAGACTCAAGAAAACTACTCCACCACAGAGAAAGAAATGATGGCAATGGTTTTTTCTTGTGAGAAATTCAAGCCATACATATTAAGATCTCATGTCATCATACACATAGAACATGCAGCAATCAAATACTTGATGGCAAAGAAGGATGCCAAACCCAGACTCATCATATAGGTGCTATTGTTGTAAGAATTTAACATAGAGATCAGGGATAAAAAGGCAATGATAATGTGATAGATGATCACTTATCCAAAATAGAGAAGCCCAATGAAGATGAAATAGAGACTAAAATTGAAGAAAAGTTCCCTAATGAGCAGTTGTTTCAAGTAACAGTCCAAGTACCTTAGTATGTTGATCTAATGATTTACCTAGCATGTAGTATTATGCCACCATAACTAACCTATCAGCAGAAGAGGAAATTGAGAACATATGCCAAATTTTATATATGGGATGACCCATTGCTATTTAGAAAAGGGGCAGACCAGATTATCAGGAGATGTGTACTTGAAGCTGAACAAGCAGAAATTTTAGACAAGTGTCATGCATCACCATATGGAGGTCACTTTACAGGAGATAAAACAGCCTAGAAAATTCTCCAATCAGGATTCTATTTGCCAACTTTATTCAAAGACAATTATGGGTGGGTCAAACATTGTGATAGATGTTAGAGAATGGGGAACATAAATAGAAGAAATGAGATGCCTCTACAAGTGATCCTAGTGATGCAGATTTTTTATGTATAGGGCATTGACTTCATGGGACCTTTCCCACCATCATTTGGAAATCTATACATTCTTCTAGCTGTGGATTATGTATCTAAGTAGGTTGAAGCCATTGCTTGTCCTAGGAATGATGTCAACACAATTGTGGGATTTATTCAAATAAACATCTTGAACAACTATGGAGCCTCCAAGACCATCATCAGTGATTTGGGAAGCCATTTTGCAAACAAATGGTTTGCAAAACTCTTGAGTAGATATGGAGTAAGACATGCTATGGGATTGGCTGATCACCCCCAATCAAATGGGTAAGCAGAGATATCCAATAGGGAGATCAAAAACATATTGGAGAAGATAGTGAACACAAGCAAAAGAGATTGGTCAATAAAGCTAGATGATGTATTGTGGGCTTATAGTACTGCTTATAAGTCTCTTATTGGAATGTCCCCATACAGGATTGTGTTTGGAAAGCCTTGTCATATGCCACTTGAGCTTGAATATAAGGTTATTTAGGTAATCAAGAAGCTAAATCTGGACTGCTAAGCTGCTAAGGAGAAGAGATTACTTTAGTTGGATGGACTGGAAGAGCTAAGAAATGAAGCATATGACAATGCCAAAATCTACAAGGATGAGACTAAGAGATGGCATGATCAAAGAATTCTAAGAAAGGAGTTCACGGTAAGAGAGGTAGTCCTACTATACAACTCCAGGCTCAAACTCTTTCCATGAAAGCTTAATTCTAGATGGAGTGGTCCTTACACAGTTATTGCAGTTACACATTTTGGAGCAGTGACACTGAGAACAAATTCAAGGAATGAGTTAAAAGTGAATGGTCAAAGACTAAAGCATTATATTGGAGGAATTGTGAATGAAGAACAATCTTAGATATGAATTTATGAATAGATTGCTAAAATGAGAGCATGTTGAAGCAATGTCTAGCTAAAGACATAAAATTGAGCAGCTTCTTGGGAGGTAACCCAAGCAATTTTCATTTTCTTTAATAATTTGGATTAATTTAATTTGTTTTAAGTCTTGATTTCAAGTTTGATTTTAAATTTAGTTGAATTTTATTGTTGTTTTTCAGAACAAGGAAGCTAAATATTAAATTGAGGTTATTATCAATGAGAAGCTTGGATGCAATGAATGAACTTTTGCAATATGAAGAGAAAAGCATACTCTACAATTGTGAGAAGTTTCCAATTATCTTTCTTAGTAAATTTTTATATTTTCTGTATAATTGCATATATTGTTGGGTGAATAAATTGAATTTAATTGTCCATGCTTGAATTGAGATACTTAGTTAAGGTTAAATTTGTATTCACAAGCATGAATCGAGAGATTAGAATGTATAGCATGTTGTCTAGTAAATTAACATGATTAAAATGGCTAAAAATTTTAAGATTTAGATGAAATGCTAAATTTTGTCATGACAAATACTAGTCCAACCTTTCTTAGTTTAGATCCAGTTTATCGTGACATTGTGATTTCTTGTTACGACATTTGTATGTCGCGACATTTAAAACCTTTGTCGTGACAAACGTTCACTGTGGAGGCTTAATAGTCTGTCGCGGCATTAGTTGCCTGAAAAGTCAGTATTGCGACATTATTTTAGCTTTCATAGTCATTTATTTGTCGTGAAAATTCGGGTTTGCGACTTATAATTTTGTGTTGCGACATCAAATTCTTATGTCATGACATAATTTTTAGACTTCAAAGCTATTGTTTTTTCACGACATAGACAAAAGTTTGTCACGACAATTCAATTGTCACAACAAAATTTTGGGCCTATAAATTGGAACTTCAAACGTTTTGAATTTGAAATATCATCTTCTCTCAAACCTTTGGAGCCCTATAACATTTCCTCATCCTTTTCAAAACCCTAAAAACCAAATCCAGATACCTATAATGTCTGAGCAACAAAGTGTGATTCCCAATCTTAACAAAATCATGGAGGAGTATGTTAGAAGTGAAGAAGAAGCAACTCTGGAGCTTCAGATTGTTGTAACTAAAGAGGAACAACCCGAAGTAAGGACAAAGACAAAGCCACCAATTGATGAAGGGAGAAAGAGGAAGAGGAATGCAAAAGAAGGAGAAACAGAGCAAGAGAAAGAGGATGAGGCTGACGAGTTTGTATCAGACGAAGCATTTGTTGTCATGAAAAACACAATGCTAAAAAAAGACTTCATAGGCGAAAGAGGTTTCAAGCAACTCATATCACCATTCAACGAAGTGATTGAGAAGAGATGATGGAGTCTACTATGCGAGCACCATTCAACTAGGTTTACCTCATTAGTAAGGGAATTCTATGCAAATCTAGTGGGGAAGAAAGACAAGACTTGCTATGTTAGGGGGAAGTGGATCTCCTTCAACAAGGAGAGCATAAACAAGACGTTTAAGCTAAGTGAGTAGAAGGATGGGTCTAAATTCAAGAAGTTGCATAAAGATCCAGACCACCAGAAGATAGTAGAGTTGATCACAGCTGGGAAAGGGGAATGGAATGCCACTAAGAAGAACCCCTTTGACTCTATATTTAGAGGGTCACTAACTGAGGAAGCCAAAGTCTGTTTTACTTCCTTAGCTCAGTCCTGATGCCTTCCAAGCACTTAAGTACAATGCGAAAGGAGGAAGCAATATTATTGTATGTCATCCTGAAGGGGTACAAGATGAGTGTGGGTAAGATAATAGAGAAATCTATCCTAAACTACTACAGCAGCAAATACAGAGGTCTCATCCCACACCCTTAAACCATAACCAGGTTGTGCATACTAGGAAGGGTGGAAGGCAACTGGGAAGAAGAGGAAAGATGCTCCAGGACCCCTCCCCTCACCCTCACTAGCATAACCAAGCCTCCATCCAACAACGGCAAAGAGAAGGTACAAGAAAGAGAAGCTAAGAATATTTAGCAAGCCCTTGTAGTATGCAATATAGAAAGAAGAGAAGAAAGGCATAGCAGTCCAAGTTTTGACTGGATGCATGATCCACTAGTTGAAACTTACCATAATGAGCAAGCTAAAAGCTCCATGCAGCAAGAAAGCAATGCAGAGCTCATAGCAATGATGATAAGGATGGAGCAAAGGATGAGAGAAAGAGAGACAACCAACTGGGAGCTCAATTGCAACTAAGAGATAAATATTTTTGAGTTAAGAAGAAGGGACCAATACATGGAGAAGACCATAAAGCAAAGAGATCTGGAGTGGAAGAAATAGCTGGAGGAGAGAGATGAAAAGTGGAGAGAAGAGTTGAGGATAGAGGACATAGCTTTTTGGGAGGAGTCAGGCAAGAAAGAATATGAACTATGTAAAATGCTGGAAACAAGAGACAATAACATGAAAGAATTTTTTGTCTCTAGGGATGAAGCCTTGCTGAACATACTACACCACTACAGTGAGAGTCTAAGGCTAATGACTCGAGAGCAGATCAACATAAGAGCAACCTTAGAGTCCATAGGGAAAAGGCAGTGTGAGTTGACTAAGGCAAATGGAAAAATCCTCAATTAGGTGATGACAACAGTGTCACAGAAGAAGAAGGTGTCACTGCCAAAAAACAAAATCTCTAATTATGTGCCTTTTATAATAGTGCCTCCTGATGTGCAGAACCCTACAATACCATATAGTCAACCACCTAAACCTGAACCAATACCCTTTTGCCCTCCAAGACAATTTATAGACATCCCAATTCAAACTAAAAAAAATCCATTTTTCCATAATCAAACCTCTAAGAGAACCTTCAAAAAGCCCAGTAGATCCTAAGGAAAAGCAAAAACAATAAGTGTCTTTTGTGTGTAGTTGTTTGATCTCAAATGTTCTTTGTAATTGCTCCATTGATTTTTTTTTTAATAAAGTCTCTTTAATGAATATGTGCAAATTGTGTTTTGTGTGAATACTTTTGCAATTGTGTACATACTTTGAATGCTGAGGGCTGTAAGTTTGATTGTTTGGTTAAGATGGAATGATTTTTGTTGAGTTATCAATGCTATGACAATTAGACTGAAATGAATTGTTGACTCAAATGGAACTTCTGAAGTTTACTATAGCATAGTAACATGTTTAGAAACCAAACAAGAAAATCTGTAGATGAAATTGGGCAAAATAAGTTGAACATGATTGAAAAGTTGTGATGTAAATGGAAAATAGGCTGAAATTTTCGAATCTTAAGAATTGAAGTTGATGACAATGCTGATTAGACTGATATTTCTAGTTTGCTTGAGTAGTACAATTCAAATAATGACTAAAAACAATGAGTAGCACATTGGTCATAGTACCTTGAAAACTGATTAAGCTTAGGTTAGGAACACCTTATTGGATTTATCATAATTTTAGTCTCAAATGGTCCTAGAACTTGTTATATTATTATTGAGGCAAAATCCACAGGCATCCTGACTAAGCGAAATGATTTAGGCCATCCTTGGAAAGTTTGAGTCTTTCAAAGCCTATATGCATATATGCATACACCTTAGTACCCTATTTGAGCCTAATGTCAATTTCATCATCAAAGCCACATAAAAGAACCTTAACCCTTCCTTAAAAAATCTAATCCTTTAGTAAAATAACCCTTATTTGCCCAATTTGTAGAATGAATACAAAGAAATTAATCAAGAGGACAAGTTTGGGGGAGTACAAATTTGGAAAGAAAAGAATGATGAAAATTAAGGATGTGAAAGGAGAATCAATTGAGAAAAGATGTATTAAAGAAGGTGTATAACAGAAAATTGAGAAGTTGAAAAAGAATACAATTTCAAAGAGGGAATGAGTTTTGCTTTGTAGTCTTCCTCCCATAAGCCATTAAGTTCTTAGGGGAGTTCTACACCTAGTACCCTGATGCCAACTAGTATGGGAGTTACTAACCCAGAAGCATTAAGGGTGTTGAAAGCTTAGAAGTAAAACATTGCACCATTCCCAAAACCTTGAACAAAATGAAAAGAAAAGATGCTTCTGGAAAAGGAACTAAATTGAAAGTAAATAGTGGAAAATGAAAAAGCCACAATGAAGATTATGTAAAAAGATGCACCAAACCAAGTTTGAGGGTGTTTTTAAAGGTTGTTTTGAGTAGAAAAGAGAGGATGAGCAGTTTGAAGGCAAAATACTGAATAGTATGAGCACATTGGGTGAAATTGAGCCTAAAATGTCCAATCAACTACCTAAAACCCAAGCCATCTATTACAAGCCTAAAAGACCTATTTGATCTTGAGGGTGGTGAGTTGCCTAAATTAGTGGAGAGTAATATGACTAACAAGCCTATGAAACTTAAGTAACTATGAAGAGACTTTCATTCTTTTATAATATGTCTCATAAGGCTACCTAACCTAAAAATTAGTCATAAAGGGAAGACCAACACACACTTTCACATCAGAGGTCAAGAATTGTATTGTTTACATTCTATGAATTACCTGCTATTTTGAATAATCTGAATTGAAAATCTTTAGGATTCATAAATTAAAGTTTAGTTGGAATTGATATAACAACTAAAATTTTATTGAGGCCAAATTGCTGATAATTTTGAAGAGATGATTAAAAAGAAAAATGTCCTTAAAATCATGCTTTAATTGTTTAAGGACAAACAAGGAGTCTTTTCTTTACTTGGGAACAAGCAACACTTTAAGTTTAGGGAAGTTTGATGAGTGTGAAACTCGTCTATTTCTAAGTCCATTTTTCATGTATATATGAGGCTTAAAAGTCCAATTTAATGCAAAATTATGGATTCTTCACCCAGATTGGTGATTTGCAAGAATTTAGAGAAAAGAAGCAAAAATTGGCAAGAAAAGCAATAAAAAGCGGCTAAGAGCGAGAAATGTTGAATGAATGACAAATTTCACCATTATCATGACAAAAACTTCAAGGCAACGGTAGAAGAAATGTTGCGACAATTGGAGCCTGCAATCTTCTGATATTGAGAAGAGCCTAAGACGCGGAGCCTTTGTCGGCATTTTTTGAACTTTGTCGCTACACAGTCAAATAGAAGACAATTGAAAGAATGTAGCGACATTTATCAGTTTTGTCGCGACATATTATGAGCAGAGCGTAGAAAAAGTCTATCACGACAAAGAACAAGGCAAATGGCAATAGAACATTGTCACAATAATGGAATTGTGTCGTGACAAAAGATGAGTATAAATCTTGAAGAAACACTAGAATTATGTCACGACATAGCAAAGTTTGTTGTGACAAAATTAGGCAAGAGTTCACAAAAGTTTGTTGTGATAATTGTTTTTATGTCACGACAAAACCTCCAGAGATCAGCAGTACATGGCAAGGAAAGAATGTCACGACATAATAAACTTTGTCGCTACAATTATGAGATGGAGTGAGTTGAACTTTGTCGTGACATTACCAAAGTTTGTTGTGACACAATTTAAGGAGAAGGTAAAGAACTTTATCGCGACAATAATAAGTTTGTCGTGGCAATCACTCAAGAGGAATGCCAGTCATAAATGTTGCGACAAATCTACAACAAAAGATGAAGACATGGAAGCTGACAATTATCAAAGGCTAAAACTGAAGACATAGCAACAATTGTCGCGACAAGGCCACGACAGAGCCTGAAGACAAAAACAGATGCTACAATGTCATGACATTATTTATTTTCGACAATGAATCAAATTGGGCCTACACAGAAACCCATTAAATCTGCCTATAATTTCGGCCCAGCATTTATGAGGCCTATAAATAGAAAGAGATTGGGCATCAAAAAGAGGGGATCAATCATCGAGGTAGCATCTTCAGAGGAGAGCAGAGAGAGAGACTGAGCTTTTGTACATATTTTTATTTTATTTTTCATTTTTCATTTTTCATTTTTGAGGTTTAGAATAGTTTACTTGGGCTGCAATATTGAGTTGGGATCTTTGTGTATCAAGCTTCATTTCTGTCTGAACTTGAATGGAATCAGGAAATATTTATGGAAATCATTTTTATTCAGTTTTGATTATAGTTTCAATGAATTTGTTTAATCAAGTAGTCATTGTTGCTTGTGATCCAATTATGGAAGGCTAAGCTCCCTCTGGGAAGGGATTGGTGTTTGGTTATCATTTTTGTAGTATTTAAATTAATGTTATAATCTGAATATTGGATTGATCTAATTGGTACTGTTATTTAAAAAAGTTGTTCTAAGTATCAGTAGAATATACCTAGAAATGAGCTGTATCAGTGCTCTGATTTCCAAGACCCTTTGAGTGACACAAAGAAATGAGTTCCTGAGAGTAGAGAGCAGTAGCCTTGGGGGTATGCTAGATTGATATATTTAGAACTAATATACTCTGAGTATCACTTTGATGAATCACAAGTGATGTTCTAACCTCTAACTTCAAGGTTCCCTTCTAGGTGACAGCAGAAGTGTGTTCCCAAGGCATAAGGACCATCTTGTGGTTTATTAGTTTGATACTTAGAGGTTTCATCTCAATTTGGTAGAATGTTTGTGCTCTTGTAATATGGGAGTGATTATTCTGATCAAATTGCAGAGTGAGATACCAATTACTTTGAAGAATGCTTGTGTTGTCTTGTCTATGAGGACAAGGCGACTTGATCTTGAGAAATGGTTTGTGAAATCTTGTGTGGCGACCCAGGCCCGGCCGGCCAGATTAGTGAGTCGAACCCGAAGCCGAGGACGTTCGTTTTATTTCTTTTAAAGTCATTAATCAAATCTCCTTTGGTTATTGTTTTATTTGGTTTTAGTTTTCAAAGTGTGACGAGATCCCGACTCGGCAGGTTGCGAGATCAAGTGGGCGGTTTACTTTCAGGCATTTTCAATTATCTTATCAAAACATTTGGCTTGTTTTATTCATTTAAATTTTAAATTTCGCGAAGCATTTTCATTTGGGTAAGCCCGCCCAAAAACATTCACGCATTAAAGACTCATACCACTTACATTTAACAAAATGCATTTACAAAAATAATGATTCAGAGTTCAAACTGTTTTATAAAATATCAATGTTCGAAAGAAATGGAGTAATGCATATGACGAAGCATACTCCGTAATTCCTTCTCTATGACTCTGAGCTCCTCGACCTTGGGTATTGCTTGATGTACATCCGCGGTACCTGGCATTGATAAAAACAATACGCTAAGCATTTTCCATGCTTAGTGGTTCTCTGATTCACGTATTCCATTTTCCATACTAAATCATGCATTTATCAAAATAATTCTTTTATACAATATCGGTGTAATGTAAAGATATATACAAATACACTTTTCAATACCATCGTTTAGTTGTTAGTTTGTGATTCCCACATATAACTATAAATTGGACATCCCACGACAGATTCGATTGGTGAATCACACCATTTGTCATTAATTAGTAATGTGGTTTCACATTCAATAATACCGTCTTACATATGACTATAGAATTCGGCATTCACGGCCAGTTCGAGTTGGTGAATCCTGTCACATTTTGTCATTCGATAGTAATGTGATTTGGCGTTCAATATTACCTTCTCATATGACTATAGAGTCGACATTCACGGCTTGGTCGATTGGTGAATCATGTCATATCAGCCAGTAGCAATGTGATTTCGCATTTGACAAATCTGGTTACCTTCATAGAATTCAGTTGGTGAATCCACGTCATGTTGATGCATTCAATAAAACGGTTCAAATCAATTTACTTTTATGCAATAAATTAAACATGGCTGAATACACGCATACGTGCCAATATTTGTCAAACATTTCAAATACTAATCATTTGAATCAACATACATATATATATCTTCGCAAATAGAGAGCAATATGAGAATAAGAAGTGTGGTGTTGAACAAACTAGAATATAGAACCAAGTATAGAACAAACCAATTATCGATTCCGTTTCTTCTGATGTCAATCCTAGGTGGTGTATCGTCTTCACCACTTTTTAGTCAAATCTGATTTATTCACTCTTAGTGATTAAGCAAATAATCATACTAAGAATATCGCGACAGCGAAACTTTGCGGGTCGGCGAGGAATGCGGTACGTTTTGACTTAGTCTCATCCTTATTCTCCTAAGAGTCTACTTTACTCATAAATTGGAATCATTTCAATCGGATTATCCTAACTAAAGTTGTAACATTTTCAACAACTAATAAATTACCTATTACTGCAGGGACAGTTTGTATTGCTCATTTCCGGGGTCTTAACTTCTGTTTGACTCTAGGTCTTTGTACTCATTTAAAGCTAAGGTGCTAAGGTTCTATTCCAGCTGAATGCCCAATTCAGCACGAAACTCAATTACGTCGAAACAGCCGGACCTTTCTATGTTCAAGTGGAACCAGAATTTGGCTTGCACATAGCCCCACTTTGGTGAGTGAATTTTTAGGCCACTTAGGATCAGAATTTGGTGATTACCTATTCTTTAAGTTTGGTTCTCCTTGAAGTCTATTTTCGTAGCCACTTGAATCACTCAAATCCGGATGAAATGAGCAAGTTATGGCCAAAATACGGGTCGAAGCAGGGAAAACGAGCGGGGTGTCTGGGTACACCCCCAAAGTGTCTCAGGTACACTTTGACACAGTGGGGTGTGCCGGTACTACTGTTCGTAATACCGGTACACCTTCCAATGCCAGATTTTGTATTTTTCCCACTTTTGATGCCAATTCACTCCATACAAGCTTCTATAATTCATAATACCTCAAAAACGACTTGGAATTCATCCTAAAACAATTCCACAACACTTAAATTGGTGCTATGGAACCTCAAACACAAAACCTTAGGTGAAAATCCAAAGACACTACCTAAGGTCCACAATTCTTTATAAGCTTCATAAATGTGATGATTCCATGGTTATTTTCCACCAATTGAGGTTTTACTCTCATAACCCCAACAATTCAAGGTTTGTGTGATCTTTACGAAACACAGACAAAAGGAGCATCAATCTCCATACCAAAACCCTTAGGATTCATATCAAAACCAAAATAAGTTCCATACCTTGATCTTCTTCTCCTCTTCCTTCTTCTTCCCTTCTCTCTTCCTCCTCTTGGCTCTCTCCTTCTCCTCTAGGGTTTCTTTAGGGCAAACTTTGAGACAAAAATGAAATTTTGGACTTATTTTCTTCCTTTAAAATATCATCTTTCATTAATTACCCAATTTAGTCCTCATCTCTTAAGATTTTACTTGTCTTTATTTTATTTGTGGTGTGGCCCATCTCTACTCCCTTTATGATTTTATCACCCTTATGACATTTACAATTTTGTCACGTTTAGTGCCAAAATTTCGGGTTCACTAATTTATCATTTCATAACTTGTCAATTTACCAATTTTTCCGAAAAAACACAAGTTTGGCTCAATTTATACCCAAAATATATAATAAAAATTCTAGGGTATTTTTGGGGCGTTACAATTCTCCCCCACTTAAGAAAATTTTGTCCTCGAAATTTACCTTAGTTAAGCGATTCAGAATCTTCTTTGCTTGGCATGCGTTTCTTCCACTTTCCCAGTGGCTTCTTTGGTCTTGTGATTTCTCACAACACGACTAGCGGAATCTTCTTGTTCATAATTCTTTCCACTTCGAGCCAAAGTCTCTACTGGCTCTTCTTAGACTATCATCAAATCCGGATCTAAGCTCGATTGTCTCCGAAGGGGAAGCTACGTGTGTCGGATCGAGCGATACCTCCGTAGCATTGAGACATGGAAAACATTATGGATCTTTTCCAAGTCGGATAATACTAATCACGTATGCTTCTTGGACCCACTTTTTCGATTACTTCATACGGGCCGATAAATCTAGAGCTCGGCTTGCCTTTTGAATCTCATCACCTTCTTCAAGGCGATACTTTTAAAAACACTTTTCACCCGACCTCATATGAATATCTTTTCTCTTCATGTCGGTATATGACCTGTCACGTCGGTGGCCACTTTTGTCTCTCTAATCATTTAACTTTTTCTTAGTTTCTTGTATCAAATCGGGCCAATCACTTTGCCAACCAATTCCGTCCAACACAACGATTGTTCTGCATTTCTTCCATAGAGCCTCGTAAGGGCGTCATTCCCGATACTTGATTGGAAGCGTTATTACCTGGAATTCAGCGAGGATATGTCGATCCAAGCTTCCCTCGTAGTCGTGCCTGACTCACCATATCTTGAATTTGGATCACTCTCTCGATTGTCCATCATAGTCTGCTTGAATTGGGCTATCTTGAAATTAGTCGGTGCCCATGGCCTCTTGTAATTTTCCCCAAGAAATCTCGAGAGTAAACCTCGGATCGGTCTGATATAAATGGATCACGAGAGATCGAATTAATGGCAGAACTATTTCCTTGATATACGGCTGCGCTGGCTTGTCAGCGAATGGTCGGTTCTCCAGCTGATAGAAGTGAGCTGACTTGGTCAATCGGTCCACTACGACCCAAACTGAGTCATGCTTCCTCCCTGTCAATGGTAACCCAACCACAAAGTCCATGGTTATTCGGTCCCATTTCCACTCTGGTATTCTGATAGGCTGCAATAATCCCGAAGGAACTTGATGCTCTGCCTTTACTGCTGACACGGACATGGGTTACAAATTTGATATCTCTTTTCATTCAGGACCCACGAAATGACATTTTCAATCTTGATACATCTTTGTGCCTACTAGGGATGGATAGCAAAAGATCCACTATGTGCCTCTTCAAGTATAAAAACTTTTCTCAATTCATCATCGCCGGTTACGAACCCGATCCTTATATGTCCTGACCCTCCATTTTTCATTCCTTTGTGAACTTCGGTTTCTTTACCATCTCAATCGTCTATTATGGCGAAATTTTCTCATCTTTCTTTTTGTGCCTCTTCTTTTCGATTCAACAAATTCGGTCTAGCTATCAATTCTGCCACTCTTGCATACCATCGTCGATAATGACAAATTGGCATTTAACGCTCAGCGTTTGCCTTGTCTTCTACTTTCGAGGCATCGGCCACTACATTGGCCTTTCGAGTTGATAATCGATCAACGGTCATAATCTTTCAATTCGATCCATCTCCGCTGTCTCAAGTTAAGCTCTCTAGAGGGCAAATACTTAAGACTCTTACGACTAAGTAAATAAAACATTTTCTCCATACAAATAATGTCTCCAAATTTTCAACGCAACAATTGCGCTAATTCCAAATCATGCGGTAGTTCTTTCTACGTGGCTTCAATTGTCTCGCATAGGCTACCACTTTACCCTCTTGCATTAGTACACATCCGAGTCCATTTAGTGAAGCATCACTATAAATCACATATTCTTTACCGCAGGTCGGCTGAGTTAGCACTGGAGCCTCGGTTAAGAATGCTTTTAGCTTTTCAAAACTTCTTTGACATTTTTCACCTATCCATACTTTGCATTTTTCTCGGAGCACCTCACTGGGTTTAATCATAGAAAACCCTTAACAAATCTTCAGAGTAACCTCGCTAGTCCTAGGAAACTACGTGATATCGTCACATTTCTTGGTGGCTTCCATCTTCGAGACAACCCGGGGCTTCTATTTTCTGGATCTACTCTGATTCCTTCTTTCGACATACAATGCGCCCAAGAAAGGACACTCTGGGCCAACCAAAACTCACACTTGTCGTAGTTTCGCATACAATTGCTCTTTCTCAAAGTCTCCAAGACTACTCGAAGGTGTGTGTCAAGTGACTTTCGATCTTTCGAATACACAAGAATGTCGCCTATGAACACCACGACAAACTCGATCCACATACGGCTCCGAAACACGATTCATTAGTCCATGAAAGCCTGAGCATTGGTCAAACCAAACGCATTACAAGGAACTCATAATGTCCAGACCGTGTTCTAAACGCCGTCTTATGCACATCTAAGATCTTTAATTTCAATCGATGATACCCGCATCTCAAGTCAATCTTCGAAAAGATATCATGACCTTTCTAATTGGTCGAACAAATTATCACCTGCAACGGATACTTATTCTTTACGGTCAACTTGTTCGCCTGTCTATAATCACATAGCCGGCGTGTAACATCTTCGACAAAAAGCATGGGAGCTCCCATGGTGATATTAATTTGGTCGAATAAACCTTTTCAATAGGCCAGAATCGAATTTTCAATTCCTTTAGCTCAAGTGGAGCCATTCTATACGATGTAATAGATGCCGGTGTAGCACCTGGTACAACGTCGATAGCAAACTCAATCTCCCTTTGTGGAGGTAATCCTGGCAACTCTTCCGGAAACACGTCCGGAAAGTCACTAACGGTAGGGATATCGGATACACTAGGTCTTTCCTTTACCGTATCGATCACATAATCCAAATAGGCTTCACATCCTTTTTGCACCATTTTTCTCGCAACTTAGAGAGGTGATTCGGCCTCTCGCCGATGAAAATAACCTCACTGTCATTCGGTGTCCTTACGGTCACTCTTTTCATTCTACAATCGACTATCGCTCGATGTAGGGATAACCAGTCCATCCCCAATATCACATCAAATTCGAAGGATAACTTAATCAAATCCCAAAAAATTCATACTCGTATTTTTATGGGACAATCTCTATACACTTTGTTCACACAACACAACAAAATACGGCAGTGGGCAAGGCAAGGTAATGGGAAAACAGACAGCACACTATGCCCGAGCGGGTTCGTCACTAAGATATCATACTTTGCTTCACTCTGAAGTTATCCTATTAAGACCCACAAGATCCCGCATCGTGAGTCATATTATCCTTTATATGCAAATGCAATGCATGTCATAAAATAATTTTGAAATCATTTTCAAACAATTTCAAAATCACTTGTGAATCCGCCTAAACCTAGGGCTCCGATACCACACAAAGTCAGGGCGACCCCCGAGCCCGGCCCGACCCGATTGGTGAGTCCGAACCGAAGCCCCGGGGACGCTCGTTTTATTTCTTTTAAAGTCATTAATCAAATCTCTTTAGTTATCGTTTTATTTAGTTTTAGTTTTCAAAAGTGTCGCACCCGAATCCCTCGACTTAATCTCTAGCTATGATCCAAAGTCGAGTCTCTACATCTGACATTTTCAATTATCTTATCAAAACATTTGGCTTGTTTTATTCATTTTAAATTTTAAAATTTCGCGGAAGCATTTTCATTTTGGGTAAGCCCATAAAACATTTACGCATTCAAAAGACTCAATACCACTTACATTTAACAAAATGCATTTACAAAAATAATGATTCAGAGTTCAAACTGCTTATAAAATATCAATGTTCAAAGAAATGGAGTAATGCATATGACGGCATACCCGTAATTCTCTTCTCTATGACTCGAGCCCTCGACCTGGTATTGCTTCGATGTCTAACACCGGTACCGCGCATTGGATAAAAATACGCTTAAGCATTTTCATGCTTAGTGGTTCTATACAGTTTTGTATTCCATTTTCATTCATATAAATCATGCATTTATCAAAATAATTCTTTTATACAATATCAGTGTAATGTAAAGATACTTATACAAATACACTTTTCAATACTCATCGCTTTGGGTTGTTCGCTTGTGATTCCACATATAACTATAGAATTGACATCCACGACATGTATTCAGCCAGAATCCTCGCTCGCTTAATATTCAAGAGAATGTGGTTTCACATTCAATATTACCGTCTTACATATGACTATAGAATTCAGACATTCACTTACGCATTCAGCCAGAATCCCGTCCTGTTTGTCATTCAGTAGTAATGTGATTTCCTTTTCAATATTACCGTCTACATATGACTATAGAAGTCGACATTCACGATGATTCGCTTGGTGAATCATAACCTGGTCTCATTATTCAAGAGCAATGTGATTTCGTGATTTGACAAATACGGTTACCTTCATGACGACCCACGGTGAATCCCACATGTCGGGTCAATATTCAATAAACGGTTCAACTCAATTTATTTTTATGCACAATTCGCTAGAATTAAATACACGCATACATGCCAATATTTGTCAAACATTTCAAATACTAATCATTTGAATCAATATATATATGTATATGTCGCAAATAGAGAGCAATATGAGAATAAAGAGCGTGTGGTGAACAAACTAGAATATAGAACAAGTATAGAACAAACCAATTATCGATTCCGTTTCTTTCTCGATGTCAATCCTAGGTCAGGTTATCGTTTCACCAAGAGACTCTACCAAATACAATTTATTCACTCTAGTGATTACAAATAATCATAATTAAACGACACGCCGAGGCAGCTTAAACTTCTATGGAGTCGGCGTAGGTACGGCATGCTTGACTTAGTCTCATCCTTATTCCTCTAAGAGTCAACTTTACTCATAAATTGGAATCATTTCAATCGGATTATCCTAACTAAAGTTATGGCATTTTCATGCCAACTAATAAATTTACCTATTACACTGGGGACAGTTTGTATTGCTCATTTTTCCGGGGTCTTAACTTCATGTTTGACTCTAGGTCTTTGTACTCATTTAAAGCTATGTGCTATGGTTCTATTCCAACTGAATCGCCTAATTCGAAGCAATCGAACTCAAGTTACGTCCGAAACAACCCGACTATTTCTATGTTCAAAGCTGAAACCGCACCTGGCTTCGCACATACCTCACTTTGAGTGAATTTTTAGGCCACTTAGATCAGAATTTCGGTGATTCCTATTCTTTAAGCTTTGGTTCTCCTTGAAGTCTATTTACGTAGCCACTTGAATCACTCAAATCGGATAAGAAATGAGCAAGTTACTGCCAAAATACGAAAATCGTCAAACAGTGAAAACTGCACTGTGTGTACCGAGACACCCCCAAAGTGTACCTAAGACACTTTGCTTTCGGTGGTACCGGCACACTACGTTCATGTACCGGTACACCTTCTAAAATTGCCCGCATTTTGTTATTTTCCACTTTTGATGCCATCTACTCCATACAACTTCTATAATTCATAATACCACCTCAAAACCAACTTGAATTCATCTAAAACAATTCCACAACACTTAAATTGGTGCTATGGAACCTCAAAACACAAAACCTTAGGTGAAAATCCAAGAACACTACCTAAGGTCCACCAATTCTTTATAAAACCACATAAATGTGATGATTCCATGGTTATTTTCCACCAATTGGGGTTTTACTCTCATAACCCCAACAATTCAAAGGTTTGTGTGATCTTTACACAAAACCTAGACCAAAGGAGCATCTAATCTCCATACCAAAAACCTTAGGATTCATATCAAAAACCCAAAAATAAGGATTCCATACCTTGATCTTCTTCTCCTCTTCCTTCTTCTTCCTTCTCTTCCTCCTCTTGGCTCTCTCCTTCCTTCCTACGGGGTCAAGTTAGGCAAACTTTGGAGACTCCTAAATGAAATTTTGGTTTTATTTTTCTTCCTTTAAAATATCATCTTTTCATTAATTGCAATTTTAGTCCTCATCTCTTAAGATTTGCACATCAACTTATTTTATTTGTATTGTGGCCCATCTCTACTCCCTTTATGATTTTTATCTCCCTTATGACATTTACAATTTTGTCCTTGTTCTAGTGCCAAAATTTCCGGGTTCACTAAATTTATCATTTCATAACTTGTCAATTTACCAATTTTTCCGGAAAAACACAAGTTTGGCTCAATTTATACCCAGAATATATAATAAAAATTCTAGGGTATTTTTGGGGCGTTACATACTGGTTTAGGAAAAACAACCAAATCTTAGAATGAGGATCAAATCCTAAAGTAGTTGTTTAGACCCATTGACTTGGCTTAAGAATTTTGTGTTCTAAATAGTGAAATGTATGGTGTCAAGAGGTATTCCAAGGCTATATTACTTTGCTCTTGGGCAAATCCAAAATTCAGGCTTATGACTATGCTGTTTTTGAACAATATGCAAATAAATGATCATAACACTGATCTAATTCCCAGTGTTATTAAATCTCAATGAAACCTTTAATCCATTTAGATTTCATTATCTTTTTCATTTAACATAAAATTGACAAAAACATTTTTTATTTTAGTTATGCTAGTTAATCAAGCTCACTAAACTGTTGATTCAAATAGTGATGATCTTGAGTAATAGGGGTACTTGATCTTTAAATTTTCTCATCAATCCCTATGGGAATGATATCTGGACTTATAATCCACTTTATTACTTGTATGACCTGTGCACTTGCAGTGATTTAGACCAATTTGAATTTCAAATATATTATTTTAGACAAGCAGTAGATATGGTCTGGCTTGTCAATCCTTGAAGTTTTGGCATTGTTCTTGAGTTGTTAATCTCTAATGTGATGTTCCCAATAATTAACAACAATTTGAATTACATGTAAGGAATCGGTCAATCGGGCGTTCAGTCGTTTTTCTTGGGTTCAAGCGAAAAATTTGAGTCATTTTCCTTGGTTGGCATTCGGAGCTAGCTCTCTTGGTTGGTGTTCAGAACCATTTTCTTTAGTTTGGCGTTCAGAGCCGTTGTTTTCAGTTTGGTGTTCAAAGCCATTTCTCATCAATTAGGCGTTCAGACTTCGCCTTTATATGGATCAAATGTTCAGACTTTGTCTGCATCACATATTTTGCTTTGCGGTTTAGACGTTCGGACTTCCTCTTCTACAAATAAGGGCGTTCATATTTCACCTCTACCTTCTACATCTTGAATAAAGGCGTTCAGGTTTCTCCTTTGTGTTCCTTCATTTCAGACCAGACATTCAAATGCCTTCACCATAGTTCAAACCCTCAGAGTTCATCTTCATTAAAGATATCGCTACCAGTATTCACGGACGCTAACGTACGCTGATCGCGCAAGCTTCTTCCGGTTATCTTACTTTCCACTTGCTAGCTCATTAGCTTGTTACGAGTCTACATCTAACCATTATGGAGTTTTAATCAACATACCATTTGCCTTTAGAGCTTATTCTCTTATTGGTTTCACTATTTTGTTGGGCATTCATTTTTGTAATGACATGGTGTTAATCGCTATACGTGCTGCGTGACCATTCCTAGCACCCATGGCGGGCTAACCCAAAACATTTGGTTCGATCTGAGTTTCACTTTTGATATGACCATCTTGGATGGAACTTGGATCTATATCATAAGCGAGACTATAGGTTATCTTGTTTTTTTGTTGTCCACCCTTAGGGTGTCTAGGGCCCTCTTGTCTTTGCTCTGGTGTCTCTCTTGGACACTTTTGGGATCTCCTTTTTCTTCGATAGAGTTCATCTCATTTCACTTACTTTTCACACATTCGTTTTACTTCATTGTTCGTGTTTGTTACACTCGTGAACTCTATCGAACAGGGGCATATTTGTAGACTCCCAAAATTTAGAGGCTTATGAGGTTTCTTCCTTTGTGTGAGGCAATCCCACATTGGAAATATCAAGGGAGAGAGGTCCCCCTTTCCCTATAAAAAGGGGCATCTCCCCCTTAGTTTGGGGAAGAAGAAAAAAGGGAAATATGGAGCTCACCCTTGAAAGTGGGGAGGCCTAAATAGCTCCTAATAGCCCTTAATTTTTTTTTTTGCAGAAAGTTTTGGGACAATGGACCTTTAATTGAAGGCCTAAACTTGTCTATGAGTTTTTGTTTTAAGGAATGATGAGCTTAGTTTAAAAGTTTTAAGAATTTGGGCTTTTAGGTCCCAATTTTGGGAAGCGATCCCAGCTTTAGAGAACGGTCTCGGCAGGAGCAACTCCACCCAGGAAATACGCTCGTGCGACGATACATGGTAGGATTTTCTTGACTTTTTTTTTTATTTAGAAATTCTTCTTTTATATAGATATTTTTTAAATTAATTATGTTTTATATATATATATATATATATATATATATATATAATTTATTGTTATATTTAATTAGTCATTTAATTTATAGTCTTATTATTTTATTTTTCTTGTAAGTATATTGTTGCTTTTTTTATTTAATTAAATTGGTTGTTGATGGTTTTTTTTTTAATAATTCAATTTATTTTTCCTTAACACATGAACCATCACCAACCCTTAATTCATTAAAATTCCAAAATTTCAAAAATTCAAGTTCTAAATTTTTATTTCTCAATTTTTAAAATTCAAGTGTCCAAATTTCAAAATTCAAATTCCAAATTTCTCGTTTTCTAAAATTCAAATTTTCAATTTTAAAATTCAAGTCCTTCAAATCTCAAATTTCAAATTTTCAAGATTCTAATTTCAAATTTGCAAATTCTTAATTTCAAAATTTAAGTATCCTAATTTCAAAATTTATGTCACTCAATTTCTAATTTCAATCTTTCAAGTTTATAATTTCAAAAATCAAGTATCCTAATTTCAAAATTCAAGTCCCTTAATTTTTAATTTCAATTTTTCAAGTTTCTAATCCTAAATTACAATTCTCAATTTCAAAATTCAAAATTGCCTAATTTTAGATAAAGTCTCTGCTTTCAATTTTTTAATTTTAAGTTTCAATTTAAAATTTAAGTCACCCAATTTCCAACATAAATTTCCTAAATCTCAAATTTCAAAATTAAAAATTCTCTATTTCAAAATTCAAGTGTCTTAATTTCAAAATTCAAAGTACCCTAATTTCCGATTTCAAATTTTCAAATTTTTCGATTTAATTAGTGGCGTAATTTAATTTTAAATTAAATTCGATTCCGATTTAATTTTAAATTCCAAATTACAAATTTTCAAGTCTCAAATTTTATAAAACTCAAGTTCTTAATTTTAAATCAATTTCAAAATCCCAATTCAAAATTCTCAAACTTAAATTTCATTTCAAAATTCTCAATTTTCAAACTTCAATTTGAAACTTCCAATTTTCAAAATTTCAATTTCAAACCGGTTTTCAAACATTCCAAACACATAATTAATTCTATAATTCTTATAAAATGAAATCTTGGAGAGTTAATTTGTGTAACATATAAATGGGCTTGCGTGGAGCCCGACATTTCATGTATCATTTTAATAAATAATTTGGCATTTGATTTATAGTCATTTTTTAATCGAATGTGAATAGTTTGTATTTTGTTATTGCACTAACATTATTTCCTAATAGTGTTGGCGCTTCTAACATTATATCCCGGGTACACATTTTCATGACTTTGCTTGATTATTTATTTATATATTGTACTATGTTTTGTATTTATTGCTTATCTTATTATTTATTAAGTTGATTAGTCGAAAGTCGTATTTTCGTAGTTTGTTTAGTAAAGACTTGAGCTTTAAAAGCTTAGAAGGTGTTAAACTGTCGATACCTTCGATAAATGTCGACCTACAGACTGGGCTGATTTTAATACGCCTTTAACATCGTGAGTTATATTTGGGTTACTAACTTTCTTTATTTTGTTTTATAACTTTTAAAATAAAACAAAATAAATACTTGACTCAATCGTTTTAAATGGTTTTTCAAAAATAAAAACAAGTGTCGCCTTTTTAGTAGAAATGCATAATAGCAAAACATATGGGGTCTACAATATCATATCATTTAGATCATTAAAGAAAATATTACAAGATACATAAAAAAGAACATGGGATAAAATATCATATATTTTATATAACATGCTGATGAAACCCTACCAAGCCCTTCCCCCATTTTCTCTCATTTTGTTCTCTTTTAGCCTTTTTTCATCAAATAAGAAGGATGATTTTGTTTTGTCATTCTTTACCTAAAATCACTTCATTGCATCTCTCTCTTTCATTTTCTTGCTCAATAAAGTGATTCTTACATGAAGATTTATGTTTTATTTGTTTTTCATGTTGTATTAGATCTTATTGTAAATGATTTGGTTTGTTGTTTTTATTCTGGCTGTGATAATGTTCGTTGTCTTGTTACAGTACAGATTTGTCAATGAAACGATTTAAACAAATGGCTCATTGATAGTCGATCGAATATTAAATTATGGTAGTGATGTGTGGAGCCGGAGTGTAAGATATATTCAATTTATAAATTGAGTTCATATATTAATTATTAATTTGGAGTTGTGGACTTATATTGAATAAGACTTAGGTTGCGTTTGTTTTTTTACTTAATCTTTGAATAGAACTTTTGAGCCATACTAAATGTGTATATTAAATGTGGATTGTTTGTTTTTAACATTGGGGTGGTAAGTAGGGATAGCAGCAGGGCTGGATTATTTCGGGTTCAGCCTCATCACATTCTTAATGGGACATGTTTGGTTTAAGCATGTCGGGTTTTTTTAGCAAGTTTTGTTTATTTTCTCAAATAGAGACAAGGGTTAAGACGGAGTTCGAATTGTCTCCTTTGCTTGGCCCTGCACATCTAGATTATATTTTAAAATAATTTTTTTATTATTTTATTTTATATTTTAATATAATTAATAATAATAATAGTTAGAATATTTTTAATAAATAATTTATAAAAATTCATAATATTTTTATTTTTATGGCTCTATTAATTTTAATATAATAAAAATAAAAGCAAATATAAAAATAAAAAATAAAAACAAAAATCAAACAACCTGCGGGTGGGTTAGAAATTTTCTCATCAGATCAGCCTCATTAGGCCACACCCCAAATGAGATAGGTTTGGGAATTAAAAAAATAAACGAAAAGCGTGCGTTGGATCACGATTCTATCAATTCTAGATAACCATGTTAGAACACAAGCATAATTTTAATGGAAAAGCTGTAAATTACATACACGATTTTGGAATCCATTGTTGTCTTTTCTTCTTGATCTTGGAATCGATGAAGACACGCAAAGAGAAACGACCTCCGAGATCTTCTCCCAGTGACCCTTCTTTGAATGCACGAACTGTGAGAATGCCTACCATTTGATCTCGAAAAATATTTCGAGAAAAAAGCGTATGTGAGAATTGTACGTATCACTTAGGGTTTGGAGGGACCCAGGCCTTCATATATTGAGTTAGACCACGGGCCCTCTCATTACGGCCAAGACGTGCACTCGACCCACACACTTGCGGCTATGAATTATTAAGAAGCCTAATAATCTCACTTAATTAGGCCAGAATAAATCCGGTTAATAAATCCAATTAATAAAGCCCTTTATGAAAATCAACATTCTCCCTTAGGCGATATTAATTGAAACAAAGCGTAATGCACCTTTATATTGGTCTAAGTTATTCTTAATAGTCAATCCGTCATAAAGTCTGAGCAATGAATCGTAAGTGATGATTACGTATTGTACTCCTTGTGACCACTTTGTAGTCCTGAGTGCTTTTCAACTTCTTTGATAGTTCAATATGGTAGTGTGCCAAATGGATAATACCTCATAATGAGTGATACTGTGTTATCATTTGTTGAGTGAAGTCTCTCTCATGCATGTCACAAAACCTAGTGTGTCACGGAGAATATCCATCATGGTTCAGCGAACACATGTGTATAATAATTAACTTTACTTTATGTGTAACAAAACATCTTTGTAAAATTTAATGCGAAAATGCCCCATAGCTTTGTATTCAAAGGTTACGATGCCTTGAGATTTTCAACAATTATTTATTTTCATTTCGATAAACCTACATTCACAAATACCTTATTGAATGCGAAAGAGTTGATCTGAAATTCGAAATTAACCACAAAAATGTAATGAAATTGAATTGACCTTCATAAGAGCAACATAAAACTTAATAGCTCCCACTAATTTCTGATATCCCATGATACTCCTAGCCCACGTGTTAATGGCGTAGCCGATCGAATCTGTGGCGAAGGTCTTTGGATTAGCGGATCTGCGTCATATCATACGATATGTGCTCCCGCCAGCGTCACGTTTTGAACAGCATGGTCGGTTGACCTCCGTAATGTGGAGCCCCGCCAGGACTGTTGTTAATAAACAACTGCGGAGTTATTGTCACAGCCTGTTGTATGCGACATCGCAATCAAACAGTTTAACTCCTTAATGAGGTTTGGAGCGAAAATTGCATGAGTAGTTCTTTGAAAAGCATCTCTGAACTCCGCTTGCATAGTGAGGATCACGATTGATTTAATTTCGGCTTTTCCATGACCAACACTCTGCTAACTTAAAGATATAACGGTGTTGACTTCTTTTCATCGACTGACCGTAAGTGAATCGAATACTGACTAATTGTAAAGTCACGAACATGTTTGTAAATCAACATATAGATCTTTTGTCCTCCTTTAAGTACCTCCTGGCCTTCTTGGCGGCGCTTGATGATCATGCAGGTTTGGTGATATACTGCCTAGAAGTCTGATGCGGCCGTCTCACAGTCTAGTGCATGCCAGGCATACATAATACACAAGTCACTGTGTAAGGTACATTCTTCATTTAGGCTTTCTCTATATCTGAATGAGGACATTGTGATAGATGACTTATCACCTTCTAGACGAGAGCAGATTCTGGTTTACATAGTTATATTGAATCTTTCTAAAATTCGATCAACATATGCCCTATAGATAAATGATAGTGCGAAGCGATTCCTATGAATCTGATACCTAGGACAAGAAGCGGCTTCACCAAGGTCATATCAGGGTTGTTTGACAACTTGTCCCAGCTTTGTCTCATGCAGTAGACCAGATCAGCTTTGCTTTGCAGCGGATATCATCACATGAAGTATTAGGAAAATGAATTTCCTCCTACGCGACCTTGCGGTATATACATTGATCTACTTTGTTCTCAGCAAAACCGTATAGGCTTAACATATATGAAACTTTAAGTACCATTGTCTAGAAGCTTGCTTGAGACCATAAATAGACACCCAGGTCTACATACAAGTTTACTGAATCATTTGCCCGCAAAACCTTCGGGTTGCATCATATAGACTTCTTCATTAAGGTCTCCATTGAGAAGCGGTTTAACATCCATACGGGTGCTCCATATCAAAATAGACATATTTAATGCCATGATCACTACGAAAGAATCTTTAGAAGAATTTGGAGAAAAAGTTAGCCATAGTGTCTACTCTTCTCTCTGGTGAAACCTTTAGTTACCAGTGCAGCTTTAAACTTTTCAACTGCTTTCCTTTAGAGTCCCTTTTAGTCTTATACATGTTTGCAGCCAATGGGTCTATGACCATCGGTAATTCAATAAGTTCTAAACTCAGATTATGCCTCGTAGATTGAATTTCATCTCTCGTTGCATCCGACCACGAGTTCGATTGAGGGTGAAAGCGACTTATCATAAGTTATTGGGTGGAGTCAGGAACCAATGCTCGTAGTCTTGCTCTATAGACTAAATAGTCGGTGGTATTGCGTCGTCTCTCCACAGTGGATCTCCTTCTTTGGAGTAGTAATAGCCACGATGCACTTTGAGGTATGATGAACTTCATTGGGAGTTGTCTGGCATGGGATCCCCAGTCTCAGCGGGTTGAAATGGTGTGTGGGAGTTCCCTGATTATCGTATGGTAGGAGATCACGAGATGCATTACTCGTCGTCTTATCGTCGCCCCGGTAGTGCGTGACTGGCTCTCTCTTCGGCCACGTGAGCTCAAAAGCAGGTATGCGTGATTCCCGCGATTCTTGTGCCTCATTGGGATTATAGAGCGATATCCGCCCGAGATATTCGGGTAAGATACAAAATAACACTGTTAGTTGCGGAGTCGACTTACTTAATGTTGGATTATATCTTTAACCCCTGCGGGGACATCCCCGAACATGAATGGTTTAAGCTGGGCTTTATGATCCCGTAACTTCCCGAAAATTGATGGAGCGGCTTTCGTGATCTGTGATTCAAAATGTACAAAAATTTGTTTTCAAAGCTTCACCATAAGCTAGATGGTGTCCTACTTATCATACTCCTTACCATTTCCATAAGAGTACGATTGCGCCTTTTTAGCCTATACCATTTGCTCAAGGACTCGAGGGCATAGTAAGGCGTACCCGCTATCCCAGGAAGTCCTCTAAGTATTTGGCGAATAGCCTGGGCATCGATAAGCCATGCTTGCCATATCTCTCCACCTCGGTCGGATCTAACAACTATGACTTTTCCCAATTGTTTCTGGAAGCTTGTTAGAAAAATCTTGAACTTGTCAAGAGACTCAAACTTTTCTTTAATCAAGTCACGAGCAACCATATCGAGAATAGTCATTGATAAATGTGATGAAATAAAAATTTCTACACAAGTTTCTTACAAGATCCCACTTATATCGGTGTGAATGACTTCCAATGAGTCGGAACTTCTACGATTTGCGATTTTCTTTCTTATCTTGGTCATTTTACCTCTACAACTGATCTACACATATCTCTAAATCATTTTTAAAAGCCCAGGCGGGATATTAGTCTTTATTAGCCTTTCTATTACATCCTTAGAGATATGGCCGATCGTTTATGCCATAATGCATAAGACTCTTAGATGTAATTGATCTCCTTAGAAACAACCTTTTTGATACAGTATAGCTAAATATAATATAATCGGGAGATAAACTTAATGTATAATCCATTGGGACTATGTGGTACCTAACCTTATTTGATTAAAATGAAATAACATTGTCTGTTTCAAAAGAGTAATCATGAATCAAACATGATCACGGAAACTAATTCCTTCTAAAGGAAGGTACATAAATAATGTCTTTTATCAATTTAAAACCGGAGTCTAAAACTAAGATTACATCTCCACAGACATGACTTGACCTTCTCATTTGTTTCCCACGGTGAGCTTTGATTCATCCTTGTTTGGCTTCTCAGTTACTGAATCTACGTATGGTAAATGCAACATGATTAGTTGCTCCACTGCTCGAGCCACTGAAGCGGATGAATTTGCTTCGGATAGGTTGGATTCACAAACAAGTATTAAAGGAATGTTGCACCATGGCCCACGTTTGGACATCCAAGCTTTAAATTTTGTATAGTCCTTCTTCATGTGACCTTTCTTCTTACAAAAGAAGCAGCGATCACCATCCTTTTTCAAGAATGTCTTCTTTGGACCCATATTGTCGGATGTGGAGTGATTCTTGAGCACCTTTATGAGTTGACTTTTGAACTTCTTATTTTCCTTTTATAGGGGACACTTGACATATAAGGCCATATGCTCTTTCTCCTTCTTAGTTTCTCTTCTTACGCCACCACCCTTTCAATGAGTCATTAAGCCCCGGCCAAGTCTTGTCTTGGGGAGTACCGTTTATCTTTACCAATCCCGAGTCGGGTGGAAGGGTGTTCGGGGCTTGATGGCCAAGCATACGGAATGGTAACATTGAGAGCTTGGGTTTTCGTCTTTAGATTACACCATCCTTAGGACATAATCTCTAACTTGTTTGTACCATCATACTTTATGTTGAAGAGCTTTTGAAGAAGTGTTCCAACCTCGCATTAGATGAAACTGGAGATTTCTAGCCTCACATGGCTGCCGTCATTTCCTTGCGTCTGGTCAATGGTAAACCACTTTTTCAAGTGTTCTTGTATGGATTTCTTCATTGTCGATAAGCAAATCCTATTGCTCCTCTCAGGAATAGCATAGCGTTTCGGCCCGGTACTAGAAGTTGTGATATCTGTGGCTTATCCATTATGCCAAGCGCCGTGAACATGCGGTTCCATTCGAATAGAAAGTCCTCTTTCCATTTCTTGAAAATTCAATCCAGTAAGGACCTCGGTGAAATGGAATTTATAGTTCATGCAGAAAAATTAAATGAATAAACAAAACAATACAATCGGCATCATGTGAATACTCATACAGTATACATCATCAGCATAATAACTGGTAAATATAATGGTTGTACACTCTCCACATGGCGCGTGCAGGAGCATATTCTAATCCTTCGTGAAATCACCACCTTTGGGTGTATGAACCACTAAGATCAGTCATTTCTCAAGCACATGCCATACATGTATCCCTCCATGAACTAACACAGGACCACCTCCTTTGGGAGTATGATCACGTAATAGAGCAGGGGGCATCCAGCCTGATATGAGACGTCTTTCTCAGGCCAGTCGAGTGTGTGCCACTTTAGCGGTCTGACTCAAAGGAATTCAATCCTTGAAAATCTCTCACTATCAAGGATATAAACTTTATATATCACATTTGATATATATATTATACGATTATCTTTATTCGATCATTCATTAATAGTCAGCGAATATATAGACTAAACACATTACATATGCGTGATATACATATTAGCTACCATATGTATTTCTAAACCATAGAGAAATAATACAAAAATACGTAGAAAATACCTAATTCCTAAGTGTAAAAATAGGGTTACATCTGCATTTTCATATGTAAAAGCTTCAAACATGCAAAGTGAATATACTACATTGTAGGGATTTCGTCTGAGATGCAGATATCAAAGTTGCCCGAGAATTGCACTCTGCGCGCCCCTCGCGCTCCACCCAGAAGAGCTCGGCCCGTGTGGCCTTCGCGTAATACGGGATCTTGGGTTATATTGGCCGTCGGCGTTAATGGTCGGGCCAGTTGATGGCCGTTGGCCGGGTGAGCCGGGTCGTTGGCCGGTCGTCGATATCTCGGTGGTGGTCGGTCGAATTCGGGTCGGCGAATTGAATGGCGTCATGATTGCGTCATCCGCGTTCGCGTACGTCGTGACCGCGTCGGCGGCCTGCGTCGGCGTCCACTGTTTGAGCGGGTCGACAAGCGGATCGGGCAGATCGGTTTAATGCGGTCGGTGTGGCCCCAGGTATCTTGGCCGTCGGCAAGCGGATTGGGGCGGATCTGGCGCGTGGTAGCCAGTGTAGTGGGTCGCCGATGCGCGTGGCGGCGGCGTGGCGGCGCGTGGCGGGCGTGAGGGCGTGTGAGGCGTCGGCCACCTCGGCTGACGGGCCGCAGATGTGATGCGTCTCGTCGTGTTAGATTCCAAATATGCAAGAATTTTAATTTTAGATGTATAGAAAAATTCCGAGGTGGAATGAATGCTAGATTTTTCATAAAACCAAAAAATTTATCAGTTCATGGCTTTGAATTGTCCATGGGTTGAACTCACGATCTGCATTGTTGGATGGAGTTCTATCGATTGAATAATAGTATTTAGAACCTGGCATGAATTAATGGAGAGAAAAGCGCAAATTACATACGATTTGAATCATTGTTGTCTTCTTCTTGATGCGGAATCGATGAAGGCGCGAGAAGCGACCTCAAAGATCTTCTCCCAGTTTACCGCTTCTTTGAATGGCTTAATGAGAATCCTGCCAGCTGATCTCGAGAAAAAATGTTCTCGAAGCGTATGTGAGAATTATGCGTATCGCTAGGGTTTGGGAGGAAACCGGCTATATATTGAGTTCGACCACGGGCCCTCATTGCAGTAGGGTAATTGCTAAACCTACACTTCTGACCCATATGAATTATTAAGAAGCCTAATAATCTCACTTAATTAGACCGAATAAATCCAGTTTAATAAATCGATTAATAAAGCCCACTTTATGAAAATCTAACGGAAGTCGAGATGGGGCACCTCGTCCCTGAACTCTCTAGTTAATAAATCATAGTAGTAGGGGAGTGTTCTGTATTTTTCTTTTACTTGGGCAATGATGGAGTTTTCTTATTTGATGGAAAATGACTTTTCGAATAGAAAAAGCCAAATATTTCCAGCTTTTAAAGTCGGAACTTTTTAAAAATTTATTTGATAAGTCGTGAAAATTTTAAAGCAAGCAGAACTTCTCTATTCTTTGAAAGGTGGACAAACTTCGGCATTAAATAACAACGTCATCTTAATGCTTAGTATGTAATTTGTATTGATGGGATTTATCAAATTGGATATGTATATTAATCATTAATTTGAGATTATAGACTTATGACAATGACAACTTATTTAGTAATTTGAGTCCATTAACATGAATGAAATTAACTGGATAAGGTTATATATTGCTTTTAGGCTTATTATTACTAGACTTATTTATTTTGACTTACTGACCTCCCTTTTCCCTACTTTGATGCCCTTTCTCTTTTGGGCTTATTTTGTTTTGCATGAGAAATTTATATTATTTTTGCTGATCGAGCACGAATTCACGACACATGGAAAATCGAATTTCAAAAAATACTTGGGAATACTGTAAATTATAAGTATGACTTTTAAGCACACTACCACTTTCCTCATTGATATTTAATTTCATTATTATGATTATTATTTTTGTATTCATATTCTTGCAAATTTATTCTTCTATAGGGTTGTTGGTTGTTCGTAAGATTGAACATAGCATATATGTAATTCATGTCTTAATGAATAATTCGGTATTTTTGAGTTAATATAGTTTGCAATTTCTTTTTAGTAAAAAATAAAAAATTTTGTCATTGAACAAGTTAAGAGATATTATTTTCTTTAAGTATCCAAGATAAGGTTTTTTAATAAAAAATTGAAAATATTTTTTTAAAGTAAAACATTTTGTTTATTTAATATAAGTTGTCTAAAAAGTTTCAATAAAATTGTCCAAAAGATTTTAGGTAATAAAATAACTTTAGACAATTTTCAATGAGAATATATTCTAATAAGAATAATAATAAAATCTTCTTTTCCCAAATAAAGTTATAAGTTTAATTTCCTTTATAAATTAGTTAATTAAATTTTGTGACCAAATTGATTTTTTTTAATAAATATCTTTTATAAAATAAATGCAAATAATTATCTTGTAAATAAAATTTGGATCATGTGACTTTATAAAAAAAATAAAATTAGATATCTTTTTTTATAAGTGAATAAAATTTTAAAAAAATTTATGTATTGAGTTATGTGATTATTTTTTCCCGATATCCATAATTAATTAATTAATTGTTACAGTTTTCTAAACTTATTTAGTAGGTACCATTTTTATACGAGCTTAAAAGAGTGTTACGACTCATACCATACCTTTACAGTATGCTTAGACCTCGGATTTTGGCTTGATTTTTGCAGACAAGTATTTTCCTAAATAATAAATGCGTTAGAGGTTTTATATCGTATTTGTTTTCACATTTTAAAATAAAAAAATAAATGTGACTCGATTTTTTTTAAATAAATATTTTTCGCGATAGCGAGTCTCGTCGCAGTGGGAATCTTGCGTGAAAATCTGTGATCCTTTACTTTTTTTCTTGAACAATTACCTATTTTAGATCAAAATGTCCTTATTTACCCATTTTTCAAAATTTGTCAAAAATGCATAAATTGTTAGAGTTCCAAAATTGTATTTTCAAATGGTTTTTTAATCAAATAACCTGAAAAATTATTTTCCAACTTTGTACATTATTTTTTTTCTATTGAGGTGGGTGTTTTGTGGTAAATCGTACCAAAAATTTATTATTATTTTAAGAAAACTACGGATAAGAAAATTTATAAATTAGATTAAATGAAGAACGATAATAATTTTTTTAATGAAAATTTATGAATAACGAGGAAAATAAAATATAGAGAAAAATAAAATAAAATTTAAAATTAATGCATTATTTTATATGCTAACTGAACATATTTATTTATTTTTTTCTTTTATTTTTTTTGAAAATATATAAATTTATAAGTAGTTTTAATATTAATAAATTTTTGTTTATATATTTTCCTTACTGTAATCATGAGAATATAATATTTTAAACTAACAATATATCGATACAAACATTGAATCAAAATCGCTAAAAATTATAGATAATGAAGCATTGTCAGAGTTAATAGCATAATGAATGAACAGTATATATATTTGATAGCATTGAGCACATATTTGATATTCTTATTGTGAGAATCACAGTATTTGATGTCTTATTATATTTGATCTACATGAATTTAGTTTTACGGCGTATTGTGATACAGTTTGATTTGATTTATTGTCATTACAATTTGATATCTTTAACCGTGGAATATTGTACTTGGAATAAGATCATGCTCCAGCGACGGCAAAGCAATCATTATTACCAAACAGCAGCAATCGCAAGTTACGCTAAACAATAATTAAAGCGAAAAACAAATAGAAACTAAATCGTAACGAAAAAAATCACTTTATTGATAAAGAAAGTGATGGAAAAAGGTCTAGAGTGTTAATTTTTTATCAATAATGATAAAAAAATTATCCCTTTTTGTTTAAAGGTGAATAAGCTAAAACACTTTACTTTTTTGTTTATAAAAATATAAAATTGGTTTCTATTTTCTAACTATTAATTGTTCTTTCAAGAAGTCTATGTACACCGGTATAAGAATGGAGAAGTGGTGGGCTTTTAAAACGGGCCCAACCGTTTTGTTAGGTAAGTGACCGGTGCAGACCAGCAGAAAATCTGACTCGGAATTACTTCTGTAGTATGGTCCAATCGTCCGGCAGTACCATGAAGCAAGTGGCCCAGGCCCAGTGAGCCCAAAAAAGGAAACGACTGTTTGATTTATATTTTTAAAAACCGTTATTGAGAACGTGTTTGAAAACTTAAAAAATATAATTTTGATTTTTTCTAAAAATTATATTTGATCTCTAAATTTAATATTTTATGAGTTATTCATAATTTTCAAAACAAAAAAAATTAAGAATCAAACGGGTTCTCAATTTTTTCCTTGTTAATCAAGATAAAAAAAAAATAGTTTTAAAGTATTTTTTATGTTTTTCATAATAAACAAAATTAGAAATCAAAGTGTGTTAGGTATATTTTCCTTGTTTTCTTTTTTCAAAACAAGAAACGCTTTTTAAAAACTATAACCAAACTAGGTCAATATTTTTATTCTTTCTCATCACTTATCAAATATATATTTTTTTTTTACTTATCAAATACATTTTTTTCGTCACATCTTAATCGGAAAAGATTTTATCCCTTTTTTTGAAAACTATTGGAACTTATTTTTTTAATTTTTTATTTTTACATAAATCCTTTGAAATCTTTTCTTTTTATGAATTCATTTCCTTTTCTATTTCATCCATAATTATTTGGCTACCTAATATTTTTTCGGCATATTTGGCTACCCAATTTTAAAACACAATCGATATTCTATATTGAAAAATTTTCCTCTAATAAACTAGAATTGAAATGAAGATAAACGGATCATGTTTTTTTTATAGAATAGATTTGGGAAAAAGACGAATTAATTAAGGATTTAAATATAAACTATCTTATCCTTTGGAAAAGATCAATTAAAATAATCCATGAAAATCAAGAAATGTCCACTCATACATGAGCCAGCAGCATATGAGTCATCCACGTTACCAACGGTGGGTCCCTGGGCAATGATGTAGTGCGTCTAAGCTCCACTGTGGTCGATACTTGGTCCCATCCTAACCGTTCGATTGCTTCATTGTTGACTTTGAGGGTCTGATTGCGAGAGCAGGGTGGGGGCAGAGCACAGTAGATCAGAGCTCCTTAAAATTAACAAATTGTCTTCGGGATGCGGAGTGGGGGAGACGGGAGTAACCCAAACACTGCAATGTCCAGCTCAGCCCTTCGTCGCAGAGTATAAACTGAAGTTCGTATTCAGAAGAGAATTGAAAATTTGGGAAGAAGCTGTAAATCCTGTATTCGCGATGTATACATTCGGAGTATGCAGAGAAATGAGGGTTAGAGTTCCCCGAATTGCTGCTATGAATTGGTTAAGTTCTCGCACTCTTTCAAGGTGGGAAAAATCCATGGATTTTCTTTGCTTTTAATACCGATGTTTATTCAGGATTGTTGGGTTTCCGTTTGTTTCTGTTGTTGTTTTAGTTGATTTTGAGTTTATGTAGTCTGATCAGTGATGTATTTACCTTTTCCCAAGCATGTTGTCTCTTCCCTCGTGTCTTTTTTTTTTTTTTTTGGGTCCTTTCAGAGCTGATGAGTTAATGGATTGCAGTGACGAGATTCAATATGTTTGTCATTTTTAAGAATCATCAGTCCTATTTTAACAGATAAAGTTTTTGTGTTAGGGGTGGGAAATATTTTTGTGGCATATTTGCAGTAAGGCTTTGTTGAGTTGAATTGAGATGAGTACTTTGTTTATTGATTAGTGTTGGATGGTTTTTCTGTTTAACTAAAGGTTTGGAATTTGGGTGTCTTTCTAGTTTCTGCTACTCCTTGTTTTTGAATGATAAGGCATCTGTTATTTTAACCAATCAGTTGTAGTTGAACCTCCTCTATTTGTTCTTCCCAGTTTAGAGAAATTGAACAGAAAGGTTTTTTTTTTTGGCTAAATTAGTCTTTCGGTACATATCGTCCATCTACTTGCTTTTTGGAGGGGTTATCTAATCAAATATTTCTTGACCATGACTATTTCTAGAAAGTGATTGAACTTGAGCCATGGAATTTTATGGACATGTTGAGTTCTGTTTTCTGAAACCAGTTATTTATTCTAAAAAACAGAGAACACTCTAAAGTGAAAATTTTGATTCTAGAAAACAGTTCAAAAAATAGGTTCATTTTATGAGAACAATAAATTGATGTTGTGATTGTTTTCAAGTATTGTTTTCAAAACTGAAAATGAACATGTGTGGACACATGGAAAACCATAACTAAATTGATTCTTAGTACTAGAGAAGCAACTCTTCTGCAAGGCCTTTTATCACTATCGGAAGTTACAGCCTAAAAGAAAAGAGTTTTCTGCCCTTACAACTTGAAAGGTGATTTTTTTTCCCTAATAAGAGAATATCATACTTGTCTATTAATTGTTCAAGACAAGGTACCCTTTTGAGTTTAACCAATTATGATGTATGGGATCCTTTTTTTTTTATAAGTAAGAGTAAGTACATCAATGAGATGCTAAAATAGCCAACAGTAAAAAAAAAGTACTTGCTCAGTCTTGTGTAGCAACTATTTTACTTACTCGTTCACTTTTTACATTTATTGATGATTGTACATTAACAATCCATGTGTATCTCCTAAAAGCAAAATTTGGGGTAAATTCTATATTTTCCAATTTATGCTGACCTCTTGGTTTAACAAAAAACTTTATAACCTATGATCAAATAATAGTCAAGAATACTTTAATGAGAGTCTCATTAAATACCTCAAGCTGTCATTCCTAAGAAGGATAAGAAATTCTTATTAAAGATATTTGTACTTTTATTTTATTTCTCAATAGCTTTTTTCCTTTATTATACCAAATCATTTTTTTTTCTTGTCATTATGTCATATCCCCATATCCATATCTAAGTTTTAGACCATTTGTGGTTGATTATCTTTGTGAAGAAATATAAGAAAATGATGTTTTTCTTATTGATTGAATGAATTAAGTAGTACGGGTTCTACCTACTTATATATATCATGAAGACATAAAAGGGAAACAAATCAAGTACAAAAATGAAGGACAATATTATGCAAAGAAAGGTAGAAGTGTCAATTTGGAGCATATAAGTTATGTACGAGTTTGTTCACAAATACGGCTGAATCCTTGGACCTCGGAGAGACTTAGTGAAAATGTTTGCTAGTTGGTCACTCGAGGTTAGATGAAACTAATGATCAGTAAATCACGAATGATCTTCTCTTGAATGAAGTATTGGTCATTGATATGTTTAGTCGTCATACTGCGTGAAAGATTTGGATTTGAAGCAATGTGTAGAAATTTGCGGATTTATCACACACAAGCGTCGTCGACCATCGTTTCAATCTTAGCTCACGGAAAGAAGCTTATTGATAGTATGGGATTCATGATTTGCCAAAGTCGTGACTCGTCTTCCGACCTGACCTTTAGACGACCGCATCTGTTTCTTACTTAGGATATTAATTTCTTGATAAATCTGTGATATCTGAGTGGGCGTTGTCTGGGTAGAAATAACAATTGTCAGCGATATCGACAATGCGGGTGTAACCTCTGTTTTATAACACCCTGGCGATGTTCAGCGTCTGTAATGGAATACGGATCGCAACATCAGATTAGGTACATCGCGTAGTGGCTGAGGGTGACTGCGGGGCCGATAAATCACTCGCGGGAAAAATGTGTCAGATTGATGGTGGAGTAGTTTGATCTTACCCACGATCCATCGATATCTCCTGCTCCCTGGAGTCTACGGCCAGGCATTCTCCACTGTCGAATGCAATGGACAGCATTCGGATCCCATATGAGTGTCTACGGGTTTCTGGTCAACATACTGGTTTCCTCCAATGTCTGAAAATAACCACCCATGGGTCGAGTTGATTATTCCGTCCAGTAAAGCTATACAGTTTCCTAAGTCTTTTGTCTGAAAGTGGTTGAAAAGATGTTGTTTAAGTTTCCGAATATCATCCTGATCACTACTTGTTATAACAATATCGTCCACATAAACAATCATATAGATGCATTGTTCTAATGATGTGTGATGATAGAAGACGGAGTGAAACGATGCGCCAGAGTCATACCAAACCACGTACCATAGAGCTAAAGCGACCCAGGCTAGGCTTTCGAGTGGGTTGCTTTAGGCCCGTATAAGAACCATGGCCCCATACTAAACGGACTCCATCTGACCATCAAATCGGGGCGGGTTTGCTCCATATATACCCTCTGTCAGGTGATCATGGAAGACATTGCGTGTCGGCCAAGTCTCGGTAGAAGGCTCGTAGCGGTAAGTGATCGAAAATGGTCGATCATCTTGTGACGTAGGAAGATTGTACTTAACAATGAGTCATATATACGAGTATACCTTGTGTGAAAACGAGGCACCAAGGCAGTCTGACATTGAACCAATCTGCCAGTACCAAGCTGACGTGACCAATAGGGGACTTGCAGCTAGAGTAAAGAGTGAGTCCATGTCACCCAATGATGCAGCCAGCCATTCTTCAATATTGCTTATTCAAATTGGTGAGAAAGGGTACCATGTATAGTGTTGGGAAACATAAGACAGGTGGAAGATATCAAGAATGTAGTGAAAGGTAAAGCAGTGGCTCAGATGAAGATAAATAGGATGGGGATTGAGAGGCAGTGTACTCGAGATGCGTCGGGAGGATCGGCGAGACCTTGGCAGGCAGGCGTCGTGGAGGAGGGCGCTGTGGGAGATGAATTATCGGGGGATCCCGGGTGTCCGTCACATTATGGATGACAGTATCAAACATAGCAGGCAGAGGTGGAGTGGCGGGACTCGGATGAGCCAAAGTGAATCGGAAGATGACGAATTAAAAGATAAAACCTCAGGAATTTGAAGGCGGTGGGAGTAGAAGATAGAGAAGAATGTTCAAAAAAGGTGACATCGCGGAAATGGAAGTATGATATTGTATTTGGAGAATAACAGCGTATGCTGCGTGATGAAGAAGGCGAGGAATAGCAAGGAGGAGATAAACTGCGGCCTTAGCGAAGAGTTTATCTTGGTCGAGCAGTATGTGGACAAAACAAGTGCATAAAAAGCATTAGGGGAGGCAAAGGAGTTTAATTAAGGAAGAGAGGAATGGGCTTGGTCTTTAAAGAGATGAGAAAGGGCATGCAGTTATCAAATAAATGAAGGTTGAGATAATCACTCTAAAAGCGTTGAGGCTTGTGTGGTGTAGGAAAGGTGCAAGGCATCTCAGCTAGTAACGTTCTTTCTCGAAGCCACCCCATTTTGTTGTGGAGTGTAAGTCTGAAGGCGATGAAGAATCACATGGGGAGGGATAAAGTCGAAAGAAAGGGGGCAAAGAGAGGTATTCCAAGGCATTATCATTGCGTAAGATGCGAATAGAAGTATGAAATTGATTGCGAATCTCATTAAAAATTTTTAGAATATTAAAAAATAACTCAGTTCAATTCTTATTAAAAATAGCTAAATCACTACGAGTAAAATGTGAATAAATGTAACAAAATCTGGAAACCTAAAGTAGGTACAGTTGGAATGAGACCCGAACATCGGTGTGGGCCCAGAGCGAAAGGAGACTTGGTTTAGGACTCTTAGCGCTTAGGGAACGAAACACAAGTATTTTTCCCAAGCTGGCATGACTCACTCTAGTGAAGATAAGCTGGAAAAGCAAGAAACCATCTTCTGGAGCTTGGAAATGTTCAGATGACCGAGACGGCGATGGACGAGAAGAGGTTCATTCGTTGAAGTGTAGACAGTGGAAGATGGGGTCAAACTAAGATGATAAAGGCCTTGAGACTCATGCCACTGTATGTCATCCTCATGTACTCAGGTCTATGGTGACATAAGAGCTGAAAAGATGTCGAACAATTAAGGTCATGGATTAATTTGCTGATAGAGATAAAATTAAATAGAGAATCAGGGACATGGAGAACAGAAGTAAGAGGTAAAGATGGGAGGGGACATGCGGACTCAACGCCTTTGGCCATGGTTTGAGTCCCGATGGCAGAAAGTAATCATAGGTAGGGTGAGCCCGATGTGAGAGGAAGAGATCCTTTATTGCAGACGGATGATGGTCTGTGGAATCGAGAATCCATGGGTGAGAGTGGTAATAAGATAGGCGGAGGCATTATTCTGTGTCTAAACGACGAAGCGTCGAGTGGGTTGGCGGCATGAGTGGGGCGAAGAGCTCTCATATTCATAGGAGTCAAAGTCACTCACGAGATGGGGCGGAGGTGATCTGTTGGAGGTGGAGGCGGTTCAGAAGATTGGGCTACATGAGGTAGTCTTGAGGTGGACGACCATGCGATAACCGTCACAGAAGGTAACTTCGATGACCCGATGGAATACCGATGGTCGGCCTGCGCCTCGATGGCCACCCGCGAATACTCGGGGAATCAACTGCGAGGGTTAGATGGAGAAGCGAAGCATCATCGAGTGTGCGGGAACCCTTAAAGTGCGAATAGTCATAGTGGATGAATGGCACGATGTCGAGCAAAAATAAATAAATAAAAATTCCGGGATGGTGGAGCGATGAGGATCTTTTCGAATGTTGTCAAACTGCATTACTGATTTAATAGAGTAAGGATCATAGATTTTGATCCATGTTGGATAAGTGAGTCTTGGAATCGAGTGACTTTGGGTAGGATGAATACATAGGCTCATTTTCAATGCGGGCGTTGCCTATAAAGGAAGATAATTGCATACCAGGCTGCTCCAGACTATCAACGGAGATGACACGATAGAGGCGTTGAACATCATTGGTATATAAATTCTTTGCTTGAGTCAAAAGGGTATTGTAATACGATCAATCTGAGGTTGTTAAGTGTTTTGGGCTCTATGGATTGCTGGAGAATGTTATAGAGAAAAACGTCATGTTTCCGCCACTGAGGACGTTATCTGCAACAACACTAGATTTCGTAGAGATCAGATGGTCTTCAACACCATTTTCAATAAGCAATATAATGCCTCGATCAACTGATGATGGTTATCCTTCCAAAATTAGATTGATAATTTATCATGGGAGTGCCAGACATAAACGAAGAAAAGCTTGGAGCTTTGTCAACCATAGTGGGACAAATCGACCAAAATGTCAGAGACTAAATGCAAAGGGGCAAAAAATTTGAATTCTGAAGGTGAGAAAACTGTGGATGGTCTTTGAGACTCGGAAAAATAGAAAACAGGCAGCCTTGCAGCAGTGATGACCTGAAATTTGCAAATATCTATGGTTTCATAGCCTATCGGAGAGAAAAGAGGGAAAAAGTCCCAGATGCAGGCCTTAAATGGAGAAACCAAGGGGTTGGGGTGGTATGTGGAAGAATATTAATGCGGGAGAAGAGAGGAGTGGTCGGAGATTGGGCCCGCGGCCCGACGGCGTGGTGATTACGAGGGGCTTCGTGTAATGGTGCATGGGTATAACCATCGGAGATTTTCTTCTGGTGGGTAGATCAATGAGGTGATTCAAGTGAGGTCTGGCCGATAGGAAATGATGTCGTAGGAAAATCTTTCAATGACCAGAGGTGATCTAATGGCGACGGAGGATTCATAAGTAGAAGGTGTAAAGTTAGTGGGTCGCGTCTGACCCCTAGATGGGTTGCCGGATTTGGAATCGTGGCAAAACCCTAACCCAAGCCTTCCATGGCTCTGATACCATGTGAAGAAATATTAGAAAACGATGCTTTTCTTATTGATTGAATGAATTAAACAGTACAAGTCCTATCTACTTATATACGTCGGGAAGGCGCCAAAAACAAGTAAAATCTGAGAGACGGACAAACGTTATCTGAAAGGTAAGGAATAAATCGGAGGATATTCTAGGGTATACCTGGTTCTCCAGCAATCTTTAATTTTGGAGTTAAAAGAATCTAACTTCTTGATAATTACCCACACCTGACACCCATGCCTGAGTCCCAAGCAACTTAGTCTTGAACTGAACTATTATGCATGCATTTTGTGATGAGTTCGTTAACTGGTACAGGAAAAAATGTATGTGCTCAATAATACCTCATTTTTTTGGGACAAGTGATAACCTCGTGCTATATGTGCTTAACCCATGAATTCTTTTTATACATTGTGTGCTATGTATCTTTGCCTTTTCATTCAGTTGTTTTGTGTGTGTGACAGATATGCTCATAATTTACCTTTTGCAACTATAGAAGTCGAAGAGATATCAGGTTCTCAACCTGCTGAAGTACAAAATCTGGGTACGTATATGAACTTAAATGGCATGTGTCCTTCATTTTAAACAAGTACCTAGATGGATATTGACTAAATGAAGCAAAACTAGAAAAGACATGCATCTCCTTGCTTGATTGTCAAGAAAGCAGAGGAAGTTAATAACAGATTGGGACTGGATGGCTGCATAGCTTTAAAAGGTGCACTCTAAGCACACCTAGGCTCTACGACCACTTCCTAGTTATAGTGCCTTACTTGCCAAGCATGTGCCTCATTGAAGAGTTGTACCTTATAGACTTTTCTTTTTCCATTTTAAACACTTTGTCTTGAAATTTTTAATTGTGTATGGAAATTTATATAATTTCGTTGGATTTTTATTAAAAATTTATTTTAAATGTTAATCTTGAATTTTTATTAATTGGATGGGATTTTGTATCATATTTTATAAAATTGATATACATCCAAGTTCACATTTCACTTCACTCAACCATGTACCTTGTGTTGCCCTCTGTGCCTAAGTTGTAGGAGACTTTGTGCCTTGGCCCACCTTGCAGTTGTTAGAACTACTGATGGTTGTTGACCTACAGGAAGTTGACATGGCATCTTCTAACTTCACAGTTACATTGTTCTGTTATGTTCACTCTTGTGCATGCATCACTGAATGAGTACATTAAGAGCAAATAGATTCATGGGGTTAGATCGTACTTAATGTTTAACAGGTGAAACTCATTAATGTTCTTTTAACTTGGAACAATGTGTAAGGATGTTCATCATGCATTAGTTATCGGATGCAATGTTGGGACATTTACTTAATTGTTTGATATTGCCCTACAATGAATAAACTGAGAAAAGGGGATGTTTTACTTCCAGTGCAAGGCAACTGGACAGGAACTACTAGTTGGAAGACAATTGTGGATCCTTTAAATGGAGAACCATTCATCCAAGTTGCTGAGGTAGATGAAACAGGAATACAGGTATGATTTTGGAATATATCTTATGATCGTCATTCTTCTCTCTTTTCCAATAGAGCTTCCCCTTTGCTGTGTGTAGGGTATATGTTCATCTTGGTTTGTGCACGTAGAGTGTAGATTTTTGTTGTGTTAAGTAGTTAAAAATGTTTAGTAAGTGTCGAAGTGCATTAAAGATTTTGTGACTGTATGCAGCCATTTGTGGAAAGCTTATCCAAGTGCCCCAAACATGGTCTGCATAATCCATTTAAAGCACCTGAAAGGTTGACCATGCATCTTCTTCAATCTTTCTCTAATTCTACTTGTCTTTGCTTACTTTTCCTTTTGACTTGTTGGTACTCGATTGTTTCTGGTACATATTTGTTGAGAATATCATTATTACTGTTCAGTTGTTCAACTATACTAGAAGATAAATATACTCATCATGTATCTCAGGTATCTTATGTTAGGCGACATATCTAACAAGGCAGCTCACATGCTTTCCCTGCCAAAGGTAGCATTTTCAAAGAAGGATGTTTGTTTGAATTAAGAGTTGAGTAATGTTGCTTGTCAGTCTGTCATAATCATTTATATTTGTAATAACTTGTATTTGTATGACTTTCAGGTTTCTGATTTCTTCACTAGGTTAATACAGAGAGTTGCTCCAAAGAGTTATCAGCAAGCTCTTGGAGAAGTTTATGTTACGCAAAAATTTCTGGAGAATTTTTCTGGTGATCAGGTATATGGTTGTTGGTTATAATGTGAAAAATGTTTTTTTTTTCAGTTGAAAAAGAGGACAAAAAAGGAAAAGAAAAGTCTCTGAAATTTCGTAATTGATGTTAGAGCGCCTCTAAGTGACAATCGACTCCTTTAATCTTTGAAGAACCTATACTAAACCTTGATAAATTTGAAAAACTTTTATAATGGTATGGGCATTTTTCAGCTCGTAAGCCATGGTCTCTTGAATTAGCATCTTAATTTTCATTGCATTTTATCTTCTCTTTTCTCCCTTTCACCGTATCTGGCAGGTCCGTTTCCTGGCGAGGTCTTTTGCAGTGCCAGGAAATCATCTTGGGCAGCAAAGTCATGGTTTTCGTTGGCCTTATGGTTCGGTAAGGCACTCTCTTTGAACATACTTCAATCATTTTGATAGAAATTATATTGTAAGTTGGTTTTCAATGATTTTTGAAGAGGTAATGGAGAGATTTTTATGAAGGGGAAAATTGAGCAACTTCATGTATGTACAGGGGCTTGTTTATGTTTTCCACTAGGAACTGTCAAATAGTGAGCCTTTAATTATTTACTTTGTATGACTCAAGTTCACAAAAAAGGTGTATACTAAAATGAAATTTATTGCCATATAAAAATGTGGTTGTTAAGAATTTCTAATCTATATCTAAGCATTCCTTGGTTTTCTTTATAACTACTGACTGAACAGCAAATTGTTCTACAAGAATAGTTCTCAATATGTCATTTGTAGGTCCCAATACAAAAAGGGTTACTTTTTAACTCTCTCTCTCTCTTTTCTCTTTTCCTTCCCCCCACCTTGGAACCTCTTATATGCTGCCTTAACCCCTTGCCACTCGAACTAGTCCTCTAGGGCCTATATAAATATCTATTTGTGCATCGACATGTCAAAAAATTCTTGTTCATTTCTAAGTAGACAGCCATTCAATTGATATGTTTCAATTTTCACTTTTGAGAAATCATTGGTGCAGGTGGCCATCATTACGCCCTTTAATTTCCCTTTGGAGATCCCTGCTCTTCAGTTGATGGGAGCCCTTTACATGGGCAACAAACCCATTCTTAAGGTTGATAGCAAGGTATGCTCTCAGAAAGTGTATTTAGGCTGTCTCAATTTGATAGTCGGAGATTCAAGCTCTTTGCCATCATATAATTATTTGTTGGATCACTATTTAAGTTTCTTTATTATTATTATTATTTGGTTGGGTTAGGGGTGGAAGAAAATATTCAGGTGTTTGTGGAAGTGGTAAAGAGGAATGATGTGCTTGGTCCATAGACAAATCAACAGTTAGTTCTTTACTCAGTTTTGTAGTTTTAAAAATGTGGCAACAACTAATGTCAATTTACTGGCTTCCTTGAGGCCTGGCTCAAGTGGTAAAGGGTTGGGGGAGGGTTATGGGAGGTTTCATGTTCAAGTACCAATATGGACAAAAAAAGAAAAAAAAAACATTTACCAATCAAGAAAAAAAAAATTTACTGGCTTCCATATTCCTTTTAAAATTTTATTTTTTTATGGTATACCTGCAGGTATTAGCCAACTTTAAGAAGGCTCTAGTTCTACTTTTTTAATTAGGCGTTCTTATTAAAAATATATTATATGTGGATTATCATATACTAACTTTTTTTTTTTCTTTTTAGGTGAGTATTGTTATGGACCAGATGATTCGATTGCTTCATCATTGTGGGTTGCCTGTGGAAGACGTTGACTTTATCAATTCTGATGGAAAGACAATGAACAAACTATTGTTGGAGGTTTGTTCTTAAGAACATGTAATTGCTAATTATGAGTCAAGTCTCAAGTTTCATCTTTCTTTTCATGTCTTTCTTTGATTAACTTTGAATGAATGTCTTAAAGATAGTTTTCAAATTTTTTAAATAAATTTTAGGTTTTATATCTCATAAAATTAAATATAAGTTTATGATACTAGGGTGGGATTGCTAGTCTTCATGGTGTTCAGTCATCTTTTCAATTATTCTTGTAAATTTTGGTTTTTAAATATATTTTGCCTTTTGTTAGAGTTCTTTTGATTGATGGTTGTGCAAATTTGAGCCTTTTTTTATTTTTATTAATTGTTGGCTCAGTTTTCAGTTAAGTTTCTAAACCTCTTTAAGTTTTGGTTTTCCTAAGTTGGACCCTAACTTAAGCTCTTAACAAAATTTCAGTTTAGCTTTTGAGAACAATTGACTGTGGCCTTTCCCTTGGGGCAAAGAGCATTATGATGTGTGCTTGAGCTTCTAGGTAGTGCAGTTAACAGTTTGATCTTTGAGTTGTTGGATTTGAACCTAAAAAGAGATGCACTGGTCTTCCAACAAACAGAGAAGGTTCTTACAAGTCAGGAAAGGCTTCTGACAGCCAAGTTCATGTCTTTATCATAACATTGTGTCTTTTACTATCTGTCTCAAATTTTCTCACTTCATTTGGCTTTTCTAGAAATTTTCAAAAAACAAAATAAGCAATATATATATATATATATATATATATATATATATATATATATATATATGAGTTTTTGTTCTGCAATAGTGTGTGGGTGGGTGGGGGGGTGGCCATGGCCATGGGTGCGTGCATGTGTGTGTGTGTGTGTGTCATTTGTTTGAAACAAAAATGGAAGAGATTATTTGATGAAATATGCTAAAGTGTGTGTTTGTGTGTATCATCTATTTGAAACAAAAATGGAAGAAATTATTTGATGAAATATGCTAAAATGATAAAAATGCATGCTTCGTCAAAAATGCATGCTTTGTCATGGTATTGATGTGTCTATGACAATGGTGAATGTGGATTCGTGCTAGATGCGGTAGCAGTGCTGGTACCGGTAGAAATTTGTGGGTGCTTTGAAGTGGTGATGGTGCTTTTGGATTGTGGTATTCACATGAGTGAAAGAGGAAACCAACTTTTATCGTAGTCTTTTTTATCCATTACTTTTACAGGCAAACCCACAAATGACACTCTTTACTGGTAGCTCCAGAGTAGCAGATAAGTTAGCTGTTGACCTAAAGGGTCGGATTAAATTAGAAGATGCAGGATTTGACTGGAAGATCCTGGGACCGGATGTTCAAAAGGTTTCTTAAACACAATTTATGACTAGTTCATGCGGTTTCCCATCTATATATTCTCACATTCTAACTGTAAATCCCTTGTTGGGTCATACCCTTCTTGTTCTTGAATGACAGGTGGACTACATTGCTTGGATCTGTGATCAAGATGCATATGCTTGCAGTGGACAAAAGTGCTCTGCACAGTCAATTATATTCATGCACGAGGTTAGCCTCTTCACTCTGACAACTCTGCTAGTTTTGCGTTTGTTTACTTGGAAATTTGTGGTTGTAGGCTGAAGTAATTGTTATTTTGGCATTTCTCTCTAGCAATTGCAAACAGAGTCTCTCATTATGAAGAACGTTTAATACTGGAATTTTTAGTCTCAAGTGATTATTATCCACATTCTGTCCTTTTTTAATTATATCACATTATTATGCAGAACTGGTTTAAAAGTTCACTTATTTCCAGAATGAAAGATCTTGCTTTAAGAAGGAAGTTAGAAGATCTAACTATTGGACCTGTTCTTTCTGTAAGTGTGATGTCTTTTTCTCAATATTCTATTATTGCTCGACGATGCTTAACTGATTGTTGTTGTACCTGACCTGGCTGATATGTTTTTTTTATAACCATCTGACCGGTATGTTGAATCATGCTTTTAACAATTTGGAAGGGTAATAAAATGTTAAAAAAAAAAAAAAAAAACAATCAAGAAAAGTATTTATGACAGAATTGCAGCATTGAATTGGATGAAACCTCTTTTTCAGATATGTTAGATGGGACCTGTCAACTGGCTACCAATTTGCATGCATATTACGCATAGCCAACAATGCTTTTTGCACATGTTCAACTGTGGTTCTTACTGATTGGTTGGCCATAAGCATACCCATGTGATTGAATCTTCCAAATAGATCAAACTTCTTTTTAGAGATATTTTAGGTGGAACCTGCCAAATGGCTAGCACTCCAGATCTGTAGCTAACAATGCTTCTGGGACAATGTATTCAACTTGGATTTACTGATTGACTAGACTGGTAGATAGGGCCTGGTCTCTCCAGTGAATCAGGCCAATCATTGCTAAATTGAGCCACAAAGCCAGCAACTCAGTGTCACAGGATGTGCCTTGGGGGTTAGAGCTTAACCTGAATGAAACATGCGTATTAACAATTATTTCTTATCTTACAATATGTTGGTGAATTCATACGTTTCAACTTGGTTGACCTGCTGATGCTTAAAATTTGACCAGCAGCTCTTCTCTGTTTCTATGGCTGGCTTTGATCTTAAAAAGTTGTTTTGGATTCTCTATATGTACCCGATGTTTGGCCTCTGCATTTGCACTCTGTTACGTGACCAAAAAAAAAATGTGGACCATGCAGCAATTATTAGGAAATTGTATTATCCATCTATACTAGTATCAAATTTCCTGCACTTGTGCTGAAAGGTATATTCACTTCGAGGCGTGTGAAGACCATGAATGCATCATTATATTGTTTTCCTGGATATTAGGAGTAGGGTTCGGCTCAAATCCAAGAAATAATGTTTTACATTGAGTGGTGTGCAAGTGAGCCATACATTGCCATGCTATTTATCTTCTCAACAACTTTTTGGCCAGAAGGTTATATGGCATCATTGGGATTTACTAACAGCACTCTTCCATTTGTCTGATCTTTGTAATAGCCCTTCCCAATTTTCCTCCTACATCCTATGAACTCTATTTTGGATCTGTTCCATATCCCTTTTGAAATCCTTTTGATTTATTTTTTAGTATGTTAATTTGCGTTTTCTTTTATTTCAGTTTACAACTGAAGCAATGCTTGAGCATATGAATAAGTTGCTTCAAATACCAGGAGCAGAGGTACTATTTGGTGGCAAGGCATTAGAAAATCATTCTATTCCTCCCATATACGGTGCTCTAAAACCTACAGCCATTTATATTCCACTTGACGAAATACTGAAGGATGACAACTATGAGCTTGTTACAAGAGAGATTTTTGGGCCATTCCAGGTAATTAAGGGGGAATACTACAAATTTTATAACATTTCAAATCTTGTTTGCTCATGAGGACATAAAAAGGTATTTGGTAAACTAAACCTTAAACTTTGATTCTTAAAATTCAGTTATTAAAACTGTTGAACTGGTTGGAACTTGAAAATAACCTCTGAATAGATGGTTCAACAGCTTTCCTTTTTTATGGGTTTAAGTTGGCTTGGGTTGGAAAGACTCAGTAACAACTAACTCTGGTTGGGGCTTGGACAAATGCATTCAGCAATCCACCTTAGCCTGAATCAAATGTGCCCTTGGATACTAACAATTGATAATAAAATAAAAAAACATTGTTTTATTCTTTAATTGCATTAGCTTCTTCTTCCAAGGTGAGTTTTTTTTTCCTTTTTCTAATCATCAAAATCCAACAAATAATCTGACTAGAGGATTTCTGAAATAATTTTTTAAAAAGTTATGTTCGGTTTTTGGAAAGTACCCAAAAAAAACAAAAAAGTTTTGCTAAGGAAAATTATTTTATCTTTGTTTTTTTAGTTTATCACAAAAAATAAGAAGGAAATAAAAAATAATTAGAATTAGTTGAAACCTATACATTTTTAAATTGTGCAATTTTTGTACAAAAGTAAAAAAAAAGAGTGAAATGAGTTTGAAAAAACATATCAAAATTATTTTTTAACTTTAAATATTTTTTTTTCTTTTTCTTTCCTTCCATTTTTTTTTCTCTTTTTCTTTCCCTTGCATTTTCCCTCAAATTTTACAAAAACCAAACGTAGCATTATTGTTCTGAGCTAATACATATACATGCTGTGAAGAAACAATGCATGTTTCATACCGGCTGCCAAAAATTCTTGGTCAACTGGACCAAGTAGAAAGTTGTAGAAACTGAGACTCTTAGCTTTGTTTGTGTGACTTTATCCATGATTGGATGATACATTTACCTTTATTTTATTGGATTTTTCCCAAAGGTATTACTGACAATGTCTTTGCCCCTAGGTTGTAACTGACTATAAAGACAATCAGCTCCCCAAGGTGTTGGAAGCACTCGAGAGGATGCACGCACATTTAACTGCTGCGGTGGTTTCTAATGATCCCCTGTTCTTGCAGGCAAGGCTCCATCACGTTCTTTAGTCCTTTCCAGTCAATTTTATCTTGTTTACTGCATCCTGCCTATCATCTTGCTATGAAGTGAAATGATCTTACCTTTGCATATAAAAAAAAATCTTAGAGAAAGCCAATCTAAACTGGTGATTGGATGCTCTGGTTATCCAGCCTTTCAATTATTACTGTTTGGGCTCTGTTGTGGCAGTTGAAGGTTTAATGTAAATAATGTTAGGTGAAAAATTGATGCAGCACCAAAAGTAAAATGCTTAGAAGAACAGAGTGTGATTGAATAATTCTAGGAATCACTCCTAGAAACCCTAGGCTTCACACCAAGGGATCTTTGTATCACACAAAGATATTGAAATAACCAATCACTCCTAGGAACCCTAGGCATCACGCCATAGGGATCTTTGCATCACACAAAGACTTGTATTTGCTGGAAAATTATGTTCTTCATTCATTCATCGATTCACCAAGATTGAATACCCATTACTCTTGGAACTACCATCTAGTAAATGAACTTGAAGCCAAAACTTTGACTTGACTTCTAGGACCTCATAAATACTATTGGAAAATGATAATCATAGAAAATGACAACCCTTGGAGAATCACAACCATTGGAAAATGATACTAACTTAGGACAATTGTTAAATAACCCATTTATATGAGATCCTAACCAGAACCCTTATCATCCAAAGAGTGCCAAAATGGTTTGGGCTTTGCCACTTTGGGAGCCAACCCCTTTGCCTTTGTGATAAACTTTTAAAGATGGCTGCCACTTGTCTCCATCAAAAATATAAAGATAAAAAAAGTGATTGTATGCTAGGTTTTAGCTTGATTTGGCTAACCATGTCTACAACTTGGATGTGAGATAATTCATTTTACTATTCCATAGCCATAGATATTATTAGAGAAGATAGAAATATATACAACAGTCGGGTTCTTAATACATCTCATATTTCCCTCTCCTTTTATCTATACCCTGAACCCTGAACCCCTTTCTCCACTTGGTGTCCCTTATATTTCCTCACATCTCTATCCCTCGCATTGTCTTTATAAGTTTATTTACATCATTAGCTAAAATATTTACAGAAATATTTCTAATAATTTTCCTTATTCTATAAGAAAGCTACTATTACAATGACATGATATCTGAAGCTATATTAATTAGGAATTTGAGACACCTTTTAATATGCTTAGATGTCTCTTGTTAATCCAGTTCCTGTGACCTTTAACTACTGCATTTATACATTGGGCATACGTTATCTTCTGAGTATGCACCAAATAAGATTAAGCATGTAGGAGTCAACTTCGGAATGGTGAAATTTAGCCTTACACATACGTTATCTTAAATGACGATGGGGAGGGATGATACCTCAGAGGCTGTTCTTCCCGCTATTTGGGTAGAAATTTTAGCTCATCTACAACAGGGTTTGGCTTAGATTATAACTTAGTTCAGTTCCATTCATGAAGAGTTTTAGTTTAAGTAGGTTCCTTTGTCCTGATGACTGTCTCAATGTTTCTCGGGTGGTTGTTTATAAAGCTGAATATTCTCTCCATTTTCTAGCTAAAAGTGGTGAAGCAGTAGTACCTGACATATTACAAAAGCTAGCTAACAGTTATCACTGTAGGTTTGATGAAATAGATTGGTGTATTACAATGGAAATTCTGACTTACATTATATAAAACCCGGTTTGCAGGAAGTGATCGGGAAATCAGTGAACGGGACTACTTATGCTGGACTAAGGGCAAGAACAACAGGAGCTCCACAGAATCACTGGTATGTGGAAGATCCAAAACTGCCTTTCTTTCTTTCTTTCTTTCTTGCTTCACAATGGGCATTATCAAACGGAAAACAATGGTTTTATGACACAGGTTTGGGCCAGCAGGGGACCCAAGAGGTGCAGGAATTGGGACCCCAGAAGCAATAAAGCTCGTTTGGTCTTGTCATAGAGAAATAATATATGATATTGGTCCACTGCCAAGTCACTGGGAAATTCCACCAGCTACCTGAACACTGACAATTTGACAATTGACACCAACGGAAGAGGTTATAGCTAATCTTGAAATATATATAACCCAAACATTTGGCATAGCATGAAAGGATATTTATCTATGGAAAGTTCAATAATATCCTGTCCATGCTTGTCCTTTTCAGTGGTCATTTCGGTGTTATATGCATAAATTGCCTGGAAAGATGTTACCTGCCTGCTATTCGTTGCTATTAACCATTTTACGTAACCATAAAGTGATAAAAAGTTAAAACCAAAAGATAATGTAAAATAAAGAAAGCAAAATAATGTTTGGTTCCTGGTTTTGAATAGTATTCTTAACAATAGTTTTTGAAAACAAGAGAACATCATTTTTGGTAAGTTTGTTGTTTTCCTTTCTAAAAAATAAGGAAAACAAGGAAACTAGAAAAAACATGTTTGGTTTTTAGTTTTTTTTTTTTTTGTTCTAAATACATAAAGAATATATATAACACTAAATTCTGATAACAATAATAGTTTTCAAAAAAAGAAACCAAGATCTTGTTTGTTTCCTGTTTTTAAAAATTGCTCTCGAGAACGGTTTTTGAAAAGATAAATAACAACATTTTGATTTTCTTTAAAAATTGTTCTTATTCATTGAATTTAATGTTTTATGTGTTCTTTGTGTTTTTTAGAATATAAAAATTGAGAGTGAAAGTTGTTTTCCTTCTTTTATTTGTTTTTTAGAACAGAAATTAATTTTCAAAATTTGTAACCAAACAAGCTTGGTGTTCTCTAAACACTGAATTTAGTGTTTTCTTTGTTTTTTTGTGTTTTTTATAAAATAAATTAAAAACTAAGATCAAAACTTGTTTTCCTTATTTCCCTTGTTCTTATTATTTTTTAGAACAAAAAACAGTTCTCAAAAAACTAAAACTAAACAGGCCCATAAATGTTTTCTCACCTTTTCGAGTGCAGGGGTCTGGATTATTACCAACAGCTCCTTTTTTTTTTTCTTTTTTTTCTTTTTTACAATTTGAAAATGATCGTTGAATCAAGAAATCAACAAAATAAATTTAAAACAGGGGATTGATAAATGTATTGCTTTGTTACTCCAAAATGAAATCCCATTCCCATTATGGATCAAAACAGGGGTGTTTGTAAAAATAGCAATTAAAACAGCCAAACACCCATCTCAATCCAATATGCAAACTTCTATTAACGACGACGAAGGCAAGCAAAAGCAACAAAAGAACAAGGCAAATAACTCTCCGCAATAAGCATAAAGATGACAAGCTCCCAACCATCCATTTTCAATGTCACTTTCACTTTAGTTGAGCATTTACACTACTAAAGCCTATAAGAAGAGAGGGTAAACTTCAAATTTCTTTCCATCACTAGAGTACAGAAAAGGCCGCAGCCATTTACAAGGAAAGGAAAGCAGAGTCAATTCTCGATAATTTTAGGGCCTCTATACATTGCTCCAGCCACGACAAAGCTCTCGGGTTTCTCGATTTCTTTAAGCCAGGCACATCCTTCCATCTCCGCCGACAAAGATCCGGTGGTATCTCCTGAGAATAAATAATTACACACATCATCATCAGACAACAAAAAAGACAATCCAAGTTTCCAATGCTGATAAAAATATGTTCTTTCCTAAGAAAACATACTTGCTATCTCACCCACTTGCTATATGTATATATATATATTTATGTTAATAGAGGGAGGGAGCAGGTCAAGTAAAAGAAGGGGACATCACATGGGATTCGGATTCTTGGAGATTGTCCTAATTGAGTTCATTGATGCCAGCATATATAATTGTTCTTCCATTAATTCCTATAATTGTTCAATAATGGGGACTACCTGAAAATGTGGCATAAGGAAAATCATTGTAGTATGTACAGTGACGGCCTTCGGAATCCGAGTAGGGTGGACCCAGCACATCTAACATGGCACATGGAGTCAATGCTGTGAAGCAATGCATGTTGCCTCCTGAATTTGGATACAGGACTGATGTTCTGCAAGGTGCATTCAGGTCGGAATCGGCATGAATCCTGGCTAACCGGGGTTGTTCATGCCGGTGTGCTGCCATTGTGGGATAAAAACAGAAACATTTTGGCATCAAGAAACATGAATTACATAGAAATTGGCCAATTGATTGGGTCTGTACAGTTACGGAGAAGAAGGGGAGAGCTTACAGTCTTCACAGTGTTCATTCTGGTTCCTACTACTGCATGGGACACTGGCCACCCAATCATATGATTTGATGTGCATGGACCCGAAAAGGACCTTACTGAAGACTGTCATCCCCGGATGATTATGAAGGGGAATCACTCCAGATGGGGGCAAGCAGAAGATCCCAATCTACACGATGGGAATTTGTAAGAGGCCTAATATAATTCAATTTACCAGGACTCAGAAGGAAATGGTTGACTTGTGCTTATGATGTAAATGAGAAAAGGAGATAGCAAGGGATACCGAGAATTTATCGCATTCATGGATATGTATGTATGTCACCGGAGGAGGTACTGAATCAGATTCAGTTGCCCTGAAACATGGCATGTCTGCTGTCAGGCCTACATTCTCCAATCTCATGTTATCTACAGAGAAAAATCATGAAAGAGTAAAAGAACAAATAGAAGAGAAAAAAACATTGACAAATGGAATGGAAGTTAATTCATAGCCATGAAAATTGAAATTACAATAATCTTATCTTATCTTGTTATAACACACTAGATTATAGGTTTCTTCAACTTTATCCTCTTTAAACTTGGTAGAAGAAAGGACTTGCAAAAAGGTTTTCTGAAAGAAAACAGAACCTTACCAATATCCTCAGTGTTATTCATTGTGCATAATAGTAAAGGAAAAGAGACGACAGACCGGCATACTAAACCAAAACTGTACTTCCACAAACATGTTGACAAGCAGAGATAAGCCGGTGTAAACATTGAAATGGAAGGTTAGGTGATATAAAAGAACTTAACATGAATATTGAGCCATAGAGGCTGTTCAACATTTTCACTGAAGTAAACTGAATTTGCAGTGCAGTTCAGTAGAGATTTTGTTCTAATTCTTTCACAGAGCCTCAACAATCCAACTTCACTGTTTCGGCTGCATATATCCCATGCACAATTGATTAAACTTTCATCCCAAATTCAATGTTTCATCGACAAGGCAGGGAGTAGACCAGACAACTAAAACCAAACTTAGACACTGAGTAATGAAAGCTTATTATTAAAATATGGGTACAGTTATTGTGATTATTGCATCCATTAGTTTGAGATAAAAATATTTGTTAATTCTTACATTAATAATGCTGATCAGAAAATTTAGGTTCCTGCTCCTTGACAGAAGGGTTTTTTTTTTTTCTTCTTCTTTTCTCCATAAATAAAATATAATACTAAAGAAAGGAAAAAGATTCCAAAGAAGGATCAGGGAAATATCTGAAAACATTTTTACTTTTTAGGATTCCGTTGCACTGGTCTTCCACCCATCTAGAGATCTTGATAACTTTAAGAGATTCTTCTTTTTATAGTGCTTGTCTGGCTACCATTTCTCCAAAAAAGAACTTAGACGGCTATCCGCCATACATTCAATTCGTAATCTAGCCATGAAGTTTAAACATGGGGGAACCATAAAAACCAAAGAAAGATTCATAGAACTTTCTAGGGAACCAACCAGAAATCATTTGCAAAAGCCAAACAATCACAAAAAGGAAGCAGAATTCAATTATACCTTCAATTAGCAGAAAACCCACCAAACACATTCATGGATTTATAAGACAAAAAAAAATCCAACTTGAGGAAGACCAGGAGGCAGAAACCGACAATTCAAAACTTTTAACTGCAAAATCGTTATATATACCAGGGAAATCTAATAATCAAATTACATTTCTTTTTCATGCATTTTCACATAGAACAGATCAGACAATGTCAAATATTCAAATCCTCAAACAATCAAAATAAAACATAAGAATCTCAGACATAACATAAACATGATTCATTGCCTACCCAGAACTGATCTCAGCCGTTCGATATCCATAGGGGGCGGAACATAGGAAGCCTTCCCCTCAGCAAACACTTCCCTGCAGGTTTGATACAGATTCTGAATCGGACTCATAGACCCCAGCTTTCTCCTCTTCTCCCTTGCTTGACCAATTGTCATATAAATAAAACTGCACCAGCCCAAAACGGCTGCCGCCAAAAAAAAAAAAACAGAGAACTAAGCAATGGGTTCCTGAGAAAATTTCCACGTATGGTGGAAGAATTAGCAGGCGATTGTATGACAAAAATGGAGAAGAGACGTAAACAAATAAATAAATAAATAGCAAGGGCCGGGGTAGACAGGGATACCTTGTGTTTCGCTTTGTTTAGTTAATTGCTTATATAATTCTGGAGCTGGAGCTGTAGAGGAGATAATAAAAAAGGAAGGAAACAGAGAAAGAAATGTAGAGATTTGATTCACTGTAGAAGGAATGAGAGAGAATGGGGGAAGGAAAAAAAATTTGTTGGTATGTGGGGGGGATGTAGGGAGTTGGAGTCAAAGGCCAAAACCAGGGGCTATGCAGAGGTTTCCAGTGGGCGGATTTTTATCCATCCCTACCACCTTTCGGAAAAGAGGAGTATACCAACAAGACCATTGACCTTTGCTTCATCAGCATGCATTTACTCCCACCATTTATTACTCTCTATTCACCTTTCCCATTATCCCTTCACCCTCCCAACCTCCGTTTTAAGAAACATTTTTCAAAACACAATATTTTAAAACAGTTTTTTGAAAAACAAATTTTATTTTGGAGTTTGGAACATATTTAGCTTATTTTGAATTTTTTTTTTATCAAAATAGTTTGAAATTGGAAATAATAAACAAACTACTGCTTCTCTCACTTAGAAAACATTTTAAGTTAATGTCACAGTCACGATATTAATGTAAAAGAAATTTCAATACTGTAGTCAGTAATTATGATATTATTGTTCACGTACTAGTTTAGACATTATTTTGATTTTTAACTTATTTTGATTTATTTTTTTTCAAAATAAATTATATATGTTTAAAACTCATTTATTTACCTAGCCTAGGACGTTTTATGGAATATTTCAAAGTGACGAGGTAATGCAAGTGAATAGAAGTAAAAAAATAAAATAAAATAAAATTTGAGTTTATGAAATATTTTTAATTTATCGTTAGTATTTATAGATAATTTAAACTTGTCATAGAGGTTGGCTCAAGTGGTAAAGAAGAATGTGTGAATTAAAGGTTCTATGCTTGAGTTCTTATAATATTAGAGTATAACAATTATGTAATATAAAATGAATAGATGTAAAAAAAATAAAAATTATAACTATCCAAAAAATATTATTTGAAAATATCATATTTTCATATTCTAAATAAGGAAATTTTCCATCATTAAAATATTTTTTAAAATAAAAATTTATTTTTGACAACTATTTACTTTACATTTACATTACATCATTCAATTTCTTATAAATTTATCATCATCGAGACTTCAACCTTGAACCTCCCTTTTTTATGGTTCCCTTTCTTATACACGTTTGAGTTTTTAACATTTTGAGTTTACCCTTAACTCCCGGAGCTCTTATTATTTAATCTTATAGTTTTAATGCTTAATTTAAAAATAACGTATATTTTATAATAAACTTTATATATTTTAAAAATAGTTTTAAATTCATAATTATCTATAAATTAAGAATTATAAAGAGTACTCGTAGTTGTGATAAACGCATAAAAATCATATCAAGAGGCAAGAGTATTTTAAGTCTCGTTTAGTTTTGTGTTTTAAAAGTGAGAACAAAAAATTATAAAATAAAAAAAAAGCTTTTAAAAATACTTTTTTTTTTTTTGGGAAATTGTTTTTACAACGGATTAAAAAGTAAAAAAAAAGAAAGCAAGGAGACATGATCCCATATTGACTACTGTTGTCGACCAATATCCCCGCCGCTTTGGATACCTTCGCTTTGAAACTTCAGAGGAAAATCCATCATCAGAATTCTCAAGGTGCTTAGAAGTCACATCAGATTGTTTAGCTGCGTACCTTTTTCTAGGTGTTGCTTTATTATTTTCCCATCTACAAAAAAGGTAAACTGTTGTTGAAAATATTAATAATAATTTTACATTTCCAATTCTTAAGTACTTTATCTAAAAAAAAAAGTGTAATTTCATTACCGACTAAATATTTATTAGCACTAGTAAAATTTGGCATGATTCGTCAACACGACTAGAGTTGATAAGATTTGTATGAGATTACTCTTATAACACAAATCAGCTTATTGCTTATCATGTCCGATACAACATTCAATATTTAAAAAAGTAATACATAAAAAAGAAAGGTATCTCATATTTGAATTTCATTAAGAATAATTTACCATATGTTAACTAAAGTGTTTAATTGTCAATAAAAATTAGCTAGTGTTTTTTTTATAACTAAACAAGATTGGCCTTGGGATCCATTTCTTTCTTTTTTTTAATATTTAAAAACTGAATACTTTACCAAATGATTTAAATATAATAGGCAAAAAATTAGTTATTTAATTATACAACTTGACCCATCAAAATTTTAAGGATTATTTGTGTCAAAATTAGTAGGTTAAACTCAAATATATTTTTAAATGAGTTATTCACGATTGAGTTATATGTGTCATGTCTTGTCACCGAGTTAACAGTTGGGTCGTGTTGAATATGTTTTTTTAATACAATTATTATTTATGCAATATTCGAATTGATCAATATTAAAGAATACTTATAGTTTAACATGATACAAGACTCATTAAGACATTAACTTTGTGAATTTAAGATTTTATGAAATATCTATAGGATTAATTATATTTTAAGGAATATGTTTAGTCGTTGTAAAGTACAAGAAAAAAATATTAAAAAATAATTTTTTTTATAGTTAATTATTTAATAAAAATGATTAACCGAACTTTTTTTTTTCTTTCCTCTTTTTTTCCCTATCTTTTTTAATAAAATATTTTATTATATTCCTTACAAATTTATCCTCCGTAGAACTCAAACCTTAAATTCATCTTCTTATGTCTATTGAAGTTTGTAACCACTTAAGCTAAATTTTATTGCCTATTATAAATTTTTTATAACCTTGTATTTTTACAAAATTTTAAACTTATTTGTAAGGATGTAAAATAAGATTATTTGAATGACTTGTAAAATTTTTAATTAGGTAGAAGAGAAGAAATACATTATATGGAACCCATTTGGAAGCGATAATAGTTTTTTTTGTTTTAAGAAAATAATATTATGGATTCAAAATATCAATACATCAATAAAAACTTATTTATAAATTCCTTAAAAATCATAAAAGATAAAATAATAAGGTAATAATATAATAAATTGACTCAAAGCTTATAAATTTGATAATACTATAATAACTATAATAACTATGATTTTAGTTTTATAACCTATTGATTGATTGGTTGTTTTATCGATTTTAAATAATAATATTTAAATGATTGAATTTCGAATCGAAAAGGTGGAGAAATTAAATATATTTATATTAAAATAATTTATTTAATTTTATTATTTATATTTGATTAAAAATGAGTTCAATGCCTTCTCAGAGCAACGACCCTACCGGCCCCCTCAGCTCCAAGGCTCCCAAAACCCTAAACTCAATATAGGGTTTCTTCACTTCTCCGCCGCCCCGGCAGACGCGCCACCGAGTTGAACCGTTGATTTGAGGTTACTGCATCGTCTTCCATTTTGCCATGTCTCTTCTGGAACTTGTTACCAATGCCGCCGCCAATCCCAAAACCCTCACCGCTCCATCCACCTACCCCATCATTCTCAACCCAGAAGACTCTCTCCTCAGCTTAAACCCTACTCTCGAAAACCCAGATCCCAATTCTCTTGTCGTACCAGTTTCCGGGTTTCAAATTTCGCAAACCGATTCCGAGATCATCGACTCGGCTAACAAGTTCTTCAAAAAGCTCAAGCGGAAGCTCAAAAACCCTAAAAGTTTTGACGCCGAAGATTTGGTCAGGAGTTTGGGATCCTTTTTGAAGAAAAATGGCAAGAAAATCAATGTCTCTGTTGGTGTCGATCCATCGAGTGAAGAGTATCCGCGGGTTTTGATTGAAAAGTTAGGGTTTTTGATGGGTCGGGATGTGTCGGAGTTGGTTTTGGAGGCGTGTCTTTTTTTGCAGTATTGGGAGTTGGTGGAAGCACTGATTGTTAATGGGCATGTTGCACATTCCTCTTACTCGAATTTGGTTTCAGTTTTGGTGGAAAGAAGGAGGTCAGACTTGGTTTGTTTATGCATTGAAACTTTTACAGACCTCGGATCTTCTGAATTACACTGCATTCTGAAGTACTTTCTATTGCCGTCCAAAGGGGCTTATACTAGTATGCTTGCAGTGAAGAAAGATTGGGAAAGCCAAGCGAAATTGGCTATAGAAAAAGCGAGCAATAAGAGTCTGAAAGGGAAGAAATTGCAAGTGGCAAAGGAGGCTGCATTGTTGCTTGTGATTGCCCATGATGAGTTTTTGGCTTCTGAATTGTGTTTGCATTATCTACTATCTTCCCCAAATCTTGATGATGTGATATTAGCCGACTCCATTAGCAAATTGAGTGGTGAAGAGATCATGACCTTGATTCGGTACTTGGGGAAGTGGTTGAAGAAGTATGAGAGGTTTCCACAAGCGGGTCCGTGTCCAAAGGCATCCTCGATGCTGGGGTTGAAGGCTTGTGATTCAGTTCCTACCCTTGAGGCAGTGGTCAAATGTTTTGGGCTGGTTTTGAATGAGCATTTCTCTTCATTAGTATTGAATTTGGAGTTCCATGAAGAGCTGAGATCCATGAAGGCAGTGGTTAGTTCTTTGGCCTTGGAAGCAAGACTGTGTTGTTCAGTGGCAAATGTGGTTGAGGATTTGAAAGCTGAAGCTATAAATGCCTAAATACAAAATTGACCCTCCGCTAATACCACATCAACACTCTGGTATTGCATTTTTTATACTGATCATCATCTATATTGTTGGTGTAACTTTGGTGCAATTATGGAATGGATTGAAGTTTATTTTTATAAATGTTGTATGATTTGCCTTGGCCCTCAAAGCCCCTGTTTCTCCTAGTTTTATGTCTGTAACTGCAGTTTCAATTTTTTGATCAGGTTTTCATCCTCGTGACAAATGCTAGAAATCTTCAGGTTTCCAAGAAATACAGGCCAATTGAAAATTCCGCATAAGCATTGAAGTTTAGCCCTCAAAAGTCTAGAATCAGGATCATTTTGGTTTTCTAGAATCAGGGTCATTTTGGTTTTCTCCTCTGGGAAATGATGCTTCTAGATTTAGGATGACGCTTTGGTCATCTGCTTTAGTAAAGTTCATGTATTTTTTGATTACCTTATTACTAAGTTCATAGTGGTATTAATGTACCGATGTAGGATTCTAGGAAGCGTTTTTAACTTGAGAAATGTCGTAAAAGAATAGGTTTTTGTTTCGCAAAAATTAGAAAACACTTTTTTTTTGTAAAAGCAAATCACCTCTAATGTTGAAAAATCAACATGTGAAATGTGATTTTCCTAAGAAGAAATATTTATGTTAAAACACAAACAGGGCCACACACACACTCTAAACTTGACGTAAATTTGGAAATTTTGGGAATTCAAGGAAAACAGAATAGTTGAATCAGTAGGTTGTTTTTAAGAACGAGCCTTTTCTTTACAAACGTTAAAGCATTTTTTGTACATCTGTTTTTGTTTGGAGACTGTGGATGGTCCCAGGACCCATGTGTATTTTATTGATTCGGTGAGCAGCGTCAATTGATTGGAGACCAAGTTGATTGCTTGTTTTTTGTTGTTCTTCTTGTGTGGAGGTGAGTATTTCTTTTTGTCTCCTTGGGTTGGGCGCCCCTTTTTTTTAATATATCTTCTTATTCATCAAACAAAAAAAAAAAAAAAGTTGAATCAGTAGGGTGACAATTCGGAAAATGAAGAACTTGGGTTCAGGAGGTCTCCCTGTTCAATTCCCAACTGATCATATAATATTGAGTTAAATCCTGTTCTACCCAAGTAAAAGCACCTTCTATGGTTAGTTCCAGGCTTCCAGCTTCAATATCATTTAGGGAAACAGGGCTGGATGTGATCGTCCCTTTGCTTGATATGGAACTTATGAGGAGGTTGTCGGCAGATGAATGGAATGGGGGTGGGGGTGGGGGTTGGGCGTTGGGGGGTGGAACAATTGACTAGGAAGTCGTCGTCCTTGATGATGGATGATGATGAAAGATTCTCATAATAATAATTATTGTCTGACAACTTCTTCCTCAATTAATTTCGTGTTTTTGACTAAATGTCTAGCCTGTTTCTAAAGTACAGTGAACAACCAGGAGAATAGAGAGGAGGAAATGTACCAATGACAATAATTGTGATGTTGCTTGCAGCACGCTAGCTGAGTGAACCAGCAGTCGAGGTAAGGTAAGGTGTCTGTATACGGATGATTAAGTCCTCTCTGTTTTTAGAGAAGGGTGAAAAAATAGTTGATTTGAAAAAAATATATATAAAATTAGTTTTTAAATCAAATTAATACTCAAAAATAATGCGCTTAGATAGGAACTGATAAATATCATTATTATGAACAACGTTAATTTAAATTTTATTAAACATAATTATTATAAATAAGGATAATTACATTTTAAAATCATCAAATATCGTTGTTCATGATAATGATATTTAATAAAAATTTTAATTATATTATTTTAAGTATTAGTTTGAATTAAAAATTAATTTTATAAATTTTTTTTTTCAAATCAACTATTTCAATCTAAAAGTGGAAAATGGGAGCATGATAAAGCCGGTATTGGACACCGTTGACTGATGTCCGGTCCGATTTCCCTGAACATGAATGAAGCTTTAGGGTAGGTAGTAGGCAGTAGGCAGTAGGCAGAGAAAAGCAAGCCGTCACTATCAATTTTCTATTCGCCATATATCCAATAATTGGATCCCCCAATAATTTTCATACAACCAACCATGAAAAAAGATGTTTTAACTAAGCCTGCCAACTCCTCTTTTTCACCCTTATTATATTAAGCCAGCCCAGGTAGGTTTGGTAATTCATTATACTACATCATCTTGGTGATGACGTGATGGGATGGGATACATCTTTCTTATGCCACTTCCACTCTCATACTCTTCAATAAGAGAAGGGTTAAGAATCCTAAAGTTTACACGATTCGAAATTTCTTTAATTACTCTTATGATTATGTCTCATTTCCACCATTTGTTTTTTCCATGCAATAATACTTTTAAGTTTTAATAACTACTTTTAAGTTTTAATTTATTGACTAATTCGTCAGCCGAATCTAACCTACACATATATTTATTAAAGAAAGGAAGAAAAAAAATAAATAAATAAATATCCTAAAGGAAGACACGAACGGTAAAGCAAGACATGGAGGAACATCACTGCGCATTGCAAATTTTGATGTTCAAAACCCAAAAGACTGAAACATGTTATATAGCTTGCGCTTTTTTAGCATTCCCCCACCTATATTCCATTTATGTTATGTATAATAAAAATAAATTTACATAGTTGATTGGATCAACATTTACAATAATCTTCAAAACTAATAAAAGCAATAAGAAAGTTTGATCACAAAATCCTTAAAAATAGTACCATCCTTAGAGAAGTTTGACCACCAAATCCTTGAAAATGGTATTTCTAATCGCTTTATAGACATGATTGTTATAAATATGGACATGATGATAGCTTCGGCTTCTTTATAGAGACATGATGATAGCTTCAGCTTCTTTATAGAGACATGATGACAATTATAAATAATTAGATCTTGTGATAGATGTTCTGCATAGGCGCTGGACCTCTTATTAAAAGAGTCTGTTGAGGAGAACCATACATTGTGCAATAATAATTGAAGTGCTACCCAAGTGTCTACAAGCAGCCATTTTAATGATGTCATTAGAATCTCTAATCACACACTCTTACTCTATAGGAGAAATCCAACGAATCCACTCTTACTCTATAGGAGAAATTCAATGAATCCATTTTTCAAACACTCTTACTCTATAGGAGAAATTCAATGAATCCACTTTTCAATCATTTTGAAGACGCTACACGATCCTTGTTCAAAAGATAAGGATAAAACAAATATTCTTGAAGACTTTGAAAAATTGAAGTGACTTTATCTTTAACAAGGAAGGGGTTAGGATGAATTTTCTTTAAAACAACTTGGTTTCTATGTTCAAGCATTCTATAAGATTATGCAAATCTTTTCCATATGATGATTAAACAATTTACAATTAGTTTTATAGTTTTTATAAATAGTTTCTAACCAAGAAAGGGAAATCACTCTAATAAAAGAGAGGAGTGAGACAATTATATTTAATACGATCTCAAATACTTAGAATAAAAGGATACTTCTTAAAAATATGATCGATATTTTCAACATTTTGACCGCACAAATGACAATAATTGAGAATTTCTATCCTTCTAGTAGAGAGAGAATCACAAGTAGGAAGTATGATTGATAATAAATTTAAGAACTACACATTGTGCTGCCATTCTAAGCAAGATTCTGGGTTTTGCAAAACAAAATTGCAGTTACAAGAAGCTAAATCTAAATTTCGTAACTCGTTTAATAAGATATGCTTAAAATACAGAGTCGACCGGTTTGATCCTCCATCTATACATACCTTCCATCAAAATCCTTCGGTAAGTGCAAAAACTCGACCTGCCAAAGGCGGACGCAATGCAGAGACAGCTTCATTAATTTCCTGGAAAATCATGTGACATATTAAAATCTAAACTTTGACGATGAAAACAAATTGGCGAATCATTAATTTCCTGGAAAATCATGTGACATATTAAAATCTAAACTTTGACGATGAAAACAAATTGGCGAACCAACATGCCGCAGTCCCGTAAACAGGATCCTTTCAAGCTAGTCATCTTATTCTCATACTTAAAAAAAAAAAAAAACCCACAAAAAGTTGAGCAGAGTTAAGAAACTTACTTCTGGTGTATAACGAGCAGAGAAGTGGATCAGGAGAATTGCTTTATTCTGAAACCTATCTGCATAGCTGGCTATCTGAAGAGGATAATCCAAGGATAGGCATAAATGGTGCGGGCAACAACATAGAAGTAAAGGCACAATAAAACAAAAAGGTTTTTTTTTCATGAAAGCTATGGGGACCTAACCTCAGACAAATGAGTGTGGCCATATACTCTAGCATGCTCCACCGTAACACTGTTGTCAACAAATGTACTCTATACGAAAGAGTCATCAGGAGGGAAAACAAGTCACTTAACAACCATGTTATAGATGTTCCATATTGAATTCTAGAAACAAATAACATAATATTTTCACCTTCAAAATTCCACATAATGTTTCACTTCATTGGATACAATTTATAGCTAAAAACATATTAATACTTTAATCAGTGCTTGATTTTATAATTAACACTTTAAAGGCAATATCACACTGCAGAATGATGAATAAGCGTTTCCTCAGTTTGTTCTTTTGCTTCCCTCATTTTAGTGTGATTTTTTTCAACCATCACCTCAAATTATTTATTCCGTACTAACTATAATTTTTGAGAAGCTTTCAGTAGTTTGCTTTGCAGCTGGCCCAAAGTATTATATCATCCGATGGTTTAGTAACATCAGTAGATACTGTCTTGAATGATTATCTGATGGTTAGCTCCAATAATTTCGTGGAAGACAACCCCGCCCTTCCCCCCCACCCACACTAGAGTAGAATGAGAGGTATGGATGGGGCCAACCCATGCAGGCAAGCACATGTCAATATTGGGATGTATAAAGTTTTTCAAATTCGAAATATCCATGGACTCCATGCTCATGGAGATAGTGAATCTCTCTCCATCTTACTAGAATGTGCCCAAATTACACTTTGTTTAGAAGTGAAGATATAAGCATGACATCCAGTGTCATTTCAGAACGCTAAGCAGATTTCAACTTATTTACCAGGGTTCCCTATTTCCTCTCTAGAACAGGGTGGAGACTACAACACTGGATCATGCTGTGTTAGGAATATTGCTTGGGTAAGCCAGCTTGGCCCAGCCTAGTTCGCAGATAGCAGCCTGCTGAGCCCAAATGTTTGACATCCTGATGTCTAAACTCATCCAACTTAGTAGTAATGAAACTACAATTATTTGCAAAATTCCAAGAGGATATGGGCAAAACAAGTCTCCATGGTTAAGTAGGAAAGTATGACTGATATAATCAATGTAGCACACCTCCATGATGAGAACTCTTGCCATCAAAGCATCAGCATTAGCATGATCCACAACGAAGTCTGACATGGTATCTCCCGTAAAGGCAATTTCAGGTGTTGTCACCGTATATGTAATCTGCATTGTGCAAACCCAGCTCTGCTAAATACAAACTTAAGGAAAATAGAATGCTGGTGAGGCAGATACAGGGAATATGAAAAACAAAAAAAGTGAACCAAGAGGCAGACTGTTAAAAAAGTACTGATCAGCAAGAAAAAGACAACAATGTTTTGGGGAATATAAGTTTAACCAAGTTATCTACTCAAAATAAATGCTAAAAAAACAGGGGACACACCCTAAGTATATAGGTAGTATACAATAAAAAATAAAAAAAAGCCAAGCACCGGAAAGAATGTATATGTTAATTTGACCATTTTGCCCAAAAAGTTCTATTTTCAACATTAAGTATTAAATTGTCCTTCCATCTCAAATTAGTTTGACAAGAAAACAAATTTCAGACACGATGAAAGAAAAATTCACAATGATTGACCAAAAAATTCTATGGCAAAAACCAGTTTTCCTTTGCAAACTTTTTTTGATAGGTAATTTTTCCTTTACAAACTTGGTTCTTCTATTTCCTTGGGGAAGCAACATGTCCTCTCATGGTTTTGCCATCATGCATTACACAGATTTGGTATGGCGTAAAGAATTTTCAAAGTGATCATGCGTTAATGATCAAGGCCTTTTGAAGAAAAAGGCAAATCTAATGAAAAGTTGTATGAGCTTTCCTTTGTTGCAAAAATGAAAAATCTCACATGCTGCTGTTTTTATTATTATCCTTTTTGTTAAAAGAAAGAATGTAACTTAGACACGCAAAAATCTTTGATGAAGAGGAAACTAATATGTTCTAAGTTGTCTATAAATAGAACTGTTAAGACAGACCTCCACACCTGATAACTTCAAGTTCTTAATCTCATTCCCAGGAAGGCCCACATATTCCTGCTTAAGTTTCTGCTTCACAGAATAAACTACATAACCCTGACACAGATCATGATGGAAGCCATTAGCAATTTAATATGATTCAGAGAAATACATCTCAGGCTAATCTTATAAAAAAGAACAGGGAGTGAAATAACTTTTTACCTGGCTTGGTATAACATGATAAGTTCTAAATGCTCTTACTTTCAGATCTTTTCTTAAATAAAACTCTTCTCCTACAAATATAAAAATATAAATTCAAGGCGCAACATATCAGAAGATATCCATTCAGACAGGTTTTTTTTTTTTTTTTTGATCATTCAGACAGGAAAAGTTAATAAGCAGTTCTGTAGCCAGAGAAGTGAGTACCAGGCCCTAAATTACATTTCTAACATCAGCTGAAGGGAAATAGGACATTACCCACATTCAAGGCAATTAGATTATGCTTCAGGTCTGACCCATCCATTTCTCTGTGCACCTGAAAAAGTTTCTCCACATTTTCTTTTACAGCTTTTGGTACAATAATTGTTGGGGGCTTCATTCTATATAACCCACGAGTCGCTACATACATGGGTAGTCCTCCCTAACAAATAAAAAATTATGGCATAAGCAGCAGCACTCAAACATAATAAATGATAAATATATCCATCAAATAAAAAGATCTATCAGCAAAATACTGTGGCAAAAAAAAAGGGAGGAGGGCAACAAATTTTCATTTAAGGTTCATGTAATTCATGGCACTAGAACTAACATAAAAATCTAGTGAAAATACAAGAAGCTCAAAGGTAATAGATGAAATTCATAAGAACGTAGGAATTATTTAGAATACACACACATTTATATACACGTTAGAGCCTTTTCCCATAGGGTTGCATCTTTGTGGGAAAGAAGGGAGGGTTTATTATCTCTTTTCTCTAAATTTTTTATGTTATATTTCTCTACCATAAACTCGATCCCCTTTTTTCGTCAAACCCTAAAAACTTAGAACTTTAGCCCACCTAGTTGACTGCAAGCAACCATCATAAGTTTGTCCTCACATTGGTAACCAAATTTATTATTTCATAGTGAATTGTATGGGTGTGAGGTAGCACAACCTCATTGATTTCCATTGAAAATGGAGATTGACAATGGAGACGAATATTTAGATTGAAAATGGAAACAAATAAAAGAATACAAGTAAGAAAAACTGACAATGTGATCCATGTGACCATGAGAAATGAACAGGAAGTCCTGGGAAATCGCACGCTGGGGACATCTGCCAATGTCAAAGGCTAACTTGAGAGATGGGAGGATTATGCAAGTTTCTTGTCCTCCTATTGACAAACCCTCAACTGGGTATCCTTCAATTTGTATTCCCTTCTCCTTCTTCTTCACATTTGAATTGGCCTCCGAATTTTGCATTCTCCTGAATCAAAAGAATCAAACAAACACAGCGAGAAATATTGGATTCAAATAAGAATAAACCTTTGGCATGCAATTAAGAAATAGCGGTTTACATGATACTCGCCGAACTGATAGCATTCCCAAGTAATAAAGCACTCTGACTGAAATCCATGTTTACCAGGAAAATGAAGAAAATTAACAGAAAACAACATTTTGATCCCTATGTTATCTCCCTCAGTTCGGTACTGCCAATAATCCAAAAAAAAATACGAAACTAAACCAAACCCGCTTCAGCATCCCCAAATAAATAAATAGAAAAAAATAAGATCGATTGAGCCAAGAAGCCATACGAGTTTTCGCAAAAGAGTAATTTTCGATCCCTAGATGGTGAAAATTATAGTATTCATTTTCTTATTAATTTAAGGATGAGAAGTACTTTCTCACATCCAAACGATCGAATCTACCCTATAAGTCGATGGATTGAAGTGGAAATGGGAAGTGGCGATTGGAGCAGTACCTTCAACTCAACAGATGGATTGAAACGCAGCTCAGGGAAGAAACTGATTGAAAAGATTGGAATTAGGGGCTTTTTATGCTGCCAGCCAATCTTAAAGCAATACAAATTAAAATTAAAAACTAATCATGTAATAATGGCGAATAAATTTTCAATTAAAATTTAGTTTTTTTTTTTTTTTTTTATTCAATGCCACATAATTCATTTTTTTTACCATGATTATTTTTGCAAATATAATTTTAATTTTCCTTTTTTATTCACCCCAATGAAAATTATTTGTTACAAAAATTAAGTAGAATTTATTTATACTTCTAATTTTATTATAAAAGAAAATTCGTATTTTTACCCTATTTATGTTTTATATAATAAGCAATTTTTTAATGTTTTTAACTTAAAAAGAATAAATATACTTCTCATAAATCCAATTATAGAATTTAACTTTTTTTGCTTTTTTCTGTCGAATTTACATCGTTTATTTTTTTATTGGGCATAACTTATTTATAAATTATTAACATTTTCTTTTGAAAAATTTCAAATGTATTTTAAAATGGCAAAAGCTATATTTTAAAATCTCCCAAAAATATTTTCAAATCTTCGCAAAATATTTTCAAATCTCATTCTGGATGGAGTCCAAAGTCATTTGTCATTTCAACTTTTATTATTATGTAAAATAAGATATTTAAATATTAATTTTAAGTATAATGTCTTTAGATATTTAAAGATTAGTTTTAAATATATTGTCTTTAGATATTTGAAGATATATGAAAATTAACATGTAAAAATATGCATTTGAATTATCATTTATGTATTAAATTTAATTTTGGTTTCATCAATATTTTTTTTAATTATTAATTTTATATATTCTATTTTAATTATATAAAATAAATAAATATAATAATTATTTTTGTAACAATGATAATAATAAATCATTTATCATGATAATTTTAGCATTTTAATTTTTTATTGATATGGTTTTTTTATATAATTTTTTTATTAATATGTTATATGTATTATACAAATATTTTCACTTTATCATAATAATAAATTTAAGCAAATTGATTTTATGATATAATTAAGATGTTAATTTTAAGCATATAAAAAAAACAATTTCATACTTAATACTATTAAGTCTTATTCAGAATTCATATAAATAAAAATTTTATTCAATATTAAGTAAGGATGATAGTGGAACAGCTCCATCCCATCCCATTTATTGTCTCATTTAAAAAATTAAATGGGATGCGATGGGTTGGCGGGTTTGGGATCCTATGCGTGTTCCGTTTAGCTTTTTTATTTTATTTATATTTAATATTTGTTTTTTTTATTATATATATATATTTTTTAAATATAATAATTTTATTGATTTAAACTAGTAATATAATCGAGTAAACGTAAAATCAGGTCGATAAATTTTTTAAGGTTATACGATATCGAGTTAATAACGCGATGAATCAATCAAAACTTACACATTTTACCGCGTTTCGTAACGCCCAAGATTCTTATAATCGTATGATTAATTTCTGCGTCGTATTACTTGTGTGGTTGTTTTGATGTCTATCTCCATTCGAATCTTGATCGTCTGAATCATTTCCTTGTATGACGTCGCGTGAGCAATGATCGATATGTCGTAGCGTCGCGAAATGATGATAAAACGCCAAAAAAGCAAATTAAAAATTCAGATTTTTTTATGGAAAAACCACTTTATCCATAAATAAAATGGTAGAAAAAGATATACACAAATTATTTCAGGTTAAAAATGGTAAAAAAAAAATCACCCATCCTTGTTCATAGAAAAAGGGTTAGAAAGAGAAAAACGGTTACGGATTCAGGAAGCACCTTATTATTTTTTTATTATATTAAAATCAATATATTTCATAAAAATAAAATATGATAAATTTTTATTTATAAAAATTTGTGTGTATTTATATTAAAATCATGTCAGAATAGGAGGGGGCGAGACATAACAATACCAAAAACTTGTCCCATACCCATCCTGTGTTTGGGAAAAAAAATCGAATCGGTTAAAAACTCGATTACACTTAAACCAAATTCCTTTTATTAGGGAACCTGAAAAAACCCTTCTCCTTCCCATCCCTTAATATCTGTATGTTATAATCTTAAAAGCAAATTACTTCCTTGGAACTTCTACTTTAAATGCATCTCTAATTCATAACCCAAGCGTCATAAGCAAAGTGTAATTTCTGCCAAAAACATTGTTTGTGACGCTTAACGCAAGAGAATCGGTAATGGGGAAACCACCTGGATAGGCAAGGAAAAAAATCTTACAATTATTCATATCAAATAACTACAATTACCCCAAAAAAAAAAAAAAAAACTCTTTATATGATTCAATCAATTACTCGATTTAGGCATTTCAAATCGACATAATGGACACAAGTGATTACATTCTAACCACTTTACAATACAACGAGAATGATAAACATGTGAACATGGCATCCGTACAATTTCATCCTCCTCACATGCAAATTCCTCCAAACATATAGAACACCTACCATCGAGTTTCATCATCACCTTCTCCAACTCATCAATGGAGAATTTAGCCGCAGGGACGATCTTAACAACTTCCTCTTCCATCGATGTTGCAACGGCAGTCGTATTATTAGCTTCTTCGATCATCCGATTCATAACTTGTCTACTTCCATATGTGGTAATATCCGCAATAATAACAAAGATTGGCCTTACATTAGGCATGGTAATGGATCGAGCTAAAATTGCGACTTTATGTGTTATTAGTCGACAATTTTCATGAGAGACTTTCTTCAACCTAAGGATCCGATAAAGGGTTGAGTTACAAGGATTATCTGAAATTAATTCCTCGTAGCGTATATTAGATTTATGCTTCCTCACCAAATATTGTTCTTTGTCGATAATTGTTGTAGTTAAGGGTTCAAGTTCATGATCATTGTCTTGTTCTTGAATCATGCGTTGATAAGCTTCGAGGCCCCAAATATGAACAGGGATTAGTCTCCATTGCACTGATCTTTCATCATCACCCAAGAAGGCTTTGTAAACTTGATTCGTAGTCCTCAAAATCGACATCTCTCACGTCAAAGAAAAAAATAAATAAAAGAAACTAAAGAATGAAGACAACGATTTCAGCCTGATGAATCAAGAAACCAATAATAAGTTTGGGGATGAGTCGTGCATATTTATATGGGGGTTTTTTTTTTTTTTTTTTTTATCTTGAATTGTGTAATTCTGAAAGGAAAGTCCAAAAGATAAGAGTTTGAACTACTTTGTTTCCTATTAGGTCCCTATTTGATAAGTTTTTTTTTTTTTTTTTTTTTAACATCTATTTAGTTTACTTTTATATATTACCGTGTAAAGGATTTATCTCTCCCTATATATATAATTAACCTCTTGAAAAAATAATCTTGAAAATGTCATATTTTAGACATAAATACCCTTAAAAATAAAAAGATAAATCCCTTATATAATAAGGTTTTGTTTGAGTAAACATCTTAATTAAGCACTTATTTTATAAAAGCTTATATTATAAGTACTTTATTCAATAAGTTATTTATATTTCGATGTATATTTTAAAAAGTGCTTATGAATCATTTTAAGCTATTTGGATGCATTACTACTTAAGCACTTATAATAGCTAAAATTACTAAAAATGTCATTATAAGTACTTATAAAATTGAAGTGTTTGGATAAATAAACACTTGTCATAATGTTTAAAATTTTAAAAAACTAAAAACTATAATATATATATATATATATATATATATATATATATATATATATATATATATATATATATATATATCATGAAACCATAATAAAAATAAAAATAAAGTAACTATATATTAAAAACATTAATCTCTATAGTATAAAAATTAACTAATGAACCATACTCTCTTTTTCAATCTTGTTTCATATACATCAAAGAGATTGTAAAAACTAAAATATTATATGTTTTTTTTTCTTCATTAAAATCTTTAATTTGGATGTTTTTTATAAATCGGAATGCCGATGCATCACTTAATTAAGGCTATTAGCCAAGACAAGACGACGGCGCGAAAAGCCTGGCATCTTACGGAAAAACACACTTGGAGCCTGTACTTTGCCGACGCGCACTGGCCTAATAAAAAATAAAAATAATATATCTTATTGAATATTGTCTATAGTTTTTATCTAATAATAAAATACAATAAAGGAAAAGACATCAAACATCATTAGTGTTTCTCATCATCATAAACATTTTCAAAACAAAATAAATAGCAAAAATAACAAACACCATTAGTGCTTTCCAGCATCACAAAAATTATAAGTTCCAAAATAAAATAAATACTCATAGATCTATATCAAATTCTAAATAAATAAAAAATCATCATCAATATCATTATTCTCATCATCAATATATTTTTTTTTTCTATTATTTAATTATATGTCATAATTTTTTTCAAAAATTTTACCTAGTTTTACATAAATTTTTGGAAGTTGTTTTATATTTTTCAGAATTTTTTACATAATTTTTTCAAAAAAATTTCCCATTTTTACATAATTTTTCAAAAAATTTACCTAGTTTCTATTTTTTTTAATTATTTTTCATAATGACATTTTTGTCATTAAGATGATCAATTTTAGTCTTCTGCATAAACTGTTTTGAGTTTTTTTTATAAGTTTCTTCATGAAGCTTATTGAAATAAGCTAACAATGGCTTATAGGGGGTCATAAACTATTTTTATAAACTCTTTCAAATATTTATAATTTTTATTAAAAGTACTTATGTGAAAAAATAAGCTCAAATAAACTGTAGATAAGGTCTTCCAAACGCACCCTAAATAGATCTCCATGGGCATTTTGTCACATAAATAATTAAACCTCTAAGGACATCTTTTTCCAAAAGAGTAAAATCCAAAAGTTATTTGTAAAACTAATCTCTTAAAAATGTCATATTTTGAATATAAATACCTTTTAAAGTGTAAAGACAAATATCTTATATGATAGTCAACCCCATATTATAACTAAATCTTTTAGTGCATGTTTGTCTAAAGGGTTTTTTTTGAAAGTAGTTCTACATAGCACTCTTTATTATCCCACACCCCCAGCCGCCTAAGTACACCCTTTATTATCTCTCTTTTACACCCCATTCCATAAATGTACTTTCCCATCCTACCCTCATCGACACCCCTCGACTTTGTTCCCAAACTCCATCTCCCACTTCTTACCCAAAAACAAAACTCCCTAAACTAAGAACCGACCATCCTCCGCATCCAAACCCAGAGAACCCACGATCCTCTCAAGACCAAACCCGCACAACCTCCCAAACTGAGATCAAGTAAGTTTGCTTGATTACCCAGCATTTTTTCTTGGTTTTTCCGGTTTTTGTAGCCGAATCTGTTCTCGATTCGGAAATATGAATTTGAGCTTCCGGATTTCATTGAATCTTGTGGTATCTTAAAATTTCGGATTCCCGATGTCCGGATCTATTGCTTGTATCCGGATTTGACGATGTCCGGAAATTTGGATTGGCAGATGTCCTAATCCAATGAATATTTCGGATTTCACAATGTCCGGATTTTTTGATTTTCACCGGATTTTATGATGTCCGGATTTAATGTAATTTACCGGATTTGATGATGTCCGGATTTTTTGTTTTTCACCGGATTTGATGATGTCCGGATTTATTACAATTTAACGGATTTGAGGATGTCCGGATTTAATGCAATTTACCGGATTTGATGATGTCCGGATGGATTGCACTTAACCGGATTTGATGATGTCCTGATTTGATTTCACAAAGACTAGTTGTCTTTATCATTCACGGAGGTGCCTAGAAAACATATGGAGTGTGATTGTTTTGATGTGAAGTGCCTCATCCCACTTGGAATTTTATTGAATGATGAGATAAGCATCATATCAAAATTTTAACCTCCACCCAAAATAAAAAATAAAGTGCATACTATTCCAACTATATTTTTCCCAAGAGACATTCTACGAAAGTGATCATCCTTACGCATATTTTTATTTAATGATGATATTATTAAGTTATCAATGCTTATTTTCTTTGAAATAGATATGCCACCACGGCACTCGAGGAGGATATACATCTTGACCCGCTGCATCGACTCACTGGATCTAGCGCAGACGACAAGTACACCGAGAGAGGTCGAGCCAAAGCACATCCAGATTCGGCTGAGCATCCTCAAAGATGATAGGATGAGCATGAGGAGGTATTTGATGGTGCTCCCAGAGGACCTATTGATAGGATGTATATTGCGGAGTTTTGACAAACAGGGCTGCGTCGAAGATATGGTCAGTGGGAGAGGTAAAACAATCATCGTTCAAAGCTATATATATATATATTTATGTTAATTTTAGTTACGCAACTTGAATTGTAATTTATTTTGCCATTTTTATCAGAGGATCGAGCACCATTGAAATTAGTCAATCATGGTGCAGTTTCCACAGCTATGGGAGCTAGATATGGAGAGGTCTCGTATTTATGAGACTCACATCGACCGGGTTGGCATCGCTGACTAGTCAGGTCATCGAGTTGCAGTGCACCGATGTTGTCGCTTTTGTGAGCGGTGTGGTAGCCGCAGACCACGCATATTTCATATGCCGCTTTGGTGAGATGACCATCACACTAGACGACGTCACATCCATCTTACACATACCTGTTACTGGATCGATGATATCATTCTCACGTACCGCTTCATGGACGATGCCAACGCTTATCGGGTGGAGTTGTCGCACCACCGACGCAGGCATCTAGAGAGACTGAGCAAAGGTCGCTTCCTTCATCACCATCGTGGGCTGAGGGATCATTTCTTGACTATTTACTTCGATGCGCCATCCGATGATGATGTAGTGTTTGCATTCGAGCTTTCTTGCTCCATCCGTCGGTCGTGACTCATTCACGACAAGAGTGCAAACTGTCGCAAAGAGTGTACTCGAGCTATTCCCGACCAAAGATGGTTGGTAGCTATGCTCGGGGTGCTTGTTTGGCATACATTCGTACTGTGCAACCGACTACCACCGCGACGTGCTTGAGGTGCGACAGTTAGGTGGCTACGTGACCCTTTTACAGTAATGCATTGATGACAATTCGATATAATTTGTAGATAATTTTCAATTATAGATGATATTGATATTAATTATCTTATTTATTATGTAGGTTCGATTTATGCGAGCACTTTCCGAGATGTTTTCTCCCGATATGTCGCACACGAAGCTCACGCCCACGCACCGCGCTGGAGGCCTCACGTGATTCCAAATAGTTTGGTACCGGGCCGTGAGACTGACGACAGTAAGATTTCGTAGGTTCCGCTGAGCCATATGAGGATCATCGAAGCCGAAAACTTTTCCCGATAGCTGCATGGTATTCCTTCGATGGCTAAAGTGCGACAAGAAAATGATTTCTGTGTCATCCGGAGCGGTCTTACGCCGCTTTGGCTATTTAGACCATTCCTCCTCGCGACCTTTCACACCTACCGACCGACCGTAGTATCTTATTGGTTCAAGATCGGGAGATGGACGGATCACCCATCGACCGACAAAGTCGAGGTCGACGATGCCTATACTCGTGCTCGAGAGTGTACTGCAAAGAGGCGGCTCGGTGGCGATCGCGATATCGCATCGCATCGCTCAACCTCCACACAAACTTAGATCAAAGTTCTACCACGTATGCACGATCCTCTCCGCCTCACATGCCGCAGATCTACCGCTGATACCGTAGTTAAATACGGACTTCGGCTTCGACCTAGTAATCTAAATTGTACATAATATCATACTTAACTTTTTTATTATATTACTAATATTAAGTTCACATATTATTTATGTAGCGTATTGCCAGAGCATTGACTTCATTGAGGCATGATATCTAGGGAAGAGACCGTAGTGTCGATTATTTTCAGGGTGCACCGAATCCAGGCGCATGGCATACTTTCCGGGTCGATGAGACACTCAAGATCTCACAAAGACTCACATCACCTCGCCCAAAGATGTCATAGCACACCATCACCGCTACGCTGGGTCCCTTTTTAGCCTCCCACTTGCTCATCCTCCACGAGCATCAAGGATCCTCCACCACCACGATGATCCTCCACCACCGATGGCCTCCTCCACCGCCTTCAGCTGTTCCTCCAAAGACTTGGCAATGGATCTCAAGACTAAGACCGATTCTACCGCATTCCACATCGTTTATGTTTGTTCAAGAGGAAAAAAAGACTTAGTTTTATGTTTATGTATTACTTGTTTAATTTTTAATGTTAAAAGATAATGTGATTAATTTTATTGTATTTATTAGTTGTTACATTACATTACTCTCCTTCAAAGACCTAATAATGATTGAGATTTATTCCCTGCTGCCATAAAAGGATTAAATAACCATGATTAAGAAAACTTCACAAAAAAACAGGCCAAATGGGAATATAAAACAAGGGCACGTGATTTAAAAAATAGGATAAACTACAATTAGAAATCATTCGTTTGTTGTAAATACATCATGTTTAATCTAAATCAATTGTCTCTTGTGTTGCTACATTCGAGTTCGTCCCTAATGATGATCTAAAAGCCTCAATCCGAGGTACATAAGGGATCTCCCATCCTCGAAAGCACACCGGCATCTGCATCACGCCGCCGCATGCAATTGGAGGTATTGGTGATGTCGGAATCCGTGAATACCTACAATAAATGCCTTTGTCAAAAAACAAAATATAAAAAAATTAAACTTAATGATGAATAGAAATAAAATTTAACATACCTGTATCGAATGACAACTCTCAACAAATCCAAGTGCAACTGGCCATGGGTGAAGTGGTGCAGGTGATACAGATCTCAATGGTAGATATGTTAGGCATTGTCTAATTGATAAATGAACTAACACAATATTGTACCGTGAGGCTATCAAATGACCCATGTCAGGTAAAGTCATCCATCTATCATATGGAGCAAAAGAGTCAAACCATGATAATGAATAAACCAACTCAACAACACTACAATCGATCCATACAGTTGAACATACTCATCATGAAAGCGTGGGAAGTTTCACGAACCAAATCTACGAACTGCTCTATCCGTCTTCACCCATTCCTAGTAACCCAGCAATCGAGCGATATCCACAATGACCATCTGCCTTAACATCCACGATGTTCACTATATGTTCACGATTTGATGGAAACATTTAACGTACTTCAATTTTTTTCCTTCCTGCACTTGTTACCTAACATGCAAAGGTCGGAGAAGTACTATCGCGCGGACTCAACAATTTCCAAATAAAGAAGGAGCTCGTTTGGTAGATAAATTGATTTTCAACGACGGATCTAATCTCTTTCCCTTAACCTCTCAAGTAGACACATAGATGTGTCGTCAGCAGGCAAGCTAACTCTCTCTCAACTTCCTTTTAATGCTATTTTACCTGCCTCATCACAATCAGCAAATTGTCTCAAAATACTATCAATCTCAGTAGTAATTGTCAACTCACACGAGACATTGTCCGTCACAGTATCCAACTTTCTCCAATGCGAATGCACACTATCAAGGAATTGCGCTACTCTTCGATAAGCTCAAGAAGTTCGTAAGGCGCACGCGCAACCCATATGAGGTTCTGTTAACGCAACCACATATTCCCTTGTCAATTTCAACTTGAGTTGCTCTTAACTCCATCAATATCATATTGAGTGAAGCCTCAGATACCATACCTCTCAATTCCTTAAACATAGCATCGTTGAATCAGATTGTCAACAACAAAATACTTCTTCAAATGAAAAGCTTTGATTTCCAGATGTTGCGTAACTCAATAAGAGCATTTATTACATTCCAAGAACTCTCGAAATCCCCTTGAGATGAACCAAGATGTCTCTTCAACTTTGCATGTGCACTCTCGGCCCTATAAAAAAAATAGAACATATATTAAAATCATTTTTATGTATGGATATGTAAAGCAAAAAATCACACTAATTAACGTGACTTATTCGTCAGGACATCGCTTAAACGCATTACTTTTATATGTCCAAGCCATGGCCAAATCTTTCCTTATAAGGAGTCAACCATGACTCTCACACATATTTACCGCCTCCCGGTAAGTATAGTAATCAGTTGTCAATGATCTTAAATTTCTCTCGTAGTCGTTCTCTTTCGAAGAAAACACAAGGACACTCCAAGCTGACATGAATGCCTCCCACTTATCTTTTCAAGCTCAAACAACTTCTTACAGCTTCACATTTTTGATATATGTCATCCGCACGCAGATTTGTCAGGGTAGGAAATACTAACCGCATTACCGGCTCATTAAGGCCAACCCCTATCGCGAACAAATGACATTAGGTAATCGATCAAGAAACATTAAACTACGTGAACTTCTCCATTCCCCAAGTGTAGTTGTCTACACGCCGCTCCAAGTATACAATGCCACGTAAAAGTCAAATTTGTTGATGTCACACCAAGATCTCCGGAAGTGGCGATATGCATTGGTTTTTATAAGTCGCGATATAATTAGAACCTTTGCAAATGCATTCCAACAAGCGAATAGAAGTAGGATGTGCCCAAAGAAAGCAGTCTCATCCTGATCGTTCGACTCATCCTTCACATGCCCGTTTCAACATATTTGCATTCATTCGGTTGTTTCATTGGATTGTTGCATTTGCGATCTACCGGCACTATTAAGTAGTCGATGTTTATGACGTGCATTGTATATTGTCTTCATAGTGCTAACATTATACTCGTCATGATTTTTTATAGACAGTAGAATATTCCTTGGTTTCACCAAGTTCTTCGTCATATCGGACAATATAGTTTTCTCCCCATCAGATGGCCGACCAGCACATAGTGACCCTCGATTGTTTAGCGCTCGATGATTATGGAAATCCTGAGAACAACTTTAACACTCAATCATCATTACTAGTTAACTTCCTGGAATTATCTTAAATGAACAATCACATTTTTCGTTTCAGTGCCTTTTCGATTCAAATCTTCCAGCATTCGACATTAACTGCATGCACCATATGTTCCATAGCTCACATCACGGGGTAACTCTAACTTTTCTACTATCTCCTTTATCAGATCTTTTATCTGATAACAAATCCGTTCCTTTTTCCCGCATTAAAAACCCATTGGTAAGCTTATCCATTCTAAAATATTTGGATAATAACAATTTATTAATTTCGATATGTCTTAAAACAAATTACTCTAACTTTAAAGTATTAAAATTACCTCATTACTACTAAATGCATCCTTTGATATCAAATTTAATTACAATATAAAGGTTGCATTATGATCTAAATTCATGCAAAAATAAAATGCAGTTAAATACGTCAAATGTCGGAACAAAAGCGCAAAAAAGCGGTAGAATCTTTTTCTTGCCTTCTTTTGCATGTTTTTATGAGAAAGAAGATTCGAAGAAGCGTACATGTTTTTATGAAATTGTTATTTAGTTCTGCTATTAGTGTTGATTATTGGTGGATTGGCTAAGAAAACCCTCTCTACGAACTAGGATTTTTGTGCTTGTATAGTGGGTTTACACACCTCGATTTGAATATCGTATGCTCTTACTTAGGATTTGTAAATCGAGAAAATCAATAAATGGGATTATCAAATCAGGGAAAAAATCAATTAATCAGGATTTCCAAATGGGGTATCTATAATCAATTCTGGGATATAACAAATCGGGAATATGCTGAATGCAGGATATCCTAAATCCAGAATATGCTCCAATTGGGATATCCGCAATCCGAAATTTATTCATTTTCTTGGGACAATACAAATGGGTCATAACAAAACTATCGGTTTTACGATGTCAGGGATGTGGTATGTGATCGGATTTGTTTACAAATGGGTTAGTCAGGAATTTCCAATATCAGAATAAGGTGCGACTACATATCCGGTTTTGGTCCGATTCGGTATATTATGCGAGAAAAAAAAATGAACGAGCTTGCGTCTTTTTATTTCCTTCTCTTCTTCCTTCTCCATAGTTTCAAAGCTAATTTTCGACGTCGTTACCATTATTTTCAACGTCATTCTACTTTGATACGACTATTTGTTTAAGCGAACACACTTCGGACGAAGAAATAAATTGAGTCTTGTGAGAAGAAATGAGGAAGAAAAAGGCACAATTGCATGGGGTGTATAGAAGAATTTCCGATTAGGTTTAAGGAGTAAGTGGTATTTTTAAATCCCATAGTTATTTTTAATGGGGTGTATAGAGAAGAACATGGGGTGTAAATAGAATTTCTCTTTTTTTTTTTGTACTTTTTTTGGATTTTAAGATAAATGGTTAGGTTTGTTAATATTTAGTGGATTTATCAATTTTAAACCTATTTGCTAAAATCAATTTGCCAAAATGTGATCCTAATCCAAATCTGTTTGTTTGTTAGAGTTTCAACTATAAAAGGGCACTTCTTTCTAAAATTAGCACAATAAGTAGGCTAGGATGAAACTTCAATCACTAGATCAATTTTAAAAACGTTGGTTTTGAGCTTTAAATTATTTTTAAAAATTAATAAAATTTATATATCAATTATAGTTTGATTCAAAGTTTATTTTCTTTATAAAAATTTCAAAAGTTAAAAAAAATTGAGAAAAACACATATCATTTAGAAAAGCATATTTAAAGATTTGGAAACTATTTTAAAAAAATAAAAATTCAAGATGATCTTTTGATAGGGTTTCCAGTACTCCCCGGCTTCAGTCATATATTTTCAATATTTTGAAGGCGGATGGATGGTAAAGGTGTCGGTCGGGCCGTCGATCGACCATAAATCGATCTCTGTTTCATCTGGCATGTACGATCGAGCCGGATGAATCGGCGGTTGAACAGGTGAGGCAAAGGTTCGCTCCTAAGGTACGTTTTTTGTTCTTCCAGTTAAAAGCCTACGTCGTTTTCTTCAGAATTATAAAGCTTATAAAGGTTAGAGAACACATGGTAAAAACAAATTCGATGCATCTTGCAAGCTTATGGATTCGAATAAGGAAAGGAAAAATTACAAAGGAACCACTTTACCATTATGCTGTGATTGTGATTATTTTAGATATTAACAAAATTATATATTACTACTAATTAAATGTATATTTATATAAATAAGTTTCTTCCATTTTTAATATGTTTTCATATTTAAACATTATACATATTTTAAAAATACTTTATTTATATAAAAAGTAATAAATAATATCTTAAATATTATTCATTATATATTTTAAAATTTAAATAAAATATAAATAATATATTTATTACGTCATTCGGGTTAGCAGCGGTTCGAGCCCTTTGATGAAGCGTGAAGCCGTGAACACAGCCAGCTTTGGAATTTAGTCAGCCCAGATCCGATATTTAAAACATTGTATATTTTTCATAATTAGAAAAATAACTATTTTAAAAAATATTTATGAAAAGCATACAACTATTAAATGTAAATTACTATATATAATTTTAATGAAAAACATTAGATAATAATTTTCAAAAGTTAATTATTTTCTTTCACCATCTATTCACTTTGCATATAACCTTATAATATTATCTATATAGGTTAATATAAGAATATATTAGGAAATAATTTTTAAAAACAATAGTATAAAATTGTTTTAAGGTATAAATGTTCTCTACAAATATGATGTGTTTTTTTTTTTTTTTTGAATAAAAAAAATGGTGTTTTACAAAAATTGAAAATGAGAGCTGTCAAAAGAATTGAAAATAAGACTTTATTGAAATTTTATTTTTAAAAACTTGTACTAAAAATTATTATTTGAACTTTATGAAAGCAAAATTATGGTTTAAGTGAGTCATATTGGCCAGAACCCAAACAGCTATAGGAAAATTTGGATCAGCTTATATGATTGTTCTTCTTTGAAATCCAAGTAAAAATTTTTAATTCTAATTAAAATGAAACAACTTATATGATTGTTCTCCTATTTCCTCTATATCAGGCTACCAGTTTATGCTTATTTTGATTAATCTCATAAAACCTTAAAATTAATGATCCGATTAAATTTTCAATGACCTAGACAAAACTTGAACTAATGACCATTTGTTACCCCACCCACCCAACACGTTATACCAATCTATCCCTTAGAGTTTGAAGCCAAAAATATTCTTATACATATTTAACAAAAAAATAATAATCTATAACAAAGAGAATGTTGTTGATAAAATTTACCATGCATAATCATGACCATCGAGGAAAAGTTTTTTTAATAATAATATTTAGTATTTCTTATAGTACTTTAATATATATATATATTATGTATATACCCAATTTATTTCACCACAATCATACAAACTAATTATTAAGACATTCCCGGTCTTTAAAAAAATGTCTCAATCAGTGATATCACATAATTACAATTAAAAAAAATTATTATCAAAATTAAAAATCATATTAGAAACAAAAGTAAAAAGAAAAATATACATAAATCAATCAATTGACTTTGGCATTTCAAAACGACACAAGGGACATACATGATTATACTCTAACCACTTCCCTATACAATAAGTATGATAAAAATGTGAACATGGCATTTGTGTAATTTCTTTCACCTCATCTTCAAACTCTTCGAAACATACCGAACATTGACCATCTATCTTCATCTTCACCTTTTCTAACTTATCAATGGCGGATTTATCAGTAGGTATAATCTTGATGTCTTCGTCTTCCCTCGATACCCTAATGACATTGTTAAGTACCTGATTATTATATTCTTCGATCGTAATCTCCATAACCTCTCTACTTGCATGGGTGACAAGATCCGCTATGATGATAAAGATAGGTTTGACATTAGGCATGGTCATAGATCGAGTGAATTCTGCAATCTTGCTTACCATTAATCGTCGGTATTCATTAGGAACTTTTCGTCGTTTAAGAATTCCATTAAGGATAGAGTCACGAGGATTATCTAAAATTAATTCCTCGTAACACATATTGATTGTTTTCTTGTGCAGTAAGCGTTGTTTTTTATGAATAATTGCAGTAGTGGTAGTAGTAGTAGTTAAGCCATCATCACCATCTTGTTCTCTAATCAGAGCTTGAGTTGCTTTGATGCCCCAAATATGAATTGGAATTACTCGTCGTGGCACTACTTTTTCATTGTCTCCCATGAAAGCTTTGTAAATTACACGCTTGATTACCTGCATCGTTGAGACAGAAAATAGATGAAAAAAAAAACCTAGGAATAAAGGCGATAATAGTGAATTTAGTATAAGTTATGTGTATATTTATATAGATTGAAATTTTTAATTATATTATTCCTAAAAGGAAAGTGATATCAAGTTAGAGATGGGGTAAGGAAAAGACTTTATTTCCTAATTGGTCTCTGTTTGATTGGTTAAAGGGTGATTGGATTAAAATACCATTTTAAAATCTAATTTTAGAAATTTGACTCTTCATCAATTTTGACTTGATTCTTGACAAAATATCACCTGTTATGAGGAAATATGAGTGATGGGAAATAAATGTTATTCCGTTCAGTTAGTGGGATAGTGAGACGAATATTCTTCTGAAAATTTGAAACGGAATAAAAATCGGAGTCACTGTTGAGGTGGGAGTAAATGGCGGGAGGATAGAAACGGAATTAGAAGCCCGAGTGAATGCGAGGTGAAAGCGGTCGGAATTTTTCGGGTCATGTGGTCTATCAGCCGGGAACGTTGGCGGGTAAAATAGAGTTGCGCTTTAGCGACGAATTGGTTTACAAAAATAAAGTATAAATATTAATTTGTTAGATGTAAAAATAGAAAACGGAAATTGAATTAGTTTTACGAAAATAAACGAATTGAATTCCGTTTAAAGTCGAGCAATTGGTCGGTTTCTGCTTTTTCCTAATTTTAAGCGGAATTGAATTAAAAAGTTTCTAAAGTCACATAATTAGATATTTCAGAATTAGAAAGCATGGTGAATTAGTTTAATTTTCCTAATTTTAGAAACGAGTGAATTCCGTTTCTAACCTCTAATTGGAATTCCAATTCCGTTCTAATTTTCTAATTTTAGAAACGAATTCAATTCCGTTTCTATTTAAATTGAATTTTATAGAAACAAAAAATTCTGATATTTTTAGAAATATATTTTTATAAATGTTATTGCGAATGTAAAAATTAACTAATAACTTATTTTTATAATTATTAATTTTAATTATTAATAATAAGTAAAATTTTGATTTTGATAACATTGATTATTTTAACAGAAAAATAATTTGAAAATGAATTTATTAAAAATTATTAATGTTCAATTTAAATATTACATATGAATTATTTTAAAAATGGATTTTTATTCTTATTATTACAAATTACCTTCATCATATATATATATATATATATATATATACTATACATATATATATATATATATATATGCTCTCTTTATATACTATATATTTATGTTCAATTTAAGTGAATTATCTTAATGTTTGTTATATTAAAAAAATTAAAATTAAACCCCGAATATTTTGTTATAAAAGTATAAATATTAATTTGTTACGTGTAAAAATAGAAGGGAATAAATTCCGTTTCTAAAAATAGAAACCTGAGATCGCGAGGGTCCGTGAATACGATTAAACGTTAGACGAGGATATTTACCTCATGTAGCACATAAATTTTTGATTAGAGCGATTCGGTCGAATGCTAGCACGATCGAGAATTAATACGTGCCTCTGGCGGAATATCACACGACGTATCTTAGTTTGTTACTCATCTTACACACTGCATCGGATCAGCTCGTTTTTATTTTTCGTTTTTATCTCTCCAGTTTCTAAAACCTTGGGAAGCCATAACACCTTATTGTGTTAGCGAAAGTGTTAAGTGGTAGTTTACGTAAAGGCGATTCTTTATTTAATCGAATCGCCAAAAGAAACTCACTTTTGGTTTGAACACAACATACAAAAAGATGTCTTCGTTAAGCGAAAAACCAAACATGATCTTATCGATAAGATGTGTTTCTATCTATGGTTAAAGTTAACATTATCTTATTAGATAAGATGTGTTTAACCTAACTTAACCCCTCGAGTCTTATGCGATAAAATGATTTTTGGAGGAAGTAAGAAATCTAATCACCTAATTAAGTAGCAAATACATTTAACAAAAAGGGATAAAACATGGGCTATAATTTTGGGCCCGTTTTAAAGGTCCAAACATCTAATCTAATACTATTCTAATCATACATTACACAACTTTGAGTTACATTTGAGGGGAATTTTAGATGAGAAAACAAATTTACAACTTGAATTGTAGAAAACAAGCAGCGGAGTCGGGCGGCGCCTGGCAGATCAGGGGGGCGATCTTTGGGCGCGTAGCTCTGCTGGCACGTTGTGATCGTGATCAGGTGGATGGTGAGGTCGACGACGCCCACTGCGAGGATCGGTGAGCCGTGAAATAAAAAATAAATTGCTAACTAGTTGAATAAGTTGCTATCATATTTCCTTAACAAAAAAAAAAAAAAAAATTATAACGGCAGGAATTATAGTTTTGAAAAAAATTAGAGTGGTTATGTAATTTTAAGAGAAAATATAGTATTTTTATTCCAAGTGCTCTTATATGGCTTGAAGAAACCTAACCACATGCTTATTTGCTTTCCTCACAGCTCTCTCGAGCACATGTTCCTCCTCACCCCCTCACTCTTAAAGCTCTGCTCTCTCTCTCCCACACTATCTTTTCCACTTTCGTATCCCTCACCTTCTCCTTTACCTATATAGGTCTCCCAGGCCACAGCAGGTTTTGTCGAATTTAATCCAACCACATCTCTGATCGTTTGCATCTACGGATTTCGCAAATTCTAAGGGTTTTAATTAGTCTTTAGATCGACACCCTGCCTTTTTAACTACGGTTCCACTCTCTAGTCATCGTGAGAGTAGATTTATTTTCTCTTCACTCACATCTTTGAAAGTTTGAAGCCACAATTTTTATATTTACGCCCTGCATCCCGGGGGTCCGCTTGACTACCCGTCATCCCGCTTAATGATAAGCGAGGTCTGGGTTACCCGACGCCACTTTAGAAAATCGCGTAGTCTCCTTTGTAACGGAGCTCTACCCAATTAAAATACCGCATGAAACCCGTCCCAAGTACCCAATTTATATTCAATATATCCAAGAAATCAAATCACATGAGTAATAATACACATTGAGTCTCACAATGATCCTCATAATACATACCAATCCATGAAGTCAACTATATACCCAATAGTTACAAGAGTTCAAATGTTTTACTTACATAAACATATATTAAAATTAGGAAAATTCTAATACATGTAGATATCGGCCAAGCCAAAGCCACAATCCGGGTTTTCTCTAACTATGGTCTCTAGGATTGAGTCTTCTCCTCGCACGCCCCCGTATCCGTGAAAAGGGGACCATTTACCTGGGGCGGTAGCCAAAGTCAAGAGAGAATCGCCCTAAGTCGCTACCACCACCTAAGTGCAGTGTAACGTTCCAATTTAAACAAACATTCAGCGAAATGTAATGATCCCATTTGAATGTCTACGTGACCAACTCAGATCCCGAGCTCATCGACTTCCTCTCTTCACACTCGCCAAGCCTCGTATTTGAGAATTATTAATTTATTAGCTGACAACCCTCCGATTTAATATATATATCAATCAGCCGCCTCCGACGATCGATATATATTAATTCGTTTGCGGACTACCCTCCGATGAATAAATATCAACTGGGCCGTCCGACGTTGGATATTCTTTAATTTGTGGACTACCTCCATGAATAAATATCAATCAAGTCGCCCGACTTCCGCTGATATATTATTTAGTTTGGACTACCCTCCGATAAATTTACATTTTAGACTACCCTCCGAACCTTGCTCTCTAGATCATCTCCATGCACTCATTCCTATATTCCTAGGATGTTCCACAGTATATGGAATGGCTGTATGCGCTCCAATTCGGGCCTAAATCACTTGCAAATATATATACAATGAATATATTTACATAAAACTTAAATCACACATCAAAATTACCACTACACGATCATACACTAGTAATTTAATTTAAATCACTGACAACACGTACTTCTCACAAAAATATATATTTTTAGAACACTATTCCGAGAATAGTAAACCCTGCCATTCCTGAAAATCACAAAACACCTGGGCTCACTTTAGTGAACCCCGCAATCCACGGCCAAACATTCCCGGCCCAAAGCATATCAAGCAAGTATTTAATGCAATAAATTAACACCCATCACAACCAAACAGCCCCTAACATCCATGGAGGCCATTTCGCCACAAGAGAAAATCCCAACAATTCTACACTGTCCCTGTTTCGACACCGATCAAACTGGGCCTCTCACGGCCTCAACCAACCAAACATCGAAAAACCCTAAAAAAATGTAATAAAACACAAGTAGGGGAGAAAATCCTACCAAGGAGTTTGAAGAAACTCCCGATCTCGAGTCCACGCTGCGAGCCGTCTCGCGCAGAACGTTTTTCCTTCTCGCCCCGAAGACCGCTGACGGTTGGATCGCGAGATAACCTAGAAAGCAGCGAGATTGCCTCTCTCTAAAACACAACCTCGCAACCCCACTGCACCTCCCCAATGTTTTTGCCTTTAATCAAGGCAGAGACAACACTATTTCATTTTTGTCTCTTGTGACTTAACAAATACAAATGACCATTATGTCCCTCTTTTAGCAGAATTGATATTCGGCACTGCCTCGGCCATCCATTTTCATCATTTCTCTTCTCATACCACTTATGGTACATGAGTACATGCTATATGTGACTTTCGTTGCATCGAAAATCGGTTTACGATTAATCTAACCGCGATGCTCGAAAAACGCAGGTCGACCCGAATCGCCTCGGAAAACAGTGAAATTTTACGTACAACTAGATTGAGACGATTCCAACGGAGGACTGTTTTGCCATCAGAGATCTAGAGAATTTCACTTAATGGATTTTAACCGAAATTACAATTTTGTAATCGAAATTACGATTTTGTTCTTATTCCGTGAAATCGAATTTCTGCCCACATTTTCCTCCTAAAGGGAATTTCATTCCAAATTCGTGACAATCACAATCACTCACATGCATACAACGCACTTTACCATGCACGTGAAATCCGGCTCATTTAAACGTTAAACGCATTAAACCACGACTATCCCTAAACAAGGCGGATAGGTGGCCCACATTGTGTCCTCGCGCTCCCACGTGGACTCCTCCACTCCATAGTGCCTCCATAGTACCAAACTAGCCTCACGGTTTTGCGTCGCAAAACCTGATCACGACTATCAACATGCACACTGGTCCCTCCTCGGAGGTCCCATCCGTGTCCCTCACCGCCTCAATCCACCATGAGCCGGATCCGAATATACACCGAGCATGGAGACGTGAAACACCTCGTGGACACACCTATCATGTCGGGCGGTAATACCAACCTAAGACACAATACCTATCCCTCGGCATCTCAAAGGCCCAATAAACTCCTACAAGAAGCCCCACGCCGCGAACCCGACTACCTCTCAGATTCACCTTCAAGGAAACGCGGTATCACCAACCCGAACTCTGCAATGGGTCGACGCCGCGACACTGCATAAATTTTCCGCAGGCTCGAAAGCCGCGGAGAAAGACGCTTATCAGATTCGAACCCACCTTCTCGCAGGTGTTCTAATCGCACGTGACCCGCGGATGGAGCCTTCCACCTTGGTCCAATCCTAATCTGACCGCATGGCCTCCTTTCTACACGCTGCCTCATATGGTACCATCTCGCATACCGCCCCGATAACTATTGTCAGAGGCTAATTCCACCCAAGGGCAATTGCTCCTCTACCCTTATGATTCAGGACACATGTTCGCAACATGCCCTCTAACACCCGTATGTAATCCATACACACGTAATCTTACACAACCCTTGCTTGGTGTGTAAACGCTCGAGTCACAATCGTGATCAATGAACGTCGTAGCCCGATCATACCATGCCTGGCATCGATTCACCGACTCTTTGGCAACCAATGACACCAATCTGATTTCCCGAAGGGGTATCGAACCTCGGAGTCACCCGGGCTCACGTGCTGACTCTAAGTCTCTGCGTGCGCATTGTCAGTGTGTTTCCTCCTTGATGGCCTGTATTTCGACACACTTCGGGCCTCTTACATTTCTGATTCCATGATAGTCTTCATTGGACGTAGTCCTAAGTGACTCAGCCCACACTCACGAAGTGGTGAATGACCCCGTCTGGAGTGCACCCGTACGAGTCTCGATGCGATATTAAAATTGCACCACCAGGCATGATGATCTCATCTTGTGACAGCCAATCCGGTTCCACCATGAAGCAGAGTCAGAGATGGCTCACTCATATCTCGACTGTCGAATTCGACTCCTCATACCATCTGGGAGCATCTATCTTATTTCTCTACTTGAGGCCTTAACCTCTAAGCCCCAGATCAATCAATTAGCCGGTATGACAACTCGACTGGGTCTCGTTCAAACAACTTGGGTGGTTGTCAAACCACATCCATGTCAAGCGTGATCCAATGACGATAGATCTGCCCTAGGTCCACAACCTGGCTGCGTAACCACTGTCTGATTCACGACTTTGACCACACTCTGGCCTCTCGCTGCTATGTGTTATTGGAAGTGCTTGTATAGCACCGGCGAGCTAGTTCTCTAACCCTTACTAGGGTGTGGAGGAATGAAGCCCATGCTCTCTTGTTCTACCGTACTTGAATTTGTGTTGTCAAGTCTTGGGATCCACTGTCTGCGAGCTAATGTGAAGCAGTCTTCGCTTATCTCCAGAGACTGGGAAGGCGATCTTCCCTCTTGCTGACACGGTACGAGTGTTCCAAATCTCGATCTCCCATGGTCAGGGTAATTCCAAACCACTGAGTTCTGCATATCCCGTAGGCGAAATTCTCACAAATCCACGCGAAATTAGGCCAGCTTGACCCGTTCGCATCTCATAATATCTAGCCAATCCCGAGCTTCATTATCTCGAATTGACATTCGGTCTCTCTGACGCATGCTTTACCTCTGACCTTCTCTAGGTCGTGACCTCTGATCGCGACACCGTGTCCCAATCTCACCTCGATGGCCAAAACTACTTCATGGAACTTAGTACAATGGTAGTCTTAGTAATAAAAAACAATCACTCAGTACTCATGCTCCAACCAAAGCTGGGTATATCAAAAAATGTCATCTGAAGACTACGACAAAATGATCTAGATAGGGTTGGAACACCTGTCGTAGAGATCCATGAATCTTTGTAGCGCATTAAAGTGATCGAGAAATCAATACCAAAGTACCCATGTAGCGTCCCTCGCGTTGTCTTAGGGATGTCTGTCTCTCCTAACCCTGTTTGATGAAGCGCCGGTGAAGGTCATCTTAGGTAGACTGGCGCTCCTCTCCAGCGATCAAATAAATCATCAATCCTCGGTAATGGAGTGCAGGTGGATCATATACATTGTCGTCACATAGTGATTCAGGTGAAGGTGTACACTCTTCTTCGCAACTAGAGCCCAGCCCACGTAGTGAAGTGCTCGGTCTAATATAATCCCCCTTGTCCAATAGCTCTTATGGCCCGGACTGCGGTTCACACCTTTCAGCGGTGCCATCATCTGCAGTCATAGAGATGGGTGAAATACGAGGTGTGCTTGAATGCGAAGTCTACTACTCTCCCGTGGAGGCAGTCGAGGTAATCATGCGGAAAAACATCCATACTCGCACACCTCTTTGGAGGTAGATCGAAGTCAGTCTCCTCGTCCTCTAGGGTAAGGCTCGCTAGCCAACCCATGGCTTGTCCACGACACTTGGATTTCATTATCTTGTCTGAGGAAGATATCGTGCTGCCTGAAATACCACCCAGTCACGAATTTTTGCGTGTGGTACAGTAATCTCCCTCGCTCTGTCGATGACGATACGTAAGCTACTTCGACTGATCCATCCTGGATGACCTCGAACTACGACATGTCCATAATCCTCGGGTCCCTTTGTGAGTGAGTCCCAGATCTCTAACTCGCAACCTCGACATGTCATCTTATTCTCGCCACCAATCCACTGGGAGACTCACGTCTAACGGCTCCTCTAAGGTCTCTAGAGGTCCTTGCCCATTTCCTTTATATAGGCCTCATTCTTCGACTAGAGACCTTGGCTAGTCTAATCAAGATTCGCGTTAGAGGTGTCTCCATAGCCTCCCAGCCTTTCTCAGTTAATGGCTTGAAGTAGTGCATCCTTTGTGGGTCTCTCCCTCTTTGGCAGAGGTGGAGGATGATGCGCTAAACCTCTGGGGTTACTGGATCTTCACTAAATACCATGCTACACTAGCACGTGCTATGGCATTCGCATGTACCTCCCGGCCTCGTGAAAGTCATTTGATGGAAATACGGTGTGCGACCCCGGTGCCCCGTAGATATTCTCTCGTCCTGAGTCCTCTACTAGCTATTTACCTGATTAACATGTATGAATCGTTTAACCATTTCGGTCTAACTAGTAATGCGAGATCTTGATTACTAATAGACTTGACAACATACTTGACCAGTTCATTTTCCTAAGTGGTGCTAAATTCCAACCACTTAATTCATTTAATTACATAAAATTCTAGGCTCTTGATGCCGTTTATTTTAATCCACACAGGTCATAATTCCCTGACCTTAGCATTCACATTTTCCTATACATCACACTAACCATATAACCACTGCCAACTACCAGCCCGTCATGATTTCAAACGGTAGTTAATCCAATACAGTGTCTCTGAGGCATGAACACAGCCTCGAGACACAAATCATACACATAGCTCAGTGTATACGCAATGAATTTTGCATGTAAAATATTGTTTGACAAAATTTTATTTTCAAGGAGCACATTTTTTGAAAAATTTTATTTTAAGACACATAATTTTATTTGATTTTGTTGATTTTAAATATTTTTTTAAATATTTTTCCAAATTTCGAGATGAGGCAGTGTTCATGAGCGGGTTCCACGAAACGATATCCCGAAAAATTAACTTCGGAAAATACCGGGTAGATCCGGGCAAAAAACTGCGCCGCGTACCGCAGTGCCTGGCCAAGTGGCCGAAGCGACGCGCGCCCGAGCGCCCGGGCCCGCGCTGCCGCCCGACTTTGCCACGCCGTAGCGCTCGTGTTCGCCCTTCTTTGCCTCGCCTGCTTGCATGGCAGCTCCGCCTCACACGCCCAGCGCACCGGCCCGACTCTGCCGCCCGTGCGCCGGCCCATCTAGCGGCGCCGCGCCACACGCGCGCTCCATACCTTGCGCCACGCCGTCTGCGCGCTCCGTCTTGCGCCAGCGCCACCAGCCAGCGCCCAGCGGGTGCCATGACCGCGATCGTGAATCTGTGACGCAGGCTGCCCCAGCTGTATCTGGTCTTCCTGCTAAACCTCCTGCCAATCTAATTTCTATTGCAGCTTCAACGATTTACTCTGTGACCTTGATATAATTGTGTATTCTGATATAAAACCCTCAGGCAAGCCACAATACAATTTTTTTTTCTTGCAATACAATTTGGACAATAGCCAAATTCCAGATTTTTTTTTTTTTTTCAATTTTAACAATAATAATTAATTAATTTTTTTTTTCATTTATTTCCAGAAATTGGAAAAATGCAAATCCACCTAAAAATCATTTTTTTTTCATTTTTTCCATACTCTTTAATACTCAAATAAATTTATAAAAATTTATTTTCTTTCAGAGTTTTCATGAAATTTTCTCACCAAATAAATTTATAAAAAAATTTATTTCCTTCCATTTCTTCAATTTTACTACTTGTAAATCATAGAAAATTATTTTCTTCAATTCTCATCAAATAAATTTAGTAAAATTTCTTTTCTTGACTTCAAAATTTCTTTATCTTTAAACCCATAAAATTTTCCAATTTGTTTGCATTATTCTCTTTGCTCGGTTTTACACACTGTAAAGCTTACAACATCATTCCCAACATATGCTAACCATAGCTTTAACCAATTCTAACACAAACAACATGGCATACCCACCATTCATCAGATTTTCACATGTTCACACAATAATTCACCAATTAATTCTAAAATCACACAAACACCACATGCACGTGTCTAGTTTTTATCGTGATTTCCATTAATCTCATACTGGCAGACATCAAACCACTAGTGGTATTGCTTAAATCTTTCAACTATATTTCTGCCCAAATTTCTATCCATAGGTTTCCATAAACTTATACTCCACACCATACCCACCTAGTGGTGATGGTATTTTGAACAGAAACCCTAGGTATTCGTATACCTAAGCTCGTGTCTGGCTTGTGTGATCAGGGTCAGTTGACCTACCGTCGACCGCGAAATCACGAAGTGGAGTCAGTTGCAGACGCGCTTTAATCAGGCGAGTCTCGCTTTACATACTTGGAGCTCTGCCTGATTAAAATCTTGCATGAAGCGTCGGCGAGTCGATTTATATTCAATATCAAAAGAGATCAAATCACATGATATCTGACCATTTAGGCCCATGATGATCCTCATATTACATACTAACCATGAAATTCGACTATATACCCAGTAGTTACAAGGATTCGAAATGTTTCTTTCTTATCTGGCATATATTAAAATTAGGAAAATTCTAATACATGTAGATATCGTCAAGCCAAAGCCACAATCAGGCTTTTCAGCTACAATCCATGGTCTCTAGGATGAGTCTTATCCTCGCCAAACTCACATGCACGAAAGGGGATCCGCGGGGTGGCTAAAAGGCTCGATGGGAGAATCCTTTAAGTGGGCTACTCACCACCTAAGTGCGGTGTGTTCCAATTTAAACAAACATTCAAGCAAATGCATGATCCTACTTGAATGTCTGCATGACCAACAGGATCCAGGAGCCCTCGCAGGCTCTCTCACACTCCTTCTGGCCTCGTATGAAATTATTAATTTATTAATTGAATGGCCCATCCACGATGAATATATATATCAATTGGGCTGCTCAGGCGATTGATATATATTAATTATTTAATGGACTACCCTCCAGATGAATAAATATCATTTGGGCATTTCAGGCTTGATTTGATATATTAACAATTTGTGGACTACCCTCCGATGAATAAATATCGATTGGTAGCTCAGGCGGTTGATATATTATTTAGTTTGGACTACCATCGGAGTAATTTGCATTTTAGGCTACTCCGAACCCCTGTTTCTCTGAAATGTCTCATGCGGCTCATTCATATTCACCAGGATGTTCGGTGCATATGGAATGCATATGCGATTCGATTCGATCAAATCGCTTGCAAATATATACATGAATATATTTACATAAAACTTTAAATCACACATCAAAATTAACCTTGGCTAATGATCATCTGCGATAATTTAATTTAGAAATCTTGTAAACAAATACTTCACTTAAAATATATATTTTAGAAACGCTATTAAGAATAGTAAAACCCTAGGTTACTATTCTAGGAAAATCCCTAAGCTGCCGGTTCATAGTGAACCCGTAATCTGACTGTTTCATTACAGCATATCAACTGGCATTTAATGCACAAATTAACACCCATCACAGCAAACAACCTAACATCCATGGAATGATCTGGCCATGAAAAATCCCAAATAAATTCCTGGTCGGTCCCATGTTTGGGGCCGTCCAAGGCCTCGCGGCGCCAGTAGCAGAAAGCATCCAAAATGGGAATAAAAAACGCCGTGGGAGAAAATCTACCCTCAAGGAGTTTGAAGAACTCCGATCAGGAGTCCACAGCGTAGCTGCTCCGTGATAGAGCGTTCATCTCTCGTGGCCGGTTGGATCGCGAGATAGCACCAGAAAGAAGTATGAAGATTTCTGTAAAAGCGCGACTGCCCTGCCTCTCCCCACGTTTTGCCTCTTTTAATGGTAGGAACCGCGCTATTTCATTTTTTGTCTTTGTGACTTAAACAAAATCTGAAATGACCATTATGTCCCTCTTTTAGCGAAATTGATATTGACGCTGCCGTAATCCCCATTTTAAATCATTTCTGTTCTCATACCACTTATGGTACATGAGTACATGCTATATCTTGACTTTTCGTCGCATCGAAAATGTCGATTTCACGGCACCGAGCAGCGATCACGCCAGCGATGTCATTCCGTATCTCGGAAAATTATGAAATTTCACGTGCCAACTAGATTTCGTGAGACGATTCCAACGGTATGATCCGTTTCGCCATCAGAGATCTAGAGAATTAATTAAGGATTTTTAACCGAAATTACAATTTTGTAATCGAAATTACGATTTTGCCCTTATTCCAGAAATTGGAATTTCTCGGGTCTTACATATTTCTTTGTCTTTATTCTCTTCAAATCTTGGCAAAGCCTTAACTCTTTTCGTTTTTCACAGTTCAATCTTGTGTTTTGCTTGGTTTATCAATTGGATTCATAGATGTTGTTATGTTGAGATGACTTTGCTTTGATTTCAATAGATTATCAACATGGTTTTACATATTTCCCCATAAATTTCATATAATTCTTCTGTTCTCTAGTATCAATTAGAACCATCTCTTCAGAAAGCGTTTGAGTGGATATTCTTCTTCCATTATAATGCTTTGTTTTATAGCTTTAAAGCAGGTAATATCACTTAAACTATGAAACTCCTTAGCTAGGTGGATGATTTGTTTGATATTTCCGATGATGATTAGACTTTAATTAACTTGGATGTTATGTTATATTTCTTTCTTTTGAGCGTGGTATTCGGTTATTGAATAACAATTATTTGAACTTATGTATTTGTTAATGTGTTTGTGATCTTTTGTTAGTATGTATTATTGATTAACTATAATTGTTGTCTTTGAATGTTTGGATGTTTATGAAAATTGTATTAGGTATGAGAGGTAACCATTCAAGTGGTAGGATCATAAATCCTAGTAGGAATTGAAGAGATCAAAAATAGTTAAGTGAAGGAGATTAAACAAATTTTGGTGGAATAATACTACAAATGTTTTACACCATTCACCTCACATTAATACGGAGGATTACGTTGGCATCACCTCCTCTTGACACACACGTATTATTACGCTAGTGACATTTCCATCTCTATCATTAGTACCAAGTGGTAATGTTGGCTGTCACTTACTATCTTAGAGGTACATCCGTGCTCTTTGCGACATCGACCGGTGGGATTTTCACAATCCACATGTCAACATACCGTGATGATAAAATCTTTATTGATATTGCCGACCGATAAGCGATGCGTATTTTACAAAAATTTAAACTACCTCATGCATGATTATTATTTTTATAGTTGTTAAGTTATCTTGTAAATGTAGTTTTTTAGCTCATAATCTTGTATAATTTGTGATTAACTAACTTTTCCTTTTTTATTGCACCATCATTATCATTAGATAAAAAATAATATCATGCCAATTTATGTTTGCATTACTTTATTTTTAAAAATAATAAAAATGAAAATTATATCAATTATTAACAAAGTCATTTTTTTCTTTTATATGTTATTTTGTTTAGGTTTATTCATGACTTCGTAGAATCGGGAAGATATTTAAGGAGAAAAACTAGTTGAGGAGGGTGATAAGTGGAGCAAAAGTGCCTTCAAATATGAAGGAATATTGGGAAAAATTTTAGGAAAGTACAGATTTAATGCATTTAGCCCTATTTGATAAGTGATGAATTATTAATAATTATAATAAAAATAATGCACTACTATAAATTGTTTGTTTTTTTTTTGCTTTTTTGTTGCAGAAAAAATATAAATGGAATCCTGCTTTGTTGATCTCTGTTAAGGATACATGGAAACATGTGGCTAGTGTCGATACAATGATAAGCTTGGAAAATGGAGAAAGAAGTATGGTAAAGATGCAAAGCCAAATATTGTTTCTCAAGAAGTTTGGAACAAATGGTGGGAATATTGGAACAGCGAAGAGTTCAAGGCCTTATCCCAGAAGGCGTCCCAAAATCGTCGATCAGGCGAGTGAAGGATCAGGACCTTCAAAACATATTGGTGGCTCCAAAACGACCATCCAACATTCTATAGATTTGGTAAAAGTCTTTTTCAATTTAATTTTGTTGTTAACTTTGTGTATCGCGAAGAATACTAATCACATCAAAATATGTCATGTACATAATATGTTAATATTATTTATTTTAGGAGAAATTTGAGACAGGGCGTCCACCAACAGTTTGAGGTGTTTAAGCGCATGCTGCAAAGAAAAGGATGGGTCATTTGTAGACAAGCGGTCAAGTGATGTTAATATAAGTTTTCAATATTTATTTTCATTATGTATGTTAGTGTTAGCATGCTTATTGCATTTAGAATTTATTGAATATTGTGGAATTGGAGGGCTTAGTATTTTCTTTCCCATATGTTAGATTTGTGTTACACCATTATGTTAGGATTGAAGGGTCATAATATAGATTGTATTTATATAGATAAATGGGCCTATGTGGTCATTTTAATCTTATGGACATGTGTGAATTAGTTGTATAATATTAGGATAGGTTCTTGAATTCAAATTCTGCGGGTTGTATTTTTTGGGTGGAGCTAAAATCTGAAAGGAGGCTAGATTTTAGATAAATCTTGGTCGCAGGAAGGGGAATTTAAATGGAGTAGTGTCGGGTTCTGACATCCTGTAGATTATCAGCGGGTTGACGGGTTGTCAACGAACCCCCGGGATTTGGGGTGTCACACATAATGTTGAATTGGAAGGTGTAAATGCTTATTGTATTTAGAGTTTTAATGAGCTTTCTTTCCCAACATCCAGTTGATGGGAATTTGTATTATTTTGTTATATCTACAAGTTTTATTATGTTGAATTTTATAGGAAGATGTGGAGAGAATATCATATGGTATCATTTTTTCTATATTATTATTGATACGAATTCTCAATTTTTATATATTTTTTTGTTTATTTTGATTGATTGTTTAATGTAAATAATTTGACCTAAAATTTGAACTACGATTACTTGTTCTTTATTGGGGTTTATATCACGGAATCTCGTTGATGAATTTAAACTTTTGTCAATTGTTGTTATATAAACATCTTGATTTCTTTGTGGGGTTTTGGCTAATTAGTATTATTTATCAAATGAATTTTATTTACAATCCATACATATAATTGTTGTCTTCCTATGTGAATTATAAAAATATTTTGCCTTTAAATAAAAATTATAGGATATGCATGCACTGGTGTTTGTTTTTTTTTTTTTATATATATTTTACTAATATACTATATATTATTGTATTATACAATTGTAGGAAGCTGTGGAGAATATGGTTGCAATTGCTTCTCAATTGACAGATGAATCTACAGAGGCTCCAAAGATTGATGTTGCTGTGTCTTTACGCCGGACGTTGGAGTGGAGCCCCAGCGGCAGTGTATGGTCTTGGTACCCCGTAAATACATTTTTATCGGTCTGTCTCGAGCTCATCCTCTGCCTCTTCCCATTGCAATACTTTATTTGATGAGCGGTTGCGGGAGGAGTTGCAGGAAATTCAAGAAAATTTGCATAGAAAAAATGAAGAGATACAACAGAAGAATGAAGAGATGCAAAAACAAATTGAAGAGATGAAAAGAAGAAGAAGAAGAAAGGATGAAATGCAACATAAGATTTTACAGATGGAGCAAATTATGTGTAAGTTAGCCCAGACTTCATCTATTTATCAACCTTCAGTAGAAGATCCATCCAGATCTCCAGAGGTGACTACTCATACTGACTCTGAGTGATAGGTTTTTTTTTATTAAACATTGTTCGTTAAACTTTGTTGTGTTAAACTTTGTTGTATGATATTACAATTTATGTATGTAATCTATATCTGTCTGAGATGGTTAAAGGCTTGTTGTATGTTGTGGAATTTATATATATAATATAGAAAAATATTAAGATGGCGTATTTAAACTTATTTTAAATGAAAAAATTTTATCCAAAATGTGTAATTAATAAAATATTTGTTCCGTACCAAAATAACAATTTAATAAATTATTATAAACGTGTTGTTTGTGCCTTGTTGCCTGTTGTTGTTTTTGTTGTGTCCATTGTTTGCATTATTATTGTTTATTGTTGTTGTTTTTATTTGTTGGGGTGTCGGCCAGAATGAAATTCAGTTCTATTTTTTAGTTAATAGAAGCAGATTATTCCGTTTCTAATCGGTTTTAGATTCCAACAAAATAGAGACGGAATCATTTCCGTTTCTATTTTTAGAAACGGAAGTTCCGTTTCTATTTTGTATCAATCTGTGTCTATTTTAGTATCGGGTTAGAAACGGGAATGCCCTTTCTATTTTCCAAATTTAGAAACGGAAATAGAGTTTCTATTACGTTGCTATTTTAGTATCGGATTAGAAACATAAATCCCCTTTCTATTTTTTCACATTCCCAAAGCTTGAGGAAATAGAGTTTCTATTAAGATTTGCTATTTTAGTATCAGTTAAACGAAAATTCCCTTTCTATTTTTACATTTAGAAGCGGAAATAGGTTTTACATTGATCATATATTTAGAAACAGAATTTTTCCGTTGCAAAAATTAGAAACGGACACGCAAATTCCGTTTCTAAAATTTAGAAAGGAGCCTTTTTGAAACAGAATAATTCCGCTTCTAATTCCGTCGCTATTTGCAAATAGCTATGGAATTAGAAACGGATTTGACCGTTTCTAATTTGCTTCTTTCTTGTAGTGTATTGTAAAATATTGCGTTGCAAGAATATAATAGAGAGTATAGAGATAGATTAAGAATAGAAAGTAGATAAGTACCAAATATGGTAGAGAAAGTCAAAGGAGATTTTATTTTCGGCTGTATATTTCTCTTTTACGTTCACAACACATTACATTATATTTTAACTACACTGTGGCCAAAAGCTAAGCTTTTATTTATAAGAACATAAGGATGCATATATCATTAATGTCGATGTAGTGAATATATCTTTGAATAGGGAGATGGGCGTTCATCACATTAGAATATGAGTTCACAGTGTTTCGTAATAGATGTCGAATATAATGAATATTCATTCATGTATTTCATAAGAGTTGTTTTCTTATAGAAATAACTATTTATTTGAAGAGATAATATAAATATATGAAACAGAGAAAGGTATTTTAACTATTTTTGTTCACAATAAGTTATTTGAAAAACAAAAAAAAAAAAAAAAATGTTAAATGTTATATTCACAAAAATTAAAATCGGATCCACTTTCTAATCAAAACCAAATGTTTAGTAAGAATATCAATTATTAGAAACACGCACTTGTTTCTAAAACAAACATTATAAATAAACCAGTGCATAACTCAAATTCCCCACTTCAACTTTCTCTATTATTTTTTCTTGTTTCATCCTCTCTATTAATTCTCTCTTCGTTATTTCAAGATGGCAAAACGACGTCGTTCAGATATATTCTTCATCAGGTTTCGAGCTTGGACTATAATCTTAAACTCTGATGATGATTATCGTCAAAATCAAGAAGAAACGTTTTTGGTGGAACGCAAGCACATAGTATGTGATTTTGAAAGTGCCATTTATCCAATATGTTTGTTGTTTTTACACATGAGAATACCTTCTGAATTTCAACTAAAGATTGCTACAAAAATATATCGTTTTGCCGCTTTAATGGCGAATAAGCCTCACAATATTGGTCGGAAGTTAAATATTTGATTGCATTATGTAATATTTTATAAATATTTCAAGAATATTATTTGGATTTATGGAATAATTTGAGGAATCTCAGCCACGACAGAGGCTCGTCTTAGGTCGACAGGCCAAACGAGCTAAAGCGGGCAAACCCGTTTTAAGAAGGCGGGGTTGGGAAAACAGTTTTAGGCTTAGGCTCTGATCATGGGCTTTTAGGCGAATCAAAAGAAAGCAGATCAAGAGGCGGTATAAAAGCGCCACTCAGTTTCATTAGTTAGGTTTTTATTTAAATTGTATTAAAAAATTAAATAAAAAATAAAAAGTAAGCAAAAGCGATTCGAAATGAAAAATACGCCCGTTTAAAAATTTTATTAAGCCGAATATAATTACATTTGGAAATGTATGAAAAAGTTTCTGTCAGTATAAAATAAAATCTGTTTCATTAGGTTGACACTCTTCCTTCGATGTTTCATCTTTTAATCGTAAGAAAATAAAAATCTGATATACGTTTAACAAAATATTTTAATCAGCATTTTTACGGTGTGGGGAATTATGTGGATCCATTCATGTTTTGATAAATTTAAGATCTCATGTCGGTCGCTAGTCACGGCTCTCCAAGCGTGATCATGCCAATCTCTTGTCCGCTCAAATTCGATCTTTTAAACATCTTATTGCTTGATTGTGGTGACAAATTACATTGACTTTTTGCTAACGGCTATTACTGCGCTGCGGCTCGATGCTATTTGTCTTTCACGAGGCACGATTAATCATCCGTGCGATAATAGATAACGCGAAGGCATTTATTTGTTGTTTTCCGCCCATTCTAAATTTAATCTTTGTGTGTAAATAGAATTGTGTCTGTGAATGTCTATCTATCTGGTTGTATTATTTGGAAAAGCTAGTTATTCTACGTTTACCTCTTTTAAACATTTTAAAGGGCTTTATAAAAAGATGAGGAGCTTATAAAGATGATGATTTTATCAGGCTAATATTTTCATATTTTCTTTATAAATATTATATAAAATATATAATATGAATTTACTTCATTTTAATTTCTTCAATTTTTATTTGATCTTCATTGTAAATAACTTGCAACCATTCATCTAGACATCAAATTTTAATCTGGGGTCCACAATTAAACCAATATAATAAATCAAAGAATTTCTCTGTATTTTTAATCTTTTCTATCATTTCAAAAATTGTATCATTAAAAATTTCTTAACTTAAATAATTTTGTAATACCATATAAATAATAGTTATTTGCATAATGACCTAATGTGAAGTTGGATAATACACTACACAAAAAATATTTGTTGAAGCATCAAAAATTTCAAAAAAGATCTATTAGAAGATCATGATAATATCAATCATAATCGTTTAATGTCTGTAGCATTTATCGCTCTATTATTATTAGATTGTTGCATTTCTTATAATTGTACTACCTTTTTATATTTTGTAATATTTTGTAAAAAGCTTATAAGTAGAATTCATCAATTGAGTATATCTAAACTTATATTTTTCTTTTCATGTTGTAATTTTGCAGCAATAAAAATAATTCATGTTTTGCTTGGGAACAATTAATATTATATACAATGTCTCTAATTTTTCCTAATGTACTATCAACATGTGTAATCCATCTTACAATTAAATTTAAAATATAGTACTTGCAATAGCGTCACGTGAAATAATTTTGCGTGATCTTAACATTTGCCAAAATATTTTTTAATCTTTGTATTCTTGCATCATTATTAGAAGCATTATCTAATGTTATTGTAAATATTTTATCGCGAATCACCGTCTATGTAATTTAAATCGTTTATTAAAGTTGTTATATTTTTGCATTTATGTGGAGTATTTATTATTTTAAATAAAATTATTCTTTTATTTAACATCCATTCACTATCTATATAATGAGAAGTCAAACATATATTGAGATATCTCCGTGGGACAAGTGACATTGGATTATTTTATTCAAAAGCAATGGAACCACAATTACTTGGCTATGCATATGCAGGATATTTTTCGGACCCTCATAAAACTAGTCATAAGCAGGGATATATATTTCTTATCTGAAATCTTTGTGATATCGCGGAGATCGGTTAAACAAGCGATGGTGTAGTATCATACTGTCGTTACAATCATTTGCGTGCATGGTGAAGTAGAGAATGTGTTTGGTTGAGATCCATGACGCCTTAGCGTCGAGAGAATCATGTGGATTATGTACGGTAAGAATGTCCGACAGTATTATATGAGAGCAATCTTGCATGTATTCATGCATCGAATGAGGATATATTAAAGGTGGTCGAGGCCAAGCGCATTTAAGCCCAAAGTTCTTCTACACTCATGAACTTCAGATGGTGAAATTGATGTGCAATAAATAAGGTCCAATGACAAGTTGGCATGTCTTGGAAACAGTCTTTTAAATTGAAAAGTCGAAACCCGATATAATTAAATATCATTCTGCGAGGAGCATGAGCAAAGATGTTAGATCTTTCTACTCTTTTTACTCTTTAGTTGAGTTTTGTCGCTGGGTTTTTTGCGATGGGTTTCTTAAGGCAATCTTATGATCAATGATGGTCATTCAAGGGGGAGTGTTATAAATGATTTACTGATAACTACACATTTACCAGTGAACAATTATTACGGCTAATGACTATAACCGGTGAATAATTATTACAATATTAATGACTGTAACCAGTGAATGATTATTACGGTTAATGACTACTCTTAGATAATAGTGTCACGATATTAATAGTAATAACAACTATATATATGAGTTTCTGGAATAATAAAAATATAGTTTTTCTTTTTGAATTATCTCTTTTCCCTCTTCTCTATTTTTCAACATTTTCAAAAATATAAAAAATTTTTATAGTTAAATGACATAAATACCCATTATTTATTTTATTTCATCTTTTATAATAAATGACAAAAATTATTAATTTTATAAAATTATGATGATTTTTTTTTTTTATACCAGTGATATCCTATAACAACACCTTATTTTAAAATTAACGTCATGTCATCTGGATCTTCGGTCCGATTCATCTCCCGATATTTAGATAATCGAACGGTTCACAATCCTCTCCTAAAATCAATAATTTGCGCAAAACGAGGAGCCTTCTCTAGCTCAGCCAATGCTCAAGACAAAGACACTGACGTGCCATAAACTACTTTGAAATTGAATGAAGTTGGCTGAAATTAAAGCCTTTGTGGTGTCTCTCCTCTTTTCAACGTGGAGGAACACCCAGAGCAACAAGGCCACAGGCTGTGGAGCTATCCCACGTTATCAAACGCTTTGGATTTTTTTTGAAACAGTCAAAACACATTATATTTATTATTACAATCGTCAAAAGGCTAATCAATATAAGCGGGAAACGGTGGTTCGATGTTTGGATGTGATAACAATTCGACCATTGTCTATTATTTTTGAATCAGTTTTATTAGGTCAGCAGCTTGATCTTGAAATTTGTTATTCTTGATGAATGGGCCAAAATGGGCTAAAATTTTAAAAAAATACTAAAACTTATAATTTATCTAATTTTGTCATTCTTCAAATAAAAAAAAAACAAAACACAAGTGTTTAATAATAATTAATGCATAAATGATGGAACCTAGACAATATAATAATATTTAAAGTCTTAAATAAAAACGTAAAATAATCTTCAACATTATTATAAATTTATAACGAACTAACTAGTAGATATTAATGACTAACTACAATCGCATAATTGGGAGTGTGAAGTATCAACCACAATCAAGTTCAAAGTTTCATGATAAAAAATGAAACATCAAATCATAAACATGTCAAAGTGTAACAAACAAGACTAATAAACATGTTTATATTCAAAGTACTAAAAAAGATAAAGTGACAAATAAATGGTATCTTAAAAACTACAAATCCAAAGTTTAAAATAAAATCCACTATGCCCTTAATCTTCATTAGTATGATCACTATAGGATTTAGAAAAAAATCTAAATAAGTCATATATATATATGTCATTTTTTTTAAATTAATAAAAAAAATAAAATAAAAATTCGGGTCAATTGGGCTAGCTCGGCCCTAACCCGGATGGGTTGTAGACGGTCATTTAGTAAATTAAGTAGCGAGCTCTGCAAATATCGGTAGCCCATCGGACTCGACTATATTAAAATTAATTATCTTGTTAAACTTATTATTATAATAATAACAATTATCTTTTCAAATAAATAACAATTATAATTATAGTAAAAATAAATAGTAAGATATGTTACATAAATAAGTTAAAAATATAAATCACTATTATCAAAATTAATAAAATAATAATAATAATAAATAACTAAATAAATAGATATACTTCAATAAAAATATATATTATACTACTTTAAAAAAAAAGAAGATATTATACTACTTTTTTAAAAAAAAGAGATATTATTCTACTTTTTAAAAAAGAGAGAGATATTATACTACTTAAAAAAAAAAAGATACTATACTACTTTTTTTATTTTTTATTTTATAGAAAAATATTATACTATTTTATTTTCTAAAAAATATATTATACTACTTAATACTATTTAAGTAAATTAAAAATATATAATAATTCAATTTTCAATATTTTTTTATACTTACCCATTATGTATATTATATATGTTTTATTTAATAAAATTTTATGAAATATTATTTTTAATTATATACTTATTTTTAATTTTTTAAAAATATGTTATATTTTTTAAAATATTAATTATATATTTATAACGTCGATTTCACTCTAACCGTTGAATCATGAACGATAACTTTTTCAATTCAGTAATCTGTCCAATTTTTAAAATATTGATATTTTTTATTGAATGTATTAATTTTGGTTGGTTGATTTTTGACGAATTCTAATTTATTGATTTTTTTCAACTAAAAAGATAAATAGATAACATATTTAGATTTGGTTTTCTTGATGATAGGATAAGATCTATAGTTTTCAGGATATTATTGAAAAAGGAATGTGGTGGAAGTTATTTTTTAATTATATTAAAATTTAAAAAAAATAGAAAGACATTAGACATCTATATCTTCTTTTTTTTAAAATAAAAAATAAAAATCATAATTTTTTTTTTGAAAAATAAAAATTATATTCCCATACTCTGCAATTATTTCATAATTTCAGACTGCGAAATATATTTTCTTACTTTCTTGCAATTACTTTTATTGTTTGAAATAGCTTTTCTTTGCTGTTTCATGATATCAAGAAATCGCATGCCATATTTTTATTCTTTCTTGAAATCACGTTTCTCTCTTAGGAATGTTATCAATGATTTCGTTATCTTTGAAAGAGAAGAATTACTATCATTTGACGTGTTTGAAGAAGAACTTAACGATGAAAACTAAGTATATGAATGTGACTGTGAATATGAACAAGATGAAGAAGATGAAGAAAACAACGAATATGAATATTCATATGAACACAAATGAAGATGATGAAGAAAACGAAGAATATGAATATTTATGAAGACGAGGAAGAAGGAGAATATATATAATAATGTTGAATTATTAAATTTCTAAAGTTTGTTGGCGGCTGATGAATAACAAGATAATATTCTCCGTAAACCTGTCATTATATCTTCAATCGAAGGGCTGGAAAGAAGAAGAAGTGATCAGAGATTTGATTCATGTGACAAGTGTTCTCTATGTTTGGATGATTTTTCAAGTGAATCAGAAGTTAGTGGAATGCCACGCTTTCATATTTTTCATCCAGATTGTATTGATTACAGATTAAGAACGAGTCACTTTTGTCCTCTGTGTAGATTCGAAGTACCTGTAAGTTGAAGAACATGTTTAATTTAGACGTAACTCTTATTCACAGTTGAAGATGTATTTTTTTAGAAGTTTTATTTCTTTTAAAGAGAAGTTTGTTGGGTGAAAGGTATTTAGTGCATGTTTGGTTCTCGTGATAGAAAAAAAAAAGACAAAAAATGAAAAAAAAATAATATGAAATTATAAAGATTTATAACCATAGAAAAAAATTTATACTTGAGTGAATGTGATACAGGTGGCTTTTACCCATTAGCCCAACCAAACCCTCTCATAATCTAAATGGTATATTATGAAATAGATGTATTTGACAAATTTAAAAATCATTTTAAAAAATATTTAGTAGTATGATTCAGGGAATTATAAATAAATACAGCCGTCCCTCCCCTAATTTTCTCTCCCCCTATTCCTCAAGTAAAAAGATGGGATTTTTTTAACGATTTTTGGTCTGAAATCAGGTATATCTTTTTTTCATTTTATTGCTCAATAAAATGATTATTCTATAAATATTAGGTCTTATCTTATTTTTCATATTTTTAACATCGGCATTTGGTTTGTCACCGTTTTATTGCTTTATAAAAATTTATACAAATTTTAAATCTTTGTAAATTATTATTAAATTTTGAAAGTCACCTTGTTTCAAAAATAAAAAATAAATTTTTTTTTTTGAAAGTCACCTATCCTGTATATAATATATTAGATTATATTATAGGATATAATATATTTCTATTATTTGTGAAATTCTTTTTTTTTATTTTGGTAGGTTTCTTATTCTTAATACTTTATAGTTTGTTTATTATTATGATTCTTTTAGTAAATTTATATAAAGACCGGTAATTTTGATAAGAATCATTCATTATAATAAGAATTTCAGTTTTTTTTTTTATTAACATTGTTGGAATGAAAACCTTAAATTTAGAGAGGGATGTCTATGTGCAATCTAGAGATTAAAAAATCGGATATCGGAAGCTATCGAAACGAAAGAGGCAACCAATAATCGGTTGTGTAAAAAATCAAATAAATATCAAGAATAACGTAGAAATATCGGGAAAAAAAATTGAAAAATCGTGGAAATGTCAAGAACAACTAACACGTGCAGGATTTGGAGATGAAAGCCATCGAAAAATCAGCAAAAATTTGAGGATTTATCGCCTATATTTTCGATAAACCATCGATTTTGTCCGATCTTTTTGAAAAGAAAAAGAACAAGAAGATGAGAGGAAGAGAAAAGAGAAGAAGAATGCGCGATCATATAGTTGGAGAAAAAGCAAATAGATGATTTCTTGGCAGAAAAAACAAAAAATGGAGAAGAAGAAAGGCCAAACCAAATGAACTACTGCTTGGAGAAGAAAAAAAAAACGAGATGGAGATTGGAGAAGAACAAAAGGAGAAGAGTCCCAGCTTGAGAAGAAGGGGGTTAGTTAAATGTTTTGTAATTTCTAGGGTTTAGCAAAAATCAACGGTGTAGATGTGTTTGTGCAAATGGATGACTTAGTTCTAATGCTTTAGAAGCAAGATATGGGCTGAAAAAAAATGTTAAAAGGCCCAAATAATCTTAAAAATTTAGGTTATTTATTTTTTATAATTTCAATTTATCTATTGTGTTTTAATATAAGTGTTGTATTATAAAAAAAAAATCTGAATTCTTACAAGATAATTTAAAATATGAAAATATAACTTAATAAAATTATTGTAACCTTAATAGTTGATATCAATAGTATTTTTAGTTCTGAACTCTGTACTTCAGATATATCTTTTAGAAGTACATGGTACACCTAAAATATCTATAATTATTTAGCAAAAAAAAACAAAATTTTAAGTAGAAGTAAAAATAGAAACAAAAAAACATAATTTTAAATAGAACTAAAAATAGAAACGGTGATGTAAAAAAATAGAAACCTAAATTTCGATTTAAAGACTATTGAAATATAATCTCTTTATAAATTATTATGAATATTGTTTTTAACAAGTGTATTTTTGTTTATTTATGATGATGCATTTTTCAATCGAATTGGGGTACGGGCTGTTAGAATCGTGGGGCGGAGCTGGGCTTGTCGGTAGGCGGTCCGTTGGCTCTGGCGGACGTTGGACTCCTCTGTAAACAAGAAACAAGAGGATCGGCGAGGCGTGGATTCGCATTTCCGATCTTTCGTCGGTTAACTCTTGTGGAAGAGAATATCGCTAAGTCGGTTCTTTCAACGTAGGAGGATATCAGCGCGAGAATGAAATGTTAGTGCGTAAATCTGCGTGCCTTTCGCGATAGGGTGAGTGCAGTACATTTATAGTATATGTTTTTCTCGATTGGATGGTGATATGGTTCTCTCTTGATATGGATGCAGGGGATTTTCTTTCTTTATCATTTGTGGTCATAAGGGATAATTGGAGCAGAGTTATTGGGAATATCCTCTTACAAGCTATTAATTGAATTTAGTTTAATTCTGGGATAAGCGATTATTGGGAATTATCCTACTTAGCATTGGTGAATTTGGTTTGATTCTGAGGATATGAGCTCTTTGTTTTGAAATTTTATATTTGGGGATATCATCAAGGGCCTATTGCTAATCTTGAAGTATTTTAATCTCGTTTGGGCTTGCGTCTTGGGCTCTTGCACCTATTATTTCAAGCCTCATCAATTGCCCGGCCCGACCTTTGACTAAGAGAGCGTAAGCGAGAAATGCATGTAAACTCTTTGGATCGGCGTAATATCACGTGGCTGTAGGAAGGGGTTGATTAGTTTTATCGCTCTTTTTATTGTCTTGTCAATTTGAAATTGCTTGAACACTACAAGCTGTGCGCCTTACGAATTGAGCTACTTGGCTCCACAGGTTATTCTACTACCTTTTTGGCGGTTTATGCTCTTTTTTGAACTAAGCTATTAGACTCCTTGGCGAGGCTGCGAGGCTCTTTTAAAGCCAGGCTACATGGCTCCCGAGCTATATGGCTCTGACTATATGGCTCATGGCTACTTTACCTTCTAAAATTGAGCTACTTGGCTCCTAGGCTGTGCGCACCACAGTGTTATACTCTTTTGGGCGAGTTGTCGCTCTTGGTACATTGTGTAGCGACCCGAGCCAGCTCGAAAGGCCAGTTATTGAGTTCAAGCCAAAACCGGGTGCTCAAGTGAAACCATTAACCAAATCCGTTTATCACATACATTTCATTCTCATATCTTTGCAGAAACGATTTCAATTTAGGGCAAGCCCATAAACATTTATATTTAACAAAATGCATTTACAATGAAGACATTCTATGCCTTTTCAAAATGATTTACAAAATAGATATTCATAGTTCAAAATGTTTTTACAAAATATAAGAGTTCAAAAAGAAACATGACATGAATGCACAAGTCGGAGCATACTCCGAAATTCCTTCTTTATGACTCGACGCTCCTCGATCTTGGATCCGCTTTCGATCACTATATATCAACTTCTGGCACCGCCGCATTGGTAAACAATACGCTAAGCATTTTCATACTCTTAGTGGTTCTATACGCTCTCTCTTCCATTTCGCCTAAGTCAAATCATAAATTTATTTCTAAACAATGCTTGAATCTTTTGAATGATCCATGCAAATACAATACATATATTTATTTCATATACATCCATTTACTTCGCTCATTGATCATTCCAAATATGCACTTTCATGCAATAAATCATTCAAATCACAAATCATGCATTTCATAACTTTCTATTAATTTCAATTTGCAATCATGCATTTCCAATTCCAATATGTCAAAATCCAAAGTCATTCGCCCCGCCTTTAACAAATTTAACCTATGTTTTCGGTATATAGATATCTGACCACCCAAGACGGCCCCTGGGCTTAGGCCGCAAAGCCAAGATAAAAACATTTGTTTTATAACACGCACTAAGCCCCCGCCAGGCCGCCGATCGGGTTATTAAAAATCACCTCGCGGAACACTACCGACACCGCCCCGCCGGGCTACGGAACTAGCTGACATCAATACATTCGTCATAGCATCGCGACTCACCCTATCGGCATACCAATCTATCCTTTTTATGCGTAATTAACGGTTAATCATTCTATTAAGGGCTTTCAAATCACTGAGTAGCAAAATACTTAAAAGAGTATGTATGTTTGTACAAACCATTCATTTTCAATAATCATGAAATTTTCATATGCAAATCAACTGTCTCAAATCAATCAAAACAAACCGATATGTTTTTCTAATACATTTAGAACAAACATTTCAAATCTTAAAACAAGAATAGGAATAGATAGAACAAACATAATGTTTTCATTTATAGTTCAAATAATGCATACATGCAAATATTTGACAAACTTTCACAACCAATCAGTTCAAATCAATATGTAGCTTTCATAAATAAGCATTTCACAAATAATGCTTGAAATGAGGTTAGAGATATGGAGAATAAACCAATACTTGAAATAGGAAAAAGAGACTTAGAACAAACCAAAAAGATTGTCGTCCTTTAATTCCTGTCCTCGGAATCTCGACCTCAACTTGGGCCTTCCTCCTCGTTAACCCCTAATCCATCACACATATTTCACAATCAAAGAATAACCAAAGAAAAATCATTTGTTCATTGTAGGATTTTGGTTAGGCTGAGGTCTACCCACCCTCACTCTGCCAAATTTTCTGGGGACAATTGAGCCATATTTTGCTCATACATCTTTCAAAAAAATTATATATCTAAGGAGTCTACTATTAGAATTTGAATCATCTCATTTGGATCACCCAAACACAAGTTATGGCATCTTTATGCCAAACTGGTCGGTATGCCCAGCTCACTCGATTACCTACTATTTTTCTCAATTTCAGGGGTCTTAAATCCATAAATTGATAATGGTCCCTTCTACTCATTTGAAGATATGGTTCTAAGGTTTCTTCTCCAATTGGAATCATTAAATTTGGATCAATAGAACTCAAGTTATTGCATTTTACATCCATACTACTCCAATTTGCAAAGCAGATCAAATTATTCTTAAACATAGCTCAACTTTGAAAATTTTCTGGGCACTTTGGGGTAACAATTTGTTCACACTTCCTTCAAGTAAATTATTCCCCTAGAAGTCTATTTTACCCAGAATTTTGAATCACTCAATTTGGATGAGTGAAACTCAACTTATGGCCAAAACACTATAACAATATCCAAAACATAGCATAACCAGTGAGTTACCCGAGCTCACCTTTAAGCCCATATTTGGGAGCCTTAGAGCTACAATTTGCTCCTAGTCTCTTCTATAAATTTGTAGCCTTATCTCTTATGGTTCTTTACCAATCAGAATCACTTCATTTGGATGTTTATAACTTAATCTATAGCCAAAATAAGAACAGGGGTTTTTTTACAAAATTTTGACAACATTTTCTTTGAAAACTCAACATTTTCCCTTTTTACAAACACTACACAAAACCAATCCAAACCAATCCCAACCAACAATACAAAACAACCTCAACACAATCCCAAAACTCATTTACAACCAAAACAAAACTCTTTTTATCCACATTTGGGGTTTTCCCTAACTCAAACACAAGAACAAAGGGTTTGGGTTTATTTTTTACCTCAAATCTCTTGAAACCCTATGCTTTAGCTCCCTTCTTCCTCTTTAATCACATGGAGACCAAAAATGGGGATGATCTCCCACTAAAATCTGGATATTCCTCAACCCTAGTTCTTCTCTTCTCACTCCCCCTCTCAAAAACGTGATTGTTCAAGAATGAGCTCCCAAAGACCACTTTTGGTCTTCTAAACTCATTTAAGTGTAAGGCCATGTTTGGCCTTCCATCCTATTCTCATTTTCTCATTTTTTTTTTTTTTTGTCTTAAGTCACTTAATCTTCATAAGGCCTTGTTTGGCCACCAAACAAAATGCATTCTTTTGACTTAAGTTTCTTCCTAATTGCTTTATAGTCCATATTTCATTTTATTTGCACTTCAACTCTCATATTTACACTTGACATGTAAACTTATTTACAATTGACCCTTAGGTCCTCTTTTTACATATTCCAAATTTGCCATTTTCACTTGCTAATTTCTGGTTGTATATATTTTTTTTTTCTTAGATTTAAATTTGGAAAATTTCATTTATTTTTATTTTATACCTCAACATGTTCAAACTCAAGCTGGGGCATTTTTAGGGCGTTACAACTCTCCCCCACTTAAGAAAATTTCGTCCTCGAAATTTTACCTTAGTCAAACAGTTGCGGATACTGCTGTCGCATCGTTTCTTCACTTTCCCAAGTGACTTCTTTGGTCATGTGATTTCTCCACAGCACTTTGACTAGCGGAGTCTTTTTGTTCCGCAATTCTTTCACTTCTCGAGCCAAGATCTCTACTGGCTCTTCTTTATATGTCAAATCCGTCCAAATTTCTCAATTGTCTCTCGTAGACTACATGATGGGTCCGATCGGTACCTCCGTAGCATGGACACATGAAATACACTATGGATCTTTTCCAATTTTTGAGGTAATGCGACCAGATGCCACTCGGGCCCACTTTTCGATTACTTCCATAAGGCCCAATAAAACCTAGGGCTCAACTTGCCATTCCCAAATCTCATCATCTTCTTCCAAGGCGATACTTTCAAAAACACTTTTTCGCGATCTCATAACGATCATCTTTTCTTTCATGTCTAAGATATGATTTCACTTATCACACATCACTTTCACCTTTTCTTTAGTCTCTTGTATCAAGTCGGGGCCAATTACTTTCTTTTCGCTCAATTCCATCTAATACAACAGTGTTCTACATTTTCTCCCATATAAAGCCTCGTAAGGCGTCATTCCAATACTCGATTGGAAACTGTTGTTGTACACGAATTCAACTAAAAGAATGTGTCTATCCTAACTACCCTCATAGTCGATCATACAACTCCTTAGCATATCTTCCAAAATTTGGATCACTCTCTCTGATTGTCTATCCGTCACAAGCTGGAACGCCTGTAATCGTACCAATCATGCCCAAGGCTCTTGCAATTCTTCCCAAAATCTCAAGTAAACCTTGGATCTCTTGCCCTAAATAATGGATATAGGAATCCCATGTAACCGAACAATTTCCTGGAGCTCGCTAGCTTGTCGAGTGAATAGTCGGTTCTCACTGGTAGGAAGTGAGCTTACTTGGTCAATCGATCCACTACGACCCAAATTGAGTCATGCTTTCTCCCTGTCAATGGTAACCCAACTACAAAATCCATGGTAATTCGGTCCCATTTCCACTTCAGATTCGATAGGTCGCAATAATCCTCGGCGAACTTGATGCTTCATTCACTCTTGGCAAACCAAACACTTGGTTACAAACTCGACATCTCTTTCATTTCACCACCGTAATGACATTTCTTTAAATCTTGATACATTCAGGCTAACGGATGGATAGCAAAAGATCCACTATGTGCCTCTTCAAGTATGGCTTTCCTCAAATCATTATCATCGAGTACATAAACCCGATCTTTATAATACAAAACCCCATCTTCATTTACTGTAAACTTGATTTCTTTACCATTTCCAATCTGACTTACTATAATAGCAATTTTCTCATCTTTCTTTTATGCCTCTTGCACTCGATTCAACAAACTCCGGTCTCGTGATCAATTCCGGTCACTATTGTACCATCAGTCTCTGTCACCCATAATGAGCATTCAACGCCGGGTCGCTTGCATTGTCTTTCTACTCAAAGCGCCCGCCACTACATCGCCTTTCCCGTGATAGTCAATCACGCAATCATAGTCTTTGTCAACTCCATCCACCTACGTTGTCTCAAGTTGAGCTCTCAGAGGGAATACTTAAGCACTCTTATGATCGGTGTAGATGAAACATTTTTCTCCATACAAATAATGTTCTAAATTTTTAGCGCAAATACACTGCGCGAATTTCAAATCATGCGTGGGTGTTCTTTTCATGCGACTTCAACTCCGTCTCAAGCATAGCTATCACTTTACTCTCTTGCATTAGGACACATCCAAGTCCATTTAGTGGTACATCACTAAAAATCATATATTCCTTACCAACAGAGCTGTCTTGCATGGTAAATGGATTTACATGGTAGCGGTACAACGCTTATAGTGAACCTCAATTTCCTCTATGGAGGCAATCCCGACAACCTTCCTAAAACACGCCCGTAAAGTCACTAATCTGTAGGGATATTGGATACACTAGGCCTTGCCTTAATCAGACAATCACATAAGCCAAGTAGCTTCTACATCCTTTTCGCACCATTTTTCTCTTAATGGTCGCGAATATCAAGACAGAGAGGTGATCTCGACCTCTCGCCACGAAAATAACCTCATTGTCATTCTGTCCTTAAGGTCACTCTTTCTATCTACAATCCACTACCAATTTGGTGTCCGAAAACCAATCCATCCCTAAATCACAAATAAACTCCTTAAAGGATAACCCTCAATCAAATCTCCCAAAAATTCATACTTCCTGATTTGGATGGGACAACTTCATACACTCTCCTTGTCCACCTCGACCCTAAGGACTTATAATACCTATGTTTGTCCCATTAAGACCAAAGAAGATCCGCGTTAGAGCCATTGCGGTCATCCTTTTATATGCAAATGCAATGTATGTCAAATACCATTTTCAAAATCTTTTTACAAAATCGTGTAGGGCCTTTTTTTTAGAAACGCCTAAACCTAGGCTCTAATACCACTATAAGTGTGGCGACCCCCGAGCCCGGCCGACCCAGGCTAGCTGGTCCGAACCGAACCTCGACGCCCCGGCCGCCATTAACCAAATCTCGGGCTTATCACATACATTTCATTCTCAAATATTTGCGGAAGCGATTTCAATTTAAGGCAAGCCCATAAACATTTATATTTAACAAAATGCATTTACAATGAATGCATTCTATGCCTTTTCAAAATGATTTACAAAATAGATAGTCAGAGTTCAAAATGTTTTTACAAAATATCAAAGTTCAAAAAGAAACATGACATGAATGCCTAAGTCGGAGCATACTCCAAAATTCCTTCTTTATGACTCGACGCTCCTCGATCTTGGATCCGCTTTCGATCACTATATATCACTCGGTACCTGTGCATTGGTAAAACAATACGCTAAGCATTTTCATACTTAGTGGGTTCTATACAGTTCTCTCTTCCATTTTAGTTTAAATCAAATCATGCAAATTTTTTTTCTAAACACGCTTTAATCCTTTTTGAATGATCCATGCAAATACACACATATATTTATTTCATATACATCCATTTCATTACTTGCTATCATCATTCCAAATATGTAGAATTTTCTTATGCAATAAATCATTCAAATCACAAATCATGCATTTCATAACTTTCTTATCATTTCAATTTGTAATCATGCATTTCAATTCCAATATGTCAAAAATCTCAAAGTCATTTTAGTTTTTCCCTTAACGAATTTAACCTATGTTTCGATATATAGGATATCGAATCCACCGCACGGTCCCACCGGGGTCGCAGGCGCCCAGATAAAAACATTTGTTTTATAACATAAGCATTTGCCCCGCTGGTCACACATCAAGTTATTAAAATCATGTCAACACTACCATACGGTCTCCGCCGGGCTATGGATCTGAGTGACACATCACTTGATATCTGTCATAGTGATCGCGACTTGACCTCAATGGGTATACCAATCTATCCTTTATGCGACTAACTAATCATTCTATTAAGGGCTTTCAAATCACTCATAGAAAAATACAGTATAGTATGTATGTTTTTACAAACCATTCATTTTCAATAATCATGAAATTTTCATATGCAAATCAATTGTCTCAAATCAATCAAAACAAACCGATATGTTTTTCTAATACATTTAGAACAAACATTTCAAATCTTGAAACAAGCAATAAGAAATGACAGAATAAAATATATCGCTTTTCTATTTATAGTTCAAATAATGCATACATGCAAATATTTGACAGACTTTCACAACTAATCGCTCAAATCAATATGTAGTTTCATAAATAAGCATTTCACAAACAATGCTTGAAATGAGGTTAGAGATATGGAGAACAAACCAATACTTGAAATAGGAAAAAAGACTTAACAACCAAAAAGATTGCTGCCCTTAATTCCTTCGTCCTCTAATCTCGACCTCAACTCCTAGTTCCTCATATCGTAACACCTCAAATATACTATAGCGCTTGACATGTTAGGGTGTAATAAAAGCTAAATTGAATTTTTGAAAAATAAAACGAGAGACCTAGATTTAGTACTAAAATCAAGGGTAAATGGTAATTCACTGCTTGAGGGACCCAAATGTCATAACATAAGAAGAAAGCATATATCCAAGAGGAATTAAGAGAAATTAATGAACAGTTAAGGATTTAGAATGCAAATTGAGAAACTTAAAAGCAAGAATAGTGAAATTGCTATAATGACTCTCAGTAGCTTAAAATTCTCTTAGATCTTCTATGATGAAACGGATCGCGCCGCTGAATTATTCTAGAGGAAATCTAGTGACCCGTAGTGTTTCGTCGACTCGAGACAAATAAATATTTGATGATTTTCTGGGTGATAAGTCGCCAATAACTTCAGGGACGAGATTGTTACGAAAATCTCGGAAGTCAGGAAATGACGTAGGCTAAGTTCATTTAAAATAAAGTTTAAGTTCATTTAAAATAAAGTGAACTGAAAAGAAATAAAAATTTTCGGGGTAAAAACGGACCCAAATGAAATAATATGAGCTATGGATCCAAATAAGATTAATAATAATAATTATTAAAAAAAAAAGATAAAAAAACGAAAATAGAAAAAAGAAAAAGGGGAGGCTCGGGTAGAGAGAGAGAGAGTTTTTTTTTTTTGTTGCTTATCTCTACGATATACGGAGTTTTGATCATCGGAATTCTTCGAGCCAAGAATGAAAGTTTATCTACTCGACGAGGGCTACGCGCGGAGTACTAAAACATCGATTTCGCCTAGAATTCGCGGTAAGAAGTTCTAAAATCCTAAGTTTCCTGCATTTCTCGTATCTACGGCGTTCGACGGGTCGCACTACAGTCGGACCAAGAGACAAAGTTGATTCACACATCGCGAGCTACGCGTGGGTACAAAAATCTTGGAGTTTCGTCAAACTCCTCGAGGTAAGGAATTTTTCCTACTTGGAATAAAAAGTCATGTAATGGTATAGGTTGTTTTCGGAGCCGAAATAGGCCGTGTAATTTAGTCCAAGATTTTGGGACTGAATATTAGAAATTTTTGGGACTGGATTCATGGGGCCTAGAACCGGTATCATGATATAAATTAGATAAAGAATAAGAATATATATGAATATATGATATGATATGAATAGATGAATAGTGTGAATTATATAATATATAAATGAATATATGATAGAAATACATGAGATTAGGAAGTATACGATTGGACAACACATGCTAGAAATGCACAAATGATAGGAAAATAGTTACATGTAGGGTAAAGAATTATGAATACATTAAATTGAAGTTAAAAGATATATGAAAAATGCAAAGATACAAATCTATGGTTGTAAATATCGCAGGGGATGATTACTAATAACTATTATTCGAATATGAGATATGTAACAACATAAAATACACATGGATTGTCCGTTTAGAACCTGGAAGAGGGATAGATAGGCATGCCTATAGGGATATGGGGCTGTCAGCAGATACGCGATAGACATCGAGGCTCCCGCAAGTCATGACATAGATCCCTGGGCTTGACTACGGCAGCGGCCCCCGCTTTGGCCATACAGATGTAGATTCATTGTCTCGCATAGCAATAGTACTCTTCGTACATACAGATAGATATCACTGTCTCATACAATGATAGTACCTTCAGGTACATACAGTTATTTCCCGTATCCGCTTCTAAGGTTTATGCAAGCATGAAACATAAAACAGATGACAAGTATACAAGTACAAGAAATAAAGTGTCAATGACACGAAATGTATATGACAGATAAAGCATATGAAAAGCATATAAAAGTAGAGTATATGAAAAACATAGTATATGAAAATCATAAGAAAGTATAGTATATGAAAAGTACAAGATGAAAATATAGGGAAGTACAATATGACAGCACAAGATGAAATAAAAGTATATGACAAAATATGCAAGTACATGAAATCACATTGCTACTAAATGACAAACATGATGAGATTCCCTCTCGAATCTGTCATGAATGTCAATTCTAAAGTCAAGTGAATCATACTGTTAAATGCGAAATCACATTGCTATTGAATGACAAACAGGATGAGGTTCCCTCTCGAATATGTCGTGGAATGCTAAATTTTATAGTCGAGGAAAACGCAATGCAAAGTACATGACACATAAGATCGTATAAGAAAAATATATGATAAAACAATATGTAAGAAATGAATAGTATAGTTACATGTAGCCACTACATGAAAGGAGACATGATATAGTACAGGATAAGAAATGATATATGCATAGTACATGTATCGTAATAAGTCATAAACTGGAAGATGAAAAGACTAGAAACAGGAAAGACAAGAAAGCATACAAAAAATGTATATGAAAGTATAAGAATGTAGATAAAAGTATAGGACGGTATAAGATAGGTTATATGAAAGTATTTGAGATATGAAAGTATATGATACATGCACAGTATACGAACATGAAAGGAAATGAACATGAAAGTATAGGAAACTTGCAAAGAATATGATACAAGAAATAATATGAAATAGATCAAGTATACGATATAAGAAAATGACAAGAAATAAGCAAAGTATATGTGATAGATAAGGAATGATATGATATATTGACAGGCTAAAAACGCGGTGTGTAAAATGTACGCCTATGTGCGCAAGTGTACGCGTTGCCCCAAAGTAATATAGTGTACCAACGGTACGGATATCGATCCATTATGGACAAGTGTCAATACAAAGGTTTTGTTTAGATAATATCCAATAAACTTATTTTAAAAAAGAAGGAATCGAGTATGTTAATTTCGATTGCTTATTGATTCTAATGAATTATTGGTATTGAGATCAGTGGTTATGTCCTTTCAACTCCTCGTCACTCTTTCAATGGATTATTTCTAAAGGTGTTATTATCTACCTGAACGATATATTGTTGATGCAAGTATCTTTAATTACGAGATATCCTCTCTCGAGGTATATTCGCCATCTCGTGAATATAATTTGAGTATATCTCTATCCTAACTCAAGATACGTAAATGCTTGAGTGTTCTAACTCTCAAGTGCCACCTTCAGCCCCAACACACTATTTCCCGAATCAACTCAAGGTCGCTTCTACTCAGATCCCTGCATATCCTCATCTCGAATCGATTTCCAGTGATAGTTATGCTTAATGTCACGTATATCATATAATTTAATTATAGATATAAAGCAAATAATTTTATAAAACCAATGAATATAAAAGACTCGAACTTAATCCATAGTCATGACAGGTTCAACACACCCTAGATACGATTCAGGAACATACTCGAATAGAAACATGAAAATGTTTCTTCAAAACACATCCTAGTATCCAAAAATCTAAAACAATACGTATCAAGGGCAATTTCTTCAAGCTCCGTGTCACCGCCGCTGAATTCGCGTTTCGCCCGTACGCCTCCCGATGCCCTAAATTGGCGCCCATTTGCTTTTAATGTCGGAAAGCACAATCTCTGCGACTCGACGCCGCCGACGCCACGCCGTCACCAGATAGGTGATTTGACCCCAACGCCGCAATGCTGGGACGCTAGACGCTGGAACCGCTTCGACGCTCCGCACTCTCATGCATGTTCTGGCGCTCCAAAATTGCTTCATCAGCTGCCTTTTTGCTCCAATGCACCTGCATCCACACCAAACACCAATTCAGGAGTCTAGCCACAAAAACTATGAAATTACTATAAAATAAACGTGAAAATGAAAATCCGACGCGGGTATAATATGAGTGTTTTAAGCACTCATCATATATGCACATGTTTTGAACCACATGAAAGGCATTAGACAAGATGATGAGTGTTAGAAGCCATAAGTATATGATCTGTATGGGTATAAGAATGTGGCTCCACAAGCTTGGCGCATTTTACCATCAATGTTATTGGTCGTCCATGTATATGTTTTCCCACTATGCGTAAAGCTTAGCACGTGGTTTTTAACCGTGGTGTACGTGCGTAAGACAAGGATAGAGGATGCCGTGTGACATCCCACATCAAGAAAGATGCCATCTCAGAGATAAAAAGCCACCTCACTGTTCCGCAATCTCTGATTTTATATGTATAGTTTTGTAATAGTGAAATTGTAATAATACAAGTAAAGGGACTCTAGTATATGTATAGAATATAATGAATGCCACTATGGTGTATGTATAATGGAGAAAAGAATTTTTGTTATTACAAAAATTGTGCATATGAATGAGAAATGTAGACAGGCCGCCTCGAAAGAAAAGGCAAAGAGTCCTGGCCACGGCGTGACACCCTCGCTTGACACCCCATCGGGTTCTGGGTTGGGGGCGTTACAGTTAACCCCTAATCCATCACACATATTTCACAATCAAAGAATAACCAAACAAAATTATTTGTGCATTCTAGGATTTTTGGTTAGGGTTGATGTCTACCAAATACACCTCACTTGCCAAATTTTCTGGGGACAATTGAGCCATATTTTGCTCATATATCCTTCACGAAAATTATAGATCTATGAGTCTATTTTTATTAGGAATTTGAATCATCTCATTTGGATCACCCAAACACAAGTTATGGCATCTTTATGCCAAACTGGTCGGTATGCCCAGCTCCCTCGGTTACCTACCATTTTTCTCAATTTCAGGGGTCTTAACTCCATAAATTGATAAGGGTCCTTTCTACGCATTTGAAGCTATGGTTCTAAGGTTTCTTCTTCAATTGGAATCATCCAATTTGGATCAATAGAACTCAAGTTATTGCATTTTACATTCATACTACTCCAATTTGCAAAGCAGATTAGATTATTCTTACACATAGCTCAACTTTGAAAAATTTATGGGCACTTTGGGGTAACAATTTGCTTACACTTACTTCAAGTAAATTGTTCCCCTGGAATTATATTTTACCTAGAATTTTGAATCACTCAATTTGGATGAGTGAAACTCAACTTATGGCCAAAACACTATAACAATATCCAAAACATAGCATAACCAATGAGCTACCCGAGCTCACCTTTAAGCCTGCATTTGGGAGCCTTAGAGCTACAATTTGCACCTAGTATCTTCTATACATTTGTAGCCCTATCTCTTATGGTTATTTACCAATTGAAATCACTTCATTTGGATGATTATAAATTAATCTATAGCCAAAACAAGAACAGGGGTTTTTTTAAAAATTTTGACAGCATTTTCTTTAAAAACTCAACATTTTCCCTTTTTACAAACACTACACAAAACCAATCCAAACCAATCCCAACCAACAATACAAAACAACCTCAACACAATCCCAAAACTCATTTACAACCAAAACAAAACCTCTTTTATCCACACTGGGGGTTTTCCCAACTCAAACATGCAACAAAGGGCTCGGGGTTTATTTCTACCTCAAATCTCTTGGAACCCTATGCTTTAGCTCCCTTCTTCCTCTTTGATCACTTGGAGACCAAAAATGGGGATGATCTCCCACCAAAATCTAGATATTCCTCAACTCTAGTTCTTCTCTTCTCACTCCCCCTCTCAAAAACGTGATTGCTCAAGAATGAGCTCCTAAAGACCACTTTTGGTTTTTTAAACTCATTTAAGTGTAAGGCCATGTTTGGCCTTCCACCCTATTCTCATTTTCTCTTTTTTTTTTTTTTTTTGTCTTAAGTCACTTAATCTTCATAAGGCCTTGTTTGACCACTGATGAATACACATTTGAGTAATAATTATAGTAGAATTTAGCACATCTAAATCACAAGTTACCCACAATTGGCATAAGGATAGGTACTTTTAATATCTTCTATGTTTTTAGACCAGGTGTGTCTTTCAGTCTAGAACGTAAGTGTACAAGGATGCATGTCCTGAAGCCAATATGAAGCACATGATACTAACAATTGATGAAGTCCTGAACCCAAGAATACAAGGAAAGCACTGGGATCATGTACGGTGACATCATTCATGTGTACCCTGCACAACTCTTGCATAAAAGTGGCAACACACATTGTACCCAAGACAACCCACATCAGACCGGTACAACTCTGCATAAAATTGGATTACAGAAATTGTACCTGCAGACATCACTAATGTGTACCCTGGGTATTTTCAACTTCCGCATGGGAATTGCGAGATTGGGCCAGAAATTCGATCAGTACGCGAGGGCACTCCTGCCAATGAACCAAATGAAAATCACATTGAGGGGGTATAAAGCAAGAGGACACATATAAGGCGCTGATCAAGCAGGTTAGGTTTTCATAGAAGAGGAGTTTCTCCATTGCTTTTGAGTTGAATTTGTGAGATCCGTATCAAGACTCTTTTTATTTTCGTGTTTTTACAATTCAAGCTCGTAATCTTTTTAGCAAGAACAATTGGTTTGTTTTCAATTATAGTATTTCACATTTTACATTCTTAGATTTTGCAATTGAATTCGATTTTCTAAGTATCGTTTTATGATTACCACTGCCTAATTATAATCAAGCTTTTTATAAGTTCCATGGATTTCAAACCTCTTATCACATTGGAATCCACGTAGAAACTCTACCCTCGATTAAGGTATAGTCCCTCAATTCCTCTTTTGAACCTCAATGGATTGTGTGGTGTTATTCACTTGTGCAAATGATTTATGAAAAACCCTAGTTTGGCATATTCTTGACAACGTGTGAACGAGATCACCTGCAGTCGCCGTGCTTGATTACAAATGCAAACTAAAGGTTCAGATAATCGTGTGGACAAGTGTTCAACATTATTTAATCATCCTCTTTCAAAAGAGCGCTTAAAGATAAATCTTTCCATCAAAGACCATTTATCAATGGCTCCTAGATGAGTTGTAAAACAAGAGGTGGGATTTATTTCCATGGATCGTATGGAGCTGAACCCATGAATACCAGCATTGCCTTCTATTTTCTAAAACATTCAAATCAATCAATCACTTGATCAAACAACACAACCCTACAATTTCCCTTAATTTACAATTTTTGTGGAGAATAGCTCTGCTGGTCGATAAAATTAGATCACTCCCTGTGGAGATGACCTGTGGATTCCCACAGTATTACAATGCTAGACAACCTGTGAATTCCTAATGGGGAATAGAATTCGTAAGATTACCGACAAAGGACGGCATTTCGCGTCACGGGGAGGGCGATCAATCGTTGACCAAGAGTAGTTAGAGGTAATTTGCAATTGCATTGCAAATCTGGTACGTTCTCTACTTTTCTTTTTATTTTGTTTTATGAGAAATCTCAAAGCTGGGTGTTTCTCGGACGAAGTAAGCGTAGGTGATACCGGTTCGGGCTTGCAACGAAAGCAACGCCGACTAGTAAGAATAAGGCTCCCCTTGTGAAACCTTCTCGAGGGATCCATAATAAGTCAAGTTTTTCCATATAACATTTTACCTCAAATGGATCATCCTGGGAATCAGCAACATGTATTTAATGAAAATACTCAAAGGATTCCTGTTAACCCACAAGGACTCAATGAACCTCCACAACATGGAGTAGAAGCTACACTCCCAGTAGCACCGGTAGTAGGAGGGGGGAATGTTAACTTCCAACAAAATCAAGAGGAGGTCTCCCCGCTTCCTTTACCTAATGTGAAAGAACCCTTAGAGAAATCCTACAACCCCAAAGGATCGCAACCAATTCTGCATTTGTCTTCCTCGAAGAGGCCACTAATTCCCTAATGAAGTTAGAAATGATCCGTCTCTTTACTGTGATATCAAGGGTTCGAACTGAGAACCTCTTATTCATTCATGAGAGATTTTGAAGATGTTTGCGTGCATTTCTTTCTACTAGCCTACCCTCCACATAACTGCCTAGTTTTATTTCTTGCTTTAAAGGAGAAGGCTAAAATTTGCCTACCCCTTGCGCCTAATTCAATCTTTTTTACATGGGAAAACATGCAATGAGTTCCTCAACAAATTTTTCCCGCCTGCACGTACTAATGCTCCTCACGAGCAATTCAACTTTTCGAAAAGCCCGTGAACCGCTTGTCGCTGTGATGGGAAAGATATATGATCTTCTCCATGCTATCCCCTCACCATGGATTGATGTAGGGACAACATGTGCATACTTTCATCAAGGATTATCCTCAATAATAAAATGTAAAGACATCTCAGATGATGTGCAGCGACTTCTATAAAAGAGTGCTAGGAAGCAATCCAACTCCCTTTGACAATTATAGCGTAGAATGCTCGAACTCGGGGAGACTAACACATCCATAGACATCGCTAAAGTGCATAGCACATCACATTTGAATCCATCACTTAAGAGAAAATGACGAGTCGTACAAAAATTGCTAATTTAACAAGGAAACTAGAGGCCACATAGAGATGAAAGGTGCATGAGGTAACTAGCGCATTCTCAAATACCCTCGCCAAGACTCCACTCCGACCCAGAGTGGAGGAGCCAAGGACATATGCGATGATCCCACGTGACTCAACCATCAAGTGCCCAAACTCCTTCCCCCAAGTAAAAGCACTAAATAGAAAGGTGCCAATGCCCTAATTACCAAAGGAAACCTTAAACTCTCCATATTCAAACATATAATCCCGGATGGGGTAAGCACCCCAATTTTAGTCGAGGAACGGTATGAGGCCAACAACTCGCCAAACAAACACTGTCCTCATTACCAAAACCATGGCTTTACAAATCCCATTCCACCATTTCAGAATCAAGGCCATCAAGGATTCCCTGTGAACCCTAATCAAGGTTTCCAGCCATCGAGTCAAGGGACTCCATCACCACAACCATATCAACCCCCGCATAAGAGAAGTCTGGAGGTTATAGTTACACACCAGACAAACCCAAGAATCCACAAACATTAATTCCGACCGCTCCTCGAATGACGTGGAGATCCCGTATAACCAAGTTAACCTCATCTATAGGTAACCTTCAACAAGAAAAAGGGAAACTCCCATCTCAGCCTATTCAAAATCCACAAGGGCAAAATAGTGTAGGAAGTTCAGGACCAATTGAGGGTACCTTTGAACACTGTAAGGTCAGTTTACTTCATCAAGTGGAAAGGTAGTCGACAAACCATTCAAACTAAGGAACCAACTCAAGAGTCTCCAAGTGAATTTGTCAGAGAGGATGAGTTGGCAGACAAATCTCATGTCCCTGATACGAATGATATTGATGATCAACCAAAGGACGACAAGTCTACCCATATCCCTCCAGCTCCATACCCTCATAGATTGAGAGCATCGAAGAAAGTGAATAACCATTCGAGATTCATGAGCTGTTCAAACAAGTAAAATCAACATTCCCTTGTTAGATGCCACAAGAAAATTCCATCATATGCTAAATTCTTGTGCTGACTTATGCATGGTAAAAGGAAATTAGGGTGTCAACAAGGAGGCATTCATGATCGAACACCCATTTCCTAATTCGAACAACTCGCTTCCAAAATACAAAGATCTGTGAAGTCCTACTATTTCTATAGAGCTGGAAATTCAGTTAGGGCATGCTTGAGCGGACTTAGGGGCAAAAGTGTTAATCTGTTGCCTTACTCAAAGATATGTGGACCTAGAGTTAGATAATTAGAGCTAACCAATATCAATTCCTCCAATCAATGAATTGTAGTAAAAATTCCTAGGGGAATAGTGTGAAGAATGTTTTGTTACAAGTGGAGCAAATTTTACTCGTGGATTTTGTTGTGCTTGACACTCAACCTCGTATTTAATCAAGGAACTCATTCCCGTGAATTTTGGTCGATCATTCTTGGCAACCGCTAATGCCATTATACACTGTAGGGAGTCAATGACACTATCGTTTGGTAACATGACTGTTAATCTGAATATTTTCAATGTTATTAAAGGAATGGGAGATGAAGAAGATATTTGTGAAATTAACATGGTTGATTCCGTGGTACAAAAATACATGGATAATGTCTCACATGATGATCCTCTTAAGTCATGTTTGGTCAGCCCAAGTTGGGAGGAGGAAGTGACCACACTGAGTCAAAGCTTCGTGACTTTAATCGTGAGCATAAAGATGTATTGGAAGCTAATGGAAGGACACTAAATTTGAACCTTTGCTACTAAATGAGGATAAGGCATTGCCTTCGAGGGAGAGGCCACCTGCTTCTGAGCTTTTCAAAACTCACTTCAAACACATCTCAAATATGCATTCTTAGGAGGAGGACACTTTTCCAAAGAATCATATCTCTCCTCCTTAGACTTGACTCAAGAAACTCACCCTTTGGAAATATTGAAAACCCACAGGATCGCTTAGGGTCGGGACAATTGCGTATATTAAGGGAATTATTCCTTGAGTCGCATTACATAGAATCTACTTAGAAGAGGATGTTAAACCTTCTAGCAAACTACGTAGACGCATTGAACCTAATAATGAAAGAAGCGTACATGAAGTTTTAAAACTCTCGATGTAAGCTATTTCACCCTCATTGCAAGACAAGAAGTGGGTTGTCCAACACGTAGTTCCTAAGAAGTCGGGAGTCACGTGAAGGCAATGAAAAATAATGAGCCCATTCCCCACCTCGTGTCACTGTGATTGAGGGTGCATAGATTATAGGAAGCTTAATGCAGGTACCAGGAAAGACCATTTTCCTCTTCCGTTTGTTGATCAAATGCTAGAGAGAGTTGCAGGGCATGAATTTTATTGTTTTCTTGATGGGTACTCAGGGTACAATCAAATTGAGATAGCTTTGGAAGATCAAGAAAACTACATTCACTTGCCCTGTACCTTCGCCTTTAGGAAAATGCCCTTTCGGATTCATGCAACGCACTGAACTTTCCAACGATGCATGATGGGAATCTTCAGACATGATAGAAATCATATTGAGATTTTCATGGACGGCTTCTCTCAGTTTTTGGTGACTTCCATTTGAGAACTCGCTAGAGAACTTACATAAGGTTCAGGTGAGGTGTCAAGAGAAAAAATCTTGTGTTAATCGGGAAAAATACGTTTCATGGTAATACAAAGGAATTATCTTAGGCCACATAGTATCAAAAGATGGAATTGAAGTTGATAAGGCCAAAGTTGAGCTGATTTCCAACCTACCTACTTACGTGTGTTAGAGACATAAGGTCATTCCTGGGTCAGCGCCGGTTTTATGTAAGGTTTATAAAAGATTTTAAAGGTTATATCCTTGCCCTCTTTATGTACTCTGGCTTTTGCTAAGGATGTCCCTTCACATGGTCATAAGCTCATGACACCGCTTACTGCTCAAAACATGCTATGTCACCACTAATCATGTCCCCTAATCGGGACCTTCCATTCGAGATCATTGCGACGCTGCTGGATTGAAAGAAATGTGGTTAGATTGCAGGAAGACAAAAAGGCTTTTGTCATTTACTACGCCAGAAGATACTCAGACTCAGCCTTCAGCCAACTACACTAATTACGTAAAAGGAGTTTCCTAGTCACGTTTTGCTCTAGAAAAATTAGGGTCATATATTGTTGGTTCTCCCGTGACCATCTTCACATCACCATCTTCACAGATCATGCAGCTCTCGCATCATTTCCTGCTGTGATAATAAACCAAGGTTAACTAGGGTGGGATTTTACTATGTCAAGAATTCAACTTGACCATTAAGGGATAAAAAGGGTTGAGAATGTGGTCACGTATCATTTATCTCGATTAGTTCCGGTATCCAACTCCCATGGCATACCCATAGGGTGATAGCGCTTTCCCCATTAGTACCCCAAAAAGTGCTATTTTGAGCCCTATATCGATAGGTTTTGGTGCTTTTGCGCACTCAATCATGTCAATACCGCCACTAAAGTGTTCAGTTCCTCTTAGTATCACTTATGCCGCTTAGAGGTTATTTTTCGTTGTTTTTGTTAGGTTTTCAGACTGGAGTTCAATATTATCGAGATATATGCTTAACCATGAAGATTGAACCTATTTATCGATCAAACATACCAAGATTCAATGAAGGAATGAAGGCAAAGTGATGAAAATGGATGCAAGAGGAGCAAGAGGGCAATGCAAAGGAAGAGCAAAGAATTCCAGAAATTTCCCTCGCTTAAGATTGCGGTACTACTGGATTGCTAAATTTCAGAATCATAGCTTAAAATTTTAATCCTAGCGAAATTGAGAAATTTTGCTAGGCTTCAAAATTTCGCTATGCACTGTTCCTAGCGAAATTACACACTACTATCTCTTAAAAATTTCGCTAAGCTAGCTAAATTTCTCGCTTACTAGATTTAAATTGCCATGCCTAATGAATTCTCTGATTTCCTCACATTCAGGGTACTCTCAAGTACTCCAGCTAAATTTTCGCTTAGCTAGCTAAATTTTCGCTACCTAGCTTAAATTGTATCTTAATAAATTTCCGCCTGTCATACTTTTGTAATTAATGCAAACCGACCTCATTTCGTGTATTACCTCCTCATTCCTCAGATAGCCGCTAAAAATGTTAGGCTTTCTTGTATTTTCATACATTGGGTGGCCTATATAAACCCCCATAGTTTTTGTAACCCTAAGTAACTTTTAATCTTTCAGTACATACGCAGCTTTTCATTTTCTTTCAGTTTTCTCTCTTATCTCTCCTCTTTCTCTCCCTTTCTTGGTTGCCAAACACCCTCCAAGGATGACAAATCCTGAGGATATGGCCAAACCACTTCCTTCTTGAAGTAAAAGGCTACTGGGGGAAGGATCTGTAGGCTGCTGGTGGTTCCCCTGTTTTTCACGCAGCAGGTTTTTATATTTTGGTTCCTAATTTTCTAACTTTAGGTTTAAAGCTTTTTGATGTAATTTCTTTGGCCAATACTTGGCAAGCTTTTGAGGTTTAGTGTATTCTTAGCTTTAGATACACTAATATCCATTAGTTGCCATTTACGAGCCACCGAGGTAGGTTCAGTTAGGTTTTCACTCCGTAAGTGCATCCACTTTGATCAATACTTGCAATCTTTTAGGGTTCAAGTGGATTTCTTATTTTTAGATCCATCGAGACTCATTAGTTACTCCTTACGAATCATCAGAGGGATGAGTCATGATAGATTTTCACTGTAGGGAACTATAAAATGTTAAATAAATGCTTTCTATCAAAAGGAAAATTAGGGTTTAGGTTTTAATGCCAATGAAGATCCGGCTCGAGATGACTATATGTCATCCTCCCTAACGCGAGGAAATTCAACCCGGGACCTCTCAGCTAGCCTAGATCTTAAACTCGAAGTGGCCCAATGCTTCAAGGAGTTCTATTTTACATTTTATTTTATTTCTTTCGCCTTTGCAACCACCAACCCACTGCTTTTACCCCACCTTAAAAATCCAAACCAAATTCACCATTTTGTCTTCACTCAAATCATTTTGTACGAAGAAAACCCATCCCCGTGTTCGACCCTAGATTCACTATATCGCAAAGAGTTTGACTCACGGCAAAGAGGAGGAACTTAGGGATATAAATTTTGTTGATTCCGCTTCACCCTACTGTGCACGAATCACTTTCCGATGAGCAACTCTTTTGCTCTTGTTCATTGCCCATGGTATGTCGACATTGTGAACTACCTCAGACCGGCCGTATTCCTACCAATGGACTTCTCAACGTAAAAGAAATTTTTGATGATATTAAGAAATACTACTTTGATGATCCATATCTATTTAAATACCGTCCGCATCAACAATGAGAAGATGTGTACCTAAATGACGAGAAGGTGAGGATTTTAACTTTTTGCCATTTTGAAGCCTGTGGAGGACATTTCCGCGTAAAACAAAGCAGACAAGATTTCGTGTCGGGTTTTATCGCCCACCTATTTAAGGATTGTTTTGATTTGCAAACTCAGGCTCAATTCCAAAGAACTAGGAGGGGTCACAAAACGAAACATGATGCCTCTTACCCCAATTTTAATTATTGAAATTTTGATTGTTGGGGTATAGACTTGCTTCGGCCTTTTCCCCCTTCTTCTTGTGAGTATCTCTACATTTTTGTGCTGTTTGATTACTTGTCTAAGTGAGTTTGGCGATTGCGAGCCAGCCACAGCCACAAGAGTTGTTTTGAAATTTATAAAGAACATATTTTTCGTTTTGCAGACTCCTCGTACAATCATTAGTGATAGTGGACTCCATTTTTACCAATGGTGATCTTTTGAATACATTAAAGAAAGAAATATGATCACGGCAGTATCAAACATTACACCCAGGACCCGATGAGTGGTAGGCTCGCTAATGGAGATCAAAACATATTTGGAAAAAGCGGTTGCACGAATCGCAAAGATTAGTCCTCCGTCTTACGGTACTCTTTGACCCTCAATCTTGCCGCTGGCCATTCTTAGTATATCTCACACCTTAGATTTAGATTTATGGAAGGCTTGCCGTTTACTTGATAAGAGATGGAACAGACTACTTTGGGGCTATTAAGACTTTTAATTTGAGAGTATCTCAAGCAGTGGGCGGCGCCTATTGCAGCTAAATGAACTTGAAAAACTGCCGGCGAAATTAAATGCAAGCTCCCGAATTTACAAGGAAGCGGCTCGGGTTATTCAGTGGCAGAGATCAGACTACGGGGAAAACTTTCGGAGCAATGGGAAGGTCTTGCTTCTCTGACTCGGTGCATCTATTTAAGAGCTCCTCCCGTTAGGCGTATTCATCGTGGGTAAATTCTCCCTAATTTGTGGAGATCGAAAATCCGGACACTGGAAAATCCTTCAAAGTAGACTGGCGGCCTCAGAGCCATTCCTTGAAGCATCTGATACTAAAGGCATAGTGAAGATTTGGCGGTAGATCACTCTACCAAGCCTCTCATACAAGTAACCTCATTCTCCATACCATTTGTAGCGTTTTGATTTATTTTATTCTTTCTATTTTTATTATTTACTTCAATTTGCTTTTAAATAAAATAGAAAATAAAATCGTCAGAGACTCTTGTTTTCTCTTGCCTCAAATCTGTTGTGGGGAGTACCCTTAGTTTCTAACCATTGGGGACAGTAGCGTTTTTTGTTGTGAGGGTAGGTGTACAGCTTTGGTTGAGCGTGACGCTATGCTGGATTATATATGTTAGAGTGGATCAGATTTTTTGAGAATATGCCTCTTTTAGTGTATATCATTTCACACCTTGAAGTGTGCATGCTGCATGATTTCATTCCTCCTCTACATACGTCACTTATTGCATTAAAAATATCTTTCGGCATACACAACAGCTTTGTGGTCTTACACAGATTATCCTTGTGCATTCTATGCCCACAGGCAGGACCTTGGTCGGATTTTCTTGGTCAACCCTATTAACGCCCGATTGTACCATCACTTTATGGCTAGTCATGTTAACTTCACATGCATCCTAGTCTTTATCTGAACATCTGCATAATTGGAAAATGATTAGAGCCATTAACGCCTTGCATACCTATATATGGATTGACCATTGTATCTCATCCCTTGCACCCATTTGCCCATTAAAGTTGTCAAGTTATTGAACCTTAGAATCGGTTGTGGAACAGCGGGTCGGATCTGAAGATTGAAGGTATCCCAAGAATGAATTACAGTGACTAAGTCTACGAATGCAGTCAGTTGTGGAATTTGAACAAGAGAAAAAGTGAACATGCAGCCAAAACCCTAAGGATAAAAAGCGGTTATTTGAAGGTCAAAATGTATAAGTAGGCACCCTTTGCCAAAGTGAAAAAAAAAAAAATATATATATATATATATATATATATATATATACTCTATATATATATATATATATATATATACTATATATATACCTTATATATATATATATATATATATATATATATATATATATATTAAAAAAATCGATTTAGGAACAGAGTGTAAGTGTGACTTAAATATACAGTCTGACTTCTAGCACTATCACCGGTACAACTTGCTAAAAAAGCGAAGGCGTGGCTAAATTATCTGCCATTTATCCGCTACTTATGTCTGATACAATCGATGCCCAGGCGGGAAAGGTTTTAACCAAAAACTTGGCGCTTCTCTTCACATTCAAATGTTTTTGACCTTTCATAAGCTAAGCCACTAAACCATTTGCTCTCACTTTAAAGCATCTCCCGAGGCTCGATTATTACAAGGTTTCTCCATTGTCGATTCGGATTATTTATGCGGTCGATTATCTGAAAGTGGTAAGCCCCCTCTGGATCTTACTAACGTGTTAGTTTCCTCTTGGTTACACATGAGTTGTTTTATTGGATTTGGTTGGTATTGTTGCATTAGCGGTGGTGGGGGGTTGCAACCTTCGGTATGGGCCGGAGAATGTTATTTGATATGCGGGGGCTAATGATCTCTTTATTTGAGACGGAGTTTTTGGGATCGATGATATATGCTCTGGGCCATGCAGGCGTTATTGCTATCATCGCCGTTTCTGCTATGGCGTGTTCCACAAAATATCTGCGGGGAGAGAAGAAAGGCATCCAGTTCCTCACATGGAACAAGATTTGTGAAGGCGTCCCGGTACCTCGATGATCAAAAAGGGAAGGAAAAGCAGATTGCATCCTCTTCGGAAAGTGAGGGTGTTTGGCCAGGTGATGATGAAGAAATAGGCGATGTTTGCCGAGAGGATTACAGAAGCACGAAAATGGACGACCGATTACAGATGGGGTTTCCCACTTCACGAGAGGGTGTCAAATTAGGCGTTCTTATATTCTCCCCATCCCATGATTATCCGAAGGAGCAGTACGCCGTGCACACTTGAGGTCGCGGATACTATAGGTAGTTAGGAGTTCTGCACTATGCAAGAAGGAAAATCGGTGAATTGAAACCGTATTGGAGACTTGATGAATGGAAGCGATTTGATGTCACTCCACGGTTCGATAGCGCGCTGCATTACATTATATTCGCCACGATGCTTGGTGGCCGCCTCCGCGGAGGCTATTCGACTTGTTCGCGATTGTTCTACCCGAGGCTATATGCACCCCGACCCATTTACCGCCGAGTGGTTATGAAAAAGATTTCATTCTGGACGGGCTGAAGCGAATCATCTGATGAACGGATCATTCACAATCAAATTAGAATTTGCGTGGTAGCCGAAAATCCCACTTGAACAAATTCGATTTTATACGAGGAACGTTATGGCCCGGGAAGGCGATTGACTATGCATTAGTCATATGGTGAGCAATGAGGGACTTCTTGCAATATTCGCGTCTGGCCGTATATTCCGTTCCTTCATGCGGTAGTATTGTGGAAGCGGGATGAGGAACGATTAAAAGAAAGAAATTATTACCTAAGTACAGGGCGATCACAAATAGGCGAGGCCAGGCAAGGCGGCATCCACTAGACCTGCCTCTCGGCCCTGGAGGCGCCTTGATTACCTACTCAGGATCAGCAAATCCATCCCCAGTGCAAGCCAGACTGTGCCGTTGAAGAGGATGGAGCGGCCGGATAAAAGTGAATTGAATTACCATTACAAAAGCTGACCCGAGAAGCGTTTGGATCGACGTCGAGGCTTGAGGCCACATTTTTCGAAGGGAGGCCGGCGATGGCGGGATGCTGCTATTGATTTAGAGAGTGCAGGTGAATGGCCCCATGTAAACGGGCGCATTCTCTTCCGACGAGACGGGTTATTGTTTGCACTTAGCTATGTTTAGGCTAGACCTTCAGGGGTGACCCGGAAATCGGGTGAAGTGGGCCTTAGCCATGTTATGCCAACACCCATTTTGATCATTTACCACTTTTCTTCGTTTAGCCCGCAGTGTTTACAAACTTTTGGAGACCTCTTTCAGATTTATACTTGCTGGCCAGTTTGTTTCCTTGACATTATGCATGATAAGTTCGTATTTCATGTTATATGATTGCTTACCTTATATAGATTACCACGAGTTCCATATTTGCATGGCTACACTTACATTTCTTAAAGTCCATAATCCTTGTGAATAACCAATTTTGTATTGTTCCATACCACATAATGTTCATTACCAACTAACTAGGATGTGATTAGTTTAAATGAGTCATCTTGAGTGCGTACTAAAGCAGGTGACATATTGTATTCTATAATTTGCTATTTTGGTTTAACACAGAAACCATTCAATGCAGGCAACTTATTTGAGATTCATACCTAGTAGGTGATTAAGTCTAAATCTTGCTAGGGACTAGCAGATCTCTGGAATTAAGAGGAGTGTGATGAATTACACATTTGAGTAATAATTATAGTAGAATTTGGCACATCTAAATCTGATTACCTGATTGGCATAAGGATAGGTACTTTTTAATATCTTCTATGTTTTTTAGACTTGTATGCGGGTCTTTACCGAATTCAAACATGTATACAAGGATGTATGTCGGGGAAGCCAATATGAAACGCTGATGAGATCTGGGCCCGGAAACGGTGTGATGAAGTCTCGGGGAACTCGTGATACAAGAAGCGCGAGGACGAAATTATCACCGGTATCACATTCATGTCTGTACAATACATAAAAAGTAGCGATGGGCACATTATGCAATTACATTACATTATCACAGTACAACTTACATAAAATTAATGATGGTGAGGTATACCCAGGGTACATCACTAATGTATACGATTTTCGCATAGGAATTGCGAGATTGGGCGAGGTCGATCGATGCGAGTCCTCTGTCAATAAAGACAAAATGGGAAATCACATTGGGAGGGGTATAAAGCAAGAGGACACAAGTAATGGCGGGTTGGCATTTGCTGGGAGTTAGATTTTCATAGAAGGGGTTTCTCTCCATTGCTTTGAGTTGCAGATTCTAGAGATCGGACAGAAGACTCTTTTATTTTGGTGTTTTTTAATTTCAAGAAGCTCTTGCTATGAAATACACCGGCGAAGAACAATTGGTTTGTTTTCAATTATAAAGTATTTCACATTTTATTCATACGTTTTGCAATTAATTACGATTTTCTCCGTCTTTATTTTTATAATTAACATCTTCAATTATAAGCTGTTTTTGCAAAGTTCCATAGTTTCTACAAACCCTTCTTCTTTTTGAGAATCCACGGAAACTCACCCGAGATTAAAGGTATAGTCCCTCAAATTCCTCTTTTGAACCTGTTAACCATGATTGTGGTGTTCTTGTGCAGGTAGTTGCCAGAAGAGCCCTGGTTGGCATATTCTTGACAGCGTGTGAGGCAGGATCACCTTGGTACACGTTGTGCTTGGTTCTGATGCAAACTAAGGTTCATATTAATTGGGGACAAGAGTGTTCCAACATTATTTAATCATCCTTCTTTTCAAAGAAGCGTTTAAAGATAAATCTTCCATCAGGGGCCATTTATCAATGGCTCTGAATGTGGGGTATAAAAACAGGAAATTGGGATTTATTTTGATCGGAGAGAGTAGGTGGAACCTAAAGGCCTGATGTTCGTCATATTTTTCACAAACATTCAAATCAATCCGTCCTTGATCAAACAACACAACCCTATAATTTCACATAATTTACAATTTTTTGTGGAGAATAGCTCTGTGATCGATAAAATTAGACCACTCCTGTGGAGATGACACAGTGGATTCCAGGTATTACAATGCTAAGACAGCTATCTTAATTCCTAAATGGGAATAGGTCGGCTGAATAAGTCTGAAATGACCACGAGACAAAATGCATTCTTTGGCTTAAGTTTCTCCTAATTTAACTATAGCCATATTTCATTTTATTTGCATGACTCTCATATTTACACTTGACAGCTATAAACTTATTTAAAATTAACCCTTAGGTCCTCTTTTACAAATTGGGATTTGCGTTTTTCATATGAGTTAATTGGGTTGTATATTTTTGTTCTTAGAGTTCAAATTAGGAAACTAACTTTATTTTATACACTGAACATGTTACAGGCGTCAAGGCATTTTAAGGGCGTTACATGTTGATGTTGCACCTTCGAATCGAGCTACTTGCCCTGGTTATTTCGCTTCAGCTGCTGCTGTTTGAATCGAAGTTTATTCGCCTCCCGGGTCGTTACGCTTCGAATCGAAAGCCATGGCTCTCGGGCGCCGAGGCCTTCCCGAAATAAGCGTTTGGCGCAAACCGAGTAGCCGGGGCTCCTCGGGCGCTGAGGCCTCTTGAAATGCGGCTTCCAGAACTGAGCTACTGGCTCGGCGCCAGATTCTCCCGAGCTATTAAGCCTCTACAAACCGGTCTGGGCTTCGGCGCCGAGGCCTTATTGAGCTGTTGCCTCGCAACCGCAGTACCGGGGCCTCCCGGGCGCGTCTTCCCGAAATGTCAGAACCGAGATGTTGGCCTTGGGGCGCTGCGCATTCCTGAAGCCGTTAAGCTCAGAACCGAGTACCGGGCCTGGCGCTGATCTCCCCAGCCACGAGTCGCCACAACCGAGCTGGGGCTCCCGAGCGCCGAGGCCTTCCTAGCCGTTAAGCTCACCCCGAGTAAATTAGCCCGGGCGCTCGAGGCCTTCCAGCCAAGTGCTCGCAACCCGAAAGCAACCGGGCCCCGGGCCGAGTACCTTCCAGTTGTTAAGCCTCGCAAACTGCCGCCGGGCCCCAGCCAGACCTTCTGGTCAAGTAGCTTCAGAATCTCGAAAGGCTGGGCTTCAGCGCCGAGGCTTCCTGAGCCGCGCTTCAACTGAGCCGCTGGGCCCCGAGCTACTCAGCCCGTACATGGCCTGCTTCCGAATCCAAGCTACAGCTCTTGAGCTACTTAGGCTATGGTTGCATGGTTCGCTTCAATTTGTTGCTTTGGCCTGTAATAATTGCTGAGTCGACCGCCTACGTTATACGCCTTTCCCGAGTACAGCTCTTCGAAATCGAAGCCGAGGTTCCGTTATACGCCGAAAAGCCGAATCGCCTCATAATTATATGGCCTTTCCCGAGCAGTCGAGCTTCGAACTGTTGTTGAGGCGCCATGGGCTAATTCGCTTGAGTCAATTGGCTTCGCATCAGATGGCTTTTCGAAAGGGGGCCAGCTCTTCGGGAACCGAAATAGCCAGGCTCCGTGGGCTAATCTGCCAGCTGAATCGTCATTATATGGTTTATTTGAGCGGCGCGCTTCTCGCGAATCAGAGCTTCGGGCTCTGAAGTACGGTTCCGGCTACATGGCCTGCTTTCAGCCGCATATAATCAGCCACGGCCTCCGCAGGCTGCTGCGCCTTGAAGCCGAGCAATAGCTTCGAAACCAGCCGCTGGGGCTCCGTAATAATTCCGGCCGAGTTGAATTGGCTCTATGGTTAGCGGCATTTCCTCGAAAGCGCCAGAGCTCTTCTAAATTGGGAGTCGCCGAGGCTCCAGGCTAGTAAGCCATGCCCGAAGCCGTTCCGCTCGCCAGGGCGGCTCTTCTCAGCAATCGAGCTCTGAAAATCGAGCCGCCAGGTTTCGGCGAAGAGGCTCGAGTCGAATCGATTTCGCGCTTAAGGCGGCCTTGTTCCCAGCCAGGGTTTGAAAACCAGTCGCCGCAGGCTCAGGCCAATCCTGCCGAGCCGAACCGACTTTGGAGGCAGTGGTTCATTCAGCGGGGGCTGAGTTTTTGAAATTGAGCGACAGGCGTTCGCGGGTTAATTCCTCGCCGAAGCCGACCGCCTCGGCTACAAGGCTTGGTTGGCGCAATGAGTTTCTTGAAAATCGAAATTTGCTCGTGGGCTAATTGCCGAAAGGAATCGTTCTCGGCCATGCGCCTGCCGGCGTTCGTAAGCTCTTCGCAATCGAAGCCGTTTAGGCCCGGCTGGCGCGTGAAAGCCGTTAAATCGTCAGCTCATAGCTCTTTCCCGAAGCGCTAAGCTCTTCAAATCGAAGCACTGGGCCTGTATTAATTGCTCAATCGAATTGTCTCCCCCGGGCCAGTCAGGCGGTTGAGCAATGAGCTTTTTTAGAAATCGAGTTGCTAAGGCCTGTGAAGGCTAATCGCCTGAAAGGAACTCGTCTTGCGGCTATATGAGTCTTTTCCTGGCAGCTGAAGCTCTTCAAACCAGCTACCGGGGCCCGCCAATCGCCTTCGCAGTTGCTCTAATTTTATCAAGCGCTGATCAGAGACGGAGCAGCCTCCGCCTCGCCAGGTTATCGTATAGTTTCAGCGCCGCCATGTGAGGCCGGCTATTTGGCGCGGCGCCGCTGGAAGTTCTCTTTGTCTCTTAGGGGATCGCGCTCTCCCGCTGTTAGCAAAGGAATCATCGCTCCTGCAGACCCGCCAAGCCAACCGATGATGCATTTTTCAACCGGAATCGCCAGCGTGTTAGACGCCAGGGCCACCGAACGCCGCCGGGCCAAAATTAGCTCGACGCTGATTCTCTGCCAAAACAAGAAACAGAGGATCGCGGGGACTCGCCCGCTGTCGCTCCGACGCGATAAGTCACGCCTTCTTTCTGCGAAGACAGAACATCAAACCGCCAGTGAATGAAATATCGCAGCAAATCGCTGCACCTTCAACTACGTGCGCTCGTATTTATAGATATGTTTTCCCAATCGATTTATATGATTCTTTTATTGATGGGAGGATTTTTTTCCCACGCACTGTATTAATAATGGATATTCAAAAGCGCTATCGGGAATCATCCTACTTCTTATCGAGACGGTTTGGATTTACAAGATATAATATTGAATATCCCATTTCCTTTATCAAAGATAGGTTTGATTTATGCAGATAAGCAATTATTGTGAATTATCCTACTTCCCTTATTGCAGATTTTGCTTGGATTATGATACGGGCTCTGTTTTCGGGCCTATCAGGGGATGTCATCAAGGGCCTATTGCATCGGGTCTGCTTAATCCCGCTTGGGGCTTCAAGGTTTGGGGCTCACAGATCACATATTTCAAACTCCATCAATTTATGTCAGTTTTACATGATTTTTAAAGGATTATAATAATTTTTGAAGAGTTTTTTGTTAATTTTTGCTTTATCGATATTTTTGTAAAAATAAATATCCACCGATATTATCGATATTTTTGATATCCGTAAAATTCAAGTACCGATATATCCTGCTTTATCATTTTAATCTCGTGCAATCTTCTCAGTTCTTAGATGATTGTGCGTGATAGGATGATTTTTACTATCGGGAGAGGACAGGTAAGATCGAATTATGAAAGTTTGAGGTTTGATTTGATAGAGACCAAGAGCTTTTTCACTGAATGATTATCAATGATCATTCAATTCATTAGTGTTATGTACTTATGTCAGAGAATAAGTGTCCAAATTGGAAATTGGGTGGGCTTTAATTTAAAAAATAAAGGGTTCTATTCTTAAAAATGATTTTTAAAAACACAAAAAAGATCATTTTGATGTTTTTGTTCTTGAAACAGCAGGAGCTCTATCTCTAGTTTTCATATAACCAAAAAATCTCTTGGGGACTAAAACATGTTCTTTTCCTATTGTTGAGAAACAAAGTAAATATATGCTTCCAAAACAGTAATGAAATGCCCCTTAAAAAGTAAAGAGTTAAAAGAAAATTCAATTTGAGAGAGGAATTTTGGGAACAGCAAAAATTTGAGATAAACAAGGTTCCATCTTCGGACAACAATATATGTGCAGTTTGATAGAAATGGATTGCAATATAATGTAGACTATAGTGTTTTAGAAATGAGGGTGATGGAGTTTATTCATAATATCTAATATCATAAATATTAGGTGCTACAGACCAAACTTCCAATTCATGTTCTCATATTCCCTTACAATGATCTTTCTCGAATGACATAGTTTTTCTTTAGAATTATTTGGTTAAAAGAAATCAAATAACTCAAATTTTGTAATTTATTATTTATAGTTTTTTCATTAGTTACTTATATCACATTGAATGAAAAAGAAGAAAGAAGAATACAAAAGAAAACCAAACTACAAATATGAGTAGAGTGACCAAGGGTGGCGTTTGTTTTTTTAATAATTTTGTAAGGTAATTTTTTTAGCTTATCATTAATATTACTTAATAAACATTGCTATTAAGTTGTTTGTTTTTTAATATTATAATGAGTATGATGATAATTGATTAATTATTTAAGTTTCATTCCACACCTTAATAAGACAAGTTTGGTTTTAATTGAACGAAGTTTAGTGACTGTTGCTGATTTTCAAATCCGGAATTATTCCCATGTTTTTGCTTAACATTGTTACTCCTCGCTGTCTCGCTTATATTTTAAAAATATTTTTTAAGATGTTTTTATTTGAGTACTTAACATAAATAATAATAATAATAATAATAATAATAATAATCAAAATAGCGTTTTAATAAATAATATAATTGATAATATTTTTATTTTATAAATATATTAATTTTAACATAATAAAATAAATGGTAAATAGAAAATAAAAATAAAACAAAATCAAATGTAAATGGAGTTTATTTGGAGAATTTTCCTATCCCTCAATTCTAATTTGTTTAATTTTTTTAAATGAGCTAAGTTTGAGAATCAAAATAAACAAGCTCGCCGAATGGGGCTTTCATCCCGTCCCAAACTCCTTCATGTTGGTTTATAATAAGAAGCGTTGTTAGTCTTTTCTGATGGGAAGATAGAGTTTCTTCTTATTTTGGTGAAAAATGAGATTTTTTCGGGATTACAAAACTAAATATTGCTTATTAATAACTTTTTTTAAAAAAATTATAATAATGTGTGAAAATTTAAAATAAATATTAATGTTTAAAAGTTAGTTTTCAAGATTAAGTCAAAACAACGCTAATTAAATTCTTAACAATTTTTCTAAAGAGTTTTGTTAGGTAGTGAGATTGCAGTGTTTGGCTTCCAATATAACTAAGCTGAGGGAAGGTGCAGATATCTTTATTCGAGTTTTCTTTGAGAATCGAATATGTTCAGACTTTACTTAATAGAATGAGATTAAACTCAAAGAATTTTAGAGAATTTATCTTCAAAATCTACATGCCAAAGATAGTTGGACCATCTCTTTATATAGGCTCAGGCAAGGCAATATGTCAATGGAAAAACTGAATTGAAAAATTAAAAAACACTAAATGTTTTTAGATACGTTTTGGAAAGGAATTAAAACCAAATAAATTCATCAATTAAAATGTAAAACCATAGTTAATTTCATTCCCCCTATAAACGAAAATTCCAATAAATCCCCATATGAATGAAATTGACACCAAAAGATACAAGACCTCCAAGTGATAGAGTACAGTGGTTGTAACCTACATAGGATATGAATTAAAATCAAATAAATTCATCCATTAAAATGTAAAACCATAGTTAATTTTATTAAAAGGAAATTCCAACAAATCTCCACATGAATGAAATTGACATCAAAATATACAGACCTCCTAAGTGATAGAGTATAATGGTTGAAACTTGCATAGGATAGATAGGTGTTACCCTTTGAATCTTCATTTGTAGAAGTACGTTTACTCTATTAACTAAACACTAGACTTGATGTCCTTGAATTGTTATATCATTTGTGTAGATGGCATACCTCACATAGGAATCATCCTAACGTCTTCAAATTCTCACTTTTATGCTCGTTTTGGCCATGAACATACATTTGGTTCTGCAAGAGCTTAATAAGAATTGCGCCCTATTCAATTCCCTGCCATGCCACACTCACGTTATCAAGATTCTCAATTAAGAGAGTCATGGCATTTTCACTCAGAGTATTTAAAACAGCGAACTTTCTTCAGATGAGGCAGCCATCAAGCTTAACATAAAGAATGGTCACAGATCCTGTTGAACTGTTTCAATAAAAGTCTTATACCCCATCAACTTTGAACTAAGATCTGATTTCCAATCAACTAGGTTGGTTATCCGTTGTATCGACTTATTCTTCTATGGGCTTTAGCCTCATTCACTTCAATGATTTTTCAACTAACTCTTTGTTTAACCCTATTGTTAGCGAATCCGTGATGTTATCCTTAGATTTTGAGAGACCTAGAGAGATAACTCCAAATGTTATATAAAGTTATCTTATTTGGTGTTATGTCTAATAGATTATAGTTCAGATTCTACTATTGTACTATCATTGTGCCTACCAATAAATATGTTGACTATCATAATGTATACATATTGAAATATAGTCTAATCAATTTTGAAATATCGCTGTAAAGGTGGTAATACTAATCCCTCTTCCTTATTTATCTAATGTTGGTAAACATTATTTATACCTATTGTGTATCCAGAACAAAAATAATTGTATAATTCTTATAATAATTTATATATATATATTGTATGAATTGAGATAAATTTTAAGCTTCCAGGGAAAATTAATAAATTGAGCAAATTATGAAATATAAATTAATATGGAGCAGTATGATTTAATATTAGTATATACTAAAATAAGAAAATCCATCTAATCCAAATAACCTATGAAAAATGACAAATGTGGAAAATTGTAAATGAGGTCTATAATAATTATTAGGCATTTAAATGTTCAGTGAATTTATGATAAATGAATGGCCAAAGGAATAATAGAGATCGGAAATAGAAATAATGGCTACAGCCAAACATGGCCTTAGGAAGTTTGATGATCAAGATAAAATGAGAAATGAAATGGGTGTAGGCCAAACATGGCCTTACACTTAAGAGAATAGTGGCCAAAAATGTGGTCTAGTCATTTAAGGAGCAATCCCATAGAGAAAGAAGAGGGAGAAAAGTGGAAGCTAGGGTTTGCAAGAGATCAGTTTGCTGGCTTTGCTTCCCATTTCCTTGCTCCTAAGAGACCAAACAAATATACAAGTTAAAGAGATTTGAAGAGATCTATGGCAAGAGAAAATCAGAATCCTAACCTCATATTTTGACGGATTTTTGAAAATGAACTGAGAGAAAAGAGTTTTCATTGATTCTAAACCACTTTGAGTTGTATTAGGCTGATTCATAAAGATGATTTTTGATATACTAATTGAGAAGATTCAGAAGAAAAATGTGAGAAAATGCCAAAATCAATATTTCCTTGACAAACCCTAGGTGTACCTAAGACAAATGAGGCCTGCACTCGATACAAAGAGCAAAGGTAAACCATACCTAGCATTATATCAGTTGTACTCAGAGGCAGTTAAATAAAGGTAACTTGTAATGCAGCAGGTCAAAAGGTAATGGTAGTAGTTGTTCCAAGAAATTTATTTCTGTTTATTTTAAACGTGCAGTCCTGACTATAATAACTCACTGTTTAGGGACCCTAAGAACGGCTGTTAGTTCAAAATAAAGAATGAGACTGAGCTCAAAACGATCAGACTATATTTCGCCTCGGTGAGCTTATTATTTGCTTAACCGCCAAGAGGAAGAATTTGTATTTGACTAGGTGCGGTAGAAGACGCATAAACTCAAAATCCAGATTTGATATCCCAAAGAAAAGGAATCGATAATTGGTTTGTTCTATCTTTTCTCGTTCTCGTTTCAAGATTTAAAATGTTTGTTCTTGTTCCCTATTTGTTCTCAGTTTGTTCTCTATTTGTTCTCAGTTTGTTCTCTATTTGTTCCTTGTTCTCTAATTGTGAAATTATTGCATAAAAGTAAATTGATTTGAAGTGTAATATTGAATGACCAACATGACGGGATTCACCAAATGTGTTCACTGCGAAGGTAAACTGTAATTGTTGATATGGAAATCCACACATCAATGATTAACTTCAAGACAGATTCACTAACTCGAACTGGCCGTGAATGTCGAATTTCTATGTTGCAGCGTGAAATGGTGATATTGAAATGAAACCACATTGCTAATGTAATGATAAAATTGTTGATTCACCAATCGAACTGCCGTGAATCGCCTGATTTGCTGCTCATCCCACCCAGCCGCTTATTTTTTTCAATTCAAATCATTCATTTAAAATAAATTATGGGTAAGTAGATGGGTACCCCAACTTGCCCCATTTACATTTTTTATTTTTTTTTTTATTTTTTTATTTTTAATTTTTTTATATTTGCTTTTTTATTTTCTTATTATATTAAAATTATTTTTCATAAAATAAAATATTATAATTCTTATAAATTATTTATTAAAAACATTATAATAATAATAATTATTTATATTAGTATAAAATAAATAATAAAATTATTTTTAAAATATAATCTATATTTCACTATTATATTATTATTTTAGATACGGTTCATATTGCTTTATTCAGTCCGTTTCTACCTCCCAAAATAATTCAAATACCTTTTCTACCAATTTTATTTCTGAATGAATTTTAGTCTGTCATATTTCGAATTTCGAGATTTTCTCGTGAAAACTTCGCTCCAGTTTCATCGACAACCTATCACCCAAAACTGAAAATTTCATTGTCCTTAATCAATTTAAACTTTTCTGACTACTAGATTTCACGAGTATCTAATCTTCCAACTGGCCAGAGTCCATTTCACATCCGAGATCTAGAGAATTTTCTAGACTTCCCTAAACTCTTAAGGCAATTTATTATTTTATTAACATTTTGTCATTTTAAAATTTCACTTTCTCAAGTTTCACAGAGTAATAATACTGAACCTGCTTTTATTTGAGAAAATAAATCTAAACTCTTTAAAAACCCGATTACAATTAAATCAAACCTTGTGGTTATTATATATATGGACAGAATAAAAATAATCCGTCCCGTTGTCATCCCTACTCATTACCTAATGTTAAAAAACAAACAACTTAATAGATTTAATGCTATTAAGTACTATTCAGTATTAAGCTCAAAAAAAGTTCTATTCTGCATTAAATGAAAAAAACAAACACCACCTTAGTGAAGTACTATTTACTATCTCAAATAATTAATTGAGGTTCTTGATACATATTATTCCCCGAATTTCTATGTGGGGCTCGCCTGTGGTCTTAAATGCCTAATTTCATATGGTATAAAAGAACCATAAGAGATATGGAATTAGGACTTAAAAGAGTAATATGAACAGGGAAATAGAACAAGGAAGTAAAATATCTATATTGCAGATTGGGAAAGAAGTACTAAGGGAAGGGAATAAGGGTCACACACAGAAGAAGATCATCTCAACACAAGGCACAAACCCATTTGAGGCATTATTAGAGGTAACAAAGAGGGATCAGCATATCTGGTCTGATAAAACAACAAGAGCCAACAGCTTTATATGAGGAGGGGTTTATTCTTTTCATCACAGGTTGCTCACAGCAGAGCCATCATTATGAGGATAACAGTGGTCTCCTTTCTGGGTCTATCATCTTATTCCCACGACTTCTTCATGAATGCAGACAATAATGTACACACATTAAATTTGTCCAGAAGTCCCATATTTTCACCATTAATGAAGGATAGACTGCCCCTGAAAGAATTCCTTCATTCCCTCTTCCAAAGCCTTCTGCTTCTCAAACAAGTCATTTGTGGCTTTCTCTTGTGCTTCTCCATCAGTTGTGACTACTTTGCCCACACCTTCAAACAACTGCACTCCAAAATAATAATACACACACCGTGGTAGCCCTTGAATCATCAATGAGGGTCCAAATTTTCTCTACATGCTGATTACAAATAATCCGCCTGTGGTTTAATTTGTTTTTTCATAGGGATCATCGTGCGTAGAACTGGGAGCATTCTTCCGTGCTCATCTATATTTGTTGGGCAGAACATGCGCATAGGCCCCTTGTCTGCAAGCCCAAGCACATAAACAACCTCGCCTTATGTGAAGGGAGTCGGGGCATTGCACTAATAAAGAAGCTCGACCCACAAAGGAGGTCCTACCATGTTAAGTACACGGGCCCAGTTCTGACTGTGCCACCTTGCCGTAACTGCTTATATCCAAAACCTTGTAAAGAAAAGTGCCAAGTCTCCATGATCCGCACCTACCGATTGTGGAAAGAAGGATCTGGCGATTCGCCCCTATCTCCTTAAGAGTCGGTCCAAGGATATGAAAGAAACCCTCACCACTGGGAGAGATACCAGATCACCACCAACAAGAGGCGAACTACTATTCCTCTTTATAAATACCCCACTCCATCTAACACAAAAGGCAATGAGTAACAATCTACAAAAGAAGAATTCTTTCATTCTCATAAAGAAACAATCTAGCTATCAGTATGGTTTGGCACACCCGCCGCATCCCCTTTCATGCTGTAGGTTATGAAGATCCAGTGTCCCAACAATTCCCTGCTCCAAGACGCTCCAACCCAATACTCCAGAGAAAAAACACCACAGGTCATCTGAACAGGTTCTGATAAGTAAATGACTCGCGAGCAATGGTATCGAATTCGAAACATGAGCAGAGTCACGCCAACTCCCTAGGATTTAAGAGCAATAGGGACATGACTGATAGCTACTACCAAGAGACGCTCTTGAAACTCTGTAGGCCAACGCCGAAGAGATGGAGGTACTCTGTCTCACCAACCAGCGTTTGCTGAGAGACTTGGAGGTGCTCACCAGACAAATGCAACGACCATAGGAAGAATAGCAACACCACGACGCTTCGAAGCCGATTTAAGAAGGAGAAACTAGTCCTAGGCAGCGAATATGATCCCTATAAATCCCGGCAGGAGGATCACAATGAGTGAAAATGCCCGGAAGCAACAAATGTAGTACAGACCATTCTGACAACAGAGTTAGAAAACGGTCATGGAGCAAAGCCGTCGGGACATCCAGCAAGAGCTCAACCACATGAAGGAAACAGTGAAAGGACGAGCTCCAATCTCCATGGATGCTTTGGTACAACAAACAGAGTCCCCGTTCACGACCGGGGTACTACACTTCCCTCTCCCAACAAAGTTCAGAATGCCTCAGATCAAACGCTCGATCGAATCAAAAGATTCGTAGGACCACCTCTGTACCTACAAGAATCGATGGAGCTACAAGGACTCAGACCCCGTTGGGGACAAAGCAGAAATTCCCCGCCATCACAAAGGCCCGCTAGCCTGGTTCAATGCACCCCGCCATCGTTAATCTCATCCTTCAGAGCTATCCACATCATTCGCCTCCCACTTCACTGGAGGCTCTACATGCAGAGCCGGAAGCATCACTTTGCTGACTATAAAATGTAGCCCATGAGAACCCGAGGTCCTATGTCCGCAGGTTTAACACATAGTCATCAAGGTAGACATCCTGCATGAGAAGTTTTCCATCACCGCTTTTCATCACCCCGCCAAAGGCAGTAATCGAAAAGACTTGATGTTTTCCATCTCAAAGAATCCTCAGGCAAGCATGGCCGAGGTGCTCACCAAAGCAGAGAAATACATCAACGGCGAGGAAGCCCTTCTATCGGCGGAAAACTCTCTTCGTGAAGAAAAGGTGGGCGAAAGCGAGAACGAAGCCCTGTGGAGGCGGAGACAGGATAGATCCCCACCGGCGACAAGAGAGAACAAAGAAAGGTCTCCAAAGAGATGAGGCAACGTCAAGGACTGCATCTAATTTCAAATGAAGTCAGAATAACGATATCCACCTCTAATTCACCCCCCTTACACCTCAAAGATCACAGTTCTACATGAGACGAGCACCTAAAGTTTTTTGAGGTGGCCATCCTAGATGAGGACATACCCAACGCAAAGAGAGACTCGACCAAGTATTGTGAATTTCATAGGGATCACGAACACCGAACAGACGATTGCATCCAACTAAGGAAGGAAATTGAATACCTGATCCGATGAGGACATTCTCGCACTGGCCTCGTATAGTCGTGACTGCATCTTCATCACCGTTTCAACCAACCTCAACTTTAACACCAAAGAACCTCGGGAGAAATCCAGTGATTCCGTGGGATTTACGAGGAGGGGAGTCCAATCCCATCCTAAGGCTCATCTACGCAAAGACGTCGAGAGTACCTGGAAACACAAGCAAGATCCAAACTCCCCGCCTAGGACACCACCATAACTTTTTCTGACTCGACACGGAAGGCTACCAAAGATCCCCATGACGATCCACCTGGTAATAAGGGTCACGAGGCCAACAAAACAGCACACGTGGTCCTAGTTAACAACTAAGCTCACCGACATCATCTTCGCCTACAATAAATGGGCATCGTAAGGAGAAACTGAACGGCCAACGCCCACCTACGGGATTCTCCTCGAGAAAGAGTGCTACCCCGGGGTCACAACTAAGGCTCACTTTAGGAGATCTCCATGCTAGGCCACAACGGCGGTAAGGCTCCTCATAGTGGATGCCCCATTAGCTTATAACATACTATCAAGTGCATCCTCCTCAATGCCATAAGGGCTACCTTCTCGACCTATCATATGATTATCAAGTTCTATCATAACGGGTAGGAATGGTTCGAGAGATCTGGCAGAAATGTGGAGTGCTACTTCCGCATCAATGAAACAAAAGCGTTGGCGCGATCTGGCATGGACGAAATGGATACGAGACGAGGTAAGATCCGACTCCATGCCCCAGGATAACTGGAACCAATATAAATTTTTAACGACCAGCCTAACATCCTGCCCACATCGGATCCAAATTGGCCGAAGACGTCAGGGACCCCTTTATCCACTTCTTAAAATAGAATATAGAAGTATTCGCCTGGAAGCAGGAGGATATGGGAGGAATTGACCCCGCGGTAATTACACACAAGCTGAACATCACCCCCTCCTTCAAACCCATCAAACAAAAAAGGAGTTTCGCCCCAGAAAGGCAAAAGGCAATCAATGAGGAAGTTAACAAACTCCTCCAAGCCAAAGCTATATGAGAAGTAGAATACCTTGACTGGTTGGCCAATGTAGTCCTTGTCAAAAAGGCAAACAACAAATGGCGGCTCTGCATTAACTTCACCGATCTCAACAGAGCATGTCCGAAGATACTTTCCCTAATTTCTGATCGACCTTATATGGATGCCACAAATGCACTACCTAGATACCCTCGTCACCTTCACGGACGTTTTCTCGGGATATAACTAGATCGGGAATATGATCTGGCTACCAAGAGAAGACCTTATTTGTGATCGGGCAAGGTACTTTACTGCTACTGTGTGATGCCTTTTGGGTCAGTTGGAACACAGGGCCACTTATCGAGGCTAGTGAACAAAACGTTCTGTGAAGCGCATTGGAACGCCTATGGAGGTATATATAGATGACATACAGGTCAAGGCCGAGCTCCACGTGAGTCTAATCGAGCCGAGTTGTTCCAGGTCTTGAAGAACTATAACATGAAGCTAACTAACTAATGTACTCTGAGTCTCAACCGAAAGTTCTGGGCTCTTTATAAATAATGCCAAGAGATTCGGGGATCCAAATGATAAATGCCGACTGCTTCAGTTTTGAAAGGCTTTCCACTGGGACGCCCAATGCGAAGAGGCGTTCTCGACACTCAAAACTTACATGAGTTCTCCTCCTGTCCTGGTAAGCCCTTCTGAGAGGGAACTCCTTACCCTTTATTTAGCCGTCTCAGATTTCTCAACTAGAATTGCCCTGGTCAGAGAGCGAGATAGAATACAACAATCGGTTTACTACTGCAGTTGAGCTTTGAGAGGAGCGAAGGAAAGGTATCCAAAGATGGAGAAATTAATCCTAGCATTGGTAACCACTGACCATATTTCCAAGCTCACACTATCGAACCTAAATGTAACAACTGGATTTAAAACAGATATCGTACCAAGCTAGACCTAGGGAAGACCATAAAGTGGGCCATAGAGCCTGCTTGAATTCGACATCGATACGTGGCTGCGCTGACAACGGTCAAGGGGCGTGTCTGGTATATTTCATTATGGAATTTACTCCTCAAGTGCCCCACGCGGCCATCGGGGAACTACTCGCTGACGCCGACTTACCCATCCTGGAGATTGTCCGCAACAAGGTCACACTCAAGAAAGCGGTGCGGGACTGATTCTAACCTCCCCAGATGGGATTGACGGAATATTTCACCTCTGCTTCCAATAACGAGGCGGAGTAATGGTTGTCATGGCACTGGCTTAATTCGCCCACCCATTTAAGCTACCAACCGGAGGTATGCAAGATTCCCGCTAGTGGTAAAATGTATAGAAGACTCCTACGGAGCCAGGGTGAGAAAATGATCCTTTACCCAAAAAGGTACGAGACCAGTAAAAAGTCCATGGGTCTCAGTCTGCATGTCCTAATCCAGAGAATCTGCGAGCGTATGCCCTAGCAGTTAGCAACAAATGGCCAATGGAGTAATTTTAGATAGTCTCCGTACCTGGCCGAGCACCCAGAGCCCCTGAACGGGGTCGACGATGAAGAAGTGTCCCCGGTAATGTCCGGGAGCCGAGCCTAGACTTTATCCCATCCGGGACTACTCGTGACTAATATTACTAAGCGATCCAAAGGAGGCCTCCAAGATTAGGACGAGGGTGGCCAGATTCACTATTCATCGAGGGACCCTTTACAAAGAGGCCTTTCTACACCCATCCCAAGGGCGCTGGTGAAGACGCCACTACGTGCTTGCAGGTGCACGAAGGTATATGTGGCAACCATATCGAAGCTAGATCCTTAGCAGCAAAGACACTGAGAAAGGGATATTATTGGCCTACAATGCTCAGAGATGCCACGGTCGGGTTAAAAATGTAAGATCCACAGAGCAATGTTTTAGATCCTCAAATCTCCCTTCCGAAATGCGAACCTCCATCACCAACCTCGGGCCTTTCAACAAATGGTCGGATATATTGGGTCCCTTACCCATTGGGAAGAGCCAGTGCAAGTTTATTGTTGTAGGAGTGGATTACTTCACCAAGTGGGTCGAGGCCGAGCCCTTAGCAACAATCACCGAACAAAAGGTACGTAACTTTGTTTGGCGTTCCACAATTTATAGGTTCAGAATCCCCAAAGCCCTGTGGTATCCGGGAGCAACGGGAAACAATCGACAATCCAAAAGTTCGAGATTTCACTGCGCCGAGCTTGAAATCAAGAATTACTACTATCCCAAATTTCATCCATAATCCAACTGATGCTAAGTCACTATAAGGACTCAAGGCAAATGGAAGACCAAGCTAGAAAATCTGGTGCGGAAAATGGGTCGAAAGTACCTCCCGAGGTATTACGCATGCTGTAACTACACGCGATCGCAACTCAAGAACCCCATTTCGCTCTAGCATTTGCTAATGTGAGCAGCTCCCGTCTTGAGGCTCCAAGCAAATCACCAAGAGTTGAGTTTGCAAATACCAAACACAACAAGGAAATCCTTCACTAACCTCACCCCTAAGAAAAATCTAGAGTAGTTCTAGAAGCTGCGTCGAGGACTATCACAAAAAGACAAAGAAAATACTACGATCAAAGGGTCGACCTAAGTTTCAAGCCCTATGGACCTAGTTCTAAAAAAAACTCTCGCTAACAAGGAAATACTCCCACCCACCTTAGTTGTGGACCAAACCGGGAAGCGGCCCTATGCAGGTCGCGAATAGTCCAACCCGCAACTATGAACTTCAAACAAGAGAAAACTTACACATTCTTAGAATGTCGTGCACCGTGCAATTCTACCAATGGGGACTCCTGGGTCAGAGCTTTTAATAAGAAAGTCACAGTTTTACTTTAGTAAACAGTCTTTGTGTTCATTTTTAGCCTGATTAATATTCTCGCATATCTTCAAAAACAAAAAAAAAATCAGACAAGTACACACTTTTCCAAAAGACTACACTTTCATTCCAGTTATCTTAGAAAAGTACAATCAACAAAGTCGTTCTCTACATCTCAGAAATATACCCCAAAAAGTCGTTTCCTTCATAAGGCTCTATACATCCTTAAAAGATCGCGATCGCCTAACACCCAAATAAAAAACCACAAGAAAGAGAAAGAGAAAAGGAAGGAGAAGGAGAAAGAGAAAAAGAATGAGAAAAGAGGGGAGGAGAGGAATAATGGAAGAAGCGGGACTTAAAAATATTCACTCTAAGCACGCCGCCCCCTCCAAATATGTTCCTTAATCCACTCCATCAACGGGTGATCAGTGGAACAACACAACTCCCCACAAGGAGGAATTAGGAAAACACAACTCTCTACAAATGGCGTAAGAACGCCGAAACCAAAATGTCGGCTTCTGATCACCAAACGTACTCCACACAATAGCACCCAACCCCTCGAAGTCACAGCACGAACTCCGACATCATCAAAGAGGGGGAGAAGGTGGGTTTTGGCATAACAAAGACCTTCAAGGAAAGCATTTCGCTCTTTATAATGAAACTGAACGTCGAAGCCATGTAGCCTTTCACCCTCCATGATCGGTATTAAACCTCACGCGCCTTCCCAAGGAAAGGAAGAAGAAAGAGCCACGTAGCTCAGTTCAGGAACCCGAGGAACTCGGGACATCACAAAGCTGGCAATGTATCGATTTGAGGAGCTCAATATCAACAGAAGCCACGTGAGCCTGGTCAGAGCCGAGGAGCTCAAATATCAACAGAGCCATGTAGCTTAGATCAGGAGTTAAGGAGTTCAAATATCAATGAGCCTTGCAACTCGGGTCAAGGATCCATCGAGTCAGCCTGTAAAAGGGCCTCAGAGCTCCGCTTCAAAAGAGCCTTAAGCAGCTCATGTTTCAAAGTGGTTTGGCAGCTCGGGCCCAAAGGGCCTCAGAGCCCAATTTCAAAAGAGCCTTACAACTACCATTCCAAAGTGAGCTACCAGATTTAGCCTCTTTAGCGCCTCAAGCCCACTTCGGGGAAGAGCCTTACAGCTACCGTTCCAAAGGAGCCACGTAGCTCAGTTTCAAAGGGCCTTGTAGCCCAGTTTCAAAAGAGCCTTACAGCTCAGTTTCAAAGGGGCCATCCAGCTCGGTTCTTAAAGAACTTGACAGCTCAGAAGGCCAACTAGCCAAGGAGCCACGTAGCTCGGGCTTTCAAAAAGAGCCTTTACAGCCTGCTTCAAAGGAGCCATGTAGCCTGGCCAAGGAGCCACGTGAGCTCACTCCAAAGGGCCTTGTACCTACTCCCCAAAAAGCCTCAGCTCAATTTCAATAAGGCCTCAGCTCGTGCCATGTAGCTCGGGCCTAAAGAGACTATGCACATTCTAAAGAACCCGGAGGCCTAGAAGGATAAGTAACCAGGAGCCAAGGAAGTTTCAGTTGATGAGAGCACAATAGCTCAGCCAATCGAGGGCCGCATAGCTTAGTGAGAGCCCAACCATTTAAAGAATGGATGACCAAGGAAACCTCTCAACACAAATCATTAAAGAGACGGGAAAATCGAGAAGGTAAAAGGACGAATATCGATAGAATAACAAAACCAATGCTAGGGTTACAGATGTCCGAGGCTTAAAGCTCAAAGTCAGCCAAAATGAGCAAAGATTGTACAAAGGGGCCTAAATGTTCGAGGTAAAGTTGCGAGCAACCTCAGTAGTGTGAGCCTCCGAGCCATACAAGTTGGAAGACGAAGCCCCAGGGGACAAGAGGAGAGAGCCAACCTCGGTAGGGACCTCAGCTTCATCAGGAAGAGGAGCAAAGCTGGGGGTATCAGACAACACTCCGGGGTTTGCCTCGTCCTCAAAAACATATTCTTCCGCATCCTCTTCATCAGGATCAGGAACTGGAAAATTAAAGTCTAAGCCCGGAAAAGCCTTGGCCGCTTCTCATGGAAAGTGTTTCATCCTGTAGGCCCATAAGGCGCAGCCTTCAGTCCCTCGCCTCCGCTTATTACTCCGTCCATGTGGTTAACCATAGCCTCCCGCCTTTGGAGGTCCCCATGTAGCGCATGGCACTCCTTAGCCAAGCGTTCCACGGAGCTCTTAGCTTAAAAAACCTCTCAATAGGCTCGATCCAACGCCACTGCTTTGGTGCATAGCTCCTCCCTGGCAGCCTGAAACTCTTCCTTAACCACCCGGAGCTCATCCTGGATAACCCTTAGGCCCTCTATGGCCTTCTTTTCGCCTTCAATCCCCGCCTTTATATTAAGGTGTGCTTCAGTCGATTTATGTGTCAAGCAACGCCCCTACTAAGTTTCTTTGAACACGAGCTCGCAGCTCAGCCCTCTCGGAGTCAAGGAGGCGATTAGCTTGTACGTCACGCCTTAGCAAAGCTCTAGCCAACCGCCCCTCCTCACCTGTCCTTATGGGCAGTCAGTCACAAGGAACAAGAAGGAGTTAGCAGATAACATCAACACGACGATAAGACAGATAAAATAGGGCACTCTGACATACAGAGACGATTCCCTGGAGTGATAGGGCCAGAGCCTCCTCAACGTGCAGGGCTTCCACCTTCTTAAGATCAGAATCCCAGAGGATAAATGAAACAGCCTTGGCAGCGAGCTCCGCACTGGCAAACCCCTCCTTAGCTCCAAAGTGATCATCCCACACGTCTCCCTGCATCAAAGGGGAAGACGTGGCATTTTGAGTCGGCGGCCTGCACGTAGATGTAAAGAACTTTCGCGGGGCCCGACACTCTTCCGGAACCCTCAGCCCCTAAAGTGCAGGACGAGCGACGCTGCATACCCGCTTCCTTGGACACCTCGACTAGTGAGGGCAATGCTTGCCCCCTTACCCGAACTTGGGCGTGTGGATTCCCGCCGCTTCGACAGTTATCACGAAATGTAGACATCCCAAATTTCGGGCCCTACTCCGGCCGAGAGATCGTCTCTCGGGAGGGGATCCCGAGCCTCGCCTCTACGCTTCTCTCTCTTCCTTGCCAGCAACTCGACACCGGCTTGGAGTTCTCCCCAAGTTTGCTTCACAACAAGAGGCTCCCCAGGAGAAGTTTCCACAGTGTGTAATGAGGAGACTGAAAGCAGGGAACAAGAAGGGCTCACGCCTGAAGAGCCGGGAATGTCCGACCTGATGATCGGAATATACCCGAGGGCTTACACTCTGCCCAACGCCGCTTTACTTCCCTCGTCTCCTTCCTCGGGAGTAAGGTCGATGGATAACAAGGCAACGAATGCCAAACAAAGTCAAAAGCATAACATGACCCCAAAAAGTCGACCTCTACCAGCGCACGTAAAACTCCACGCAGTTCTCAAGGGCGCCCCGATAATCGTCAAAGATCCCCACCTTATTGTCCCATCGATATTGTATTCCCCAATGTCGACTCTCGACAGCAGCTGTTCTTCCAATGCTCAGGGTGCCAAAGATCTAAATGATAGATCGTGCAACACCGCTTCGAAATATACAAGAAGCCTTTTGAGGCCTCCTTTACGCTGAAGAGATGCATTAGCAGAGCTATACTAGGGACCCCGAGGCCCTTATTCCTAAAAAAAATCAAAAGGCCAACCAAGATGCCCAAAAAATTGGGGGAGAGCTGGGATGGGCATACATTGAAATGTTGCAGAACGCTTTTGATGAAGGGGTGCAAGGGAAAGTGAAGACCATTCTCAAAGGCCGCCTCAAATAAGCATACCATCTTGGGAACAGGAACAACATAAGACGAGAGGAGATCAGGACACTAGATTTGGATGCCGGAGGGAGGTTCATAAGGAGTAGCAAAGGTTTTAGCGTACGAGGGCTCAACCCGACTAGGGCCCACAGCTTTCACGTGACCTCACCTGGCGCGCCAACATTCCTGAGCCACCAGATACCCAACCCGCTTAATCTCCTCACTCACCGGTGGGAGGAAGATAAATCCCACCGGAAGGACCTGGCAACCGTAGGGATCTACCGGAGTCCCAGCGTTAGCTCACTCCCGACACGCATTTCCTCGCCCTACTTTCCCCAGCCGCAAGGTGCCCATAGAACGAGAAGACCCAAAGGAAGCACACATGACTGGGTCGGTAATTTGAGAGAGAGAAACGAATAAAGGACGTAAAGAAGGGACCCCCAACCTTAACACGCCCCGACCACCGAAATCTTCAAACAAGGAAAGGGAAAATATGTTGGTGCTAAGGGCTGGATGCAATTTAACTAAGGAGGAAAACAAGGAAAACGGCCCTTAGAAGATAGGAGTCAACAAAGCACCATGAGCGCTCGGAAGGCCGATCAAAGACGCTCCAAACTGCCAGGAAGTGGAAAAGTGCCATACAAGGAATGTTTCTAAAGATATGAGAAACAACGGTATAAACGGGCACGAAAATCGAAAGAGCGCCATCATTATCACTAGACGTTTGATGGTGACAAAGCTCAGATCAAACCATCCTCTACTAGCCACGTGGAAGCTGCAACCGATCCAAGAAACGGTTCAGCCCTTGCCTAACTCCTTCTCTGCCTTGGTCAGGGGCTACCGATGGGGTAGAGAATGATGCATGTGCCCCGAACGCAGTTTCTCCAAGGCATAGGCCCAAACCTCCACCTTATGAAGGAGTCAGCACGCACTCAATAAAGAAGCTTGACCTACGTTGAGGTCCCACCATGCCTTGGGAAGTACATGGGCCCAGCCCGACCAGCCACCTCACAGTAATCGCTGGGAATATAGGTGGTCCAAAAAACTCTTGTAAAAGGAAAAGTGCCCAGCCTCCATGATCCGCACCCCACGAATTAGGAAAGAAGGATCTTACATGATCACGACTCCTCCCTTATCCCTTAAGAGTCGGTCCATGATAAGGAAAAGGAAACTCCTCACCCAATGGGAGAGATACCGTATCACCACTGATGAGTGTCAAAACACGATCTTACACTCAAGGCTTGCCTCATTTTCACATTTATTTTATAATACTTATGGGCTTTTGTGGCTAGATCCCCATTTTGTGTCCGTGGTTACTGTGTTCATTGGAGCGTAAAGAGCAGCCTTGGAAGCGCTTTGGAACAATGAGGAGCGGTGCAAGGAAGTGATCGCCATCGCCGCGACGGCCACGCATCGCCACCATCGCCACCATCGCCGCGACGCCACGACGCCACGACGCCACCACGCCGCTGACGCCACCACGCCACGACTGCCACCACGCCGCTATCGCCACCACGCCGCGACACAACCGAATCAGACTTCATCATTTCAAAGCAATAATGACTCGAAATTAGGCATCGGAGGCGTATCAACGCAGGCGTGGCTCTGCGAGCAAAGTGACACCGCCTTCTCGAGGAAGTACCCAGATTTAAATCGCTTCATATTTTTGATATTTCGGGGATAGTAGAACAATGTTTTCTATATTAAACGATTTCATCTTTTTCTTTTTTGCCATGTTCTAGATATTTTCTAGGTTACGTCGAACCCCGTCATATGATATGGATTAAGGATTTGATTCCTTTATGTTATTCAACACCGTGGTATAAATCATCGAATCTACTCTATACCGTATTTAAATTATATGATAATGTTCGTCGCATTAGCATAGCCGCACCGAGATCCGAGATTCTAGAGATGAGGTATTCAAAGATCTGGTAGAGTAAATTCTTCAAATCGATTCTGGCCAATAGAGATATTCCTGACCGGGCGTGGTATCTATAAGGTAACATTTAAGATTTCTAATACCGAGCCTGTAGATAGAGATATACTCGATTCTATTCGAGATAGGCTGACATACCTCGAGAGAGATATCTCGTAGGCAAGATCACCTCACCATAGGCGCATTATAAATGTATTGAATAACAATCTCTAGAAAAACAATCCATCAACGTGATGCGTGAGATATAACCTTGAAGCTTAAACAATACTTAATTAAATCAATGGGGTCGCTTAGTCTCATAATTGAATTCCCTCTTAAGGTCATTCTTCAGATATTATCTAAGAAGCAGAATCTCTATAGTTAATACACCTTTCCCTGAGGATCGATATCCGTACGATAAGTACACTATATTACTTGGGGCTACGCGTGCACTTGCGCATTTAGGCATTCATTTTATACACCGCGTTTTCGGCCTGTCAACCACCCAACAAGGAAAGTAACCACTATTCCCCCTTATAAATACCGACCCATTCCACCGCAAAAAGGTATGTAGTAACAATGCCACAAAATAGTTGAATTATTTCCTTCTCATAAGAAAGAAACTGACTTAGCCATCGGAGTGGTGGCCGGCACACCCCCGCTAGATCCCCTTTTCAGTGCAGGTTGTAGGTTGTACTAAGATTTAACCCAACAACTCGGTCTGTAGGCTCCAAGCATCGCCTAGCCCAAGATTCAGATAAAAAAGCACTAACAATATTCAAGAATGATTTAGAGACTCAAACGATGGGTTTTCCATTGTGAACAAGTATAGGAAGCTTCTTGTAAACAAGATTATACTTTAGGACCAGTTAGCTCTTATTGCTCAAATCTTCTTCAATATACTCAAAAGGTATGCCCTTGAGTTTGAGGGCCAGCTCTACCCTCTTAGTGAAAGTGCTGCTCCACATTCCATGTAGGTTGATTTGTCCTTTTCCATCCTTCTCAAATTGATGTTTCGAGTCTCAAAGTCATGTCAGAAACCATTAAATAAATCATTTCAACCTTATCTCTTTGATTTGCCTTGCTTTTCGATGATTTGGCGACCAAATCATACTTTGATCTTTGCATTAAAGTAAACATTTGAATATGCTTACGAAGAGCTCATTGATCACATGAAGTCTAATTTCTTGATGCTCAAGGATACATGGTCAAATACATGCTTAAGGAAAGCATGCCGCTTAACAATAAACAATGAAGCATGTAAACAAAAATAGCCTGTCACCCTTGACTAGGAAAAAATGGTATGAGAAACAATGAAGCAAGTAAAAGGCTGGATTATCCAGAAGCATCATTCACATTACAGGCAAGGCTTCTCAGATTGCGGTGTATCTTATTTCTAGGTCCTTCTTAGCTAAGACCGGGCTTGTGGAGAAAAGGACAAGTGGATTTTGGACAAGGATTTCTCGTATATTTTGTCATAACTCAAGATCTCCGTGGTGAGTTCCAATTCAGTCACTGATCTGCTTAACATACACTCCGCCCGCAACCTGCAAAACAAACAATTAAGAAAGTGGCGGGGGAGGGTTTTCGCCATCTCTTCTCCGATGCTTAAGTTAGAATCTCTCATCTTTTTCAAAATTCGGAGTCTTTTTTGCTCTCGAGTCCTTCCCTATTTCATGTCATGACCTTCTTTATCGAGATAAGGGATCTACTCTTTCGTGAGCTGATACCCCCTCCCAAATCGAAGTGGAAGGTGGTCTATATCTCGCATGTGGAGACTGGTTCTTTCTTTTAAATGGGAGATTGGAGGGGGAAGGTGGCGTGTATCTCGCATGTGTCTTCCTTTTAAATGACATATTCCCTGAATGCAGGACCCCAAGAGAGTTTGTCCACCTTGAATTCATGGCAAGGCATGGAAGGGCGCATACGCTCCTTGGGAGAATCTATTCGGCAGTACTTGTCAAATAAATCCTCTCCAAGAGATGGCATCATCCAGGAATCTCTCCAGAGATGGTATTCAGGAAATGTCTATCCCTTCTAGCCACGAGGATATCCTTGATCAGCTCCTAAGTTGTATTACTGTGCCCGCCTGGACGCCACCCTTGGGGACGTACTAGCCCGGTTAAAGGGTCTCGGGTCGAAACCATGGCAATCGATAATGCCCCCTTTTCCTACCGGGAGGGCGACGTCCTCAGAGAAAAAAAAAGAACATGTTTAAATGTCATATCTTGGGGAATAGTAGGCCATTAATGCTGGTATTTTCCAATTTTGAATTTTATAACTTTGTTGAATGTGCATTAGATGCCATACGGTCGCTTGAGTTGACCCTAAGACTAGAGGCTGCTATAAAAGGCTAGAGGGTGACGAGGTTCCTTGTTCCACCGGTTATCCATGTTCTTCCAGCAGAGAAGGATAATTGAACGTTGCTGAGAATCGTAATCGCGGATCGTGGAAACGGCGATGACGGTGGATCGATTGTTTGAGTGTGCTTTCTAAGCATGAATTGGACCAGAGATTGCATGGTTTGAGAGGAGTCGAAATTGTTCTTAGTGGCCTTTGGGTGGTTCTAAAACTCGAATGGAATCCTCTACATCCAAAGACACCCCCCATCCAAATCAGCAGGGCTTTTACTCTTCTTGAGCCTCCTTTCCATCTTTTTTTTTTTTAGTTGCGATGTTGCTACTACTTCTTGTTCTTCTTCTTCTTCAACTCCTACAACTGCTTCTTCTTTAGCCTTTGCTCAGTATCTGAGTCGGGTGAACTATATAGTCGTTCTAATACGACCGCTTGGTTGTCACTTGTAATGACATGAATGTAATGATAAATGCCATTTGCGCAAATTAATAAAATCGTGACTTTTCGACATTTGGCTGCATTTGGTCTCTACCTATATTTATGTACTTTACTTTCTATCCTCGAGGCGTGGACTAACCCATTAGCCATGGGCCGACATTCAGATCCCCGTTAATTGAATCCACGGTGGGGCCCCAACAAGTTAGGACAATAAGAGGCCCACCAATCCTAAGACGTATTTCGGGCCGTGCCCCACAGTTGAAGCGCTGTAAGAAGCGGTTAATTAGTGGAGTGTATGAGTTAGCGTTGCATTTAATGCGCCCGTAGGTCCTAGGCAGTTGGTATGTAGGGAGTCATCATTAGGCTTTTCTTTTTCCATTCTTATTGTCCTTGGGCTTACATATCTTTTGCTAGTTCGGGATCTTCTCACAGATAATGCTACGATTTTTGTGTTTCTGTCTTCGACCGTTTCTTTATTGATAATACCTCTTAAGATGCGTAGCGTTCCACATTCTAGGTACAGGGGTCCCGTCAAGTTTGTCCAATGCATAAGATCCGGATTCACCGGCTCGTGTTACAAGATATGGTCCCTCCCAGTTGGGTTGGAACTTTCATGCATTCGGATCAGTTATATTCTCAAATACTCTTCTTAGGACCAGATTCCCTAGTTGGAACGTCTAAGGTTTGACCCGTTTATTATAAGAATTTGCTAACCTACCGGTAGGATGCGCGATTGCCGACTCGCAAATCATCAGTGTGCCCAGATCCTTGACCAACGGTATTCCCTTGTTCGACGCCCGTCCGAATGGTATAATACCAATTTCCTAGGATTATAGCTTCCATCCCGTAAGTAATCGCAAACAGGATATACCCGGGTTTACTGCAAGAGTTCTCGTAAGCCCAGAAAATTCTCGGGGAGTTCATCTACCCATTTGCCTTTAGTCGAATCTAGCCACTTCTTCACGTCAAGTAATGTGGTTTTTCTTTGAGGGCTTACGTATTCATCATTACATACCGTGTAGAGTATGCATTTTTATATTTAATTCTCGACATAAGTTTCGATAGACTCCTACCGGCCGAATCAGCCCGCTTGTCGACACGATTGATCCGGGGGATGCCGAATCGATTAATAAATATTCTTCCAAATAAACTGAGTGACATCCTTATCTTTGATCGAGGAGAATGCTTCAACCTCAATCCATTTGCTAAAATAATCAGTGGCAACCAATAATAACTTCTTTTGAGTCGGGGCAGTAGGCAATGGTCCGACTATATCGATCCCCCATTGAGCAAAGGGTTAGGGGCTCATAATAGAGATCAGATTCGTGACCTGATTTCAGATTCGAGCAAGCCGCTAGGCAAATGATCACATCTTTAGTATAATCGTGGCATCGCCATGGTCGCCAATAGTACCCTTGGGTATGGGCCCTATGAGCCCAAGTTTTGCCGCCAGGATGATTCCCACATATTCCTTCATGCAACTCTGCTAACACATACTGGCTCTGTTCGGGGGTCAGGAATTTCAGATACGGGCCGCCTAAGGATTGCTTGAATAGTTGCCCATCGACCAAGGAAAATCTAGCTGATTGGACTTAAAGTTTATGGGCCTTGTCCCTCTCACTTGGGAGTTGTCATGTGCTTAGATATAGTGTAATGGGGTCCATCCATGAAGGAAGGTCCTTTTCCACCTGATTTATTTGTGGGGATGGGATTGACGAAGCTGGCTGATAGTAGATAGGTAGAAGTATATGTTCAGTGATTGGTAGAGAGACGACCACAGAAGCCAAGGCGTCCGCCTTTTCATTAGAGTTTCTGGGAATGTGCTCCAGCTTCCATGCCGGAAAGCTACTCAAGCGTTGTTTCACCCGGGAGACATATTTTGCCATTCGGGGGTCTCGGGATTCAAATTCTTCGTTAACTTGCCCGACCACCAATTGGGAATCACTTTTGACTAAGAGATTGCCGGCAGATAAGACGGCTGCTAGTTCGAGCCACGCTAGGATGACCTCGTATTCTGACTCATTGTTAGAAGCGCTGAACCCGAGCCGGATGGCCTGTTCAATCTTATCCCCAAACGGGATTTAATCAGAAAACTAACGCCCGCTCCTGGGCCAGTTCGACGCCCCGTCAATATTTAGTGTCCACCAGTCCAAACTATCAGGATCTGCTCATCAGGAGTTCTACCATGAAGTCAACCGCCACTTCGTCTCCTTTTGAAAGCCTCGCTCAGATTGATGTCGATTCGCTTAGTTCAATTGCCTAACGGTACCATTCTTCCCAATAAGCCAGCTTATGTATCGGTGCTCCGTATAGGAGTGCCGCAACACAACACCTAGGTGTGCCTGGAGGTAGGGGTGAAGTTTCTTGGCCGCTATTCGGAGGGCTAAAGTGGCCTGCTTAAGATGGCTATAACGAGTCTTCGCATCGGATAAGGATTTGCTGACGAAGAACACAGGCCTTTGTTTTCCGTCTTCATTCTCTTTGAACAATGCGGCACTTACTGCTGTATCTGAGACTTCTAAGTAGACGAAGAGAGTTTTGCCGACTTCGGGGCTTGCGAGAATCGGGGGCTCAACTAAATACTACTTGATCTGGGTAAAAGCCCGATCACACTCCTCATCCCATCCGGTCCTATTAGCTCCCCTTAGGTGGCGAAAAATGGTTTTAAGCGGTCCGTGAACCGAGAAATAAACTGTCCCAAAGTAGCTAATTGGCCCGTGAGTTATTGCACTTCTTTTCTAGATCTCGGGGTTATAGACTCCAGGATGGCTTTAAGTTGGGAAGGGTTGGCCTCAATGTCCCTTTGAGTCATCATGAATCCTAGGAACCGTCCTGCACTAACCTCAAATGCACATTTTCAGATCGAGCTTCATACCATAGGTCCTGAGGAGGTCAAACGCCTGCTGCAAATGAGTAGTATGATCCGACCACTCTTTGGACTTTATCAACATATCATCTATATAGACTTCTTTCCCGAGTAGTGGCCGAACATCTTGGTTACCAGCCTCTGATAGGTGGCCCCGACATTTTTTAATCCGAATGGCATTACGCCAGAAAGGTAATAACCCGCAGGCGATAAAGATGTTTTCGCATCAGGTGGGTACATGGGGATCTGATGGTAGCCGGAGAATGCATCTAAGAATGATAACATGCCATGCCCGACCGATGCGTCGACAATCTGATCAATGCGAGGTAAAGGGAAGTTATCCTTAGGACATGCATCATTAAGATTCGTGTAGTCTACGCATACTCGCCATTTGCCTCCTTTCTTCGGAACTACCACCACATTAGTTAGCCATTCTGGGTATTTTACCTCTTTGATGAACCCAAATTCTTCCAAAGTGTTATCTACCTCTACTGATGATCCGTCGGGCGTTTCAAAGTGAAGCGCAGATTTTCACGACCAAGTCCGCTACTGATGAACGCTCAACTTCAGCTGGAGTATGCTCACGCTACCGATCCCTTTTCATGTCCGAATGGGCCCAAGCAAACATGTCAGCATTAGCCTTTAGTACTTCTTACAGTCAGGCCCTTTCTTCTTAAGTTAGGAGGGAACTAACATAAGTGCAATTGTCTGGGCCGCCTATGAGCATGGGTTACAGGGGATCTACTGCTAATTGTTCCCTATCTTCTAAAACGGCCTGAACAGCAGGCCTTAATTGCTATGATGATGGGATGAGCTGGCGCTGGCGAGTTATTTCAAAATTCTTTCCCTTCGTGCTCGTGAACTGACAGCTAATATCACTAACGAGTAGCTAATTGGCTACCTTGGAGGTCAACCTGCCCGAGTACTGTGAGATAACTGATAGTTTGGTGGTAGGTTGAGGGAATTGCTTTCATGGTAAGCAGCCAAGTTCGGCCTATGATAGCATTATATGGGCCCAAATCTTCAACCACTGAAAAAAGTACTTGCTGAGTTACTGGTCTTGCCTTGACAGAGAGAGTAATATCACCCACCGTCAGCGTGGTGGACCCATTAAATCCAGACAAGACTATGTCGGCCGAACTGAGGTGACTGAGCGAGACTTTCGCTCCTCGTATAAAGGTCGGACGCGCAAATAGCCACCCGGGCCCGCCTCGATCAACGAGACCTCAGGCACATCGAACCGTTAATACACAAGGTGAGTATAAGTGCATCATAATGGGGTGATGACCGTGTTGGGTTTATAGGAGGAAATGATATGGGCCATCGATCAACAACCGCGCTACTCTCCGATACCGATGGCATTTTACTTTGGTCTCTGACCGAGGTCGCACCTGTTATTTTTTGTCTCCGATTTGGGACCGACATCGATCATCATCGATTGGCCTCCCAAGACGGTTTATAGCTTGCCTGGGCTCACTCTGATGCTTCATAGCAATAATAGCTTTGTCGACCGGCAGGGCGCCGGCCTCTCGAGCCTACTCCCGAATGAACCTTCTTCTGAGGTGCCCTGCTCGGATTAATCTTTCTACCAAGAACTTCAAGCCTTGGCAGTGATTTGTTTCATGGTCGTGGTCCTTGTGATAGTCACACCTTAGCGATCGGGTTGCATCAAGTTCAGATTTGCCCGCATGGTAGGGGCCATTTGGAACCCTGGTGATCCCGACGAGGGAGCAGCCGATCGTAGAGATGTTAAAAGGGGTGAATCGGGGGATCCCTTTCTTTCTCGGGTCGTCTGGGGTGCTTTTGGCCCTTATTTTGACTTCCTTTCTGTTCAGGCTGGCTCTTTGTGGCAGCTTTTCCGCTCTAGGCAATTGTCATTATCAAGCCAGAGGGGTGGTCCGAATATTATCCCTCCAAAGTGGAGATTTGTCTCGCCTTCACCAATACAGTGTCTTCCATATATAGTCGAGGGAAAGGGATCGGAAGAAAGGAGTAGTCGCCCAAACCTTCTTCAAGTTCCGTGAAGACGCATCCATACTATAGGTGTATCAATTTGCCGGATTCGCCAAACCGACCGCGAAGTCCCCGGATGGATTCGCCGTCTCCGGCCAAAAATGGATCGGGAGCGAGCCGATGTTTCCTTTTGCCGAATCCGAGCACAACACACCGTGAGGAGACGACGCGCCCATAATTCTCTCGAATGAGTTTAGAGATCCTCGCTTTTGTGGGAACCAAGCTGTGAGTGCAAGATCTTGTGCTAGCCGGAATATCTTACACAAAAGTCGATCGTTCCCGGCGTTAAGGATCATTTCCTGGTTAAAGTGCAACATATGGTCATATGGATCAGAGGAGCCGTCATACATAGCAAACGGCGGATAGACAAATCCATGAGGAGGCTCATAATCCAAAATATACCGCCCAAGGGGAAGACAAAGATGTCGTGCATCATTCCTGGCCAGAGGGTAAACGCTGCATGCAAAGCGCTGGAGGCCCGAACAGTGTCGTCGTATAAATCGGGGGCCAAACCCCTAACCGTAGATATATGTTCCCGGGCTAACACCTCACGGGGCTCGCCCCGCCGGGCCTCTCTTCCCATACTAACGCCGCGACACCACTAACAGCCGACCGATCATGGTGGCGCCACTGGATCGGACTTCCGCATTGCTACTGGGGCGGTGAACGATGGGAAGCGGAGCCGTCAAGAGAACTCGCCATCCTGGCCTACCGATCACTATGGTCGTGCAGGCGCTCTTTGCCCTTATCCGCCCGCCAGGGGCACAGTCGGGCAATGCCTTGTGGGTTTTCGACTCGCTGGGTTTCAAAGTGGCCCGTAAGTGCTCGCTCTCCGTCGGTTTACAAACACGCACCGGCCATCCGCCTGGCTCGGTCTTATTTGCCCATCTCCTAACGCCAGAGAAGAAATTGGTCTTTGATGGGTTGATTCGCTGGGTTGCTAGACATGGTGATAACCTCCGATGGTCCGGGATGACCGGAACTACCGCTGTGAAAAGATCACTAGGAGCCGGATGAACCCGTGCCCTCGCGCACGCCTTTGAGATTTCTTGGTAGGCATTTCCCATAGACGGCGCCAATTGTAGTCTCCAGAATCTTCGGAGTCATTGGATCGGCGGAACATACACCTGCCCCTGACAACCTGCAAAACAAACAACGAAGAAAGCGGCGGGGGAGGGTTTCCGTCGTCGCCTCTCTGATGCTCAAGTTAGAATCTCTCATTTTTTTTCAAAATTTGGAGTCTTTTTGGTTTCTAGAGTCCTTCCCTTATTTCATGTCATGACCTTCTTTATCGTGGAGGGGAAGGGGACCACCATGGAAAGTGGATAATTTCCCAACCTAAGCGGGAAGACATATCTGTATGTGAGACCCGGTTCTTCCTTTTAAATGGGAGATCGGAGGGAGAAGGTGGCGTGTATCTCACATGTGGAGACCGGTTCTTGCTTTTAAATGGACATATTCCTCGAATGCAGGACCCTGAGAGCGTTTGTCCACCTTGAATTCAAGGCATGGAATGACGCATACACTCCTGAGAACTGATCCACGCATTTTGTCAAACAAATCCTCTCCAAGAGATGGTGAATCCGTGAATCCTTCCAGAGATGGTATCCTGTGGGAATGTCTTGGATCCTTCTCATCAGTGGGAGGATATCTGGATTTGGGCTCCTGTTGGCTGAATGCCCTGCCTCAATTTCTTTAGCTGTAATCAGCCCGCCGCCAGCGGCTCGTCAAAAAACCATGGCACCCAATAAATCTCAAGAGTCTATGAACGCCAGGCGGAAAACATGCTAGATTTCATTCAACATCCCGAATTGGTAAATAGTAAAAGCCATATATTCGACTTTATGGTAAAGTAAGAATTATGAATTATTTTCTACAAGCATAAAATATAATGCAATTCTAGTGAACATCTATAAGATACATCAACATTGCAAAACATGCTTTGACATGCATAATATTTGTAATCTTGGACGAGCAAATGGCTTAATATTAACTTTCAGATGCACTGTGCTAAGTTTGATTGCCACTGGACTACAAAGAAAATATGGTCAGCTTGTGGTCTCATTCCCTTCACACCGAGGGCTTTAAAGTCAAAGCCCCTTGTACCATTCTTTGAACAGAACATGCTCTTCCAAACTTGGTACTTAAACTAATGCACAGACTTGATTGCTTTGTCATTTTCTCAACTAGAATTTATGGAGGATTTGGCCAGACAGAGACTCGATGATTAAAAAAGAGTACCACTTAGCTCACTGCCCTACAGAGGTTCTTTCTAAACTTAGAATTGTCAAAAGACTTATTACTACGTGTGTAGAGTGCGTTCCCTTTCTGGAAGTCTCATATCTCAAATTGCAAGTTATTTTAACAGGGTTTCATGGAAAAGATTCAAATGATGAATCTCTTTACTAGTTATACTCATGAAGTTCGCTTCAAGAAAAAAGAAAATGTCTTTTTCAAATTTAACACCATTGTTGCATTGATACGAAAAATTACAACAGAGGTGGCCATAGGCCTTATTAGAAGCAAAATCCAATGAGCTACACGTAGAAACCAACAAATGTTTGGGATGACTAGAACACTTAATATATACTCCTAGCCATTTTCAAAGATGTTTGTATTTTGTAGTATGTCTTAAAATTTTCATAATTTAAATGAAAAACATGAAATCTAAGAAAAACCTAGAATTTGTACAAGGTACAAGGGTAAATTTATAAATTTACAAATTGGCACACAAAAGTCAAGGTAACAAGATTATGTGCCAAAGTGAAATATGGCACCAGGGATGCAAAAGAGGGAGAGGATATGATCAAAGTATAAATAAAAGGAAACTTAAGTCAATTAATGCATTTTGATGGTCAAACAAGCAATTAGAGGATGAGAGACCAAATAAGACCAATTTTGGTCTCTATTCGGGGCATTTTCGAGGTTCATACGTGAAGGGAGAAAAGAAAGAAGAAGAGAGTTCTAAGAAAGGTATGGATACATGACTTTGAGTATGGAAACCATGTTTTAGTTTAGAGACTACTTGTGTATGGAAACTATGATGATTTTGTATGGAAATTTTCTAGGGTTTAGTTAGGAATCATCCCTATCCCTGCATTTGTTAAAAGTCAAGTTAAGGAAACCCTAAATTTCATAAGATGACAAGGAATCCTCCTTGTATGGATTCTTGGCTTGGCATGCTGAGACATGTTTGGATGCAGGTGCCACCTAATCTATTAAGTATATAAATTAGGGTTTGGAAAAACCCTAATTAATTTCTATGATTGGTTTCTCATTGGTTAGAACCCATTTTGAGATGTTTTCTCTCGAAAGCATACAAGACTCTGTGGTTTTTGGTTAGATTTGTAGAAAAGGAACCAAAAAAAGAAAATTTTAAAGGGACTGTCAGGTCCCAGCCGCGAAGAGACCCTCACAAAGAAGAAGCCTGCTTCTACGAGCCGGAGAGGGAAAGAATGGCCCTACGTGCCCGCCAGCAAGAAGGAGTTCCACCGCTCACACAAAGATGGAAATGTTGTGTTTTTGTTTCGTTTTGTTTTTCCGATTTTCCGAAAACTTGTATATTGGACTAATGAGGACCCTATAAGTGTGTGAAATGGGTCCATACATGTTTGTAAGGTAGAGTAAAGGAAAAATTATACCGTACCTCGCCGCCTCGGCAAGTTCGATGTGGACAAACTTAATGCCCTTATGATAAGATAGTAAGTTCCTAAACACATATAATTGTAGGAATACCTAAGACCAGATATCAATGACACGCGCACTTCGCTACGCGGCGTACACGCTCGACGCTGCTTCGCACTTCGCTAAGCTATGGTACTCGCTACGCGGGCAGCACGTTCGACCGCTGCTCGACACTTACTTTTGCCACGACACCTCAATACTGCATTCATACCTTCGTACTTATCGTTATGTCCTAATTCATTTATTATTACCGGCCCAGGTAATCCAAATAGCCATATGATAAGAGTCCTAATAAATCGAATAAGATTAAAGAATAAGCTCCGTAGTACCTACCGGCAATTTCCTGCACAAGTATAAGGTCCTGTGAGTACCGCAGTACTTCCCAGACAAGTATAAGCTGGGTAACTCCTACTGGAGATATGAATAAGTATAAATCTGCTATAAATACAAGTATATGTACAAGTTTGTTATATGAATTCATGAACAATTCTAATATCTACTACTGTATATTTGTTTGTTATATGCGTACAATAAATGAGTATGAATGCATGTGTATATATATAAGTTAATGTTCCCACTAAGCATAAAGCTTAGCACGGGTTTTTAATCCGTGTAGATACAGAGGAGGACGTTCACGACTCCCACTACCGGGCTAGCACACTAGTGTGGGTTCATCACATGTGTTCCGCCTCGAATATGTAAATGTAAATGTACGCTTTTCTATATGTATATGTAAATGGACTCAAGTCCGTATGTATTGATATCGTAAAACACCACTACAAGTGGTAGTTTTATTTTTGTATCATCGGATATGATATTTTGATTTCCACTATAAGACTCAGCCCAAAGAACGCCCTCAAAAAAAGAAAGTAAAGAGTCCCATTTCGGTCTCGTGTCCCCTTGTCCGCCCAGTGGGGGTCAGGCGTGACAGATCGTCGCTTTATTTTCACACTAAATAAAAGTATCAAATAAAGTATCAGAAAGGTGAGGATCTACTCAAGGACCTCACATAAACACCTTCCTTAACCACTACTCAAGCTGTAGAAGCTTGAAGGGCTTTATGTCGGAGAAACTGATAAACCGCCACCAACTTCTCATGAGGAGGTCGAAGCTCTTTCATCACAACTACCTCTGTAAAAGCTGCCACCCAAGAGGATAACAGTGGAAACTTTTCTAGGTCAATGAACTTTACACCAAGGACTTCTTCGAAGCCAGGGCACCAAATAATGAACACGAAATAATGTCAAATAAGGATTCCCATATTCTCCCATCAATATGATTAGTTTCACCTTGAAAGAGATCCCTCAATCCCTCTTCCAACAACTTCAAATTCTTCCTCAAACATGCAATTACCTTGATTGCTTTCGTGCTTCCCTCACTTCCGACTACTAAGAAAGCTGACGCTCATGTACCGCACTCAAGCAACAATTAGTCTTTAAGTTGTATTATCCTAAAAACATTATGCTCTATATGCGCATTGTCCATAGTTTTTCTATACATTCCATCTGATGCAAGAAAAATAATAATGTGTAACCACCAATACAAATCACATGCAAGAAAATGATATAGATTAGAGTCAATTTTAAGATCTCCTTATTCTATAATTAGAGGATGGTAAGTCATGCAATATAGTTACAATATATTCTATAATGGGCATGCATGATTGAAGATATAGGCTACTATTTTCTCACCTCTTTCTCAACAAAGTCGATTCGTGTCACGTTAGTGGTACTGAATCAACAATATTTGTTTCCTTCCTCTATATACCTTACCGCTATCAAGCTAATGGCAGAGTAAATGCCTGTAGTCAACAGCCAGATAAGTTTTTCATCCCACTCACCGACTCATTAAGCCTGTACCGCGGTGTTTCGCTTCGACTGGATTCCGCCCAAAAAACAAATGAGTTTGCTCTGGCTCACCCAAACAACCAGAACCCGCCAAACTGAAAGTGTGAAATGATAGCCCCGAAGGCTCTGGGTCACTACTGATAACACGGGGTATTACTGTCCCTGTTATTCCTCGCATTAGGGCAAATTATTACATAGTCAAAGCCAAAACTGCATCTTTGTTTAGCTATAAAACCTAACCCTGTATTTCTCACCCTATTCGCAGTCGAAACCAAATACTAAGCATTCAAAGTCCCTGCCTCGCTTAAAAACCCAGTATGAACCTCTTTTAATGGCTCAGAATGCCATCTAAAGAATGTCGGGCAGTATCTACCATTAAGAATGCACCGCAACCCTAAAAAGCATGACAAGTATTGACCAAGTTAAGACATTAAATGGCATTAAACCCTAGTTTGAAAGTCGGGAACCATAAATGCATCTGCAATATCTGTGAGCATGAGGACAAACCCGCAGTAGCCCCAAAACTAAAGCTTAGTAACCCTCCTCTTCAAGGCTATGAGGCTTAGCCAAGCATCCCTTGAGTTGTCATTCTCAAGGGGTGTGTTTGGCAGCCGAGAAAATGAGAGAAAGAGGAGAGAGAAGAGAGCAAAGTAAACCCTAAAACAAAAGCCACGGAAATCAGACAATGAAAAAGTTGCCTTCTGCAAAGTGTTGTAGGGCTTATATAGTCAACCCCAAAGGTGTGAAAATACAAAAATACCTAAAATATGAAATTACATAAGGGACAAAATAGTAATTAATCAAAACGTGATCGTTTAGAACCAAAAATACCAAAAACATTGGCAGCAATTTAGCTAGCATAAGCGAGGAATTTATTCTTCAAGCGGCTAGCCTAGCGAAGATATTTAATGAAGATAAGCGAAATTGAGAATTTTCGTAGGAGCGATGATTTTTGCTAGCTAAGCGAAGGCTCGCTATGATTGAAAATTTCGCTATGATTACTTTGAATTTTAAATCCCAGCGAAATTTACGCAATCTGTAAAAATCACTGGTTTCCCGCTCCCGTTTGCTCTTGCATTCCTCCTGCACTTTTTATTTATCCCACTTTGCCTCGATTCTTGTTGCATGCGACATTTCATCGCCTCAGCTCGGTGAAATCATCGAGGATTCTCGCATTCAGCACCAATAAGAAGCCAAGCTTGCTGACTGAAGTTCCCAAGACCTGCAAAACTATCCAAAACAATCTCGAAAACAAATCAAAAACACTAAGTGGACATGCACATGACAATTGGCTTGGTGTCGGTGAGTGCGCAAAAGGACTCAAAACCTATCTTGAATAGGGCTCAAAATAGCACTTTTTGGGTACTAATCACACTCCCCAACCGACACGTTGCTAGTCCCTTAACAATGCTACAAAAATAATGGGATGCCTGCTGTGCTTTTACAAAAAGGTATGTGGTTCAAAAAGCGTATGTACAGGTAAGCTTTACCTTTAGCATGAACAATTTACACCCTGTATGAAAACCGGTCATGAAAGAACAAGAACCATATAAGAACAAGTTTTAGGGCAACATCGGTTCCACGGAAGTCAACCTGAATTTCCACCAAAATCTAATTGTTCCCTAAGGTAGCTTGACTTGAGCTAATAAAATGCAAAGCTATTCCACTTCCCCAAACTGCCTCTGCCGGCCTTAAAGCTGTTGACCCGACCTAAATAGGACTAGCTACACTCTTATTTCTTCCTTGATTGCAATGTAGGGTGCAATGCTAAAAACCTCGACTTCACCAAAGTCGGGTGTAGCGGGTCCACCGATGACTCTAACCAATTAAGGTTTAGGGCGCGAGCGAGGATCCTTGACCGAGCTGCAGGGCCGCCGGGACTTGAATGACCCGAGAATTAACACCTACAACCGCTAAGCTTCACCATCCACCCGTGTAGCGAACACTAAGTCGATGACTCCCAGCCAATTAAGGTTTAGGGCATCGGGCTTTAAAGGCTTTCGCCATATACCCTCGGTTCAGTGTTTGGGTTTCAAGCCAGAGCGTCACGGCACTATTTTTCTTTTCTTCTTTTCTTTTTCTTTTTGCTTTTTCTTTTTCTTTTGGAAGACTACATTGGTCTTCATACATAGGTAACACAAGGCCTATTATAGATTAGTCAACAGAGATTTAAGGTCGGCTTTGCAAAGCGAGGAAAGAGGTATAGCTTGTGACCTATTGAGTGACTGGTGTGCAGTGTGTGAATTAGCTAAAGGGAGAATGTTCAAGGTTGAATATGCTGAAATCTCAATTGACCAAAAACTAAATCATGCATGGAAATGTTCTAACATTAAGGTAACATAAAGGGCGTCAATTTTTCAACTAAAGGCAAGAGTAGAAACACAAAATGTAGTTTAAAAATTAAAGAGAAACGAATTTGGCCACTGCAGGACATGTATTACCAGCAAAACTAAATTCAAAAATGTGAAAATTACCTCTAACTGGCTTGGCATGGAAATGCAAAAACCAAAGGATGGAACTGTACCTCCTCAAACATGTTGGTTGGAAGAGGGTCATTTCCATTTGTTAGTGATACTGCAGGTATTAACAGGAAGTGAAATCAAGCAAAAATTTTAAACAAAAAGAAATTTAATCAAAATTAAACAATAAGATCAGTGGCTTTTGGGACCAAGCGAGAGCCACCACGAGCGTGTGGTATGGGACTCGAGGAGAGGGTCCGTAGGGAGAATTTCCTCCCACGGCCAGTGCAACTGCGCAACACTTAGGGCTTCACCTACGTCCATTGACTTTGATATTTTTGTTATCATTTGGATTGCGTAGGTCAGTGCACCGTTGGGGGTATGCTGGCGAACAATGAATGGACCGTCCATCGCGAACGAACTTGCCGATAGATGGGTTTGAGTCGTACGAGGACTTGGTCCCCCTCGTTGAATTTCTTCCAGTTATCATTTTGATCATGCCATTTTGATCTTTCCTTTGCAATGCTAAATTAGTAGGCATCATTTCGTATCTCTTCCCGACTCGTTGAGATCAAGGGAATCTCTTGACTCGGCTCTACTTAGATTCATGTTCGGTTTCTTGATTGCCCGCCATGCCTTGTAGTGATCTCATTTGAAGGTGACATGCCTTACCATAGACCAACCGATAAGGGGACATTCTAAGGATTGTCTTGAAAGCTGTTCTGTAGGCCCACGGCGAATCAAGCCAGTTTGATGGTGGTCTTTCTGTTGCTGTTACCACCTTCATTAAAATGGTCTTAATCCTCTGCATTAGCAAGTTCTACTTGACCACTTGTTAGAGGATGGCAGGGATAGCCCTCTATGTTTCACACGTATTTGTAGCAGGGTTTCAGGTTTATTCTGAGAAATGTGAACGCCTCCATCGCTAATAATGGCTTTCGGTACCCCGAACCTAGAAAAGATGTTTGCTTTCAAGAATTTAAGTACAACCCTGTGGTCATTGGTTTGCGAGGGATTGCTGACAGATTTGGACCACGTAATCCCTCGCTGAAAATGCTGTGTATGACCGTAAGATGTGGGGAAAGGTCCCGTGAAATCGATGCCCCAAACATCAGCTCGACCTTCTACTAAAATTGGGTTCGGGGGCGTCATATGGCAGCGAGATAACTTCCGGATCTTTGGCATCTATCACACACCACGGCACATTTGGTGTGCTTCACCCAAACGAAGACCGGTAGAAACCAGGCTACGCGACACCTGTTCCGGTTTTACGGGAAGCAAAGTGACCACCACGAGGCACTCTCGGTAGCGAGTGGCTCGGGAAATTCCTGGCTGTTCACTCCTGGTACACACTTCACGATTATTTGATCTACCGCAGTGTTGAGTGAAGGGCTGGCACCCGATAATATGAGTGGATCTTGTAGAAATACTACTGATACGATTTCTTTCCAATCGGATGGGATTTCTCTGTGGCGAAGTTAGCAATGTGAGCATACCGGGGGCTTTCTAGGCCCACATTTAGAGACTCTTCGAAATTCATCATTGATGGGTGAACTATGAGTGTCATGAAATTTATCGTTAACTAGAAGATGATTTGCATACGTTCTCTACCCCGCACTTTTGTCTTTGATTTGCAGGTTAAATTCTTGAAGCAGAAGAACCCATCGGATAAGCCTTGCTTTGGCATTTTGCTTAGTCAGGAGATATTTCAAAGCGGAATGGTCTGTAAAAATGACTATATCAGACTCGACCAAATATGCTCGAAACTTGTCTAAGGCGTAGACTCACTTGACAATTCCTTCACGTAATAGTATAATTCCTTTAGTGGCTTCAATTTCAAGGTTTTGCTTGCATAGTAGACTACGTGAGGTTTCCCATCCTACTCTTTGGCCAAATGCTGCCCGATAGCAAGATCACTTGCATCACACATCACTTCAAAAGGCAACTGCCAGTTAGGTGCTCGTACTATTGGGGCAGTAGTCAAATGGGATTTCAGTTCTTCAAAGCTTTCCTGGCATTCTTTCTCCCTGACAAATTTGGCATCTTTCTCTAGGAGCTTGTACAGGGGTTTTGCAATCTTCGAGAAGTCCTTTATGAACCTTATAGAAACTGCATGACGAGGAATTACTAGTTGTTTTTACATTTGTTGGGGATAGCCGGTTTGGAAATAAGTTCGATTTTTGCTTTGTCAAACTACTATTCCCACCGCTGGAAATAATGGGCCTCGAGTACAATTCCTTAGTTAACCATAAAATGGCACTTCTCGATTGAGCACAGGTTCTTCTACATGCACCTGCGAGGATTAGCCTCAGTTAATCGAGACATTCTTGAAATTGCCTCCATATACGATTGATATAAATCCATATACTTCTGTTATGTTCCACCATATCGCTAAACATGCTAACAAGCATACATCACGAAATTAGGCGGGCGTTGCAAAGACAGGCATTCTCATAAGCATAGAGTGCGAATGGACAAGTAAAGGTAGTATTTTCTGATAAATGCAGTTGCAATCTCTATCTGAAAGTACCCTGAATAACCATCCAAAAAGCAATAGAATGGGTGCCCAGAAACTCTCTCAAGGAGCTGATCGATGAATGGCGAGTGATCTTTTCTTGTTACCTCATTGAGCCTCCTATAATCTATGCACACTCTCCACCCAGAGAGTGGCCAAGTCGGGTAGACAATTCTTCACCCTTTTCATTCTTCACGGTTGTCACTCGACTTCTTGGGCTCACACAGGTTGGGCTTGCAAGTGCTATCAGAAATGGGGTAAAATGACAGGCTTGGAGCAATTTTAGGACTTGATGCGAACTACCTTTCCTGGTGGGGGTTCAACCTTCGCTGTGGCTACCTAACAACCTTAGACTCCTCTTCTAGGTAAATATGATGGGTGCTGATTGCTTGGTTTATGCCTTTTAAATCAGAAATTTTCCACGTGCTTGCTTGTTCCTTTTGAGAAGGTACGTGAGGTTATGCTCTTGTGAAGTGGTGACAATGAGTGAAATCTGGCGGGCATTGCCCATTCTCTTCAGGGAATGCATACTTTAACTCAACTGGGAGGGGTTTGAGCTCTAACTGTTGAGGTTCCTTTGGTTCATCACCAGTCAATAGAGGTAGAACTTCTATTTTTCTCCTCCAGTAACCTTGCCCTAAGCTCATGCATTGCGGTTCTTCTTGCTCTCCTAGGCATTCAAATAACTCTGGGGTTAATGCATCTTGCTCTTGCTGCTCATTAGCCTGTTCTTCAAGAATTGCATCTATTATATAGACTTCTTCACAGTCATCTTCCTCTGAGTGCATATGCCTTTTACTCAAATGAAAGATATTGAGTTCTAGTCATATTCCCAAATGTGAGTTGCATAACCCCATTCCGGCAGTTTATTATGGCATTCGAAGTAGCTAAGAATGGCCTCCCCAATATGATGGGCACATGATTGGCTCCTACTGCAACCAGCTCTGTGTCAAGTACGACAAAATCTACTAGATAGTAAAATTTGTCCGCCTGTATTAAAACATCCTCAATGGTCCCCTTCGGTATTTTAATAGATCTATCGGCTAGTGACAGTGTGATGGACGTGGGTTTAGTTCACTAAACCAAGTTGCTTGTACATGGAATACGACAAAAGGTTCCTTTGTCCCCCAAAGTCTAATAGTGCTTTCTCTATACTAATGCCTCGATATTAGCAGAGATTGTAGGACATCCAGGGTCTTTGTATTTCCTTTGGTCTTGCACTCGATGATAGCACTCACTTCAGTCAAAGGCCTTTTTATTTACATTGAGGCCTCTTTTTTACCGTGTAGTCCCTTCAAAATTTTGCATAGGTGGGGACTTGTTTGATCATGTCAAGGAGAGATGTTAACTTTCACTTCTTGAAGTAAAACCTCCCAGCATTTCTGTTTAGTTAGCAGATTTTCTTTTTGGAGAGCTATGGGAATAGAGGGGAATTTTCTTGGTCTTCACCTCTTCCCTTTATTAGTTGGCTTGTTCTTCTTGTAGGCGGATGGAAACTCTTTGTGAGGGCTGGCTGGATTGGAAGTGGGGCTGTGGTCTCGGGTTGTTTACCACTTCTTAATGTCTGCTTGCCTTGACTTCTCAATTCTTACATTTGGATCCATTGGTTGAACTGTTCATACATTCCCGCCGATGTTCTTGTGGCCCGGAAGGAAATTTCTCCCTTCCCGGACCTTCTTCTTTGAACTACACAACCTTGAAATCTCGAAATTGCACATTGTCCAGGTTTGTTGAGTGAGCTTTATTTGCTTCAATTTTCTGATTAGTCTTGCACATTCAACGCATACGTTCTTCTACAAGCATTTACCACTTCGCCAAATTGAAGAATTGCACGCTGGCCTGGGGAGAAGAAAGTGGAGAAGCGAGTATGTTGTGTTGAAGTGAATAGCGCTGCTTGTGCTCCTGTAGGGAATGTATCACCGGGGGTTTGGCTTCCATGACAGGTTTGGATGATTTCTCCAATTAGGGTTATAGGTGTTGCCATATGGAGCACTTGTGGGTGGCTTATTTTGATTCAGGACGTGAGCATGCTCTTTGTGAGTGCTCCCGGGATGACTATTTGTCTGTGATCAAACAAGATGGATGAGATACACAGGGTAACTGGTTTACTACTTGCATTTCGTATTTATTCTCATCTCGGCTCTCGACCTTAAATTAAAGTGGTCAATTTTATATATATTATCTTAGAAAGTATAAATGCCCCCTGCGGTGGATCGAGAGGCCTTGATCTTTCGAACTCCTTGGATTAGGTTCATCCGTACCTTTGAGGTTTACGCCACATAGTTCGAAAAGTCCATGGCCTAAATGCGGGTTTTATAAAAAAGTTACCTCCATGGTTTTCCAATGGTTGCTTCTTATTTTGAGGAGACATACCATCATAAAAATGATTCACTAGCATCCATCTATCAAAACAAGCGTGGTGTGGGCGTACATTGATAGTTTCCATGAATCTTTCCCGACATTGATAAAACTTCTCATTGTCGGTACGATGGTGTGAATTTGTCTCTTCATTGTTGGTCTTTGTTAATGTGAAGAATTTCTTTAAGAACTCGGCTTGGGTTATTTGAATTCCTAATTGTCCTTGGCCTCAATGAATTGAGCCATATTTTGTATATCTTTCGATTAATGGGAGATCTTTTCGAAACAAAAACAAATCCATCAGGACACTCCTTCCTTAAAAGTTGTGCATACTTCCTCGAATTGCCGGATATGAGTATAAGGACTTTCATTCTCCATTCCATGGAATGTGGGGAGCAGGGGTACCAAATAGGGTCTTACCACCACATCATCGACTAGGCAGTCGATGCGGAAGGTGCACTCACCACAGGGGTGCATGTGATCCCTCGTAGACACATGCTGTTGGGTTCATAGAGTACACAGTGACTCTCTTGTTCCTCGGGTGAAGGATCCATTTGATCATGTACACTTGATTTCACGGCCTTGCTCCAAGCGGTGCACTCCTCTTTTGCAATCTACTGATATCCCTCATCCAGTCTTTACATAAACACTTGTTAAACAAATGAAACGGAAACGAAACAAAGAACACAAAACTTGCCAAAGGGTCGGTGTTAGTTAAAACAAAAGCATTTGTAAGCAAAAGCGGTGCGATAGCGCAAGTGGGAAAACTTGTAGTTCAAACAAATGCTATTCAAAAAGTTAAAAGGTGCCTAAAGCCTTAATGTGGATTACAGTACATCATGCGCGTAGTTTTGGCACCATCCTGCGGCGGCGCCATTTGATTAGATGCCACGGTAGGGTGGCGGAATCAGCAATATTTGTTTCCTATGTTCCTCCTACTCACAGTAATTAAAACTCACTGCGATTATGGCGATCTGAAATTGAACACGGGGATGGGTTTTCATCCCCACGAATATTTCGCATTAGTGTTTGAAAATGGTGAGGCTTTTGTTTGGATTTTTAGTTTAATTGGCTTGATGGAGGTTGTTTGTTCAGCCCAGTTCTTGTGTGAAGCCTTAAATGAAAGTGTGAAATGAAAGCCTCGAAGGCTTGGGTCACTAGCTTGATAACATGGGGGTATTACGGTGTCCTCGGGTTATTTCCTCGCATTAGGGCAAATGACATATAGTCAAAGCCAAAACCGGATCCTTGTTTAGCTATAAGGCCTTCAACCACAAGGCCACTCCCATTTGGAGTCAAACCAAATGCTAAGCATTCAAAGTCCGATTCAGTTAAAAACCTAGCATTTAACCTCTTTTTTAATGGCTAAGTAAATGCCATCACAAGAATGTCGGTGCATCTACCATTAAATGTGAACCCTAAAAAACATGACAAGTATTGACCAAAAGAAGGACATTACCAAATGGCATTAAACCACACAGTTTGGAAAGTTGGGAACCATAAATGCATTTGTAACATTCGAGCATGAGGGACGACCTGCGGTAGCCCAAGCCAAGCTAGCAGCCTCCTCTTCAAGGCTATGAGGCTTAGCGACATCCCTTGAGTTGTCATCCCGAGGGGGTGTTTGTGACCAAAATGAGAAGAAAGAGGAGAGAGAAAGAGAAACGAAAGTAAACCACTAAAATGAAAAGCTGTTGAAACTATATTAAATGAAAAAAGTTTTTAATACAGTTTACAAAGTTGTAGGGGCTTATATAGTCAACCCCAAAGGTGTGAAAATACAAAAATACCTAAAATATGAAATTACATAAGGGACAAAATAGTAATTAATCAAAACATGAAAGTGCATTTAGAACCAAAAAATGCAACACGGGGGTACTTGATTTCCTTTATGCGACAAATTTAGCTAGTAGCGAAATTTAGCTAACTAGCAGAATTTTGTGGATAGGTAAATTGAGGATTTAAGCAGGAACAGTGATTTCGCTAGCTAAGCGAGAATTTGGCTAGATTACGAAATTTTTCGCTATGATTTACTAAAATTTTTAGCAATCAATGAAGCCCTGCAATCTGTTGAAAATCACGGTTTCTTTCAGATTTTGCTCTTTGCATTCCTCCTACTTTATTATTTATCCACTTTGCCTCAATTCTTCACTTTGCATCTTGACATTTCATCGCCTCATTTCCACGGTGAAATCATGAGGATTCTCGCATTAGAAGCACCAGTAAAAACGGCTTGTTGATTGAAGTTCCCGAGGAGCACAACTATCCAAACAATCACCAAAAACAAATCAAAAACACTAAGTGGACATGCACATGACAATTGGCTTAATTGATACGATTAGTGCGCAAAAAGAACTCAAAACCTATCTTGAATAGGGCTCAAAATAGCACTTTTTAGGCACTAATCAAAAGCTTGTCCAGAAGCGAACTTTAGCTCTTTTTTAGGGATCCTGAGGCAGAAGTGGAGGACCATTCTTCCAGGTTTCATCAATATATTCAAGGATGACTAATGACTCACAAATAGGTTTTCCATTGTGGATGAGTACAGGAACCTTCTTATGGACAGGATTATACTGGAGAAGCAGCTAGTTTTTCTTCACCAAATCTTCTTCCACAAACTCATAGGGTTTGTGGGCTATTTCTACCCTCTTAACATAAGGGCTAGCCCACAGCCTTGTAACTTCACATTGTTTTCCTTGGCCATCGTCGTATGTCCTTCTCAATTTTTTTCTTGGACCTTGAGCTTATTCTTCTAAATGTTGAACTTATATAGAGTTCTAGCATATCACTTAACTTGTTTGTCAAGATTTTAATTTGTTTATCAAGAATCCAAGAAGTCACTAACTTTAAATCTAAAGAATTCACACCAGACCATTTCTTCAGCCTTTTAATAAAAATATATGGGAATGCATACTTACTCCTTTTTTTTGGTAAAAAATAAGTGCGTATGTTATGGATTTTCTATTAGAAAGAATTATCTCATAGATCATGTAATGACCTGAATTTCTTGTTGCTTAAGGAAGCTTAAATAAATTGTATTTCAACAGTTTTCTGTTTCCTGTGTGATGCCTTTGAAGTGATTTCATGGTTAGTAAATTTCACTAATCCATTTGAGCTTAGTTGTAGTTCAAATGATTCGAGGACTCATTTCATTGTGGGATTTAGTTTACTAGAAAAGTATAAATCAAGGAGGGTATTCTCAGGGAGCAGTGCTCAGCAAGTTCAGGTCACTAGTACAGAAACTGCTAATGACGACACCAAGGACCTCGTTGAATGCAATGTCTATGAAGTTGTTAAAAGGTTATTGACATTGTAGAAACTAAGAGAAGAAGAGTTGGAGGAATGAATTCCTTGTGTATTTTTCATTGTGTCATCATACATATATATTCAAGAAGGTTAGAGTACAGCCACATCGGAGTAAATGATACATTCTACCTAAATGGTTACAACCCTATAAGTAAAGTATTCTAATAAGATACAAACCAATATGTTAACGTATGATACATACTATAACCAATATGTTAATGTTTTATACATTCTATAACACTCCCCCTCAAGTTGGAGTATAGATTTTAATAATGCCTAACTTGTTACATAGGTAACTAACCGGTCTCCACTTAGAGCATTTGTGAAGATATCATCTAATTGTTCTCCAATATTTACATATCCTGTAGAAATCAAACCGAATTAAATTTTTTTACGACTGAAATGGAAATCCATCTCTATGTGTTTAGTTCGTTTATGGAAAATAGGATTAAAGGCAATATGAAAGGCAACCTAATTGTCACACCAAAGCTTTGCTGGACTGAGGTTTTAATACCGACTTCTGCCAAAAGTTGATGGAGCCACATAATCTCGCATGCAGACTATACCATTGCTCTATACTCGGATTCTGCTCTAGATTGAGAGACAATGTTCTGTTTCTTACTCTTGCATGAAACTAGATTCATTCCAACAAACACACAATAACCCGAAGTAGACCTTATGTCTTCCTTAGATCCTGCTCAATCTGCATCCGTGAAACACTCAAGTCTATTATGCCCATGATTATTGTATAAAATACCACGTCATAGGGCTCCTTTCATTAAGTCTGTTCTACAACCGCAATGATCAAGCCCCATTTGGGAGAAGACATGTATTGGCTTACAAGCCTGCTAGCAGTCACCTTAATATCGAGGTGTGATGCGTATCTCGAGAGTCTTCAAATAGTGCGTCTTAGTAAGATGTAGGCTTTATGCCATAGAGGATGGACATGGCTTTGCTACCAACTTTCTTGTTTCAGACAATAGATCCAACACATATTTCCTTTGAGATAAGAAGATTCTACGTTTGCTCCTCATAACCTCAACACCTATAAAGTATTTTAGCATGCCTAAGTCCTTTGTGTGAAATTGGCCATGAAGAAAGGATTTGAGTGAAGATATACCTGCCATATCATCCCTAGTAATGATAATATCATCAACATATACAGTTAACAAGATGATACATGCTTGAGAGTTTCTATGAAAGACAGAATAATCGGATTTGCTCTTCTGCATGCCAAATTTCTCAATCACTTCACTGAATTTTCCAAACCACACAAAGGGACTTTGTTTTAAGCCATATAATGATTTTTGGAGACAATAAACTCTACTAATCTTTCCCTGAGCAACAAACTCGGGAGGTTGCTCCTTATAAACTTCTTTTGCAAGATCCACATGAAGAAAAACATTTTTAAAATCAAGTTGATGGAGGCCCTAGCCATGAGTGGCTGCTAGAGATATAAATAGTTGAATAGAGGTTAACTTGGAAACTAGGGAAAAAGTATTAGAATAATCCACCCTATAGGTATAGGCATACCCTTTAGCAACAAGACGGGCCCTTAGCCTAGCAATTTATCCATCAGGATTAACCTTCACTATAAAAACCTATCGACAACCAATGGCTTTCTTCCCAGTAAGTAAACGCACAAAGTCCCAAGTACCATTATCAATCAAGGCATCCATTTCCTCTATCATAGCACTACGCCAACTAGGATGAGTTAGGGCTTCAGAAACCTTGTTAGGAAATGAAATAGAGTCCAAAGATGCAATAAACAAACAAGAATGGGATGACAAGTGGTTATAAGAGCAAAAATGAGGAAATTTGATGAGCACACTGACGTTTACCTTTATGGAGATCAATAGGAAGATCATCACTGAGAACTGGATTTGAAGTCGAAGCAGCTGGTGGAGGGCTCAAGACTAGGGGGTGTTGGCATCGAGCATAGACCTGAGTGATAGGAGGCTTTGTCAGAGGAGGAACAGAAGCAAGAGCTAGCGAGGCAAGAGTATAAATGAGCAAATCATCACACTCCCCCTGACTAGTATGGATCGGGTCTTGTGAAAAACAAGTATTCTCAAGAAATGTGTCATCAGCAGAAACCATGTTCTTGCGAAGACTAGGACAATAACACCTATACCCCTTTTGAACTCAAGAGTAACCAAGGAAGATACACTTCAATGACTTAGACACATGCAGATGAACATCCCAAACAAAACAAGTACACTTAAATACCCGAGGCTCAATGAGAAACAAAGATTTATGGGGAAAGAGGGTTTGAAACGGAGTGGCTCAATCTAAGACAAAGGAAGGCATCCGATTAATTAAAAAACAGGCAGTATGTAAAACCCAGGCAAATTTGATTTTTTTTTTAAAATGGCAAAATAGTAAATTGCCGCTATAGTACATGCTGCAGACTTGAAATTTTCTAGATCTCGGATGATGAAATGGATCTCACCATTGGATTCATCTCGCGAAATCTAATTAGCCAGACAAATTTCATCGGATTCTAAGATAGTAAGAATTTTTCACATTTTTCGACGTGACAGGTGTTCGATGACCCTCAAAAACGAGATTTTTAGGAAAAAATTGAAAGATGGAAAATAATTTAAATAAATTTCATTTAAAATAATTTGAACTCAAATCGGGACGAAAAAAATATTTTCGGGACAGAAATGGACCCGGATAGGTGGCGCGATGTGACAGCTCCACTTAGAAACTTAAGTGAGAGGCTTGGGACAAAAATATCCCATTTTCTTTTCCTAGAAGCGTGAGAGAGGAGAAGAGATGGGGAAAGAGGCTTCAAGCTTTATTTTGGCAGAGTTCTGAGGAGTTACATATGTCGAGTCGTCGGACAGAACCTAAAGTTCATCGCCTCGATGAAGTACACAACGCATACCAAAGGAGAATTTCACTTAGAAGATCCAAATGAGGAGATTTTGGGAAATCAAAGATTTTGGGCTAGAGAGGCTTGCTACTCATGCTATTGTGCTTCAAGAGGAAGGGATTTGTTGACCAAATTTTATATACACGGTTGCCAAAGACTAAGTAAAGTCCCTAGCAACGATGCCAAAAACTTGTTGAGACCAAATGATATATATATGAAAATATGGCCAAGGGAGTGAATGTGGTAAATACTCAAAAACTGATTAGAAACAAAAGTAATTGTACTCAAAAATTGAAATGAAAAGTATTACCAACACCCGACCCCTTTCCATGAAGTGAGATTCGTGTCTAATTAATAAAGTGAACTCTAAAAGTCCGGATATCGTACCCACAAGGATTGGAGGTTCTCTCTAATTGAGAATTTGATCACCCCGATTACAAGGGCTCTTCACTATTTAAGCGACCAAATAGCATGTGGAATAAAATCAATTTAATTGAAATAAAAAATGATTTAAAACTAATCATAAAATCTACCCGAATAAAAACCTGTAAAATTACAAAAGGTATGAGAAAAAGAGCTTAGGGATGGGGATAATTATTTTACAAAACGGTTGCATTTTCCTTGACACAACCTTGTGAGTTGAGCATTTGGATTTGTCAGCTAGCAATGTGTATATTTGGATTTCTCCATATACCATACATTTCACTAATTAGAGATCCATGTTCCTTTCAAAGACACGAGTCTAATTAGTTACTTGTAAAAACTGACCCTCTTTAAGATTTGATTGTTTTTCTTTTCCAATACTTCACAACCATTTCTTAGAGCGAAAATTCTTACCCCATAAACAGTTATACAAGCCTTCTCCAGAAATAATTTGTATCTCGTCCTTTAAATCTAATAAAATTTTCTATCTCCTTGATTAGATCATTGCTAACACGAGATCAAGATCATTCTATCAATTTGGTGAGACCTCTAAACATTAAGCGATACATCATCTAATTAATCCTCACACTATGAAGATACAAATTAGTGATATATCAAAGTAATTTTTTATAGTTCATTAGTTCCATAATATTAGTCTAACATACCCCCAAGCTTCAGATATGCATTGTCATTAAATACAAGTTTAGGGAATTAGAATTACTCCCCATTGTGGTCATTTTCTGCATATTTTCTTTTTGAAACAGTGTGCTTCTTAATAATTCATTGTCCTGAAAATCAACAACACTAACATAAAACTGCTAACAAATTAAAGCTAAACATCAAATACTTAAAATTCTGCGAGTTAATTAAACTATTTAAGAGCCTTAAATTAAAAATTTCTGCTTAGGTTGCCTCCCGAGAAGTTTCGATTTAATGTCCTTAGCTAGACATAGAACTTTGCCAGTGTCTTTAGTTCATTAATTCTGTTGTTTACTCATACAGTGCATTTATTCTTCATTAAACCAGTTTCCAGGCATGCTTGTCCTACATCTTCTTGCTTCCTTGCAATTCATCATTTCCTCTCAATGTAGTTGATGTGAGATTTTTTGGATTGATCTCAGTATTACTAGGAAATGCATTTCTAGATTGGCTGTGCAAGGATAAAGCCAACTGCCCTACTTTAGTCTCCAAGTTTCTCATTGTGGCATTGGTATTTGTTTGAAACACAATTGTGTTTGCTTGGAAATTTTCAAGGTCAGAAAATCTCTTTTCATGCATATTCAAAATCCTTTTGTTTTATGTCATAAAATTAAGCATCTGATCTTCAAGGATTGAGTCCTTTTCTGACCCTGATACTCTCCTCTATTGTTCCTCTGCTACTGTTGTTCTTGGAACCTAGGCTGAGCATAAGCTTGCTGGTAATTCTGTCTAGGCTTAGGGCCTTGCTGTGCTCCTCAACCATATGAAAAGTTTTCATGGTTCCTCAGTGCTGATGTATAATGTGTTGGCAAGTTGGGGCTAGGCTTGAAGTGATAACTTCTTTTCTCATTCATATACTTGGTCTCCTCAACTTGATAGGGCTCTTCATCAACTAGCCCTTCAGCACTTCTTCTGATTCTTTCTTCTACTGCTCCCACTTCATGTGCAGTGTGCATTCTTCTTTCATTGCTTCCCAGTTTGTTCAATACTGCTTCTAGCTTTGCTTCTATGGCTGTCATTCCATCAAGTCCAATAAGTCCATTTCCTTTCAACCTACTGCTGTTCCTGAAGTTTCAGATGGAGCCTTGTAGTTACATTTGGCAAGGTCTTCCATCAGTTCCCTTGCCTCTTCTGCACTTCTTCTTTTAAAGCTCCACGTGAATGCATCGATTATACCCTTGGAGCGTAATTCATAGCATGATAGAATATCCATTTGAGTGGTTAGATCCTATTCCATGCATAGGACATCTTTTCAGCAATCTTTTGAATCTCACATACGATGGGAGGCTCACCATCTTCCTTGGCGAATACAATTATTTCTCCTCTTCTCATAGTAGTGAGGTACGGAGGAAAAATTCTCATGTAACACTCGCGGTTCTTCCCCAGTGTTCATTGATCAACGCGTGAGTGAGCCAGAACCATGTTCTTTGTATGTCTCTTAATGAAAGTAGAGACTAGTTGAAGCAGTTATATCTTGTCTCCAGCCCGTTTCAACTTAACTGTGTTTTCCATCCTCATGAATCTCCCTAGGTGCTCATTGTCAGAATATTGATTTTTAAATTCCTTTGATCCCTAGTAACGAGGCCAAAAACTTGTTGACCAATTTTTGTATAGAGATCAAATTTCTGCTACTATTACCAAAGGACTATTATCTAATCCCAAGTAAAGGCACCAAAAACTTGTTGACCAAAATAGAACTTGTATGCTCATAATAAAAATGGCTTTGTCAATGATTTTATTAAAAATTTAATTTGAGTCCTTAATAAGTAAGTGCAGTGGTACGAAGTAATAAAAGTTGACATAAATTAGGATATCGTTCCCACATGGATTACAGAGAATTCCAAAGTTCTTCTGACTACTCGAGTTCACGCTCTATTTGAACTTCCATTTTTCATGATTTTGAACCTAACTAAGAATTTCACTATCTAAATTTTACATCTGCGTAAATAATGAAGAGAAAAAAATTTAAATCTTAGATCTAAAAATTTGAATTTGAACTAGATAATTGGCTAAGTAGACATTAAGATTTCCTTCTTTGTGTGAAATTACTCGATTCTACTTGACATAATCTAATTCTATTATATCATGAATTAGAATGCGAAATTGTCAAAGAAGCGAGTAGTATAGTTTAGTTTCTCGCGAGCAATACATTTATTGATTAGAGAATCATGTTCATTTTGAAACATGTGTCTAACTTGATTACTTATGTCGGTTCTTTATAAGATCTAGGTATTTTTTTTCTTTTCCAATACTTCATACCCAGCCTGCTTATGAATCTGGTCTTGCTTCCCCGAAGACATGACCATTGTCGGGTTTAAACGAATGATATGCAAAATCTGCTAATCTTAAAGAGTTCCCTCTTTCCACTTGGTTAGATCTAAGCTAACCTGATATCGAGAGATCATTCCTCGGGAACCCGAGGTGAAATCTCTAAATTGATTAAATTGATAGATCCCTCGACTAATTCTCAAACCATGGAAGTAAATTATTGGTTATCTAAGCAATCTTTAGAGCTCATTAGTTCTTCAATAATAGTATACCATACTAGTAATGCATCTATCTCGGGAATCTCAACTCTGTGTCACTTAGAGACTCCTGTGAGCCGGACAACGAGTCCTTGGTGGGTATAAGTTACTAGTATTTAGAGAACGATTCACTTCATGAACAACACCATTCAAATAAATTCAAAATTCAGTCAGAGATATCTCTTTTTCTAATTGTCTGGAAAGACCATAACTAACATTAGATCTTTCGACGGAAGTTGTATTTCTTAAATCTTGATCGAAATTTCAATGCAACTACAATCCATTGAAAGAAATAGATCCAACTTTTATCTAGACTTTATTAGATTCAAGCGATGTCCAGATTGATCTTCAACAATTTAGCTCAGCACAGAAACTTCTTATGATACCTTTGTTTCAAGTCGATAAACAAGTGAAATCCTACGCTAGAAATCTAATCTACGAAGAAAGAAAAAATAAAATAAAATAAAAAAGAAAATATAATCTGAAAAGGGTCTTGATACACTGAATGCTCGGTTTTTAAAGCGACTAAGCTGCCTCTCGCTTTCTCAAAGAATGTTTCTATTTATGGGAGCCACTGAAGTTTAGGCTATTTTTAAATTCAGAGCTACATTGTGGATCCCTAAATTATGGCTATATTGCATTCTTGGTTGCGCGACTGAAGTCGACATTCCAACAACGGGGTTTTAATTCTTTGTTGCGGAGTCTCTGTGCGGCATGCGGTAGCTGTCCTTGACAGTGTTTGTTTCTTAAGCATATTTATTCTGTCGCGACAAAATTTCCTTTATCATGACAATATCATGTGTGTATACTGGAATAGTTATGTTGTGACATTGACAATTGTGTTGCGACATTGTTCTGGTGTAGCTCAGCTAGATTTATTATCGCAGCCCAGTTTTTATGTCGCGGCCAGGTTCTGTTGGTTCTTGTTCTGACAATGTTTCTTGCTGTTGTCGGCATTCTGTGACGGGGAAAGTGCGTAGCGAGTCTTGTCTCTACTTAACCTGATTTCTTGTTGCAGCTTCATTTTGATGTTGCGACATAGTCTATTGGCGTAGCAGATGTTTTCTATCTCGACCAAGTTTTTATGTCGCGACAAGACTTTTTGCCTTCAGCTCATCTTTGTATCGCGACCCAGTTATGTTATGTCGCGACAAGACTTCTCTTCCTTATGTTGGAATCTTTGTCGCGACATGGAAAAGTATGTCGCGACCTTGTTTATATTTGTTAAGCTTATTTCTGTGTCGCGACCTTAAGATCCTTGTCGCGACATCAAGACCTCTCTTTAGCTTGAAGTATGTCGCAACAATGAACTCTTTTGTTGCAACCAGGTCAGTTCACTAAGTTAGCATCACTTGTCGCGACTTTGTTTCTCTGTCAGGACCAGAAACCTTGTCTTTCAGTGTCGCGACATTCATTACCTTGTCATGACAGAACTTCTTCATACTGTGTCTCAACAAGCTTTTCCAAGTTGCAATAATCAGTGTCGCGACAAGAAGATTACATGCGCGACCTGGAGTCTACCTTATTTTTATTATGTGAAAATAAAACGTGATATATCGCCAGTATTCTTCCTATATTGCTCTTTAATTTCTTATCGCGACATAAGATACCTTCTAATAGCGACATAATTTATACTTTCTTCCCCGTTTTTTAGTGTCGTGGCGGAGCACATGTCACGATAGGTTATTGCACGATGTTTGACATCGATTAACAAACCTTGTCATGACGTATCTCTCTTTATCTCAGTGACTTATTCTGATCTTCCCATGTTGTCGCGACCGCAGTCTTTTGTATGACATAGCTCATCATACATGTCGGTCCTTTGTGTTGCGACAGAAGAAATATTGTTGTGACAGATTTCCTTAGCCATTTTCTTAGACGTTTGTTGCGACACAGGAACTACTGTCGTGACATGGAAATTCTTTAGGGTGCTCTTTCTTTACTTTCTGTTTGCTGATTTTATCATTTTTGAATTAAAACCTGCTAAACACAAAGTTAGTGAATAATCCATAATTTGGCATTAAAACATACCTGAATATGCTAAAAATAAGCCAAAAAAATGGATTAAAAATAGATGAGTTTAAGACTCATTAGGATTCTTTCTACTTGGTTTATTTCCAACCTTAGGGCTGTTTTAAGGTAGGATTTTGTGTTGATGCCTTAAGGGGCTGTTTAAACTGTGTTAAAACGGATTTAAATGGTTGTTTTGCGGCCTGGTTGTGATCGGATTTGTGAATTATTTTGTGATTGTGTGTAATATATCCTAAAAAGTGTTTAAGGACTGTTTGGATAAAAAAAATAATAATCCGGATTGTTAAGGACTTGTTTGGCCGATTTGTGGCTAGTTTAAGAGCTTATTTAGAACATATATGGGTTTATTTTTATTTTGGGCATGATACTTATACCACAATTGGCATGAGGGTTAAAGCGATATTTATTACTTTATTGGTGATAACATGCTTGATAATTGTTGTTTGATGAATGTTGAATATAAATTCTTATATATTGACATTGAAATAAATGTTTGTTTTGGAAATTATATGCATGCAATATAATTGTCCATGATACATGGCAGAGTGTATGGTTTATATTGTCCATATGACATTCATTACATATGTGACATGACATTGACATGCAATGGTGCATCACGGCTACATATGCACGTGTATTGCATTTTCCATGGGTGAGTGCATGGTTAAGTCAACACCGTATTTGGTGATTGATGGGTGGGTTCAGTACTGTTGGATGAAGACCAGCGAGTTAGACTGATTGCATGAAGCGGACTGACTTGTGTCGGTGTGAAGGGATAAACACTCCTCGGGTGAAAGACTTGATCTTTGGTTCATACACTAATGGTGAAGAAAGTCCAAAAGTATAGGAACACCAGCTGATGAATCCCTGAAAATTCATTGCCTGAAAAAGACACATGGTTTTGTATATGAAATGATCATTAGAGGTTTAACATTCAAAAGTTTTTGGTTTATAAACAAATGATTTTGTTTCAAAAAAGATCATTGGATGTAATCCATCAATGACGGATTTTATCACACATTGGCATTGCATTATATGGTGAGAGTCAGTAAAGACTCGGATATGGTGCATGAGTGAGTCTCATCTCATTTCATGGCATGGCATGTAGAAAATTTCAACTTAGGATTGCATATTCTTGCTTGGAATTGTTGATCTAAATGTGAAAAGGGTCAAAGGTGAACATTGCATGTACACTTAGGTGGGAAGTAGCCTTTGTAGGATTTATTCTATTGGGCGTGGCTCACCGTATACAGGATAACATTTCAGGTGCTGGACATGCGTCGATGGGTGGCTCTCATCCAGGGCCGCAAGAGTGAAAAAAACAAGTTTGTGGCTTTATGATTATTTTTGTAATATTTTTGGAGTAAATAAATTTTGGCATGTACTATTATGTAAAAGAATTGTAATTGAACTCATATGGATTATTTTAATATAGTCTTACATGTTTTTATATGAATGTGGATAAATGGGCCCAATGTAATCAATTTTTACTCATAAATGGACCTAGTGCGATCATTGTGTTATATTAGGTCTTGGATGGATCATGTGATTGTATATTATACAGGTTGAGTTTGGGATAGAGCTCCCCGTACAAAGGAGACTCTGTCCAATTATTGTTAAATTTGGATCCTAGTAAATAGGACATAATAATGTGGTATTGAGTTACACGATATCCATAGGCATTCCGCAGGTTGATGGGTGATCAACGGACCTCCGGATTTTAGGGTGTCACAACTTGGTATCAAAGCATACGTATGCGATTACTTAGGGCTTGATGGGCATGGGTTAGACCATTGCATTCATTGTGCATTTCATGTTTTGTGCCCTAATATGCTATATGATTGTGTGCTATGTGTTGTGTGAATTATATACATGGTAAAATGTATATGGAAAAAGAGGAACAGTAGGGTAAGAAAACATAACCTTGAGGGTTCAAAAAAGAAATGAATGGGATAGTTCGGGATATTAAGGTCTATTAGTGATTAGCACATGCGCTACAAGTTAGACAAGGGGAGAAATCTCAAAGTTTAAACTTGATCCCCATTTTTTTTTATACTATGTAAAACTCTATTTCTATCTTACATATGTAGATGACTAGTCAAGAAAGGGGACACTGAGGTGGTGGCGGAGCCCAGCAGCCCTACCAGCTAGCCTTTTACCGACAAGCCTTCATAAGGCTATTGGTCTTTGCTGTATACCATTGCTCATGCGAGTGATGTTGTTGCCACCATTGCACAAGCTAGTGCAATTGGGAGCCAAGGAGGGCCAAGTAACCTCCAAAGGAAATAAGGCACCATCCTCCCCAACCTTGAGGAGGAGGACCTGATGGTAGCCGATCATTGGTTCCAACAAGTAGACAAGATCTTAGAGGCTATGGAGGTCACCTTCAATGCCACTAGGATAAGGCTAGCCGCATTCCAACTAGAGGGCGAATCCCAAGTATGGTGGGATTGGGTCAAACCCTCAAGGAACTTGGAGGCAATGACATGGGAAGAGTTTGGTAGACTCTTGTGAATGAATATTTCGACATTTGCTCGGCATGCAAAAGCTCGGGAGTTCCTAGATCTAAAACAAGGGATGATGACAGTGCTCGAATACGTGGTAAGTTCATTGAATTAGCCCGTTTCACTGATGACTATGTGGCCATAAACATGGCGAGGTGATCAGGCCGAGGATGGTAAAAATTGTCCATCAGGGTAGAAGCAATAGGACTCCTCTTGCGAGACCGTAAGGTATAGTCAAGACAGCACAGCCGTAGAGAGTGGATGACACACGAGCATCCCGAGATCTGAGGTGTTAAAGATAAGAGGAAGGAAAGCCAACCTTCTTCTTCTAGCTCGAGGAAGAAGCAAAGGACCACACTGCGTAAGGGTTTCAGAGACGGGCCGGCTGGTATCAAGGCGAGCTAGTCGATCATCCCAGGGTGGAAAAGACTTCAGGGCTCCTAGCTTGCCAGGGTAGAGGACATGTTTCTATTGCCACTAGCTTGGACACATGAGAAGGGATTACGCTCAGAGGTAGGGATCCCAGAGTTATGGGACACCAGTCAGTCATCAGTGGACGATCCACGGACTCGATTTGTCAAACGCCCAGCCCCACCCACTTTGGGTGAAGAGAAGGGCGGCACGGGAGATTTCAGGACTCCTTAACCATCTTTTCGGACATTTATGGGCCTATCTCATATAAATAATTTCATAATGAAATAAAACTTGTAATACAACCGTCGTAGCGGTGTTAGCTGTTCATGTACATACATTCCCGAATCTCATTTACTTGTATTTACACAAACTCCGTTATTGCAAAAACTTTTACATTTACATTCCAAAACAAAAAATCAAAACCTACATCAGGTTGACTCCTATTGCTGTGTTAGCCTTGTTGTATGCGGAATGCCTCGAATGTCCTCTTTAGTACCTACACGGATGAAACACCGTGCTAAGCTTATAGCTTCGTGGGAAACAGATAACAACTATGACCATGAAGTGGTCCTGATCGGGATACATATAACATAATGCATATGTTAGAGTTTACGTATAACCTAATTCTTATCCCAGAGTTTTCATATAGCATAATTCTTATAATAGGGTTTTCATATCTCCCATAGGAGTTCAGAACGGAGATCTTGTCAAGAAGGTACCCGTAGGTACATTACAGAACAAAACTGATTCCTTATGCTTTATTATTGTTCATTATTCAGATTCTTATCATATAAATGTTTCACACATCATTTTATTCAGATACGTTTCATATAAATGTTTGCTTGTATAGACCAATAACAATGAATGATAGGGACACAACATAATGAATGCAGAAGGTATAGTATAATCTTGAGCATGATGTACCTGCCCACGTAACTTGAGTGTCATTGCTTATGAGAGTGTCAGAGCATTGGTCGAGGCGTGCTTGCCCCGCGTATGGAGAGATGTCGTGCTTGCGGGTGCGAGCGAAGAGACACCTTGCCCCTGAGAGCAAAGTGTCGTAGCACTAGCATGAGTGTCAAGCGCGGTCGGAGAGTGCCTCTTCATTCGCCTATTCGGTCTTAGGCGAGGCATGCAATTATATGTCGCGAGCTTGTTATATTATTCTTATTCACATTGTGCTTATATTTATATGGTACAAACAAATAATAGGTAGAAGCAAGGTGCGTATGACGGGTTTGTCGAGGCTTAGTGGCGGGTTCGGAAATTTTACATATAACTAAATGAATTTCGAGGCACTGTCGCAGTCACTCGACTTTCGATGCGGTACTCGATATTCCTGCGGGCTAAAAACAGCTTTGGTATCGGTACTCAACTTCCTCAACATCATACGGACCAAAATCGGCTTTGAGTATCGGTACTCCAGCTTTCCCCGGTCTTAGGTACTCAATATCTCTAGACCAAAAACAACTTTGGTACCGAGTACTCGGCTTTTGTTACCGATGCTCACTGCCAATTTCTAGAAATGGCGGGTTTGCCTCTTTTACAAGTAATTTCCAACTGAAACCTAAAACACATAAAAAGCGCTCAAGCTGGCTTGAACCAGCCAAAACCACACAAAATACAAAAGCAGAACCAACAACACTTTCATAATGAGTTGAGTTTTTCTAACAACTATATGAATATGGCTTGTGATAGTTTCCATACCTTGATTTCTTTAAGCTTAAAAATTTTCTTCTTCCTTCCTTCTTACTTGAACAAGGAGAACCAATAAATTGAGTGCATCAAACCAACTCGGCTCTTCTCTCTCTCAACCGTAAACCATAGGCCTCCCAAATCAAAATTGAGAAAATATTTTCTCATAAGACCATGTTTGGTCTTATCCTATTTTTGGCTTAAAGTTCTTCTTTTTGCTATTAAGGCCTTATTCTTCAGTTTATTTGCACTCCAACTGATCAAAATCCTACTTTAACATACAATCTTCTTACCTTATGTCATTTGAGTCCTTAATTTGATAATTACCATTTTACCCTCAGTACTTAAATTTTGGAAAAATGCAAATTTTACTTATATTATACCCAAAACATGTAGTAAACTACTAAGGTATAATTTAGGGTGTTACATAGTTTGTTCCTCCCTACCCCACCATGGGCCAGGGGAGCTAGTATCAGTCCTAGGGTGCTTCATAGGCCCCTACTACTTCACGATCAGGATAGATGGGCCAGGGCATGGGTCGAGGTCAAGGCCATGGCTCATAAGCCGAGACTTAAGGGACCCAGGGACGTGTCTACACCATTACACCTCGGACTGAGCTTGTAGATCAGTTAGTTATTTAGGGTACATTTCTACTCTCTTGCTTATGGGCAAGAGTGTTGTTTGATTCTAGTGCATCTCATTCCTTCATTACTGCATCATGTGTGAAAGATTTGGGCTTAGAGGTTGAAACCTTGGAAGAGCCATTGCATGTGAGTTCTCTCTTAGGAACTAGGGTGAACTTTGATAAGATATGTTGGGGTTATGAGTTAGAGATCTCAGGGATTCTACTCACTGTGGAGTTTAAGGTCATGGACATGTCAGAGTTTGATGTCATCCTTAGGATGAACTAGTTAACAACACACCGAGTCGTCATTGATTGTGATCGTAGAAGGGTTACTGCCTACACACTGGATGATGTTTGTGTTATGTTTTAGGGGGATAAACACGATGCTTTACCCTAAGTTGTGTACGACTCTAGATGGCACGAGCAGTTAATGGGTTGACTAGCAAGCCTTACCCTGGAGAATGAGATGAGACATGAGTTGGGTCTACCTTAGGCAGTTTGTGAGTATGAGGACGTTTTTTGGATGAACTACCGAGATTACCTTCTCATAGGGATGTAGACTTCATTATTGAGTTGCACCCTGGTACATCTCCTACTTATATGACTCCGCATAGAATGGCGCCTACTGAGTTGCAGGAACTCAAAGTTCAGTTACAAGAAGAAAGACAAGACCCTTCGGTTATGCATAGACTACAGACAATTAAATAGGGTTACTATCAAGAATAGGTACCCATTTATGAGGATTGATGATTTATTTGATCGGTTGAGAGGGGCCTGGGTTTATTCCAAGATAGATCTCTGCACCGGTTACCATCAGTTGAGGTTTAGGGAGGCAGATATCCCTAAGACGGTGTTTAAGACGCGATATGGGGCATTTTGAGTTCACAGTGAAGCCATTCGGATTGATGAATGTTGCGACATTCATAGATTTCATGCATAGGGTGCCCTAACCCTACCTAGATTAGTTCTTTGTGGTCTTCATTGATGACATCTTGATCTACTCCAAGTTTGAGGAGGAGCATGAAGGTCACTTGAGGATTGCTCTCCAGGTCTTGAGAGACCATCGGTTGTATGCCAAACTCAGTAAGTGAATTTTGGCTTATTGAGGTTAAATTATTGGGACATGTGGTGTCGGCTTCAGGTGTATCCATGGACCCAGAGAAGGTTGAGGTAGTTATAAGTTGGGAGAGACCGAAGTTAGTCTTTGAGATACACAGTTTCTTAGGATTTGCAGGGTATTACAAGAGGTTCATTGAGGGCTTCTCTCGATTAGCTGCACCTATGATAAGATTGACCTGGAATGAGGCATTCCAGGAGTCGAAAGAAAGGAGGCTTGCTGACCCACCATTCTGGTTCCAAAGAGGGAGACAGTACACGAGTGGTGCCTAGAAGATGTGGACTGAATGTGTTTTGATGCGGTGGGAGGGTCGTGGCTTATGGTTCACCGATAGTTAAGAACCACGGCGAAGTTACCACACATGACATGGAGCTGGCGGCCATTGTCTTTGCCTTGAAGGTTTGGCGCACTATCTATACGGTGAGCAGTTCAAGGTGTTTTCAAACCACAAGAGTTTGAAGTACATTTTTACACAGCAGGACCTCAACATGAGGCAACGCAGGTAGATGGAGTGTCTGGAAGACTATGACTTCACTTTGCATTACCATCACGGTAAGGAAAATGTGGTTCTTGTCACATGGCCGATCATAGGAATGTTGGCTAATGTGGCTTCGAAAGTGGCGGATGCTGACGATGGGACAATTTAAACTACTATAAAGGTCAAGCTGAATTTTCCAGAGTTGGTATTTCGCCTTCCTGCACGAGAAAGGTAATCAAGTCCTATGGACAAGACACGAGACTATTGTCGTCGAGGATCGGATCTGCCCAAAATGGGATCACCGGGGTGAAGCGGGGGTTGGGCCAAATTCCGCACGGATGGTAGTCTTGATGCGGGAAGGGTTGTGATTTCTCAATTATAGGGGAAGGGTTGGTTCTCCAGTCGGTAGATATGAGAGAAGAGATCCCCAAGGAGTTCCATTGCTCCGTTTCTTTGTGCATCTAGGTGTACAGATGTATGATATTAGTCACCGGTGTGCTTTGGAGTGGGATGAAAAAACCGTTGAGGATTACACATGACTCATTTGCCCACAGACATCGCGAGCATGGCCGTGATCGCAATTGATAGTGGACCGGCTTACTAGGTATTTGCTTTTGGCTGTATAGATGACCTTCACTCTGGAGGAATTCTGCAGGTTGTACATATAGGGAGATTGTCTAGTTACATGGAGTACCAGTATTTATAGTATCAGATCGAGATCCTAGGTTTATGGCTCATTTTTTGAAGAGAGTTTCCGGTAGTCATGGGGACCGCAGTTGATGATGGTGCCATCCCATACAGGCGGTCGTGAAGAGGACCATCCATACTTTAAGAGGACATCTTTGCGGGCATCGTCCTTGATCTCGGTGTTCCAGGAAGAGCATTACCTTTAGTGGAATTCACTGCAACAATAATTTATCAAGAGCATCATATGGCACCCTATGAGGCGCTATATCGGAGGCTATCTGTCTTGGGGTGTTTTACTCGATTTCTTGGACAGAGGTGGGAGAGAGAAGGTGGAATCGATATGAAAAGCGTCTCATATTTCAGGCAGCAGAAGGCTACGACAAACGTTAATAATTTGATCATGTTTTCTTGAAGATGCCTAAGAGATGGTATGGTCAGGATTCGGTGGCAGGAAAACTATTCTTTGGTTATCGGGCCCTTGGGGTACTCGAGGGTGAATAGGTTAGCAGCGTTACCTCAGGCTTATCAGTGTTAGATGCGATTATTCCATGTCTTACGTGCTGCGGAAGTACTCTTAGTCAGGCTGAGTGGTGGATTGGGCCGAGCTTATTATTGATGCAAATGGAACTTTCGAGATAGACTGATACGTACCATGGATAGCTGGGAATAGGTTTTGCGAGGCAAGACTGTAAGACTAATGAAGGTGTTGTAGCAATGCGAGTGGAGGAATAACATAGGAGCAGTATTTATACGTGCTAATTATCCTTTCTTATTTGAGGGATGAAGATATGTTTGTCATTTGATATTAAATAGTATTAGCATATACAAGTGATTGTGTTGTGTGAATTTAGGAATGAAAGTGCTCAAGGAAAGAGTGTAAAACCCGAGCAAATTTGATTTTTTTTTAAAAATGGCAAAATGATAAATTATCTCTACAGTACATACTGCATGCCTGAAATTTTCTAGATTTTGGATGACGAAATGGACCTCATCTTTAGATTCATCTTGTAAAATCTAATTACCCAGACGAATTTCGTCGGATTCTGAGATAGTAAGATATTTCACGTTTTTTGGAGTGACGGGTGTCCGATGACCCCTAAATACAAGATCTTTAGGAAAAATTTGAAAGGATGAAAATAATTTAAATAAAGTTCATTTAAAATAATTTGAACTCAAACTGAGACGAAATAAATTGTTTCGGGGTAGAAATAGACCAGGACATGTCACAAACACATGGTGCGATGTGAGCCACTCACTTAAACTTAAGTGAGAGACTTAGGACAAAAGATCCCATTTTTCTTTTCTGGAGAAAACGTGAGAGAGGGGAAGAGATGGGGGAAAGAGAGCTTCCAAGATTTTTTTTGACGATCTACGAAGTTCCGTCGGTTGAAATTCATCAAGACAAGAACTAAAGTTCATCGTCTTGACGAGGGCTATGTGCACATACCAAAAATGAGGGATTTCACTTAAGATCCAAAGGAGGAGATTTCAGGAAATCAAAGATTATGGGCTAGGGAGGCTTCCTACCCGTGCTACTACACTTCAAGAGGTAGGGATTCTTCCTACTTGGTTTATTTCCAACCTTAGGGTTGTTTTAAGGTAGGATTGTTGTGTTGATGCCTTAAGGGGTTGTTTGGACTATTTTAAAAGGCTTTAAATGGATTTGTTTGTGGCTCGTTATTGGGCCAGTTTGTGGATTGTTTTGTGATTGAATGTAATATGTCTAAAAAAAATTTAGGTTTGTTTGGATAAAAAAAAATCACAGACTATTAGGGATGTTTAGACTATGTTAAATGACTTTAATATTTGTTTGTGGTCAGTTGATGACTTTGTGGTGTTTTGTGATTGTGTGTAATATGTCCCAAAAAGTGTTTAGGGACTGTTTAGATCCAAAAAATAATAATCCAGACTGTTAAGGGGTTTAGCCGATTTTATGGCCAGTTTAAGAGCAATTTGGGGCTGCTTGTGGAGTTTTTCTTTTATGGGCATTATATATGCCACAATTGGCCTTGAGGGTTAAAGGTGTTATTACTTTATTAGTGATAACATGTTTGATAATTGTTGTTTGATGAATGTAGATATGGGTATGCTTATATATTAACATTTAAATGAATGTTTGTTTTGGAAATTATATGCATGTAATATAATTGTCCATGATACATGACAAAGTGTATGGTTTATATTGTCCATATGACATTCATTACATATGTGATAGGACATTGGCATGCAATGGTGCCTCACATTGCATATGCATAGGAACATTGCATTTCATGGGTGTGAGTGCATAGTTAGAATCAACACTGCATTTGGTGATTGATGGGTGGGCTCAGTACCGTTAGACAAAGTCCAATAGAGTCGCACGGTTACATGAAACGGAAAACTTATGTCAAGTAATAGCAAGAAGGGCTAGACACTCCCTCAGGTGATAGACCCGATACTAGTTCATACACTCCAACGGTGAAAGTCCAAAAAGTATAGGAAGGCGTGCGAAGCCTACGATAAGACCCCGAAAATTCGCTGCCTGAAAAAGACACATGGTTTTGTATATGAAATGATCATTCGAGGTTTAATATCCAAAAGGCTTTTGGTTTATAAACAAATAATTTTGTGTCGAAAAAGATCATTGGATGTAATCCATAAATGACGTATATTATCACACATTAGCATTGCATTGTATGGTGGGAGTTGGTAAAGACTCGGGTATGGTGCATGAGTGAGTCTCATCTCATTTCACGACATGACATGTAGAATTCCAACCTAGGATTGCATATTCTTGCTTTGAATTGTTGATGTGAATGTGAAAATTGTCAAATGTGAACATCACATGCGTACTTAGGTGGGGAGTAGTCTCTATAGGAATTACTCTACTAGGCGTGGTTCACCCTATACGGGATAACATTTCAGGTGCGGGACATCCACTAGTGGGTGGCTCTCATCCCGGGCCGCAAGAGTAAAAAAAGCCGGTTTGTGGCTTTATGATTATTTTTGGAGTAAATAAATTTTGGCATGTACCTTTATGTAAAAGAGTTGTAATTGAACTCATATGGACTATTTTTAATATGGTCTTACACGTTTTTATATGAATGTGGATGGGCCTGGTATGGTCAATTTTTACTCATAAATAGATCTAGTGTGGTCATTGTGTTATATTGGGCCTCTTATGGGTTATGTGATTGTATACTGTACATGTTGGGTTTTAGTTAGAGCTCATGTCTGAAAGGCCCCATGTCAGATTTTGTTAAATTTGGATCCTAGTAAATGGGACACAACTGTGTGGTATCGAGTTACACAATATCCCCAGGCATTCCACGGGTTGATGGGTGATCAACGGACCCTTGAATTTTGGGGCGTCATACAGTTGAAACAACATCGACCTAAAAATGCTTGGGCACGTGCATTTGAAATAATAGAGCTTGAGCGGTTTCAAGGTGTCTATTTTTTCTTTTAGCAACTCCATTTTGAGAAGGAGTAGCGACACAATATGTCTAATGAAGGATGTCATTATGAAGCATGAATGACTGGAATCGTTCAGACAAATATTCTTTGGCATTATCACTTCTCAAATTTTGAATAGAAGAATGAAACCGAGTCTTAATTTCAGCATAAAAGGCACGAAAGTGAGAAAATAACTCCAAGCTGTTTTTCATTAAATATTACCAAGTTGTTCATGAATAATCATCAACAAACGTAACAAAAAAATGAAACCTAGTTGGGGACACAACTGGACATGGACCCCACACATCCCAATGGACTAACTCAAAAGGAGCACCATCTCGTCTATTGACTCTAGGACAAGAACTAAAACGATGATGTTTTGAAAATTGACAGGACTCACAATCTAAGGATGACAAACTCGAAAACTGGGGAAACAATTAGTTCAATAGTGGAAGAGAAGGGCGACCCAATCTCCAATGAGTCTCAAATGGTGTAGTAACCTCGGAATAGGCAAAAGGTCTCGGTGCTGGAGGATTAAGAATGTAAGAGACCCTCATACTCATGTCCTCTACCAATAATTTGCTTCGTCATAAGATCATGGAAGATACAATAATCAAGAAAGAATGAGACATAACATTTAAGAGCTTGAGTTAGTTTGCTCACATATACCAAATTAAAAGAAAAATTAGGTAAACCCAAGACAGATGATAGGGGAATAGAAGGAGTGGGAAAAATAGAGCCTGAACCAAGAACATAGGACTATGACCCATCTGCCAAAGTGATAGTGGAAGGTGAAGATTGTGACTAAAAGGTAGAAAATATACTAGAATTACCTATCATGTGATCTGTGGCTCCATAATCAATGACCCATTCGGAGGTCGAAGAAGATTGTTACTTGATTCAACGATAGTTGTAACCGAAGTAAATTAGACTAAAATGATTTTTGGTACAGGTGGAACCTAGCGAGTTCGTCTGTGAAGAATTGGACTGACTGATCAAATGCCTTAGTAGAGGAGGCTATATGGGTGAACTGAAATCTTTGATTTTGGTTATGCAGTTTCTTATAGTCTCGTATCACATGTCCAGACTTACGGAAGTAATAACACACAACCCCTCTAGAACTAGGCCCTTTAGTGTTACCTCCTGGGCCACTAGTTCTGTATTGTGGCTTTCCTGACTCACCACTGTTTTGACCAACCAGAGCACTTCTCATATGGGTAGAAGGTAGAGCAAGCAGGGATATTTATGTGCAGAGTATTCGACTAAACGTTTCTTGGAAAGAATAAACTTTAGAACTGGACAAAATTTGCGTCTTAACATAATCATACTCAAAAGGGAGGGTGTCTAGGAAACCCATCATTGCTATATTTTCTCGCTAATCTTGCTAGACCTTAACATCTGGACTAAAGGGTAAGAGCACATTCAATTCCTCATATGGCTTTTTATAGTCCATAAAAAATTCTGTAAGTGATCGATCTTGTTTCTCAAAGCGATAAAAAGGCTTGACACACATCGAAGATGCGAGAAATGTAACACCCCAAATTATAACTTAACAGTTTTATAGCATGTTTAGGATATAAAATAAGTTGAATCTACCATTTTTCCTGAAAATTAAATACTAAGTGAGAAAAAAATGATAAAACCGGAATTAATATAAGAGGCAAGAGTAAAATAAAAAAATGTCATATTAAGGACTCAAGGGTCGTAAAGCTAGAAGAATACATGTTAAAGTTGAATCTGTGATAAATGAATTGCAAATAAAAATGAAAATAGAAGGACTTTAATGCAAGATGAAAAACCTAAGCAAAAATGATTTGCCAAACAGGCCTTATCATGAAATGAGATAAGACCAAATTTGGTCTTAGAGTTGAAAGCCCCATTTCACACTATAGGAGCTAAGGGTTTCACATGAGGAAGAAGAAGCCTATTGTGGAGTTTGCTATCTCTCCATTTAGTTCAAGGTTTTGCTTGATCAAGAGAAGGAAAGGGAGTTAGGTTCAAGTATTTCAAGGAAATCAAGGTTAGGAAACCATCCTAACTCCCTATTTGTTCATGTTTGAGGTTAGGAAGACCCCTAACTCTTCTCATTCATGTGTTATACTTGTTAGAGTTGGGTTGATTTGGGTTGTCTGGATTCTTCCTTTTGATAGTTAGGAAAGTCTTAACTCATTTTCGTTTTCGTTCTTAGGGAGAACCTAACTCTTCCATCTTTGGGTAATTTGTTTTTGAATTGAGTTGTATTGCTTTGGGTTAGTTTTGTTGGCTTGTGGGGTCTTAAAGACCAAGAAGTGTAAAAAAGAGATGTATAGGTTTTGAAGGGAATTGCTTTCAAAGTTTTTTTTTCAAAAACCCATGTTTTTGTTTTGGCCATAACTTGACCTCCAAATTGGATGATTCCAATTGGAGATGGTGCATAAGACTCATGGATGAAAATTTCTAGAAGAAACATAGACTGTCTGAGTCGGAAATAGCGATGTGTTGGTGTTTAGAGATGGACCAAAGCGAGTCTGAAACGGGAAAGATTTCCTGATTTGTGTCATGCTTTTGGTTTAGCCATAACTTGGCCATTAGTCATCAAATTGGTGATTCTAGTTAGAAAGAACCTAGGAGGTAGACCTCTGAGAATTATAGAAGGTATGAAACAAGCGACCTAAGTCCTGTTTTTAGGCGAGTGAAAATCTGGTGGAAATTTGTTGGGTTATCCTCTATTTTGGTACAATTTTGGTGTTTTGGCCCTAAGTTAAGTTGTAATGATCCAAATGAGATGATTCCAATTTCTACTCAAAATAGACTCATAGAGCTATCATTTTCTTGAAGGAAGTTTGGATAAAATATGGCTCAATTGTTCCCAGAAAATTTTTCAAGTGGTATGATTGGGTAGCAATCAGCCTAACCCGAAACGAGCATGCCGCGACTGATTTTTCTTTTGTTTGTTATTTGATTGTGACGTATTTGTGATGGATTAGAGGCTGGTGATGATAAAACCTGAGATAAGATCAGGATTCAAGAATAGGAGTCAAGAATCGATAACCCTTTTAGTTTGTTCTTCACATTTCTCTTCTTGCTTCGGTTTTGTGTTTGCTATGTCATCAAAACTAAAAGGTTTGATATGAAATCTTCATATGTGCTATGTTCTTAATCATATATGATTTGGTTTGGGTTTAGTTAATTGAATTCAAGTGGATTACCATGAAATCTGCATGTGTGTTCTGGTTTGAACCATAAATAAATTGGTTTAAGTGTTGATTAACTAATTTCAAGTGGAAAAAGGGGAAAAGAAAACGAAACACAACTGCATCAAATTTTCCTGACAAAATTCATAGTGTACGTGAAATTCACTCCCACCTTATTATTACATCCAGTTCTAAAATTGTTAATTGGTAAGTTTTTTTTATGTGGTATCAACATGTGTTATGGTGGAAATTATGTGTTTAATTGTCTTCTTAAATGTGTGGAAAGATCATTGATAAATGATCTATCAAGTGGAAAACATAACGGATGCAAGTATGTATAAACGAATTCGTCGAATATGTGAACCGTATTGTGAAAATGTAGTTATGGGGAATAGAATAAAATCTTGTAACTACTATGATAAATTATTAATGCCCTTAAGAGAATGTTAGTCGTCATATTCGAGTTAGGGATAGATTAGTATACCAATAAGGATAAATGTAGCAGTACTACGAATGATATGATTGATAGTGACATATCGATCCGTAGCCCAGCGGGACAATATCGATAGTGTACACAAAAATGCAAATGTAAAAAAATAACCGATTCTTGAGTGGGACCAGTCTTGATTATTAAAAGTGTTAAGCGGCGGTCCAATGGAGGTTCCGTGTCATTGATTCCGATATCCTATACCTGAAATTTAGTTATATTAGTTTTAAGAACGAAATGGTTAACAAATGTGTAGAATTGCAGAATTGAGTTGTGACAAAATACTGCTATAAGTAAACATGAAAAGTGTGAATCATTGTGTTTTTATATGCAAAAATAAAATGAATGTATGTTAAACTATTATAAGCATATATATATATATATATATATATATATATATATATATATATATATATATATATATATATATATATATAATGCATAGATCACATGAACAAACGTCAAAATGTTGTTTGAAAATAACATATTGGATGTGTTGGAGATGATTAATTGATGCATATAGACAGTATTGTTATATCATTTATATGTGCATATATATGTTGTATTGATTGTATGAAATGAGAATAGAAACATAAAAAACCATTAAGCATGAAAATGCTTAGCGCGTTGATTTCTCACTCGCAGGTACCGTGTAGATAGTAGCAAAACTGAAGACCGCCGAGCATAGAGTCACCATCATACAGTTCGGAGTATACGTAAATGCTTCGTTTCATGCATACCACTACATTTCATGATATCATGTAATTATTTTGTATAGAAATCAAATATGTATAAATCTTCATGGAATGTATTTTACTATTGGGATGAACTCTAATAATATTTTGTAAATGTATGTTGCAAAGGCATGAAATGCCATTTTGTATCAATATGTTATACTAAAGAATAGATATGAGCCATCTTGAAATGATATGATGTATATTTCTCATATTAATGAATGTATTAGTAATGATATCATATATTCATATATAAGTATGTTTATATAAATGTGTTTTTCTAAATGGACATGGTTTTGAAATGGTCCGCGTCTCCGGATCCGGTTCATCGTTAGGTCGGACTCGGGGGCGCGACAAGAAATATTTCCCTTTCCAGAATACATAAATTCCAAATAATCCATTATCTCCTTAACAAACTCACAATAATTAATGAGAGTAAGTACTTTACCATCAATGGAATTACGGATTTGGAGAAAGAGACGGGCATCATCCTCGACCAGCGGTCTTCGAATCATCGATGGAGGATCTCAAATAAGGTATTGCCATCACCCAATACTCCTTAAGTAGAGGCAAGTTGTTTTACTTAAATCCAAGTAATTGGGACCAGTCAGTTTGTCCTTCGTTATCTTAGAGATCATTGGGACCACTTTGGGCGCCGAAACATGCTTCTTATTTGCTGACTCACTCATTAGGAAGCCAAGGAAAGTAGATCAAGGCCAGAACGTACCTTTAGAAGGTAGAGATTAAAAAAATCTAGCAAAAACCCTAGGCATAGTGGGCTGTTGGACATAAAGATCACCAAAAAGCAACAGATCTAGGTACCAAACATAGAAACCAAGTAGACCAGAGGTCTTATCGGTGCCGAACAACACTGAAGGGGTCGAGTTGGAGCTTGTCCCCATGCGCTGCCTCCTTACGGTTCGTGGTTCTTACCCAAAAGTCTTCAGACGTGGAGCTCACGAGCATGGTTTCCAACCGTCGAATTTTTCTAGCAGGCTCATCAAATGGCCAATGAAGCTTCTTAGGTTGCAGTGAGATCCCACTCTCCCTCGAAATGGGTGTTTCAAAAACCACCCCTCACAGCTCTCTTGAGCGCTCAAAAAACCACCTAAAAGCAATCGAAAAATCTTTCAATCGAGGCTCTGTAACACGTGCCATGTAAACTAAGAGAAGAAGGAATTGGAGGAATGAATTCATGTGTGTTTTTCATTGAGTCATCATATATATCTGAGAAGGGTTGAGAACATACATTCGGTAAGATGATACACTCTACCTAAATGGTTACAACCTATCAGTAAGTATCTAATAAGATACAAACCAATATGTTAATGTATTACATACTATAACATACATAAATTGAAGGTTCATATGAGGTTAATTTGTCACCATCTTGACTATCAAATTGAACATGACAATGAGTTATAGCTATATTATCAACCTGAACTATCCTCCCACACTCTGGAAATGATTGGAGACACTTCTTTAATTTTAATTATTGAAATTGAATAGAAGAGCCATGGAAGCAAAATAGCTCCTATCTATTAAGCTCATGAACATCACAACAATGTGTGAGATTTGGTATCATTTGTCATAACTTCAAAGATTTGAGAGTCTTTTAACAATTAGGAAAAGGAAAAAACATGCTATTTTTAATTCAACATCTTGAATTGGTAAATAATAAAGCCATATTCAAATTTTGGGGTAAGGTGATGAGTTTTCAGAAAATCATACACGTGTTTTATCACGTTTCGGTTCATTTCAATAATGTATTATTGTTATACGTCGTATATCGATACTCGGTTTGCTGGTGCATTTAAGTGAAAGGCGGCATTTGGGAGACAACGTAGAGATGTGAAAAAGGGTGACATCGCAACGTTGCGATGTCGTCGGGACTCAATGAACGAGATTTTTTTAGATATTACAAAAAGAATGAGAAAAACAAGAAGGGGGGACAAGAAACTAGACGGAGACAACTGCACAGGCATGGATCAAGAGATCGTGTGCACTCTAGTATTTGTATTTTCTTTCATTCTCGAACACCTAATGAATAACAACTCCATGATTGTAAAGAACAATATGATGTTCTAGTTTTATTTCTAGGGTTTTGTTGTACTCTTGTTACATTCGTATGAATTAGTTATTAATTCAGTTTTATTCAGTATATCTATGGATCAAAATCTCGACTTGCTCTATTTTTTTGTTAATTATACATGGTGGTGTTGTGACATCAACGTGCTCTTCTTTGGGGATCGGGATCGAGAGATTAAGGCTCTCGGGGATCGGGCAGTGAAACTTGGCAATCGGAGAGAAGGGTCTACGAGTTCCAAGTGATTAGTTTAATCATTCATAGTCACAAGTTAAGGTTTGATGAATCTGATGCAGCCTCCCAGTGAGATAAGCGAATATACCTCGAGAGGATATCTTGTAGGCACGATCGACTGCAGTGAATCTCTGTTCATCTCTTTTGAATAACAAATTTTACATAGATTATAATCCATTGAATGTGTGAGGAAGCCAAAACCCAACAATCTCATTAATTGATTAACAGCTCATTAGGATTAGCTTTCATTATACTGCAAGTAGATTCAGTATTGACACACTTCTCCTTGTATGAACAACACTTGACTAGCCACTATATTCGTAAACTGGCAGCGTATACTTGCGGCGTGGGCCCTACGTTTATATTGAATTTTTACACCTATGCCTGGCGTCGAGTTTTGGCATCGTTGCCGGGGAGAAGTTTCGTGTTGATATTGACAATAATGCAATTAGATATTACTTTGGAATTCCTTTCATTTTATTATGTTTGCATAAGTCCTTGTAATTTGGTCTCTATGTTTTTGTGTGTGATTGCAGTCAAGGTTTTTGTGTGTGTATGCAAAGACGGGATCAAGTTGAATTACTCCCGTTCGATCTTGAGCACAGAGAGACCTTAAATGGGTCACCGCGAGCAAGAAGCACACAGAGAAATCTAAGCGGAGTCATGCGAGGAATCGGGAAGAACGAGATCGGGCGAGAGTAAAATGAGCCGTAAGGGGGACATAATGGGAATAATGGTAGGAATTATGCCCCTAGGCCGTTTATACAGCCAGATGGTCCATTTGTATCTTTGCTAGAGGAGTTTGCTCTGCTACGATTATCTAGTCACGCTGTCAGAAGACCACCTATTCAAGCGAACAACCCGGTGAAAATGGTAACCACCGCAAATGCTTGAACATTGATTCCATGGTATGCAGTGAGTCCCGAACCGTTGAGCGAACTTCGTGAAGTATGCGACACGGTCCAAATCTGATAGATATGAAAACACTGGCGAGATTATTCCCGCTCTCGGCTGGGTGATAGAGCTAAACAGCGGTTGACGAGCCGGCCGCTGAGTCCATTACCTTATGGAATGATTTGGTGCAAAAATTCTTAAACCAAGTTTTTACCCTCAAAGATTTACCTGAGCCAGGTACGAGATTAACTGCGTTTGACGGAGTTGGAGGAGAACTTGGTGAAGTGCGGAGAGATTTCCTGTTATTAAGGAGGTGTGTCCACATCACGGTACATTAGATGGATGCAAGTCCATACCTTTTCTGATAGTTTGAGATTATTCTACAGCTTGATTATAGATGCCTTAAGCGGGCGCGTATTGTGAAGAGACTCTGAGACCCGAGCATATGGGATCTCAAAGGATATGGCTACTAATAGTAACCAATGGCCTAGGGATAGGATGTCTGAGAGGAGGCGGCGGGAGTGCGAACATAAGTTTGAAATTTGGTAAATCATGTTGCCTGACTCAACTAAGCAGTTACAAAGGTAGCAAGGTGCTATAAATGCTATTGGCCCCAACCGCCAGGAACCATGTCGATCATGTGGAGGGCCCAATGATTACTATGGAGATGCGATCGGGCGCGCGCCAGTCAGCGGGCATAGTAATCGGATTTGTCAGTGTAATAATGAAGTTAGTATGGGGTAACACTATAAAATTATAACTTGAGAAAGCCCAGTGGCCAGACAATGAGTATGGATGGAGGAACAATCGGATTAACATGCCACTTTCCCAGTGAACGACCACGGTGAGAAAAAGGTAGATCTGGAATGTACGAAGGCTTAGTACCCTTCCATACAACATATATGAGATTGAACAAAGGCGAATTTGCAAAATCGGTCAGCCATTGAATAACGAGCTGACACGAGTTGAGAGACATTGGAGGTGCGAATGGAGCGAATGGCCACTTTGTTGGTGAGGCGGCCAAGGTTAATTGCGAGCAATTTGGAGGTGAACCCAGGATGGGGGAAGGAATACTCTGGCTTGGTAACTCACGAGAAGTGGAAGGAAGGAGTGCGCTAGGACCCCCACCGATGATGAAGTAAAGAAACGAAGACGGTCGAACCGGAGTCGGAGAAACGGTCTTAGATCTGAAGCAAGAGATGGGGATCAATGACTAAGCGGTTCAATGGGAAGCACACAGGGTATTGAAGGGGATAAAGCTGAGTGGCAAGAGATCCAGCCATTATCCACTGTCCTTAAGGCCGAAGAAGGGTAAGTTAGAGAAGTAGTTCGCAAAGTTTCTTAATATCTTCAAGAAATTGCATTTCAATATACCCTTTATGGATGCACTTTAGAACATGCCAAGTTACGTGAAGTTCATGAAAAATATCTTGGAAAATAAGAAGAAATTGGGCGAGTATGAGACCATCGCTCTACAGCGGGAGTGTAGCCTGATCCTTGAAAAGGCTCCACATCACGCCTTTACTTTGAGCGTGTTGAGATGCCGCGACACTTTGTGTTGAACTGGGACTCTTTAACCTGTACCTGCCTTTTTCACAAATTAAAAAAAAAAAAACATTTACATTTACATTAAAAGTACCACCGTAATGGTATTCATGTTGTGGACCCCCTTCCCCCCAGTGTGGCAGGGAAATGCAGCTAGCCTTTGACTCCACCTGATAACCTCTGACCAAGCTAAGCTCATTGTGAGTTACCATGAAGCTAAAAGTAGTTAAAGCTAAAACTATCTTGGGAAACGTAGGTTATAAAATTTTCACTTTTTATCAAAATCACACCTTTAGATTTTAAGAAATCCGGCGACATAACGGCGCACGGTGGTGACTTAAAATACAAAAATCACTGTAAAAAATAAAATCCCAGTATTTTCCAAAATTCAGTTACAATCGCAAAGGGACCTCTAGTCCTCATCCAAATATAAGTTGAATCAATCCAACAAATTTCACCATAGCTTTGTTTTTCTCAAAACTTCATGCATCGTATATTAAAAAAGATATTTACAAATATACAATTTCAAAATCTAAATATATATTGTTCAATTACATATCCATCCCATTACATAAAGTTTTATCATAGGTCATAAATGCCCACCTATATAGACAACAAAATGATGACGTCCCTGTCAGTCTCAAGGAGAAGCACACAAAGTGGAATATATATAGCTACAATGAACAAACAAGTTAGTGCAATCGAAGATATATATCACATACACTAACATGACAATTTATCATTTGTTTTATAATTTCTGTTAAAAACCCCCTATGTATATCCTTAATTATTTTAACCATCACGCATTTAAAACTAACGCCAACGTGAAGCTTATTGTCATCTCAACCACTACGCTACTTTAATTTAATACATCGCACGCAGGCGCTAAAGTATCACCGAGCAACTGCCACACGGAATTTACTCGCATCGCACTGTAGTGCTAAAACTCCGCAACCACGAGCTTAATTTACCGTGATCGCCACGTAGTGCCAAACTATAAATAGTCAATCACGGCGGAATTGTCTCGTGATCAGAACGTAGCGCTTTATACTTACGAATGAGCAATCATTGACGGAATTTTCTGCATCGTCGCATAGTGCTAATTCTTTTCTTTATTGTGAGCGACTATGGACGGAATTTACTGCGTCGTCACATAACGCTAAATCTCATTATATCTTAAGGAATTTACATGGGTTTTTAAAACTGCATTTACTTAGTGTCAAAAGTTAGTGTCAAAAGCACAAATCTAACTCGCTTTGAAAATTTCTAAAACCTCTCTTCAAATATTTTTTTTTTCCAATCGTACTATATTCGCTACCAACATCAACCATTTACATGAAATTGGAAAATATCTTAAGTGGCGAACCACTCTACCTTGAACTGGGCCACCCCTCAATAAGCCATGCCTCTACGAGGCTCACGGACGCCGCTCCCGCAGGCCTACTGTGATCGCCGCCTCCCGTGCCTTGTCAAGAAAAAACCACAACTACACATTAATCATAACCTCTATTTTAATTCACCATACACATTCATTTAAAGCCAAATGAACAAATTACCCTTGAGCACTAAAAAGCCCCAAAAAAAAAAAAAACACTCATTTTGGCCAACCTTTTTCCAACAATACTCTATAGACTTTATGACCCAAAAATTATTCAAACGGTCTTCAAAATTTATGAAACTCTCCAGATCAGTCCTTTATATATCCACGATTATCTCTTTAAATTTTCAATTTAAAATTCCTTCTCTAAGGCCCTCAAACCACCTAACACAAGTTATAACACGTTTCTTGATTCCAAACTCACCGAATCACCTACTATCCTTGGATTTCTGAGATCTTAACTCCATAAATTGGAAATGGTTTCTTCACTAATTTGAAGTTATGGTTTCAAGTTTTCTCCAATTTGACCACCCAATTTGGATCACCAAAACTCAAGTTATTGTATTTTTATATCTAGATTACTCAAATTGGCAGAACAGGAATCTGCACATAGCTCCACCTTGACAAATTTTCTGGCACTTTGGCTTACAATTTGCATGCACTTCCTTCAGATAACTTATCTCTCAGAAGTCTATTTTACCCAGAATTTTGAATCACTCATTTTGGATGGGTGAAACTCCACTATGGCCAAAATACTACAACCATACCCAAACAGGGCATAATCAAGCTAACTACACGAGCTCACCTTGCAGTCCGTATTTGGGAGCCTTAGAGCTACAATTTGCTCTTGGTCCCTTCTATACATTTGTATCCCTATCTCTTGTGGTTCTTTACCAATTGGAATCAATTCATTTGGATGATTATAACTTAATATATAGCAAAACCAAACACAGGGGTTTTTACAAATTTTGACAGAATTTCCTTTAAAAACCTAACATTCTCCTTTTTACAACAATTCATCAAAACCAACATGGAATTCATCCAAACCAATCTCACAACACTTGAATTGGTGATTTGGAATCTCAAAACCACAAACCCTAGGTGAAAATGCAAGAACTCTTACCCTTAAGGTCCTCCATTCTTTATAAAACCACATAAATAAGAGGATTCCATGGTTATTTTCTCCCAATCGGGGTTTTAATTCATAATCCCAACAATTCAAAGGTTTGGGCGTGGATCTTGCACCCAACCTAGACCAAAGGAGCATCTATTCTCCATACCAAAGCTTAAGAATCCAATATACATATGATCCTAAGACAAACATACCTTAATCTTTGGACTTCTCCTCCTCCTTCTTCTTCCTCTTCTTCTCTTCCTTGCTCTTCTTCTCTTCCTTGCTCTCCTTCTCCTCTCCTACGTGAGCCCTAACTTTGGAGACCAAAATGACTCTTTTGATTTTGTTTTTCCCATTATTATATTATTAACTTTTCATTAATTGCAACTAAATCCTCATCTCTTTAATATTTGCACATCAACTCTTGATATTTGTATAATGGCCCATCTCTACTTTGATTAAATTTTGGTCCTCCATCTTTTTAATATTTGATATCAACTTGTATTATTTTCATTTTGGCATACTATCTTCTCAAATTATGCCCTTTATATCCTTTTTGGAATTTACCACTTTACCCTTGCACTAGTACCTAAATTTTCGGGTTCCTAATTTTTATCATTAATAACAACTCCCAAAAACTATTATAATGGTACTTAGTGCTCGTATCTGCCCTACGATTACATGTCTTTGTACACCTCGGGGTGTGAGGTGTTCTGAAATCCTCCCTCCTTAGGAACATTTCGTCCTCGAAATGAATAACTAAACTCGAAAGAAGGGAAGGAAAATACCTCATGTGGGAAATAAGTGAAGTCTTGACCAGTGCATCGAGGCCTCGGCTCCCAGTAGCGGGTCTCCCTCTCGTGATTCTTCCATAAGACTTTAACCAAAGGAATCACCTTAGTCCTCAACACTTGTTCCTTGTGATCTACAATCTGCACCGGTGTCTCTTCATAAGTCAAATTGTCCTTTAACTGCAATGGCTGCTCTCTCACTACATGTGAAGGATCCAGGGATATATTTCCTGACATCGATACATGGAATGTATCATGAATCCTTGATAATTACGGGAGTAACTTCAGCTTGTAAACTCTTGGCCCCACCTTGCTCTAATTTCATAAGGTCAGTCTACCTCGGACTAAACGCACTGTTCCCCAATCTCAGCACACCTTTCCAAGGTGAAATCTTTAAAAGACTTGGTCACCTATCTCAAGCGCAAGTCTACGGCGGTTATCCGCATAGCACTACGTCTATCTCTTGCTATCTTCAGCTCTCGTATCATGGCCCCCAATTTTGGTTGTATCTTGGACAATCTCTAGCCCGATTAATCTTCTCTCCTCCAACCGTCCAATGGGCGGGGTTACACACTACGCCATACAATGCCTCATAGGGTGCCATACCAATACTAGGCCCGGTAACTATTGTTGTAGGCAAACTACATCAATGCTAGGTAATTATCGGCTTAGCCGCTCCATCACTTGGGCTCTCGACATATCTTAGAGTCGAGATGGTTCTCTACGATTGGCCATCATGCGTGGGTGGAAAGCGATGCGAAGTGTAATCCCGGGTGCCCGCTGGCATCTTTATCTTCGGCGAGAATCAAGAAGTGAAGAGGGGATCTACGTACGACCACAATGGACCTTTAGTGCGCCATGTAGCCTCACAATCTCATCTACTTCTGTCGTGCATATCTTTCTAGGGAATAGGTATTATTAGTAGCAATGAAGTGGGCGACTTAGTCGATCTATCCTGATAACCCAAATAGCATCATGTCCACTACGTGTCTGCAGGAAGTCATCACGAAATCCGTAGTGATCACTCCCGTTTCGCTCGGGGAATGTCGATAAAGGCTGTAGTAAACCTGCAGGTTTCTGATGTTCAATCTTAATTTGTTGACAAGTTAGGTACTTAGATATGAACTTTTCTATCTCTCTCTTCATACCTCTCCACCAGTAGTGGTCTCTCAGAGTCTGATACATCTTAGTACTCCCTGGATGCATCGCATATCTTTGATAGTGTGCCTCTTCCCATGATTTCTTTCTTGACTCTATCACATCGGGGATTTTATAATCTCACGGCCCAAACACTAGTGTCCATCGCCTTGTAAGGTGAAGTTACTCTGTTGTCGACCTCATCTTGCTTCTTAATTTCATCGAATACGGATCCCAAGCATGGGTACAACCCTGTCCCACTAACTTGTAGAACATGAAAGAGCACTACTAGAGTACGACTCTGATGTCTCTAAACTGATCCCCATAGATCTTAGTTCTACTAGCATTGTCAAGTATTCCGCTTTAAGGCAGGCTAGAGGCCCAGGGCTCTGCTTAGGCGCATCGCTACATTTGCCTTGCACAGGTGGTATTCAATGGTGCGGAGTCATAGTCTTTGATGAGTTACATCCACTTCTGTCTCATGTTCATTTTTGCAAGAATAGATACTGCGAGGCTTTTGTGATCGATAAAGATTAGGGTACTCCACATAGAGGTAGTGTCGCCATATTCTCAACGCGAACACTACAGCCGCTAACTCTAAATCGTGCGTTGGATAGTTTACTTCATGCTTCTTTAATTGCCTTGAAGCATAAGCTATCACTCTATCATGTTGCATCAACACACAACCTAAACCTTGCTGGAGGCATCCTGATATCTTGTAAATCCCTCGCTACGGGGGGAGTGTAAATCTTGGTGCGATAGTCGGTCTTTACTTTAACTCGTCAAAGCGTACGGCGAGGCTTGACGGATGAACTTCTCTTCTTTCCTTGTTACCTTGGTTAGTGGAGTAGCTATCTTTGAGGGCACTTCTCACGAACTTTCTATAATGTAGAGCTAAACCCGAGAAACCGACTTCGATTAAATTATTGGGTGGTTTCCAATCTGATAGCCTCTATTTTACGAAGTCTGCGAGAAATACCCTCGGCGGATACCACGTACCCCAAGAATGCTACTGAATCTCAACAAAATTGGCACTTGATGAACTTTGCATAGGCGTGTTCTCTCGGAGTTTGTAATATATCCTGGGTGCTGCATGCTCTTTGCTTTACTACTTGAATATCTTTAGGATATCATCGATTGAGATTTATAACGAACTTGTCTAAACTAAAGGTCCAGGGCACGATTCATCGAATCAGCCAAAGAAATTCTTTGGACATTGGTTAAGTAGAATGGCATCACAAAAATTCATAATGCCATATCTAGTTTTGAAGGAAGTGTCTTGAACATCTTCCCCCTACAGCACCTTTAGTAGGAGTGATACCACGATCGTAGATCTATCTTCGAGAGAAGACCTTAGCTCGCGCATATGGTGATCAAATAGATCATCGATTCTTGGCGTGGATATTGATTCCGGATGGTTACTTTGTTGAAACGTCTATAATCGATGCATAAGCGAGAAGGCTCCGTCTTTCTTCTTAAAAAACTTGGAATACGGTGATGTACTGCATATAACGAAGCCTTTACTCCAACAATTCTTCCATTTGCCTTCAATTCTTTTGGACCTGGCTGAGGGTGCCGTCCGATTGTATGGCGCTATAGAGATGAGCTCATTGCCGAGGCGCTCGGTCGAATTCAATCTCTCTATCCGGCGGTAACCCTGGTAGATCCTCGGGAAATACATCAAAGGAGCGTCGTTCTACGGGGACTTCACCTTGGTTGCATTTCAACGGTGCGATTCACATTACATACACGGTACCCACATGCTACAGATATCTTGTTTGCCCTTATTCTGCGATTAAACTTGTAGAAAGTATCTTTCTCTCTCCACAAAAGATCACTTCCGGTTCCCTAGGCTGACTAAACTGGACCTCTTTCCTGTAGCAATCGATTGTAGCGCGATGTTTAGCTAACCAATCCATGCCCAGAATGATGTCAAAGTCATGAATATCGAGTACTATTAGATCAGCCTCGAACTCATGACTTGCTATAGTCACTTTACTTCCCCTGTAGACTCTATTCGCAATACGAATCACCCGTGGAAGATACCACCATACTACACTCGTTGGTTTCACATCTCTATCCCACTTCTATGAACCCCGAGAAATGCGAATGGTGGGTTCTGATCCACCCAATACATGAGCATCGCAGATCACCGAAGAAATGGTACCTCGTGGACCACACTGGGTAGCACGGTCACTACCGGGGTCACCGTATATACGAGCGTACCGACTCGAGGTTCACCTGTGGTGCTCGATGGTCTACTAGGGTCAGTCCTCTGTGGGTATGCCTCTACTCCGTCTCCACCAATTAGGCCTATGAACCAAGAGGCTCCTCCGCCTGGCCCCCCATCGGGGTCCACGACCCCACTCGCTCCGCCCCTCGAGTCAGTAGATATGGGCCTCCACGGACCTCGACGTCATTGCACTTGACACCTCAAAATGGCCCTCCCGGCCGCATTCGAAACACCCAAGCCCCGCTCTCGAAGGTACCATCGAATGTGACGGCCACATCTATCGCATTAATCGGTCGCTCCTCCAACTCGCTGCCTCGACCCCCGCCGATGACCTCGAACGTAACTCCGACTAGCTCCGGGTCTCGACTCGCTGCCGACCGTGACTGATGCCGGGCGCCGACCAATTTAGGCATCCATCGGGGCCTCTCCCCGATGGCCACCGGTCCAGCCTCCTCTTCCGACCGAATTCGTGATTTCGACTCAAGGCGGCCCACCGCACTCGCTTCACTGCGGGTCGCCCACCAACCTATCTCGTATAGATGCAGATGTCACTATGGTTTAATTATGTGGTTAAGATTCGCATAAATATGTTGATCTTCTCTTGTCTGGGCTCTCGCGAAGAAAGGAACTAGGCGTAATCAACTCAAAACTTCTTTGCATTTCGGGATCGAGAGCTCCCGCTTCCAATCTATATAAAACTCTTCAACTTTGGCATCTTTATAGCTTTTAGGAAAAAATCTCTCTCAGAATTCTCTCTTGAACTCCGCTCATACACCCCTCTCGTGCTCGATGCGCCATCCACCGCCCCGCGCGATCTTTAAGTAGGAAGGCAGAATAGAGACCCCTCCGCCCTTCAGACACCCCATCATCCGAAAAATCTCTTCGCTTGCCTCTATCCAAGATAACGCTCTCGGGTCTCCGCTACCATCATACGGCCGCGCTTCTAATTTACGGCGCGCCGCTTCAATCGATGACCCGCGACTCTCGCGCCAAGGGCCGCTACTAGTATTCAGGCGACCGTCTGACCACCGAATATAGTGTCCCGGGTAGGCTCGGGTCGCACCGGACCGCGGATGGCCGTGGGTGTGTAGATCCTTCGCACGCTGGGATGCACTACAACCTGCTCTCTATCCTGGTGGGTGCCTTTGCAGTAGCCGCCTCACGCGCCCTGACGACCTCACGCATACTAAATGTGTACTAGTACACCATCTATAGACAACAACCGTAAATTTCAAGTTCAGCCACTAACTCAATATAATCCGGCATGATAAATCCATGGCTATGTAACTCACAATTTAATGCATATTCATAATATGATGAATTCTAAGTACTATAACTTATGCTTAAGCCTTTATGCAATCACGAAACATAATCCTTTGAAATCCGAAGAACGATGTGCACACGTAATAACCCCCATGCCTCGAGCATAACTAGCACACAATTTGTGCGAATATTTCAAACTCTTCTTAAAACTTTCTTTCTAACCAACGAGAACCCGCTTCACACTTTCAACTTGACTGCACTCCTTCCTAGCGGACAGAAATCTCGTCGGGTAACCCACAGAACCTCCCAAACTGCCTCGCCGACCGACAAGCTACCACGGAAGCCGGCCGTTAAAACCCGCTAAAACCATTCGGGGTGTCCAAGTTTATAAAAATTTTCAATTTTTATCAAATCCACACCTTAATGACCTAAAATCCCAAAAGATAACGATCGGCACGTGGTCAAGTCCAAACACAAAATCAATTAAAAAATAAACTCCCAATATTTTCCAAAATTCAATTACAATCATAAAGGACCCTAGCCTCATCAAAATATAAGCAGCGATCATCCAAACAAAATTTCATCGCAAACTGTTTTTCTCAAACCATGCATGCGTATTTACAAAAGTGAGTATTACAAATATACAATTTCAAAATCTAAATATATATTGTTCAATTACATATCCATCCCATACATAAAGTCTTTACAATTACAGGTCATAAATCGCCCACCTATATAGACAACAAATGATGACGCCTTGTCGCCCGCGAGAACACAAAGGGAAGAGAGCTACAATGAACAAACAAGTTAGTGCAAACTGGGGCGATATATCAAGCATACACTAATACTGACAATTCATCATTTGTTTTAGTACCGTTAAAACCCCTGCGTACTATCCCTTTTTAATTATTTTAACCATCACGGCGTATTTAAAACTAACGCCAACGTGGAAGCTTCACAAGTCATCCCTAACCACTACGCATGGAATTTCTTATCGGTGATTCAACGAGGGCTTAAAGCTATCACCGAGCAACTACACACGGAATTTATTGCATCGTGAATTGTAGTGTTAAAACTCCGGGCAACTACGAGCCGGAATTTATCAGACGCCACGAAAGTGCCAAACCATACAAATAGTCAACTACGCATGAATTTGTCTACATCGCAACGCAGCGCTTTATACTTTCTATGAAACCGAGCAACTACTTGACGGAATTCTTCTCGCGATCGTCGCTGTAGCACTCTTTTTCTTATTGTGAGCACTCATGGACGGAATTTGCGTCGCCACATAACGCTAAACCTCATTATATCTTAAGGAATATACATGGGTTTTTAAAACTCGCATTACAGTGTCAAAAGTTAGTGTCACACAAATCTAACTCGTTTTGAAATTTCTAAAACTCTCTTTTCAAATATTTTTTTTTTCTTAACTACCATATTCAAGTACCAACATCAACCATTTACATAAAATTGAAAATATCTTATGGCGAACCACTGGCCCTTGAATCCGCTGGCCACCCCGGCCAGCTGCCTCACAGGTCGGACGCCGCCCGCGTCTACCGTGACGCCGCCCCGTGCCTTGCTTGCTAAGAAAACCGCCAAATCTTACACATTAATTCATAACTCTATTTAATTCACTATACATGAGCCTCATTTAAAGTCAAATGAACAAATGTTCTTGAGCACTAAAAAGTCCTTAAAAAAAAAAAAAACACTCATATTTTGGCCAACCTTTTTCCAAATAATACTCTATAGACTTTATGACTCCAAAATTATTCAAACGGTCTTCAAAATTTATGAAACCTCCAGATCAGTCCTTTATATGTCCAATGACATCTCTTAAATTTTCAATTTAAAATTCCTTCTAAGGCCTTTCAACCACCTAACACAAGTTATAACATGTTTTGATTCCAAACTCACTGAATCACCTACTATTATCCCTTGATTTCTGGATCTTAACCCATAAATTGGAAATGGTTTCTTCACTCATTTGAAGTTATGGTTCTAAGTTTTCTTCTCCAATTTGAATCACCCAATTGGGATCACCAAAACTCAAGTTATTGTATTTTATATTCAGATTACTCAAATTGGCAGAACAGAATCTGCACATAGCTCCACTTTGACAACCTTCTGGGCACTTTGACTAACAGGCATGCACTTCCTTCAGATAACTTATTCCCCTAGAAGTCTATTTTACCCAGAATTTTGAATCACTCAATTTGGATGGGTGAAACTCCACTTATGGCCAAAATACTACAACCATACCCAAAACAGGGCATAATCAGTTAACTACACGAGCTCACCTTGCAGTCCGTATTTGGGAGCCTTAGAGCTAAATTGCCTTGGTCCCTTCTATACATTTGTATCCCTATCTCTTATGGTCTACCAATTGAATCAATTCATTTGGATGATTATAACTTAATATATGTAAAACCAAGACAGGGGTTTTTACAAATTTTGGAGTTTATAATTTCTTAAAAAACCTAACATTCTCCCTTTTACAACAATTCATCAAACCAACACAATTCATCCAAACCAACTTTCACAACACTTGAATTGGTGATTTGGAAATTCATAAAACCAAACCCTAGGTGAACATGCAAGAACTCTACCTAAGGTCCTCCAATTCTTTATAAAACCACATAAATGTGATGATTCCATGGTTATTTTCTCTCCCAATCAGCTCTTAATCTCATAATCCCAACACCAAAGGTTTCGAAAGATTCTTGCACCCAACCTAGACCAAAGGAGCATCTATCTCTCCATACCAAAAGCTTAAGAATCCAATATACATAAGGATCCTAAGACAAACATACCTTAATCTTTGACTTCTCCTCCTCCTTCTTTCTTCCTCTTCTCTTCTCTTCCTCGTCTTCTTCTCTTCCTCCTTGCTTCCTTTCCTCTCCTACGTGAGCCCTAACTTTGGCACTTCAAATGACTTTGATTTTGTTTTTCCCATTATTATATTATTTAACTTTTCATTAATTGCAATCCAAATCCTCATCTCTTTAATATTTGCACATCAACTCTTGATATTTGTATAATGGCCCATCTCTACTTTGATTAAATTCGTCCTCCATCTTTAATATTTGATATCAACTTGTATTATTTTCTATTTTGGCATACTATCTTCTCAAATTATGCCCTTCTTATATCCTTTTGAATTTACCACTTTACCCCTTGCACTAGTACCCAAATTTTCGTGGTTCCTAATTTTTATCATTAATAACAACTCTCAAAACTATTATAATGGTACTTAGTGCTCGATACGCCTTACAAGCATGTACTGTGTACACCTCTCGGGACGGGGTGTACAAGATGCCTCTATACACTGAGTCCCCTTACCTCAATATACAAACTTATACCTATTCCTAAAATTACAGAGATTACGGAAGGAAGTACAGAAGCACCTATCTCGAGCCGTCCGCTTACCGATATGGGATGTCCCGTCCTCTGGTCCTTGTCTTCGTTTCTGTACCTACACGGATTAAAACCGTGCTAAGCTTTACTACGCTTAGTGGAACATACATGACCTAATTAATAACTATGATCGCCTCAACAAATAGCACTTATCTTATCATTTTCATATAACATACATCATGTGATTTGACATATAACCTTTCATATCATTTATTTCTTATTCTAAAATTTAATATCATTTGACTTTATTATCTTTCTAATGGTCTACATATCCTATTCTGTGCATGTCATATTCATATACATATATTACTTTTATGGTTATATACTATACCATTTGTTATGTTCTATTTTCATGTACTGTTATCATGTACTGTCATCGTGTACTGTTTTCACATAATGTTATAATGTACTGTTCATGTACTAATTTCATGTACTGTATTCATGTACTGTTCATGTACTATTTTCATATATTGTTTTCCTGTTATACTTTTCATATTACTTTCTCTTCATGTACTCGTACTGTTCATATACTTTTTCGTGGTAATCGTAGATTCAAAATTTCCAAATATTGTATTCATGTAATTATTTCATGTACTGTACTTTCATATACTGTCATATTTCATATATCGTCATCTCAGACTTTCTTATATACGCATTATCATATTAACTTCTTCGTGATCATTTTACATTCTTATACATTTCATATCATGTCGGATCGTATAACTTCATGTTACGTAATCCTATCATCACATAGCAAAGTATGCTTCCTTGCATCATATCATATCTTTTTCACCGTCATATTCAAATAATTTGCCTTTATGTTTCATGTATGGCTAAACCTTAGAAGTGGATAAAGAAAACTATAAGGGCCCAAGGCGCCTGTATTTCCACCGGTGCACGAAACAGTTGGTCCTGTGGCGTCCGGGCTAGTTATCATTGTACGAGACAATGACCATCTATAGGCCCCGAAGGCGCTGGTGAATGCACCCAAACGGGGTCAATCGATCAAGATGTTGCAGACTTGTTTTTCCCCATTAGGCGTGCCCATCTATCCCTCTACCAGTTCTAAGCATAAATCCATTTTATTACATTTTTTTATACATATCTCATCTATGAATAACTATTGTTACTATATATATCGGATGAGATATGTCATCATTTATTATTTCAATCAGAATACCTTCTCAATATTTTCTTAGCTTCTATCATTTGTTCTCATATTTCTTTACAATACGATATTCATATTCTTTTCAACATTTAGTTTTGTCTTCGTATCATGTATGTAATCCTATCATATATCATGAATGCATTCAAGTGCAACTCTTGTATTCATATATTCATAAATATCTTTATCTATTCATATCCCTTATATCATTTACATCATATCCTTTGGCGCGATTCTCTATCATGATTTTAGCTATTCATGTACTTCTTTCTATATTTCATCATGTATTGCTTTTACTCTATTCATGTGTTCCCATCATGTTCCATCTATTCGCTATGTACATGACAATCATATATCTATTATCATATGCTCTTTATATTCATATCATGTCATCTTACTTGTGCTAAATATTCTTATATCTTGTTAAACTCTATATATCTTCATGTACTTTATCGACTATCATATCTTATGACATATACCTATATACATTCTTATACTTGTACGCCGTAGATTTTTATCATAATTATTCTATCTCCCGTAGGAGTACAGAACTTAGACTCTTCCTTTGGATACTATGTGTGGTACTTTTCTTATCTATACTCCTTGCTATCAAATCTACATATATTGCTATTTCTTGTTCATATCTACATCCTTTCTTACCATGTATTCCAATTAACTTTAACCAAGTGATTAGTACACTTGGTACAACAATTCAATTTTCAGACAAGATGTGAGCACCAAATGCCATTAAATAGAACATGGTTAGATTCTAGACTCAATGAGCTTTCCATAGAACCCAAGAATACCCATAACGGAGTCCTAATGAAGGAGTTATGCAAGTTGCAAGCCGTGAAGAAAATCAGCACCCATAAAGACCCGCAGCAGCCCACCGCCTTTGTCATTTTCGGGTGTACTATAAGCTCAATATTATATCAATCTATATATGGATAGATTCTATACTCAAAGGGCTTTCCATAGAGTCCAAGAACTATAACGAAGTCCTAACGGTGAGTTATGCAAGCTGCGTCGTGAAGAAAATCGAACTTGCGCACCTCGGCAGTAGTACGCCAGCTAGCCCACCGCCTTTGTCATTTTCGGGTGTACTATAGGCTTAATATTATATCAATCTATATATGGATAGATTCTAGATTCAAATGGATTTCCATAGAGTCCAAGAATACCCATAACGGAGTCTTAACAAAGGAGTTATGCAAGTTGCAAGTCGTGAAGAAAATCAGCAACTTGTAAGACTCGCAACAAGCAGTTACAAATGCCTACTCGTCTTTTTGTCATTTTCAGGTGTACTATAAGCTCAATATTATATCAATCTATATATGGATAGATTTTAGACTCAAAGGGCTTTCCATATAGTTCAAGAATACCCATAACGAAGTCCTAACGAAGGAGTTATGCAAGTTGCAAGCCGTGAAGAAAATCAGCAACTTGCAGCACTTGTAGCTGTAGCAGCAGCCACTGGTTTTTGTCATTTTTGGACTTATTATAAGCTCAATATTGTAGCAAGCTATATATGGATGGATTCTAGACTCAAAGGGCTTTCCATAGAGTCTAAGAACACTCAAATCGGACTTCGGACGAAGAAGTTATGGCCGTCCGAAGTTGTAAACAAAAGCAGAAAAATCTGCTCGGGTGAACAGTACCCATGCCTAGGCGTGCCAGAACATTTTCCCCACTTTTCTGCCTTGCGTTTTTCATTCCGAAAATCCCCAAAACTCACGCTAAAATTCTCTAAACACTTCTTATGGACTATAATCAACTCAAGGGACTTCCTTGATACATATCTTAAACAAATCTCGGGTTTTCCCCAAACCCGAACATGCTCAATTTTAGGGTAGGAGTAGTTTCCCCTCAAAAACCCTAGAAAAGAACATCCATACCTATCTTTACATATCTTCTACCAATTAGGTTTCATTAAACCCAAAATTCATCAAAGAAGGGGGTTAGGGTTAGGTTTATACAAGAATCCATACAACCCAAACATGTATCCATACATTTTAGACAAATTCCATATTTGAATCCATACCACCCAAACATGTATCCATACATTTTAGACATATTCCATACTTGAATCCATACAACCCATACAAAACTTCCCATACCCAAAACCATACAATTCCATACAAAACTAGACTTCCATACCAAAATCATAGAAATCTTACCTTTCTTGGCTCCTCCCTTCTTCCTCTTCCCTCTCTCGCTCTCCTTTCCTTTCACGCTTGTTCTTCCACAATGAGACCAAAGATGAGATATTTTTGCTCTCACCTCCTATTTATAGTTAATTTCTCCTATATTTGCACTTTAGCCTTCCATCACTCAATTATTTGCACTACAATATATGTTAATTCCACTTTGGCCTCTACTCTTCTTAAATTATAACCCTTGGGTCCTAAATTGGTGAATGACCAATTTACTCCCTCTGTCTTTCGGGAGTAAATTCCTGCTTTCTAAATTTTCTTTTTAGCATTATTTTATTCCGGCAAAATATACATTTACTTTTATTTTACCCAAAACAGGTTATAAAACTATCAGGGTATAATTTGGGGTATTACACTCCCACCTAAACTTCAAGATCCGGTCAGTTTTTCTATACCATTCTCGATAGGAAACTCGGTATTGGGTAAAGCTCTATGTGACTTGGGAGCAAGCATCAACTTGATGCCGCTCTCAATGTTTAAAAGGTTGAAGGGTATAGCCGACGACACAAGTTATAACTCATTCGATAGGTCCTCACCAACACTCCACGGAGTGTGATTGAAAACGCCCTAACAAAGTGGATGTTCCTCTTCTCACATTTCATTACTTTAGACACATGGAAGAAGATGATAAGGTACCCATCATACTTGGTAGACCCTTCTTGACTACGGGAAAAGCTCAAATTAACGTGCAAGAAGGTGATCTTAAATTGAGAGTTCAAGGAGATGAGGTCACGTTTCATGTATTCTAAGCTACGAAACATTCGGATGACGAACCCAATGACAATATCTAGGAATGTCATCCCAAGGAGATCATGCAGAGCGACGTGATAAATTGCAAGGATAAGCTCAATGTGACGTATGTAAGACCCGAGAAAATTCCAATTTTCTGAAAAATGGCAAAATCGTAATTTCGGTAAAAATCTTAAATTTTTCTATATCTTGGATGATGAAACGGATTTCACCATTGGAATCGTCTCGCAAAATCTAGCTAACACGTCGACTTCGCCGACTCGAGATAGTCGAATTTGCAATGTGCTTTTCGAGGCAATTGGGCATCGGGTGTCGTAAAACGACATTTGATGTGACAAAAGTCATATATAATATGTACTCATGTGACACATGTTGCACGAGTAGAGAGATAATGGAAACGGACGACCGAGATCGTGCCACGTGTCAAAATCCAAGAGAAGGGACATGGATGACATTATTTAAATTCTTAAAGAGGAAGAAGACAAGATAGCCAATAGTGTTGTCTTCTTCAAATTGAGCCAAAAACGTGGGGAAGAACCAGAAAAGAGCAGAAAGAGTTTTGATGGTTTTAGCATTTCTGGGAGAGAGAAAGTGCACCTTCTCTAGATTTCCTGGCCAATCTGACCGTCTGGATTTCTTCGGAGCAAGAAGGAAAATCGTTCTACGCGACGAGGGCAACGCGTGAGCAATTGCCTCTGAGGCTTCTCAAACAAACCAGAAGTTTTATCCTACTTGAAGTTACACTTTGTTTAAGTGCTTTCTGATGTTTTGGTTGGTTTGAGGCCTTGAACGGCTGTTTGATCGGTCTCAAAACTTGGGACCGAAGTGGGAAAAATTTTTAGGAGCCCATTGGACAGTCCGTGACTGTAGGGGCTGTTTTGGGTGCTTATTTCTTAATTTATGAAATAAATTGTGTGTTGGTGCGCATGAGGCCTAAATGGCCATAAATTCAAACACAAAGTTGAACCGATGTCAGGTGGGTTGGTGAACAAGAACCCGAGGGTTACTGTTCATGTGAATAGTGTTTATGCAATATATTTTGTGGGAAATGTGTTTGGGTTTGAGTAATTCAAATTGAATGCTCGTGCGTTAATTAGCCACGAGCCAATTTTTGTGTAATGGATCGAGAAGCTGTTTAAGAGAACGGCTTGAGTCAGAGTAGAAATTGGAATAAGTTAATACATGATTTTAAGGTGTTAACACAATAACATAATTATATAAAATATAATTGTGTTTATAGGCCATTGGAGATGATATTGTGAATTACTCAAGTGAGCTAATTTGGGGAGTTGGTTGATCAAAGAAATTAATAGGTTAATGCTTGAGGTGTTAACATGAGGTCACAATTATATGGAATATAATCAGGTGTGCATCATTGGAGACAGCTTGTGATTAGCTCAAGTGAGCTAATTTAGGTGATGGTTGATATTGTTGAATTACATGTGGTGTAATTGTAAAATTGATAATATATGCAAGGTTGATATATTGTTGAAAATGGTTGAAATGGCATAATGCATTTACAGGCACCAGTAACCTAGAAATTAGGTGTGAGTGCATGACATGAGTTTTCGAAAAACGAACATGGCGAAAAGGAATTTCACGGTGATGAATTTTCTCCGAGAAGGTTAGGGAGACTGGCCCAACGTATCATTTTGGATGAGGGACCATGACTGCGGGGAAGTTCTCCAACACATTCGCCTCGGAGGGTAGTCCCCTATTTTTTACCGACATTCGGTAGTTTATTTTCAAGAACAACAAGTTTTGTTTTGAAAATGGTATTTTTCTCATACGTGGCTTAGGCAAGTGTGAGGGAGTCGGTGAGGACTTGAGACATGGTTTAGGCATTTAGACATTCAAGTAGGATCACGCATTTACTTGAGTGTGTGTTTAAATTGGAGCATTGCATATGCACTTAGGTGGGGAGTAACCCATTTAGGGTGATTCCACTACTAGGCATTAGCTCAACCTGTCGAGGGAATATATTATTTTAGGTACAGGGAGCGTACGAGGAGACGGCTCATCTTAGAGGCCGATTTTGAAGAAAGTCGGGTTGTGGCTTTGATGGTTTTATAATGTATGATATGGATTAGAATTCTAGAATTTTAATATATGTTTGAAATAAGAGTGAATTACTAACTCTTGAGCTATGGTATATAGTTGATGTATATTTTGATGAGTATTGTTTTGTGGGCCCAAGAGGCTATTTTTACTTATTTTAATTGTATGTGGACCCTATGTGGCCATATTGAACTGTTTGGGACAGGTTTTGTATTTGGGTAGAGCTCCTCGTACAAAGGAGACTCTGCCCGATTTTTGTGAGTGGTGTCGGGTTACCCGGCATCCACGAGTATTCCGTGGGTTGACGGGTTGTCAATGGACACCCCGGGTTTTGGGGCGTCACAACGTAGAAAGAAACCAAGAGAGTTAAGGGTGAGCGCGATATTCCATCCGGCCAGCAAAGGTATTGAGCACTAAGTGGAGTTTTGTTAGCATTTCTAGTATCTTTAGCGACTCATTATTGAGATTCGGGGAAGCTTCTTAGCTAAATTGATATTAAACAAAGCGCTACTTGGGAGGCAACCCAAGAATTTTCAAGTTTTTCATTCATTAGTGTAGCTTTGCATATGTTTGTTTATTTTAGAGATGGAAATTTTCTAGGAGACCGTAACTTATGTGTGTTGTCCTGTTCTTAGGCTCCAAGATCGAAGCGGCGACAGAGAGGTAGCTTGGGAAATCTACTCCAAGGTTGGACAAGGATCAGAACCTCAAAGGGGAGTGCTCTTAAACTTAGAAATGTTTTTACCAAAAAGTTGAGTTACCTTCTCTATAACATGGCAATGTTGCATAAAAACGTCGCGACGTTGAGGAAAAGTGAAATATCAACTCTCTGAACCAACGTCGCAACGTTGGCAACTCAGTTTTGAGCAACTCTCGAGAACGTCGCGACGTTGAAATTTGCATCCTTTGGAACGTCACGACGTTGGATCTCAACGTCACAACATTGGAAGCTTGATCCTCTGGAACATTGTGACATTGAAAATATAACTCTCAAGAACGTCGCAATGGCCCGAACGTCGCGACGTTGCCCTGTTTTTATGAACATGAAAGTTCATATTCTCCCTCTACATAGAAACTGAAACCCTAACTTCCTCTCTCTGGTTTTGAAGGTGCCACAGCCAATCCCCCATCCAACCTCATCCCAACTGATCTTAGCACCTCCCAAAGCCCTAAGCACGTTCCTAGATTCGAAAACCCTAGTGTCCACCTTCATTTGGATATTCGTTGTACGATTAGGTTTTCGAGTAAGATTAGGTCCAGATTCCATTTGCATTGGTGTTTTTGGGTTGCTTGTGTTAGAGAAGGGACCCTATGAATGGTTGGTGACTATAGAAGCCAGAGGATAGAGCCAAGAACTTTGTCTCACGCAGAGCACACTAAGTGTTTGATTTTTAGCCTAAGTGAGATTTAAGTGACTGTACTGGGCACTTCGGTTAAGCTGCATCAAACTAGGTGTAAAGAGGCCTGGGAGGCCAAGTAGAGTGTGATCAAAGCCTGGACGGCCATCCAACCTCGACCCTATCAAGTCCCCAATGTCGAGCAAAAAGCATAAAATAAGCTCAAAAATAAGCCTAGCAAGTGAAGAGCCCGCTCATGATTACGATCATGAGAAATTTGTCAATGCGAGTGCAGCCGAGAAATTCGGCCTAACCTCGGAGAATAGGTCCTCCATCAAGGAAAAGGGGTTTCACCACCCCAATGATTTCTTTCGCAAAAACCATTGCAAATAAGGGATGGAATTTCTTTCGCAAAACCATTGCCAACCTCTGAGGCTAGCTGTCACCATGGTGGTACGAGAGTTCTACGCTAATCTAGCCTCCCACGTATTGAAAAGGGTCCAGTATCGCGTTGGTAGACTCTCAGCAAAGCCCATCAATCGATCTATAACCTTGCGCCTAGCTTAACCTCAGCTCTGCGATAGGCTCCATGAAAACCCTAACTATCCCGAAGTCCTTAGGATGTTGACCAATGGGCAAGGCAAGTGGAAACTGAACAGTGAAGGGCACGTAGTGCACTTCAAGGCCAAACACTTAGCCTACATTCCTAAGGTATGGCACCACTTCATCACATCGCGTCTCATCCCGATGACCAATGTGTGCCAAGTAACAGCCAAGAGGGCCTTGCTCAACTATGTCATCATCCAGGACATCCCATTTGATGTCGATCAAGTTATAGAGGATGCAATCCTCTATAACAGAGATGCGAAGATAAATCTCGAGCACCCCTTCTTCATCTACGGTCTATGCAAGCAAGCCGGGGTGCCTTTAGAGGACAATGAGGCTTGGATACACCCAATCAAGGCAATAATGGTTAAGAAAGACAAACCGGGTGTACCAAGACTAGAGGAAGTGTACAATTCGGGCAATGAGCCCTCAGACGAGGATGAGCTTAGGGCATAACAGTCTAGGTTTAGGATCCCAATAAGTACCCAAGGAGAGGCCGAGCAGTCATCAACCCAACCCCCACCACCTACACCATCCCATGAGGAGGACTCGGTCAGTCCTTTCACCACACTGGAGGACCAAGTACATGACCTAACTGCTTGATTCGATGTGTACTGGGATGAGACCTAAGAGCACCAGGTCTCCGTCAGCCAAGACATGGACAAGCTCAAGGCCGACATGACCATAGTAATGCGCAACCAGGAGACCATTCTACGCAACCAATAGTCCATCCAGGAGCAGCTTGCCCATCTCCTCACCTTTCACATGCCACCTCCACTACCACCGCAGTGATCCGAGTGATCACTGTGGAGTTCCTCCAATTTCACTTGCTATTTTCACATCGGTGACACCGTCCGCAGGGGTATAGGCGGGATCGGTTTGGATTTGGTTTATGTTTTAGTTGGTTTTTCTGTGTTTTGGTTGTTTTAGTTTTTATGTGGTTAGGTTGCTGGTGTCTTTGTTTTATATACAGATTTCATGTGTTTACGTGTTTTAGGTTGTTTTCGCAACTTTGCGTGTTTAGGCGTGTTTTAGGTATTGTGTGTGAGCGGATGTCACACTTACTAATCGAATAGAGAATGAAAAAGGACCCTTAGGTTGTTCCATGATCTGGAATATGTGCTAGAAAGGTTGGGGTGACTTAGTTTGTCACCACTTGTGTGTTTCAAGAAGCCATTTCCCAAGTAGTCTATCGCACACACACATGTGATCTCTAGGGTATACCAAGGTTAAGGACCTTAGTAACAAGAAGTCCACGCGCCTTGAGGGCTTCTAAACACCTAAGTGATGGGACACCTTTGAAAAAAATGATTGTCATCGAGCCCCAAATAAAATTAAAAAAGAAAAGAAAAGAACAAGAACAAGAAAAATATCAAAAAGATGTGTGTGAACAAAATAAGTGGGATTGTCCAATCCTAAATCCTGTGCAGCCTCGAGGGGCCAAAGCCTAATGCCCTCAGCCAACTCGCCAAAGAAAGCCATTGACTTCACCGCCCGCTACATCGACGCAGGATAGACCTTCCTGGCCTAGGCCTCTCCATAGGCTCGCTGAGTATTCGTGGTGAAGTTCAAGGAGAACTAAATGATCGGTGCCCTTAACCAACTGGTGGGGAGTCACCAATGAATCCCCGCTACATGGACACTTAGCTAAAACTTATAGGCACTAGTTTTCTCTATAGTTTAATGTGAATAAAAAGGGTGCGTTCTTATCCTTTCGTGGTTAGAGTCTTTCAGATGGGCGAGTTGACTTAAAGTTTGGGGATACTGGAACCTAGGTATATGTTGGAGATCATGAAACAGCTACACATAGACTTCCGGGGAAAGGTCATTGAAAACTTGGGGGGCTTGAGTTGCTGGGTTAACTTGACCTTGCTTAGCTAAGTTCCATAGAAAGTTACACAACTTTAAGGATCCCTTGATTTTAGACGATAAAGGCTCGAATTGCAAGTTGGTTCATTTTGACTCTCCTTATTGGCATCGTGTATATCACACTCATATCATAGGTGTTTTGGTGTGTCAAGTTTCATGTGTGATTGCGTTATGAGTCTGTTTCTTGCTTGGGGACAAGCAAGAAGCTAAGTATGGGGGTGTGATGAGTGCCCAAAACACTCATCATATACTCGCGTTTTATCACATTTTCGGTTCATTTCATCTAGTAATAAGTGTGTTTATCGTTGTATATCTGATACTCAGTTTCTCGTACATTGCAGGTAAAAAAGGGTGGCATTTGGAGGCTGTGTGGAGATGTGAAAAAGGATATTAGAGGACCCAGCCTCAACGTTGCGACGTTCCAATGTCGCAACGTTCTCATGTCACGACATTGAGGTCATACGACGTGTAACCCTCCATCAGCCAATATTGCGACGTTGTGAGGTAGCTGGGACTCAATCAGCGAGATTTTTTTAGATATAACAAAAAGAACGAGAAAAAAAAGAAGGGGGACGAGATACAAGACGGAGACGACTACATAGGCGTGGATCGAGGGATCTTGTGAACTCCAGTATTTGTATTTTCTTTCATTATCGAACACCTAATGATTAAAAACTCCATGATTATAAAGAACAATATGATGTTCTCGTTTTATTTCTAGGGTTTTGCTATACTCTTATTACATTCGTATGGATTAGTTATTGATTCAGTTTTATTCAGTATATCTAAGGATCTGATATCGACTTGCTCTATGTTCTGTTAATTAACTACATGGTGGTGTTTAGCCAACATCAACATGCTCTTGACAGGGATCTGAGATCGAGAGATAAAAGTTCCCGGGGATCCGGGTAAATTGACACTTAGCCAATCGAAGAGAGGAGATCTGATACTCGGTTTCTCGTGCATTGCAAGTGAAAAAGGGCGGCTTTTGGAGGCTGTGTGGAGATGTGAAAAAGGATATTAAAGGACCCAGCCTCAACGTTGTGACGTTGAGATCGTATGACGCGCAGCCCTTCATCAGCTAATGTTGTGACGTTGCGACGTCGTCGGGACTCAATCAACGAGATTTTTTTAAATATAACAAAAAGAACTAGAAAAACGAGAAGGGGGGACGAGATACGAGACGGAGACGACTACACAAGCGTGGATCAAGAGATCGTGTGCACTCCAGTATTTGTATTTTATTTCGTTCTCAAACACCTAATGATTAACAACTCCATGATTGTAAAGAACAATATGATGTTCTAGTTTTATTTCTAGGGTTTTGCTGTACTCTTGTTACATTCATACGGATTAGTTATTGATTCAGTTTTATTTAGTATATCTATGGATCCGATATCGACTTGCTCTATTTTCTGTTAATTAACTACATGGTGGTGTTTGGCCAACATCAACATGCTCTTGCCGAGGATCTGAGATCGAGAGATAAAGGTTCCCAAGGATCAGGGTAGAGTGACACTTGGCCAATCGGAGAGAAGAGATCTCCCGGTTCTAAGTGTGGCAATTAGGGTTTAATCTTTCAAGCGTCTTGGAGTTAAGGGTTGATTTAGAGATGCAATAAACCCTACTAGTGAAATAGGCAAATATACCTTGAGAGAGGATATCTCGTAGGCACGATCGACCGCCAAATAAGTGAATCATATCATAATCGACCAACAAATTTTACATAGATTATAATCCAGTGAATGTGGCAAGGGGAGGCAAAACCCTAGTCCTCATTAATTGAATTGACAACTCATTTAGGATTAGCTTTTCGTTATATTAGCCATAATTCATTATGATTTGAGATCCAGATAATACTCTAGAGCCGATTCCAGTATTCAACACACTTCTCCTTGTGGGAACGACACTTGACTAGCCACTATATTACGTAAACTCAACGTGTATACTTGCACGTGCGGGCCTACGTTTTACATTAATTTACACACCTATACCCAGCCCGTCATAAGGTGTAAGAATTTTAAATTATTTTCTACAGTTTACATCTATAAGGGTCATTATAGTGGATACATTGACATTGCAGACATGCTTTGACATGCATACTCTTCAGATAAGAAAATGAGAGTTAATATTAACTTTTAAGATGTGCATATGCCAAGTTTTGATGGACTACTTTGGCTTGATCTTGTCAAAGAAAATCTAGCTTGAAAGTGTAAGGTCTTATTCTTCTGTGTTAGAGTTGAATGTTTAGGGATGTCAGAAACATTTGGCATTTTTGTTAAGTTGTTGATCGCTCTTAATTTATTTGGGATTATTATTCGATTTCTTATTTTTTCGCTTATGGCTTGATTTTAGTCCTTGATTATGGCTTTTTTATTTTTTATTTTCTTTAATCCTAGCACCTTAATTATAGTGATTTGTTTCTCAACTTCTATATAAGTTTGTTGTAAGCTTTCTTTGAATCAATGAATTAAGTTTTCCTTCCTCCATTGTTCTACTCATTCTCCTTTTTTGTCTTCTACTACCTTTAAAGTTAACAATTGGTATCAGAGCCCTTCTTCTTGAGGGACCTGCAATCGATCATGGAAGGTGAAGCAAATATTCCAGCAATATCTCCTTCAACATTTGATGGAAATGTACTTATCAAGTGTGGGTAGTAAGAATGGAGACATATCCCAAAGCCTCGATCTGGGAAGCAAAGTGGAAGAAGAGACTGAGAAGTCCCCGCACTTCCCGCAATCCCAAACATGGCTTAGATGAAGGTACATAAAGAAAGGAAGACAAGAAAATCAAAGTCAAAAGCCTGTCTATTTGTAGCAGTCACTCCCACCATTTTCACACGGATCATGTCTCTAAAGTCAGCTAAGGAGATATGGGATTACCTAAAAATTGAGTATGTTGGAGATGAGATAATCAAAGGTATGTATATTTTAAACTTGGTAAGGGAATTTGAACTACAAAGAATGAAGAAGTCTAAATCAATTAACAAATACATTGACAGACTTCTTGGATTTGAATTCACAGATTCAATATGAAGCAACCATCATTGCCCTTTAAAATACTCACAATGACCAGATCCATACATACACTTCTCTACCATATCATAAGGCTTTGCAAGCACAAGAGCAAAGGAAACTCATGAGAGAAGGTAAAACAATGGAAGGAGCACAGACAGCTAAGCATCAAGAAACCACTAAGAATAAATGGAATAACAAAGGCAATGGAACACATGCACGATCAATAATTGGAAAAGGGAAAAATGATGGCCAAAAGAAGTCATATCCACCTTGTCAGTATTGCAACAAGAAGGGTCATCCACTTTTCAAGTGTCGAGGAGACAGACACGTGCTCCACATGCAATCAAATGGGACATGAAGCAATTATCTGCAAAGACAAAAGGCAGCAGCAGTATGATGAGGAGGCTAAGACAACATATCAAGAAAAAGAGGATCACATATTTGTCGCCACCTACTTCTCCAAAGATGGAATCTCGTGGAAAGATGGTTTATCGACGCTGGTCGTACTAAATCCACGTGACCTACAATAAGGAGTTATTCACACAATTAGGTGAAGCTAGCTCATCAAAGGTTCAAATGGGAGATAGAAACATATTGCGGTAAAGGGCAAAGGTATTATTGCTATCTCAACTTGTTCAGGCAAAAAGTTTATTTCAGATGTGTTATTTGTCCCTAAAATTGATCAAAACCTGTTGAGTGTTGGTCAATTAATTGAAAAGGGCATTAGAGTGGTGTTTGAGGATAGAAGCTGTTTGATAAAAGATGCAAAGGGTAAAGACATTTTCAAAGTTAGAATGAAAGGAAAGAGCTTTGCTCTTTATCCTTTGATGGAGGAGCAAATAGCTTTTCCATAAAATGGAAATGTCACTAACCTATGGCACAAAAGATTGGGACACTATCACTATCAAGGGTTGCTGCAAATGAAGTCCAAGGAGATGGTGAATGGGTTACCAGAACTAGCATCTCATGTACCCTAGTTTAAGCCTTGTAAAATTGGGAAGTTTACTAGAAATCTTTTTCATAAAGCAACATGGAGAGCTACTAGGAAGTTGCAGCTGGTTCATATAGACATTTTAGCCCATAGAGGACACCTTCACTAAATGGTAGCCTTTATTATGCCATTTTTATTGATGATCTAACCCAAATGTGTTGGATTTATTTTTTAAAGCACAAGTCAGAAGTGGCACAAGTTTTCTAGAAGTTCAAAGCAAAGGTGGAGAATGAAAGTCAATGTAAAATTTAGATGCTAAGATCTGACAATTACAAGGAGTACACTTCAAAGGCCTTTAACCACTTTCATGAAAAGGCAGGCATTCATCATCAGCTAACTACTCCATATACTCCACACTAAAATGGAGTGAGTGAGAGGAGGAACAAATACATCATGGAGATGACTAGATGTATGCTGCATGAAAAGATTTTGTCTAAGAAATTATGGGCAGAAGCAACAAACACAACAGTGTTCCTGCAAAATAGGTTTCCTTCAAGTGCAATAGGGTTCTAGGCACCTTTTGAAGCTTGGTATGGAAATAAACCCTCTCTAAATTTTCTTAAAGTCTTTGGTTGCCTTTGTTTCACTCATGTTCCTCAGATTAAAAGAGATAAATTAGATGAAAGAGCTTTGCCCGAAATCTTCATTGGGTATAGCTTAGCCTCTAAGGCTTACAAAATCTACCAACCTCAAAATGGCAAGATTGTTGTAAGTAGAGACATCTACTTTATTGAAGATGAGGAATGGATTTGGGATGATCAAGGGCAAAAGATGAAAAGACAAAGACTCAAGTCAAATTTACGTATTAGTTTTTCTAAGATGGCGAAAGTTGTTCTAATTGATGATTGACATGTTAGAGGGACGAGGCCACTTGTAGATGTTTATCAAAGATGTAATGTGGTTATATGTGAACCTACCAGCTTTGAGGAAGCAAATAAAAGTCAAAATTTGCAAGCTAATGAAGGAGGAGCTTATTATGATAGGATCAAAACATGGGAACTAGTAGACATATCTCAAAATAGAAAAGTAATTGGTTTCAAATGGGTCTACAAAACTAAATTGAATGCAGATGGCATCGTCAACAAGTATAAAGCCAAGTTGGTGGTGAAAGGCTTTGCAAAGATCCCAGATGCTGGGATTACCTAACACCTTGCAATCTTAGTGATCAGATTAGATGTAATCGCACTCTACTTGCATTTGCAAACATCGTATGAAATCTGAGAGTATATCGCCTTGAGGCCAAGCTCTGCATTCCCTAATGGTTCAGAAGAGGATATTTATGTAGATCAACCTAAGGGTTTGTAAAATAAGGTGAAGAGGACAATGTTTATCTATTGAGAAAAGGGCAACCCTATGGCCTAAAGTAGGCTCCCAAAGCCTGGTACAACAAGATTTGATGAGCATCTCAAGGGTTTGGGGTTCTGCAAAAGTCTCTCTTAATCAACTTTATTTGTTAAAATAATAGGATTTGATATTCTCATTGTTTCGTTGTATGTAGATGATCTCCTTGTGACAGGGAATAAAGTCAGCCTAGTGCAGCAGTTTAAGTACGAAATAATGGAGGTTTTTGACATGACAGGCCTAGGATTGATGTCCTACTTCCTTGGAATGGAAATTCAGAAAAATGACTATGAAGTGTTTATTTGCCAAAAGAAGTATGCTAAAGAGATCCTAAAGAAATTCAAGCTTGAAGAATGTAAAGGTATGAGCACTCCTATGAATTCAAAGGAGAAGCCTAACAAGGAAGATGGGGTAGAGAAAGTTGATGAAGCTCATTTTAGAAGTCTGGTTGGTTGCCTCATTTTAGAAGTCTGAATTCAGTAAGTATTATGTCAAGATTTATGCATTGTGCAAGTGAATTACACTTAAAGGCAAGAAAGGGAAAGTTTCAGATATGTTAAGCAAACTTAAGGATTTTGGTGTTAAGTTTGTCCCGTCTAAAGAATTCAAGCACGCTTTCTCAAATAGTGATTGGGTTCACGATGACATGAAGAAAGCACCTGTGTCACTGCTTCGTTTCGATCAAGTGCTTTCGCCGAGTTCAAAAGCAAGAAATTGTGCCTACCCACTGGCTGAGGGTGAGTCTATTGCTGCCATGCACGCGACACCCGCCTGCGGGCTAAGAAAATCCTAGTTGATATCAACTTGAAACAAAATGAAAGCACTAAGATCTTTGTTAACAATCAAGCTGTCATTGCCATCTCAAACAATCCAATATTTCATGGGAAGACAAAGTACTTCAATATCAAGTTGTTCTTCCTAAGAGAAGTGCAAAAGAATGAGGATGTTGTTCTGGTATGTTACCATAGACAAGTTTAGGAGTTTATACAATTTGGGACTCTATTATTAGCTGTATATATTATCTTACCATGTATAAATGCTAAAGATTAGGAATCTGTTAGTTACCATGTATAGATGCTAAAGACTAGATAATTTGGGAGACTATATGTATGGCAAATACTAACGGAATCAAGGAAGGAACTTTTCCAAAATCTCTCTTCATTATTTTTCTGTTATCTAGTATTTTGACATGGTATCAGAGCCTAAGTTCTTGATTTCTGGTATGTTAGAATAATTTTTTCTCTTGCCTTTGTGGGTTTCTCGTCATGACTCGGTTCCATCTGGGTGAACCCGACGTGAATTTCGTGGGCAGTTCACTTGTCTTCATCATCCGTGCTTGGTTCTTGCTATTATTTCCAGCCTCTTTTCTATTGTGGTCAAATTTATAATTTTCGTGCTGCTCCCCGGCTTATGTCTTTTCTAATTTTCTATAACATATTGTTTTTCCGTGGGTGTTTGTTTCAGGAAGTTTTTTTTCTCACGATGCAAGCTACAATTTTCTGGTGGGATATTCTTTATCTCTGGGTCGCATCATGTCATCGGATAAGTTGGAATCATTCCCTATTTGGTTTACTAGTAAAAATTATTCGGCTTAGGAGTTCCAATTTAAATTATTTGTCAAAGGAAAAGAATTGTGAGGTCATATTGATGGGAGTGTTCCCGCATCTCAAGGTGTCGAGGCTTTGTCTAAGTGGGAAATTCATGATGCTCGGGTTATGACTTGGCTCCTTAGCTCGGTCGAGTCTCACCTTGTTCTCAATTTGAGGCCTTATAAAACTGCCATTATGTGAATTTATCTTAACACGCTTACAATCAAGACAACTCCGCTAAACGATTTCATTCAGAGTGTGAGATGGCTAATTTCACACAAGGCATTTCTTATCGAGGAATATTTTCCTGGGTTTTCAAACTCTCGTTCTCGTGTAATCATAAAGTTTCTTCTAAGCCATGGTATTTTGACTTCGAAGCCTCTAACCATATGACTAATATTGTTGTTCCTCTTTCCAATATAAGAAATTATGATGGAAATCTGAAAATTAACACAACTGATGGCAGCCCTCAGCCTATCAATGCTGTTGGTGATCTTTCCTCTTCCTTAACTGATGTTTTTATGGCTCCTGACCTCTCCACAAATCTTATTTCTGTTGGTCAATTGGTTGATAACAATTGTAATGTCCATTTCTCCCGCTCGTCAGGTTAAAGTGTGATCAAGTGTTGGGGTATGTGTATGACGCGAAGGCCTCTAAAGTGACGACTCTTTCTTCTTCATGTTTCTCCTTCCACTTTTATTCCTAGTTTTCCTTTACTTTCATTTGTATGTAATGTTGTTGGTTCTGGCAATAGGATGTAGCATAGACGTTTAAGCCTCCCAAACTCTGATGTCCTTCGTAATTTGTTTAATTCTGGATTATTGGGAAATAAAACATGTTCTTCTATTGATCTTTCTTTTGATTGTACATCATGCAAACTTGGCAAAAGTAAAGCTCTACCTTTTTCCTCATCATGCATCTCGTGCCTCACAATGTTTTAAGCTTATCCATAGTGATGTTTGGGGGATTGCATCTGTTGTTTCTCATGCGCATTACAAGTACTTTGTTACTTTCATTGATGACTTTAGTCGCTTTACTTGGGTTTACTTCCTCCAAGCTAAGGGTGAAGTTTTTTCAAATTTTCAGCGCTTTCTTGCACTCCTTGAGACTCAATTCTCTGTCTCATCAAGGTCTTGTGCTCTGATTCTGGTGGCGAATACATGTCTAATGAGTTTCAGGTTTTTCTTCAAAGCAAAGGGATCATCTCTCAGCATTCTTGTCCTTCGACACCACAACAAAATGGTGTTGCTGAGAGAAAAAATCGCCACCTTCTTAATGTCGTAAGAACTATTTTACTTGAATCATCTATTCCTCCTCGTTTTTGGTGTGAAGCTCTTTCTACTGCAGTTCATTTGATCAATCGCTTACCCTCTCAAAATCATGTTTCTCCTTTCTCTAAGTTGTTTGGTCATTCTCCTTTATATTCCAATCTTCATACATTCGTTGTGTTTTGGTTTCTCAGGCATCTCCCTCATGAACGACATAAACTTACTACTCACCAAGGCGTGTTTTTCTTGGTTATGCTATCCCTCACAAGGGTTTTGTTTGTTATGATCCCCATGCTTCTCGTATACGGGTTTCCCAGAATGTGATCTTCTTTGAAAATCAATATTTCTTTCCATCTCATGTTCAATCACACCAGACTGTGACTTTATGCCTATTTTTTTTTAATCTCTAACAATTATGGAACGGTTCAAACCTGGTTTTGTGTATGAGAGACGTAATCGACATGAGTCTGGTTCCACTTCCTTTGTGCCTCCTTCCGATCTTAACTTAGTGCCTAATCCTCAAGCCTCCCGCCCACCACTCTTCGTCTGGCCTACTGGTCTCGACCCCTAATTGGTATGGTTTCTTCTCTCCCGTCTCTTGCCGCTACTTTATCCACTATTTCCATTCCCTCAAGTACAAACAGCCATGGAATATGAGTGTTGGCAAATTGCAATGAAAGCAGAACTTCAAGCACTTGAGGAGAATCACATTTGGGATATTGTTCCTTGTCCTCCTACAGTCAAACCTATTGGGAGTAAATGGGTTTTTTTTTTGTAAAACTTCGTTTTAATGGCTCTTTGGATTGGTACAAAGCTTGCCTTGTAGCTCTGGGTAACAAGCAGAAATATGAGGTTGATTATGAGGAGACATTTGCCCCTGTTGTTAAATGAGACCACTAGACAAACCATATCTTAGCTACTTGTTGCTCACGCTTCATGGAGACTACATCAAACGATGTGAAGAATGCCTTTCTTCATGGTGACTTCCAAGAGTGAGATTTACATGAAGCTTCCCTCAGATGACTACTTCTTCCCTCATGATGTTTGTAAGCTCAGTTTATAAAGGCTCAAGTACAAGCGCCCCTGCGTTTGGTTTGAGAAGTTTCAAGAAGATACCCTTTCCTTCCACTTACAATCGCCAATATGATTCTTCGCTCTTCCTTCACACATCTACATTAGGTATAGTTATTCTCTTGGTTTATGTGGATGATATTATCATTACTGGCACTGACTGTTGTTTGATTACTAAGCTTCAACAGCTATTACATGCAACTTTCCATATGAAAGATCTTGGCCAGCTCACATACTTCTTAGGATTGGGAAGTTCGGGCTTATCGATCCTATGGCCTTTTCGTGAACCAAAGATAAGTATATTCAAGATCTATCACTTTACCGGCTCACGACACTTCTTCACATACTCCTATGGAAGTAAATGTCAAATTACTGTGAGTTGATAAAGGGGACTCTCGATGAACCTACTCTATCGACGCTTGGTTGGGAGTCTTATCTACTTGACACTACAATTCGACCGACATCTCTTATGTTATTCATCGTCAATCACTCGATACCTATTCCTGATTCCATCTTTGCATCGCTAGCTTGTCGCGATCATTCGCTATCTCTCGAGGATCACCTACTCGTGGTTGTTATTCCCTATCGACACCTCTCTTCAACCTCTCGTCTATAGTGATGCCGCCGATCGGGCCCTGCGTCCTGATACACCGATCTACTACAGTCAGTGCATGTTTTTAGGTGATGCATTACTTTGAGATGTAAGAAACAAGATCGTGTTTCTAAATCCTCTACCGAGGTCAGTATTGTGTCATGTCGACGCTTGTTCCTAAATTGTATGGCTACGTGGCTCCCTCGAGGAGCTCGGGTTTCTTAGACTACTTCTTCACCCTCTTCATGTTGATAAATACTAGTGCTATTCAGATTGCCACCAATCCCGTTTTCCATGAACGCACCAAGCACATTGAAGTTGATTGTCATTCTATTCGAGACACTTTGGAAAGTCGGGTGATATCTCTTCCTCATATCTTTTATGATCTCCACGTGGCTGATGTCTTCACCAAAGCTCTAACTCGACAGCGACATCAATTTCTTGTTGGCAAATTGTTGTTTACTGACTTACCAGCATCAATTTGAGGGGGGATGTTACCATATACAATTTTAGGAGTTTATGCAATTTGGGACTCTATTATTAGCTATATATATTATCTTACCATGTATAAATGCTAAAGATTAGGAATCTGTTAGTTATCATGTATAGATGCTAAAGATTAGGAATCTGTTGGTTACCATGTATAGATGCTAAAGACTAGATAATTTAGGAGACTATATGTATGGTAGATACTGAAGGAATCAAGGAAAGAACTTTTCCAAAATCTCTCTCGTATTTTTCTGTTATCTAGTATTTTGACATGGTACACTACAAATCTAAAGATCAGATTGCAGACATGTTCACCAAACCTTTGCCAACAAGTAGATTCAATGATTTTAAGGGCAAACTTGGTGTTTGCAGCTCTAAACAAGGAGGAGTGTTCGAATTAAATGTTTAGGGCTGCTATCAGCATTTGATATTTTTGTTAAGTTGTTGATCAGTTCTTAATTTGTGGGATTAGTATTTGATTTCCTATTTTCAGTTATGGCTTGATTTTAGGTCCTTGATTATGGCTTTTTTATTTTTCTTACTTTCTTAATCATAAATAACTTTAATTTCAGTGATTTTGTTTCGATTCTATCTTAAGTTTGCAAGAAGCTTTGAATCAATGAATTAAGTTTTCCTTCCTCCATTGTTCTTCTCATTCTCCTTTTTTGTCTTCTACTACCTTTAAAGTTAACACTCTGCACAGCTGAGGGCTTCAAAGTCAAAGCCCCTTGCACTATCTTGGCTCTTGAAGATGAATTCATGATTGGTGAACAGAACTTGCTCTTCCAAACTTGATACTCAAACTAATGCACAAACTTGATTGCTTTGTCATTTTCTCAACTAGAATTTACAGAAGATTCCCACAGGACAGAGACTTGATGATTAAAGAATAGCACCACTTAGTCTGACTGTCCTTACAGACTTCAACCTCTAGGAAATTGTAAAAAGATATTTAGCATGTGTAGAGGCAAGTAATTCACTGGTTCTCTGTGGAAAAGATTCAAATGTTGATTCTTCTTTACTGGTTATAATTATGGAAGTTCAGTTTAAGAAAAAGAAAATTTCTTTTTGAGCAAACACCTTTTGTACGTTTAAAGAAAATTACATCAGAAGTGGCCATAGGCCTTATTAGAAGCAAAATCCAGTGACCTACACTTAGAAACTTAGCAGTCCAAAGAAAGCAACAAAAGGTTGGGATGACTGCTGCTTATTTTCACACTATATAAAAGTATCAGAGAGGTGAAGATATGCTCAAGGACCTCACATAGACACCTTCCTAAAGTACTACTCAAGCTGCAGAAGCTTGAAGGGCCCTCTGTCCAATAAACTGAAGAACCGCCACAAGCTTCTCATGAGGAGGTTGAAGCTCTTTCACCAGTTACCTCTGTCAAAGCTGTCACCCAAGAGCATACCAGTGGAAACTTTCTGGGTCAATGAACTTTACACCAAGGACTTCTTGAGCTTTGTGGGCACCAAATAATGAACAAAGCACAATGTCTAGGATTCCCATATTCTCACCATCAATATGATGAGTTTTCCCTTGAAAGAGATCCTTCAATCCCTCTTCCAACAACTTCAGTTTCTCAAACACTACCTTGATTGCTTTCTCTTGTGCTTCCCCCTCACTTCTGGCTACTAAGAGCAGGTTCTCAAACAGCTGCATTCATAATCATTAGTCCTTTTAAGTTGTATCAGCCTAAAAACTTATGTTTCTATATGCAGATTGTCCGTCATAGTTTTTCTATACATTCAATCTTGCAGGTAAGACAACCACCAATATTAAATCACATGCAAGAAAATGATATAGATTAGAATCAATTTTAAGAACTCCTCATTCTATAATTAGAGGATGGTAAGTCATGCAATATAGTTACAATATATTCTATAATGGGCATGCATGATTGCAGATATAGGCTACTATTTTCTCACCTATTTCTAGACAAAGCTTGTCCAGAAGCGAACTTTTGCCCTTTTATAGGGATCCTGAGGCAGAAGTGGAGGACCATTCTTCCAGGTTTCATCAATATATTCAAGGATGACTAATGACTCACAAATAGGTTTTCCATTGTGGATGAGTACAGGAACCTTCTTGTGGACAGGATTATACTGGAGGAGCAGCTGCCTTTTGTTCACCAAATCTTCTTCCACAAACTCATAGGGTATGCCCTTTATTTTGAGGGCTATTTCTACCCTCTTAACATAAGAGATAGCCCACATGCCTTGTAACTTCACATTGTTTTCCTTGGCCATCTTCGTATGTCCTCGGTTTTTTTCTTGGACCTTGAGCTTATTCTTCTGAATGTTGAACTTATAAAGAGTTCTAGCATATCACTTAACTTGTTTATCAAGCTTTTAACTTGTTTATCAAGCTTCCAAGAAGTCACCTAACTTTAAATCTAAAGAATTCACACCTGACCATTTCTTCAGCCTTTTAATAAAAATATATGGGAATGCATACTTACTCCTTTTATATGGTAAAAAATAAATGCATATGTTATGGATTTCCTATTAAAAAGAATTAGCTCGTATATCATGTAATGACCTGAATTTCTTGTTGCCTAAGGAAGCTGAAATGAATCATATTTAAACTGTTTTCTGTTTAATGGCTTTGAAGTGATTTCATGGTTAGTAACTTTCACTGATCCATCTGAGCTTGGTTGTAGCTCAAATGATGCCAGGACTCATTTCATTGTGGGATTTAGTTTACTAGAAATCACAGCTAGAGGGTATTCTCAGGGAGCGGTACTCTGCAAGTTCAGGTCACTAGTACAGAAACTGGTAGTGTTGGCACCATGGACCTCATTGTGTGCAATGTCTATGAAATTGTTAAAAGGTTATTAACATAAATTGAAGGAATCTTCATGGGAGGTTAAGTTGTCACCATCTTCAACTCTCAAATTGAACATGAGAGTTGAGATGAGGACTCTTGGTTATGAACTGTCTCCACTGGAAATGATTCAGAGACACACTTCTTTTACTGATTTTAATTAGTGAAGTTGAATCAAATCAAGGAGACATGGAGGCAAAATAGCTCTCTGTCTATTAAGCTCATGAACAGCCAACAGCAGAGCATCTTTCAGCAGGCAGCTCGTATTGTTTTCTATGCTTCCAAGCGTTAGAAGACAATTTTAGTTTCCAAGGAAAATCTAAGTAGAAGATGCAGCTCCTCATCTTTAGCATAGCAAATGGGGTTGAAACTAAAACCCATTGCAATATTTATTGGAAGTTCATCTCATGGTTAAATTGCTACTTATCTCCTTGGAGCCTTGTTCAGGCTTGACTCATGTATATAATAAAGACTTCCTTGTTGGGCATGCATTTGTTTAACCACAAATCAGAGAACAGCCTTCACAGGGTTAGGATTCAATAGGTTCTACTAGAACAAAAATGTTGTGTAACCATATACTAGCAGAAGTCATTAATATGCATATAAAGGCCATTTACTAAAAGGTCATTGATATGCATATAAAGAATGTGCTTAGGGAATTAGGCTGACCTTTTATATTTTAATTCGGTTAGCATCCTTATATGTTTATTAAGTATCCCTACTGCATAAAAGATGTAGTGACTAACTCTTCTTCTGGTTTATCTGGTGTTGTCATCAAGAAAAAGAAAAAATTTGCTTTCCTGGCAAATATATTGAAAGAAAATTCAGAAGAATCAAAGATCCAGTAAACTAAAACAAGGCCATCAGCCCATCTAAACAGTGTTTTGGCTCTAACTATCAATTATTCCTTACAAGTGGCCAGAAATATAAAGGCGAACCCGTCAAAGGACATTGACAGACACACCATATCAAGCTATAAACTCTAACTTCACATGATCAGTCAAGGGAATTTCCCCTAAGAGACTGAATGAATGACACCATCTTGTCATGAGGAGGAAGAGTCTCCTTCACCACTGGTAATTCATTCATAGCTGTCACCCAAGAGTGTATCAGTGGATGCCTTTCAGGATCAATGATCTTCATAGCAAGGGCTTCTTCTCCAACTTTGTGGGAGCCGAAAAGCGAACACAACACAATGTCCAGGAAACCAAGATTCTCGCCTTCAAAATGAGGAGTGCCATTGGGAAAGAACCCCTCTGTGCCCTCTTCAAAAACAGTCAGTTTCTCAAACACATCTTTCATGGCTTTCTCATGCGCTTCCCCACTGCTTTTTGTTGCTGAGCGCAATGAATCAAGAAACTGCATTTATAATTAACTAACAGTATAATTAGTCTTTGCATATCAATCTTGTTTGATCAATATGATCTTAAATAATTCAAAAAGGTTGGTAAGTTAGAACCCAACACAGTTGCTAGCAAGCAAGGCATACAGATTGTCCCACCTGTTGCTGGAGAAAGTCAGCCCAGAAGCGAACTTTAGCCCTTTCAAAGGGATCCTCAGGGAGAATTTTAGGACCATTCTTCCAGGTTTCATTAATATATTCAAGGATGATCAGTGATTCAGCAATGGGATTTCCATTGTGGACAAGAACAGGAACTTTCTTGTGGACAGGATTGTACTGGAGTAGGAACTGGCTTTTGTTTCTCAGATCTTCTTCTACATACTCATAAGGTATCCCTTTAATTTTGAGGGCAATTTTCACCCTCCTGACAAAAGGGCTAGCCCACATTCCATATAAGGTCACTTTGTTTTCCTCACCCATCTCCTTCTTTCTCAGTTTTTGATTTATATGAAGTGGTAACATCTCTCTCAACTTGCCGGTCAGAAAGAAAAAAACAGACAGAAACATAACAATAGTTATGGAATAGAAAATTCTCTTTCATGGCCGGCTTGGAGTTGGAGGGGGATCTGCCGTCTGCTACTGCCCGCTGCTTGCCAATAGCATACAAACAACTTGGGTTCAGAAATCCAAGGCGAACAATTATGATATATATATATATATATATATATATATATATATATATATATATATATATATATTTATACACCAAACCTTTATGACTGATTAATGAGTAGTATCGATTATGTCGGTACTTGGTTCGTCTGTCCTCCGGGTCATTAGCAGTACAATGTAAACCTGCAAAAGAAAGAGGGTCCAGCGGCGGTGTGCTAACCGCTTTTCCGATGCTTAAGTAAGCAAAAAGGGATTGAGAAGAAGGGGAAAGAAGTTCCACAATTAAGATTGCCTATCTTTCCCTCATTAGGGAGTTCTTATTTTATACTCGAATTTGTCTTTGATTTTAGGAAAGATAATCTCGTGGTTTTGGTGATAAGATCTGTCTTTCCTTATCAAAGACCAATTCTCTTTGATTTTTGGAAGAATAATCTCATAATTTTGGAAATAAACTTTCTCCTTATCGAAGACCAATTCTCCCTTGTTAAGGGTTGATGTTTTTAAGGCGTATTAGATTCGGATGCTAAGAGATCCGTACATAAACATCCTATACGCAATTTCCTCCTTAACATATTTATTTTTGCCTAACTACCCATACGCGGTAGAACGGCCGACTGGATCTGTGGACCCTGCATCGGTTCTGTGGATTCAAAATTATCCGGCCTGCCCCGTGTGGTTTTAACATAATAGGTCATTGGGTCGCTTATGTGGCTGGCTGTGCAGTGGGTCTACGCTGGCAAGCAAACATTGGACTAGCGTGTCCTGGGCCCAAAGGTCACCAGACTCACAATGCCCACTCTTTTCTTCGACTCAGAGGGCTACGATCTTCTACGAGGAGAAATACTATGTTTCGGGACCTCTAGTATGGAGAATTGTAGGCCATTAATGCGCATATGTTCCACGACAATGACATGTGTGATGTCTTAATGGTGTATTTAATGCGTCTCCTAAGGTTCCACCTCTATTTATACGAGGTCGAACTAAGTTTATGAAGGCTAATGGATTCTCTTCCACACACAAAGCCTCTCTTCTGTATTGTGATTGCCTCACCTCGCCCGTAGGGGCCTTGAAGGGTAAAGAGGTTATGGAGGGAGGCGTTTAGAGGTCTCTATGGCTATTTATCGTTAATGAATATTGTGTGTTTGAAGATGATGTATGTGTTGACCCATCAGGTGTCTTGGATAAGAGGCCTAACTATGCCAACATCACATTTTCAAGGTTCTTTGTTGGGCCTTGCACAAGTCGGCCTGAGGTCATTGACTAGGGGCCTGATTACGCTGCTGACCTCTTTCAGGTTCTACGTACCGCCAGGTGCCCTTGTGCCGGCACCCTCTCGATGTGCAAATGTCAAGGTGTAAGGTCGAGATAAGGAGAGAGCCTGAGCCAAGCTGTCACTCTCTTCTTTTTCTTATACTTTTTCCTTTTCCTTTTCTTCTTCCTTTCACCTCTTCCTTTTCTTCTTCCTTTTACCTCTTCTTTTGTTTTTTGGTAATTAGCTTGTCTTAGTTACTTAGACATCTTTGTAATGGATCTATCTAGATTGCTTGGATTTGTTTGTCTTTGTTTTATGTAACTACTGGCGCAAGTTGGTGTATTTTAATAAGATTTGGTTTTCACATACTCAGACGTCGAGCTTCTATTTTCACTCTTTTATATGCCAAGCACGAGCCCCATGATCCGAAATCTTCTAAGAAGCCTTTATTGGCTTTTTAGGGATGGGCTTTAGTTTTTCCCGACTGGAGCCGTCTCCGTATAGTTAATGCACCTCGGGCAATTTCTAAAGGCAAACCTGGGGCCCAACAAACAAAAACAACTCTAGGGCACATGTGGTCGAGGGCCTCAGGGCTCCCATAGATCCAAAGGGCCAGGTGTTTAACACCAATGAGCTTATTTGTTTTCTAGGTGCCCTAGCAGATGAAACGCCTTGTGAATACCAAGCGTAGGAGGAGAGGAGCACGTCTCCCGATATTGTGGTTAACTCACACAGATGCATCACTGAGCCACGCCGTCTCATATGGGATAAAGAAGCACTTTCTTTGTCGCTAGAAACCGCCTGTTGATTATTTGAGCGTTTACTATCCTCCCCGAAGATTTCGTGAAGGTGCCGCTAAAGAATTCGCACTACTTTCAATCTTTGCAGTTTTTTTCATTTGTAAGGGTTGTTTTGAATGAGCGTTTTTCAGCCGCCGTTAAGGTCCTGGCGATGGAACTGTACATAGTGTTTTGGGACATACCCATTCCTAGGTGTGTCTCAACAGTTCTTGGGAAGCTTCTCAATCTAGGGTGTTAGTCATGCTTATCGTTTTGCCAAGAGATCCTTGAGTTGATCCTCGTTCTTTGTTTACCTGTAGAATGATGAGAGGTCAAGTTGTGCACAGGGGGTCCAGTTGGGAGTCGCCACTAGGAGCAGTCTTGTGTCTTCTATGTCCATGGAGGAACCGAGGTCTTTTCGTCGAGTCCCTGATGGCATTAGTTTAGAATTTTCTAACCCAGTTAGCTTCGTTTATCAGGATGTGCAAATAACGCCATCTACTTTACCCAGAGAGCAATTTCACATACTGATCTCGCTTTGCGGGGCTATCAGAAGTAGCTCTACACATCACCCGGCTCCTCTCGCTTTATTCATCCAAATGTTTTTGATTTTAATGGGAAGTGTGGTGGTTCTTAACTTTCTACCAACCTAATATTTCACGGTAGAGATATGTTTTGTCTATATGTCGAAGTTAGGGACCGATGGCCAACTGTCCATGTCGACTCACGCCCCTGCCTACACCAGAACCCGGGTTCTCGACTTCTAAGACAAAGTAAGGGGGTTGTTCTAGTTAGGGGTTCGTGGTACGAGATGCCCGGCTCCTCGGGGCTTCTGTTCAATGTGAATCAATCTCTTATATTTCCAGGTTGGTCTGAGTTCGATTGCAGTTCATGTCCTACGAGATGATTCATGTTTTGACATACATTGCTTTTCCTAGTGCTATTCATGGAAGCGTAGGCGAGGTCGACTGGTCAACTAGATAGAGAAGGCTGGCCTGGAGAACATCAGGCGACTACAAGAGATAACAGAGGAGGGGCACAATCATGAGCTTCTATTGACAGTGAGGAACTTGCGAGAGTTGGCCGCTTATGACTTTCCTTACATCATCCCTGTCGTTCCTCGCTTGTTACCCGCAAAGCTCATTGAGGGAGAGCACTTCATTCTCGTCGACCTTTGCAAGTCTTGCTCGGGTAGCTTTTCTAAGGCAGTTGTCACCCAAGAAGATCCAACAGAGGCTACCACAGGGGCCTTAATGGGGTATGTCCAGGTCACACAGTCCCAACGTTCGTTGCCTGCCCCCTAACCTAAAAAGAAAGAACAAGATAGGAAAAGGACCTAACAAACTAAAGTAGTCGACATCGAATTGGAAGGCTTCGTGGATTGGGCGGGCGTACTTTCCAGTGAGTCTGCCAAGGAAGAGGAAATGTCTATGTCATGTCGGTCCGTCGCATGAATGCGAAATGGGCTGCGAACTCGACGATGAGCCCACTCCCATACCCGGAGCAGGAGCTGTACGCGGCCCTAAGTGGTTCTCGCTGCATAAAGAGGTGGCCGAAGGATTGGGCAATAATCCCAATGGACTCCCCCGATCAAGTCTCCAATGATCAGTTGGTTTTAGAAGGTGCCCTCAACGAGGATAGTGCACCTCAAAAGGGAGGGATCTCGGGACACTACCGGGGTCCAGTGTTGACGAAATTGGGCGAGGGGTTCTTCAAGGGTAGTCATTCGCTACCCCGCCGAAGCTCACAAATACCGTATCTAGCGTGAGTAGTCGCCGACCATGTGTCGCTAAGTACGTGAGACGCGCTCTTCCTCATTAGAGGATCGCTCATCCGGCGGGCATGGTTGCCCTTGATTTAGAGGATGCTCGAGAGATCATCCATCGTTGAAGCCCCCTTTAACCAGGCAGAGAGTCCGGTTGTCAATATGCGAGACCTCTATCCTCATTACTTTCAAGTATCGATAGCGGATCACGTAGAACAATATTCCATTATGTTCCCTACCTACCTAAGTAAGGAGGCTTTCCAGTCGGTGGCCGAGGACGGGATGCTCATCCTCAACCATGACTTTCACTGATCAGCTAAACTGGTACGTGATGCTTTACTTAGTTTCTATCTTAACGCTGCAATTTCATTGTAGCTTCTCTTTTACGGGCTATGACAACCATCCAGAACATGGTTTGCCAGCATAGGGAATTTCAGTCCGAGATAGACACTGCTGAGATACTGCGGCTTTACGCCCAATCAACCGTTTCCAAGCATCAGGCCTTGGACACTTCTTTGGCTAAGGCAAAGTCCAAGGCAAAATATTGGAAGTAGGAAGCCCAAGCTAGTGCGAAGAAGATTGAGCGGGAGGAGAAAAAGAGGGACAAGGCCAAACGGGAGGCTAAGGTGGCTCGTCTGGTAGCTATGGCAGCAAGTGAGGCCAAGGCAAGGGCGGAAGATGACCTGGATAGGATGTGAGATGCCTTGGCGGCTGCGGAGGAAGACGAATGAGGGTTGGAGGCTAAGGTTGCCCACTTGACGGTTGAGCGGACGTCGCTTTTACTGTAACTCTAGACATCCAAAGATAAAGTGTCGTCTCTCCATTCTCAGGCGGGCAAGGACAAAGAAGCCATGGTGGAAGAATACCAGAACACCTTGGAGCAAATATTCGCCTATGGCTATGGATGTTGTGTGTTCAAACATGGCATTTGCGGTGACCGACCAAGGATTCCGAATGGTACACCTGACCTATCACCCACTTCCTTGAGTTTTTATAACTGTGCCCTACCCAACACCTATTAAGGCTAAGGCTATAGAGGTTCACCCAGTTGAAACAGTGAAGGACCCAGTGGAGGGCGCCTTCGTAGAGGAGCAGGGCTGACTCTTTCCTTCATATTAGTTTTGGGTTGTCTTTAGGATATTTTTTTAAGGTGCACTGCTTTGCCACCATAATACATATCATCTCTTATAACCCTTGGCACTTTTTAACGCATTGTACCGAGTCATGTTTTAATGAAAAACCTTTTCTTGATGGAAACTATGCCTTGGCTCCCCTTTTCCTTAATTTTGAAAATTCTAGCAGGACAATAACCATGTCCGATTTTTATATACCAAGAGGGACATCAACCATATCTGGACTATTAAGTATGTCAGCAGGACAACAACCACATCTGGACTTTTTATGTACCAGTAGGACATCAACCATATATGGATTTTTTTTGTGCCAGTAGGGCATCAACCATATCTAGACTTTTAGATATGCCAGTAGGACAACAACCATATCTGGAATTTTTATGTACCAGCAGGACATCAACTATATCTGGACTGTTAAATATGCCAATAGGACAACAACCATATCTGAACTTTTTATGTACCAGCATGACATCAACCATATCTGGACTGTTAAATATGTTAACAGGACAACAACCATATCTAGACTTTTTATGTACCAGCAGGACATCAACTATATATGGATTTTTTTGTGCCAGTAGAGCATCAACCATATCTGGATTTTTTGGGAAGAAGCAATTGTAGGTTTTAAGAGGAAATGTGTAAAGAATAATCTTTTATTGATGGTAATATCCTCAAAAAATACACTATTAATAGTACTTCTTAAGATGCATGGCGTTCCACATTCTGGGAACAGCAGTCCCATTTGGCTTGCTCAACGCATAAGACCCGATTGTCCCTACTCGAACCCCCATGTATGGTCCTCTTCCCACCGGGGCCTAGGAACTTCCCGCTTGTCAAGTTGGTCAGAGCCAAAAACCCTTAAGACTAACCCACCCGCTTTGAATGTATGCTACTTCAATACATTAGTTGTGCAAAGGTTTGCTACCTTACCGGTATGATGCTATGCCTACGCTTGTCGCCTCCCAAAGCTCGGTTCTCTGGGTCATGGTTCAGTGGTTCCTTGCCATTACTTTGACATTTGCTTCCTCAGAAATTTCTGTCCGAATGGTGGTCATCCCAATTTCTGTAGGGATGATAGCCTCCATCCCATATGTAAGGGCAAACAGCGATTCCCCCGTCGGCTTCCAGCTGGTTGTTCTGTAAGCCCATAGAACTCTTGGTAGTTCATCTAACCACTTTCCTTTGGCCGAATGCAGGCGTTTTTTAAGGGATGACAGGAGAGTCTTATTAGATTCTTCCGTCCACCGTTGTCTCTATGGCACCGCAGGTTTGAGCATGTGTTTTGATCTTCAATTCACGTGTGATAAATTTTGTATACTACTATCGAATTGTGGCCCATTGTCTAAGTTACAATCGATCGTATTCGACCGCACAATGTTTTTCCATATAAACCGACAACCTTTATCTTGATGGATGCAAAGGCTTCGGTCTTTATCCATTTGTTAAAGTAATCGGTGGTAAATCCAAGAATGCCTTCTTTCAGTCGTGAGAGGCAAAGGTCTAACTATATCAATACCCCACCGAGCGTTGCGGCTTGTTATGGTCAAGGATTCGGGGTCGTAGAACTTTGAGACGGGGCTCGTCAGCAATCACACTTTGACATGGGTGGAAAGACTATTATCGCATGGTCACAAACCAGCCGCATGGTCGGCTGTGGCCTCTCGCCCCGCTCCTCGGAGGCTTTCGTGACATTCCATCGTGGAGTTCTCGTTAATATAACCGCCTCACGGCATTACACGGCATAGGCCCGCCTGTGGACCGCTTTATATAGCTGATTGTTAATGAGGGAGAATCGAGCTTCTTGACTGATCTTAAGTGGCCTTGGCTCTCATTTGTCGTAGCCTCAACCGGGCCAGCGCATCATCGAGTCATCCAAGAAAGACCCGTATCATCTATTTCATTTACCTAGCTGGTAGTGATCAACGATTCTGGCAGGTAGTACACGAGGAGGAGCACCGTTTCATTTATTGGTAGGGACACGACTATGAGTTTGCCAAAGTGAGTCATTTCTTTGCTAGAATTTCAGACGCTCCAACCGCCAAGTCAGAAGCTCAAACCAGTCGACTAGACTCACATACCTGGTCATGCACTGGTCCCTTGTCTCATATTCGTTGTTTACCTGCCCCACCACCAATTGAGAGTCACTTCTTATGACGATCTTTTGAGGATGATTTTGAGGCGTAGCTCAGTTATTATTGGTTTGGCTACTGGCCTACAGCAAAGCGAGGAAATCCAAACGTATGTCACTTCCTGGTTGGGCAAATTGGCCCGGTTCCAAATCTGTCTCTTCGAGCGTATCCATATTTAGGATACACTAGCCTGAGTTGTCCGACTTCATTCCCTATTGAGGAGCCTCCGCTAAAAAGTCAGCCAATACTTACCCCTTCATTGCCAGACGGGGTTTATATTAGGTATCGAACTCACTCAACCCAACTGCCCACCAAGCCCGTCTACTGCGATGGGTCGGGCATAATATAGTGCTCATAGGGGAGGTTGATGGGTACAATGATAAGGTGTGCACAGGAGAGGCGTGGAGAGAGTTTTAGCAACTACTGCGAGGGCCATCTTGCCCGGGTTCGAGATAGGTATATCGAGTTTCCGCCTCGGAAAGGAACTTGCTTATGAAGAATATGGGTCTCTACTTTCGGTGTTTGTCTTCTTTGAATCAGGAGTTCACTTGATGTGTAGAACAACTATGTAAAGATAAAGAAACAGTCTCCGCACATCTGAGGCTGCAGGTGGTGGTTCGGTAGAGATGTGTAGATCCTGCAGTGTGGTGCAATCTGATTCTGGCAGGCCTCTGGCTAGCACCCAGGGTGGCAAAGATGGCTTCAAACAATATGTGGCGAATATGAAACGATCCAAGAATGTGACTGCGTTAAATTCTTGCCTTTTTCTAGAAATGGGGCCTGGACTTTCATTATGGTCTTGAGCTGGATGGGATTAGCCGCTATCCTCCTCTGTGTTACCATAAAACCTAAGAATTTGCCCGAGTTAACCCCGAATGCTGGTTAAGTTCATCATGTGTCTTGCGTGGTCGAAGGTTTCTTGCAAATGCATTGTGTGGTCGGGGCGTTCTTTGGATTTTACGAGCATATCATCAATATAAACCTCCATAGATTTACCTATCAGGGGTCGGAATATGGTCACCATCCTTTCATAAGTTGCCCCTGCATGTTTCAAGCCAAACGACATTACATTGTAGTAGCCGCGACCCCGTGTGTCGCGAAGGTTGTTTTTCTCAGCGTCGGGCGAGTGCATAGAATCACAGTGATATTCGGAAGGTGTCAAAAGCGACATAATGCCATTCCGGTTGTTGTGTCCTGATCGATCTATCGGTGGTAAGGGAGTTGTCCTTGGGATATGCCGTTGAGATAAGGTGTAGTCTACACGGCGCCACTTACCTGCTACCACGGTGGTCAACCATTGAGATACTTCGTATAGCGCTGCGCCCTTATATAACAATTTAACTATAGCTTTGATAAGCAAAATATACATTCGCTTAATTTTAAATGGGTCCATAACTGTTCTTGAATAACGCATTTATACAAATTGGCATTCGTGCAGCACTGAAATACAATTACAAAATATTTATAGGTTCACCACAGTTTACATCCACAATATGTAAAATACATTTCCATATTTTCAAAAAGATATATAAAAAAAAATGTGATCTTCTTATGAAGACTTTTACATCTTTGAGTTCAATGCAAAATAATTACAAAATATCATGAATAAAATGATATGAGTGAGATTGAGCATTTACTTATACTCTTCTTTGTTTGACAGTGACTCTGCGCCTGACGATCTTTGGTCCTACCACTTTCAACTTGATACCTGCGGGATGATAAAAACAACGAGCTAAGCATTTTCATGCTTAGTGGTTCTATATAATACTCTCTTCCATTTCAGTTTAAATCAAGTCATGCATTTTTTAAAAACAATGTCCTTTTTCCCTTTTTAAATGATCAATATGTACAACCTGATACATATATTCATTTCATATACATTCATTTCTGATTTATTAATCGTTCCCGAATATGCACTTTCACATGCGATAAATTATTCAAAAACAAATCATGCATTTCACAATTTTCTTTTCATTTGCCCTTAAGAGGAATTTGCTTCTGCTTTCGGTGCATAGGATAGCGTCTACCGACACGGTCCCACGTTGAACGCAGCCATTAAGGATTTATAACACATCTGGTCCCTCTAGGTTGCTGACTAGTTGGTAAAATCATTTCGCGAACCTTGCCAATCTTGTCCTTTGCCTTTATGGATCATAGTGACACATCGATACGTTCGACCTTGATGCGCCTGACTGACCTTTATTGGTATACCAGACATCCTTAGCACCCCTTTCCCGACCAAACCCGTTTGGAGGGTCAGACAGTCAGTGTTGTAATGTCCACTCGATCACCTTACGCGAAAACCGTCGTGATGTACGCCAGTTGGCATAAAATCCTTTTCAAATATGTGGAAGCGTTTTTAAAGAGATAAGCCCATTTCATTTCATTCATGCAAAAGTACAATTACTATAAAGGCATATCAAGCATTTTCAAATGATTTACAAAATAGATATTCAGAGTTGCAATTGTTTTTACAAAATATCAATGTTCAGAAAAGAGATATGGGGTGAATGCATATGTCGAACATCTTCTGCAATTAACTCTTTTAACATTTCAGCGTTCCTCGATCTTGCTTTTTGCTCTGTTTAATCGATTTTTGCGCATAGATAAAACTACACGCTAAACATTTTCATGCTTAGTGGTTCTATATAATTCATTCTCGGTTTCGAGTTTAAATCAGATCTTGCAGTTTTCTAAACAAACTTCCAGATCTTTTGGATGATCAATGCTCCGATACAATACATATACTTACTTCATATACAATCATTTATGGTTCATTGATCAAATCCAAATATACACTCCCATATGCAATAAGTCATTGATAATCAAATCATACATTTCACAATACTCTTTTCATTTCAATTCACAATCATGCTTTTCAATTTCCAATTTGTCAATACAGAAATCCAATTCAAGTCGGTTATGCCCTTACTAAATTTAACCTATGTTTCGATATACGGGATATGGAATCAAACAAAGTCGGTAGTGCGAGCCGGTATAAAACGATTTTATAACACAGTATGATCCTACTAAGCTGCTGACTGGTTATTAAAAAAAAAAATCAATTAGTGAACAATACCGATATGATCCCGTTGAACTGCTAATTGGAGTGACACATCAATACAATCGTTCGTAGTACTGCTATTTTAACCCCTATTGGTATACCAATCTATCCTTCATACGAACTAAACGGTTATAACAATTACAAAATTCAGGAGCGTTCAAATACTTTATAGTAACATACGGTACAATATGTACATTTGTATAAGCGGTTCATTTATTACAAATGCGATTTTCATTTGCAAACATTTCCTGATCAATTTCTTCAAATGAATTAAAACAATTCAATATGCTTTTTCTTATGCATTTTAGAACAAATAGTTCAAATCTTGAAGCGAGAATAGGAGAAGATAGAACAAGCCAAAATCGTTACTTTTGATTATGATCTTGAATCGACTTCAATGTATAAGGGTTTCCTCCCTCGTCGGGCCACATTGAATACAATGACAATCACTTATTAGTAGGTTATTCTAGGAGTTTTTGATCAGGGTTTATGTCTACCCCGATACCCCTTCACTTGAAAAATTTTCTGGGGACACATGAACCATAATTTGCTCATTCTTCCTTCAATAAATATTTAGCTCTATGAGTCTATTTTTAGTAGGAATTGGAATCATCTCATTTGAATAACTCAAACTCAAGTTACGGCATTTTAATGCAGAGCGTCGATATGCCAGCTCATGGTTACCCTCATTCCCAATTTTAGGGGTCTTAACTCCATAAATTGGTAATGGTTCCTTCCACTCATTTGAATCTATTGTTCTAAGGTTTATTCTCCAACTGGAATCATCTAATTTGGATCACCAAAACTCAAGTTATTGCATTTATCGAGACTACTCCAGTACCAAGCGATGATTGTTCTTACATATAGTTCCACTTTGAAAAATTTATGGGCACTTTGGGGTTACAATTTGTATACACTTCTTTTAAGTAAATTATTCCCCTAGAAGTCTATTTTATCCAGAATTTTAAATCACTCAATTTGGATGAGTGAAACTCAACTTATGGCTAAAACACTATAACAATACCCAAAGCGAGCATAGCTTGGTAATTTTGATCTCACCTTTAAGCCCGTATTTGAGAGCCTTAAAGCTACAATTTTCTCCTCGTCCCTTCTATAAATTTGTAGACCTATCTCTTATGGTTCTTTAACAATTGGAATCGCTTCATTTGGATGATTATAACTTAATCTATAGCCAAAACAAGAACAAGGGTCTTGACAAAATTTTGACAGCATTTCCTTTGAAAACCCAACATTTTCCCTTTTTACAAACACTCCTACAAACTAATCCAAACCAATCTAAAAAAACAAAATAATCTCAAACTGAACTAAAACCATCCAAGAACACTTTATACCACATTTGGGGTTTTATTAAACCCAAATACAAGTAGAAACGGGGTTAGGGTTTGGTTTTTCTTACCTTAAATCCCTTTCAATATTCAATGTCAAGCTTTCTTCTTCAACTTGATACTCTTAAGCTGCTGGCTTTGTGGGCGAATCACAACCTCCTCACTTTGCCAAGCCCTAGCTCTTCCTTCCTCTCTCTCTCTCAAACCGTTTGCTCAAAAATGAGCTTCCAGAGACCACTTACGGTCTTAAATATCCCACATGTCACATAAGGCCTTGTTTGACCTTCTTTAAAAATCCATTTTGGGTTTAAAGTACTCTAATTGCTAGCTTGCCCACTATTTGTCTCTATTTGCATTTGAATTCTCATTAATCACACTTAGACATTTCTTCTTTCTAACTTATGACCCTTAGGTCCTTATTTCATAATTTCCAATTTTTTACCCTTTTTCACTTCGGTTTATTTCCGGGTTCAATTAATTTCTCATTTTAGCATTTAATATTTACATTTGGATTTTAGCAATATAATAATTTAACCAATATTCATTTAACAATTCCCGAAAAATACCCAAGTTGGCTCAATTTATATCCGGAATATATAATAAAATTATAAAAAAAATTCTAGGGTATTTTTGGGGCGTTACAATCCTTAACTCGAATTTAACGGTTAACATACTATTAAGAGCGCTCAAATCATTCTTAGCAATTTAAAATAGTGTATATACATTTATATCCAAATACTTGGTTTCCAATACTCATGCAATTTTTCATGTGCAATTCATTTCACAATCAGTTGTATCAAATCAATTTAAACAATCAATATGCAATTATGCAATTCATTTCCAATAAATCCACTTGACTCTTAATCCTTCAAACATTTTAGAAATAGAGCAAAAAAGTGACAAGTAATTAATTATGGCTCAAGCCCAGACACATATATTATGCAAAACCTTTTAGATTTATTTTGTCAAACAAAACACAAAACCGAAACAAGGAAGAAGTATGAAGAACAAACCCAAAAAGATTGTCGCTCTTCGATTCCTATCATCGGAATCCTGTTCTTGGATCAATATTCCTCGTCACCAACCCCTAATCCATCACAAATATATGTCATATCAAATCTTTCTTAAGAAAAAAAAATCAATTGTGCATTCTAGGATTTTTGGTTAGGGTTGATGTCTACCCAATACACCTTCACTTGAAAAAATTTTTGGGGACACATGAGTCATATTTTGCTCATGCCTACTTCAATAAAATTATAGCTCTATGAGTCTATTTTTATTAGGAATTGGAATCATCTCATTTGGATCACCCAAACTCAAGTTACGGCATTTAATGTCAAACTGGTCGGTATGCCCAGCTCACTCGGTTACCTACTATTATACTCGATTTCAGGGGTCTTAACTCAATAAATTGGTAATGGTTCTTTCTACTCATTTGAATTTATGGTTCTAAGGTTTCTTCTTGAATTAGAATCATCTAATTTGAATCACCAAAACTCAATTTATTGCATTTTACATCCAGACTACTCTAATTTGCAAAGCATAATAAGATTGTTCTTGCACATAGCTCCACTTTGATAGATTTCTAGGCACTTTGGGGTTACAAATTGCATACACTTCCTTCCAGTAAATTATTTTTCTAGAAGTCTAGTTTACCCAGAATTTTGAATCACTCAATTTGGATGAGTGAAACTCAACTTACGGCCAAAACACCACAACCACACCTAAAACAAAGCATACCCCGTTAGCTACCCGAAACTTACATTTAAACCCATATTCAGGAGCCTTAGAGCTACAATTTGCTCATAGTCACTTCTATAAATTTTTAGATCTAGATCTTATGGTTCTTTATCAATTAGAATCACTCAATTTGGATGATTATAACAGCCAAAACTGGCTCAAAAACAAGGGTTTTGAAAATTTTTGACAGCAACTCCTTTGAAACTTCATCATTTCCTTTACACAAAAATTCCTCAAAACCAATCCAAACCAATCAAAACAATGCAAAACAACCTCAAACTGAACTAAAACCATCCAAGAACACTTTACACAAAGTTAGGGTTTTTCTCCAAACCCAAACACAAGAAAAGAGGGGGTTAGGGTTTTGTTTCTTACCAACTAAATCTCTTGCTCTCTTCTTTCTTGTACATGTAGCTGCTTAGTCAGCAAACTTTTGATCTCATTGAGCAAATCACAATCCCTCTCTTCTTCTCTTTTCTTCTCTCTCACCGAATCCCTAGCTCTCTCTCAAAAACGTGAATGCCCAAATGGGCATTCCATAGACCATTTTGGTCTTTAATCCCCAATCTAACTTAAGGTCATGTTTAGCTTATCATTAAATGGGCCTTATCTCATTTTCTCATTTAAAGCCTCGGCTACCTTGTTTTCCTTCATTCATTTCATTTAACATTTGCACTCCTCGTTTATGACCCTTGGGTCCTCATTTGACATTTTACCAAATTTATTTGCTCGTATAAAATTGGGTTTTTTATCATTTTTCGTTTTCAACCGTTTAAACTCAGAAAAAATATAATTTAATTGTGCCACCTGAACATGTTATAAAAACTGTTAGGGTATTTTCAGGGCGTTATAACTCTTCCCTCTTTAAAATAATTTCGTCCTCGAAATTACCTTCATTGAACAGTTGAGGGTAAACTTGCCGCATAACTTCTTCGCTTTCTCACATTGCTTCCTCTGTCTTATGGTTTCTCTACAACATTTTACCAATGGAATTCTCTTTTTCATAGCTCACCATTTCAGGCAGATCTCTATGGCTCCATCTTCCTCGTCAATCAGGTTAACTCAATTGTCTGCGAAGAGACTACATGTGATAGTCGACTGTACCTATAACAGTGACCACATGGAAGAACATTGGATATTTTGAGCTCTAAATTAAACCTAATTAGTATGTCAGACACTTTCTCTATCACCTCATATGGCTAATGAACACAGGGCTCAACTTGCCGTTCCCAGATCTCATTACTTTCTTCCAGGTGGTACTTTCCAAAAATACTTTCTCATCGATATCATATCGAATATCCTTTCTTCTCGTAATAGGTGTGGATTGTTTTCTAGCAATAATATAATATTTCTCTAATCATTTTCACCTTTTCTTCGGTCTCTTGAATCAAATCGAGGCCAATTATCTTCTTCTCGCTTAACTCGATCTAACACAATGGTGTTCTACATTTCTTTCCGTAGAGAGCCTCATAAGGCGTCATTCCAATACTTGACTGGAAGCTGTTGTTGTACACAAATTCAACTAGAGGTGTATGTCTATCCCAACTACTCTCATAGTCGATCACACAACTTCTCAACATATCTTCCAACACTTAGATCACTTGTTCCGATTGTCCATCCGTCTGCGGGTGGAACGCTATGCTGAAATTCAGTCGCGTGCCTAAAGCCTCTTGCAGTTTTCCCCAAAATCTCGAAGTAAACCTCGGATCTCTATCTGAAATGATCGATATTGGAATCCCATGTAACCAAACTATTTCCTTTATGTAAAGCTCTACCAGCTTGTCAAGTGAATAGTCGGTTCTCACTGGTAGGAAGTGAGTTGTCTTCGTCAATCGGTCTACTACGACCCAATTCATCATCTTTCTTCACAATCGCTTGATGGCGATACAAATCCATTTGGCCAGTTGGTCCATTTCCATTTGGGTATCTTGATAGGCTGTAACAATCCCAAAGGAACTTGATGTTCAGCTTTCACTTTCTGACACACCATACACTTGGTCACAAATTCCGAAACATCTCTTTTCATTCGGGATTTTAATAGCAAAGTCTTTAAAATCCTGATACATCTTTGTACTACCGGGATGCATAGCAAAAGATCCAATGTGTGCTTGTTTGAGAATGGATTTCTTGTGTGTCATTAGGTACGAAGCCCGATCTCTATAATACCGCAAATCCATCCTTGTTCATTGTAAATTCAATTTCTTTCCCCTCTCTACTCTGATTTACAATTGCGAAAATTTTTTCATCATTCTTTTGTGCCTCTAGCACTCGATTCAACAAATCCATTTTTGCTATCAATTCCGTTACTATTTCATCGTCGTCTGATAATGACAAATGAGCATTCAACGCTTAAAGCGTTTGTATTGACTTTCTACTCAGAGCATCTGCTACTACATTGGCCTTCCTAAGATGATAATCGATCACACAATCATAATCCTTGATCAATTCCATCCATCGTTGTCTAAGTGTAGCTCTTTTCACTGAGGCTACTTAAGACTTTTGTGATCGGTGTAGATGTTATTTTCTCCATAAAGATAGTGTCTCCATATTTTCAATGCGAGCGCCAATGGCGGCCAAATTCCAAATCATCGTGGGTAGTTCTTTTCATGTGATTTGTAATTGCCTTGAGCGTAAAGGCTGCTACCCTCTTGCATAAGGACACATCAAGTCCATTGAATGAAGCATCTGGTAAAAATCACGTATTCTTTACGGTATATTGAATTTTGATAGGCAGATGCCTCGATTAAGAATGATTTCAACTTTTCAAAGCTAGCTTGACACTTTTCACTCCACTCGAGTCTGCATTCTTTAAACGATCTAGTCATAGGGTCGTTGTCATCGAGAAGCCCCTTAACGAACCTTATGCCAGTAACCTACCAATCCCGAAAACTACGCACTTCCATTGACATTTCTCGGCGGTTTCCATTCAATAATCCTCTATCTTCTTTAGATCCTGAAATCCTTCTTAGATACAATGTGTCGAAAAGACATTTCTCTAACCAAAATTCACATTTGCTCGGTTGCATATATTGTTCCTTTCTCAAGGTTCCTAACACTACCGAAGGTGCGATATCATGATCTTCGATCAGCTGAATACACAAGGATGTCATCTATAAACACCACTACAAGCTGATCCATCTTATACCACCCAGGAAATATACCACAGTGGGTTTACGACATATTTAGGAGTATTTGTAGGCATAATTTGAATTTTTTGTAATTTAAATGTGAAACATGGATATTGAGAAACCCGGAAATTTTATAAGACACAAGGACAAATTTGTAATTTGTCAAAATGGGACATAGAAGTCATAAGATAAGAAGACTATGGGTTAAAATGGAAATAACATAACTTGATTTGCACATAATAGAGAGTGGGAGGACATATGTGCAATAACTATAAAGATTAAGTATAAAAAGAGCTTGAGACCAAAAATATCTGTTTTGAAGTGCTCCAAAAATAGGAGCAAACCGTGAAGGCCCAGAAGAAAGAGAAGGAAAGAAGAAGAAGAAGAGGAGAAGCCCGAGAAGGTAAGGATTTCTATGATTTTTTGGTATGGATTTTGTATGGAAAGCAAAGTTTTATGGTTTATATGGATTTCTAGGAGATTTCTATGGTTTTCAAATCTAGGGTTTAGTTAGGAATGTATCTAACCCTAGTTTGTTAATGATAGGTTGGTAAAAACCCTAGCTTGGTTAATATAAGCATGGAATCCCCCTAAATTCTATGTTTTTGTATAGAATGGTGGACTTTGGTATTGATTCTTGGAATTTTACCTAGGGTTTGGGTTTGTGAAGCTCTAAACAACCATTACAAGATGAATATGGAGTGGTTTTGATGTGTGTATTGAGTATTGAGTTGGTTTGGGTGGAAATATATGGAAAAATGGGAGAAAAACCACAATTTCTAGGCATTTTCGAGGTTTGGTAGGTACCCAAACGGAGTGTGAATACCGGTACCACATATGTGTTACGGATTGATTAGTGCTGGTACCGACTTTTCGATTTTTGTACCCAATGTTGGACCCGACATTAGTGTTTTAGCCATAGCATGGTCATTTCTTATCCGAATTGAGTGATTCAAGTTGTTGGGTAAACTAGACTTCAAGGAGAACAAATCTCCCTGAAATAGGTATCTTCAAATTTAGACCCCATTTGGCCCAGAAAGTCACTCAAAGTGGGGCTATGTTCAAGCCAATTTCTGGCTCCTGTTTTGAACATAGAGTATTCCCGGTTGTTTAGGACATATCTTGAGTTTTGGTGCTCCGATTTGGGTGATTCCAGTTGGAGAAGAACCCTGAAAATGAGTATTTCATACTATCCCTAGTATAATATGGGCAAACTAACTAGTTTGGCATGAAAATGTCATAACTTGAGTTTGGATGATTCAATTGGAATGATTCCAATTTCTAAGTAAAGTAGATTCATAGAGGAACAAGAATACATGAATGATGTGAATACACTAGGTGTCATCTTGTACAAGTATGAAATGCCATATGTAATAGGATGAAACAAGAAAAATATAGGAAATGCAATATGTATAGATGTGTTCATGAAACATGAATATGATATGAAACATGAAAACGAACTAAAACATGAACATGAACATGAACATGAAAGCCAATATGTCATGAACACATAATGTGGTTAAGAATGCCCTAATTATTCTGTACGAATAAAAATAGATTATATATGATTATTATCACATATAACCAAAAAGGATAATAAGTTACTGAACACATATAATTGTAGGAATGCATAAGACCATATATTGAATGACACGACGCTTCTATTATGTGGGCAGGCACGTATGAGTGCCGATTACTCGTCGGTCGCCCGGCACTCCTGCCTGAGTACTACGGTACTTTTGTTACGTGGTAGCTTGAGTATAGTGCCGGTACTCTCACGATCGGTCTGTCGGCACTCGATAGTCTTCTGACATACATTCGTGGGCGGGCCGCGTTATGATCGATGCCGGCACTCACTGCTGGTACTACGTACTTTTTGTTACATGGGCGAGACACGTTGATCGGTTAGCGGCACTCTGCTGAGTCATACGGCACTTATTCACGTGGCGGAACGCGTTACGTCCCGGTGCCGACACTCTGCGTAACTCTGACACTTCAATCTTGTCTGGTACCTTCGGTACTTATTGTCTGTCTACTCATTTCTTATTGGTCTAAGTATTCTAATAGTTATATGATAAGAGTTTAAATAACGAATAAGATTAAAGTAATGGACATCGTTCTAATCTGAAAGTACCTACGGGTACCTCTGTATAAGTACAAGATCTGAATGTACCTATGGGTACCTCTGTATAAGTACAAGATCTGAATGTACCTACGGGTACCTCTGTATAAGTATGAGATCTATAGTACCTACGGGTACCTCCGTATAAGTATAAGTTTTGTAATACCCTACGAGGTATACGCACAGTATAAAGCTATGGAACTCCTACGGAGATACGTATAAGAATAAACCTCTTGCAAGTTTAAGTATAAGCCACAACAACTCCACACGGGAGATGTAAGAATTCTGTTAAAAGTCATAAGGTACAAGTAGACAGAATTATGTAAATGACATGAACAGGAACATGACCTAAAACCTGAGAAAGTCATGAAACATGTAAAAGAGACGAATCAGATACCTTGATATGAATATGTATAAATCTTAATATTATTATGATATAAACCTATAAATCTGTTTGTTTTTATATATTCACGAATAATATGAACTCCAGTATATGTATTTGATGTGTCTGTACCTGCTGGACTAATGTCAGTATCGATAATAATACGTATAAGTACGATCGACCACAGCAAAGTATGAGTATGTGGATAAGTACCTCCGGATAAGTATATGTATAAGCTCAGTATCGCATATGAGGAATCTGAATAAGTATGTGTCCTCGGAGATAAAAGCATAAATTATGTGTCCTCTACAGGGAGATAGAAAGTATAAATGTGTGTCTACAGAAGATAAAGTATAAATATGTGTCTACGAAGATCGGAATAGAATAAAATTATAGCATAAGTGTAAGATCTAAGTAAGTGGAAGTTTTCTATAAGTATAAGTATAAGCTCCGTACCGCATACGAGAGATATGAACAAGCATAAGTTTGCTACAAGGACAAGTATGTATGTAAGTCAGTTATATGATAAGATGTTTGTGTATAAGTTTGTTATATACATTCATGAAACATTCTGGTATCTGTTATTGTATATGCCTATTGTACACGAGTAAAAATGCATGTGTGCAAGTATAAGTTATAAGATATGATTCCCACTAAGCGTAAAGTTTAGCATGGGTTTTTTATCTGTGTAGGTATAGAGGAGGACGTCCGAGATCTTCCACATACTGGTGGCCCAGCACACTAGTAGAGGTTCATCACTTGTAGGTTCCGCGCTTTAAATATGTAAATGCAAATGTAAAGTTTTTGTATATGTATATGTAAATGGGACTCAGTATTGTATGTATCAACACTATAAACACCACTACGGTGGTGGTTTTATTTATATATTGTATATGATATTTTGATTCCTTTATAAGGCTGGCCACTTCAATGCAGCGGTAAAGTCCAGTTTGAGTTTCGTCCTCCTTGTGAGTGAGAGGTTGGGAGTGTGACATATACGATTGAAACTCTGATTCATTAAGTCCATGAAATCCGTTAGAGCATTTGTCAACCCAATCTGCATTACAAGGAACTCCATAATGTCCATACCGCGTGCGAGCGTCGTCTTATGCATCCGCATCCTTAATCCTCAATTATTGATACCCGATGGTAAAATTCGATCTTCGAAAAGACACTTGCACCTTTCAATTGGTCGAACAGTCATCGTCTAGTGCGGATATTTGTTTTTCACTTTGTCATTTTGTTGGGTTGCCTATAATCAACACACAACGAAGTGTACCATCTTTCTTTTTAACAAAAAATACCAGAGCTCCCCATGGTGATACATGGACGAATAAATCCTTTCTCTAACGATTCTTACTGACTAAAGCTTCCAATTCTTTTTGCTCACTTAAAAACCATTGTGGATCTTGGGAGTGGCACGAGTTTCTTGTCGATTGCGAACTCAATCTCTCTCTATGGAGGCAATCCTGACAATTCCTCCGGAAACACATCCGGATAATCACAAACTGTAGGGATGTCTGATAAATTAGGCTCCAAATTTTTGGTATCTATCACATATGCTAAGTAGGCTTCACACCCCTTTCGAACCATAGTTTTAGCAATAGCGGCGGATATCACATTAGAGAGGTGGTTTGACCTCTCGCCGATAAAAGTCACTTCCTCACCACTCGGTGTCCTTAAGGTCACTCTCTTCATTCTACAATCAACCACCACTTGGTGTCGGACAACGATCCATCCCCGATATCACGTCGAACTCTACAGAAATGACAATTCGATCGAATCTCTACCTGGAGCTCTTACTCTCGTATTCTAATGGGACAATCTCTATAGACTCTATTCACAATGACACTATTGGGGCCTGAACTTTACATGCTTACCTATTAAGACCGACAAGATCTGCATCAGAGTCACATCATCATTTATATGCAAATGCAATGCATGTCATAAACAATTTCAAAATCATTTACAAAAATTTCAAAATCATTTAGTAGAACCGCTTAAACTTAGGCTCTAATACCACTAAAAATTTAGCGCACCCATGCCCTTATATAACAATTTAACTGTAGCTTTGATAAAACAAAATATACATTCCTTAATTTAAATAAGGCCCATAACTGTTCTTGAATAACGCATTTATACAAATTGGCATTTCCATACCCTTTGAGCTGATTACAAAAATATTTATGGAGTTCACCCTAGTTTTCCACAATATGTAAAATACATTTCCATACTTTCAAAAAGATATATATAAAAAATGTGATCTTCTTATGAAGATTTCTACATCTTTGAGTTCAATGCAAAATAATTATAAAATATCATGAATGAAATGATATAAGTGAGATGGAGAATTTACTTATACTCCGCTTTGTTTGACGGTGACTCTGCGCCCGACAATCTTCGGTTCTGCCACTTTCTACTCGATACTTGTGCGATGATAAAAACAACGCGCTAAGCATTTTCATGCTTAGTGGTTCTATATAATATTCTCTTCCATTTCAGTTTAAGTAGTCATCATTTCCTTATGCAAATGGTGATATTGAATGTGAAACCACATTGCTCTTGAATGACGACGGGACACTGATTCCGCAAGCGAATCTGTCGTGAATATTGTCCTATAGCTATATGTGAAATCCACAAGCCCAGAAAGCGAAAAATGATATAAAAAGTGTATTTAATATAAGTATCCTTTACATTACGGATATTATAAAGGCATTATTTTGATAAATGCATGATTCGTATTGAACTGAAATGGAATAGAGAGCTGTATCGAACCATAAGCATGAAAATGCTTAGCGTGTTATTTTATCAATGCTTGATGCTAGAAAGTGATAGACAGTGAAGTAAGACCCAAGATCGAGGAGCTTAGAGTCATAGAGAAAGAATTGGGGAGTATGCTTCGTCATATGCATTCACTCCAATTCTTTCGAACATTGATATTTTGTAAAACAATTGAACTACGAACCCGATTTATGAATGCATTTTGTTAAATGTAAATATTATGGTTCCTTTGAATTTGTAAATGTTTATGGGCTTGCCCGAAATAAAGTCTTAGCGTAATTAAAGGTCTAAAGTGAATAACACAAACAAGCGTTTTAGAATAATTTAAAAATGTCGGAGTAAGCAGACTCAGTTTGGATTTTAACTGGTCAAGTCGGGGATTCGGGTCGTGACACTTTTGAAACGAAAATTTAATAAAACGCTAACTAAGAGCATTAAATGGGTGTCCCCGGATCATAAAGTGAAATTTCTAAAAGGGATTTGATTAATGGCTTCGGTCGGGCGTCCCCGGGATTTCGGTTTGGACTCGCCAATCGGGTCTGACCGGGCTCGTGGGTAACTACAGTATCTGACAATAACAATTTGTTTTAAGGATTTCCATGAGACTGTTCCACCTCTTAGTGTGAACACATAACCACTATGAGATTTGGAGTCTTTAACATTGGATATCCAATTAGCATCACTGTATCCTTCAAGTACCGCAAGGTATCTGGTATAGTGCAACCCATAGTCACGAGTAAATCATAAGTATTTCAATACTCTCGTAATTTCTTGCCAATACATGGCTCCTGGATTACTTGTGCACCTGCTTAATCTATTGATTACATAGGTGATGAGTATATTATATACTAATGTTATCCCCATATTTTGGTTAGTATTTCATAGTTTTTATGATATTAACAAACATTTTAATACTGTTTTCATTCATATTTGCAATTAGGCCCAAATTCGGGGCATTAAGGTAATATGAAGCTATATGAAGTGAAAAAGTAAAAAAAAAATCAGCAAATTTCATATGCTTCATCAGTTACTGTATTTCAATATTTTCAGTGGTGAATGACCTTCCATGGCTCCAATCTTTGTATGAATGGATATTAGACTTTTCAAGCTTTCTGAAGAACCCTAATTCACTTAATTTGGATATCAAACGATCAAGTTATAACTTTTAGAAGAAGAAAGTAAAGAAGAGTGCTCAAAAACTTACCAGTTGGTACACTTTGTTGGTACACTTTCCATAGACACCATGATTGCATGATTTGAAGTTACGATTTCGAGAAGTTGGGAATGCAAAATAGAGAGCTTAGCACAAAGCACAAGAGGTTGATTGGTTGCTCAAGTGGTCAACTGGTTGCTCGGGCGCCCAAAATCAAGCCAATTTGCTGATAAGTCAATCTTTTAGCCCAAAATTGCTATTTTAGAAGCCAAAAGCCCTAGAAACTTGGGGAGAGCAATTTTGGAGGTCCCATGGGGTGGAAATATCATAGGACACAAATCTTCGAAGAAAAAAAGCTTGAAGAATAAGGAAATGAAGGAAGAAGAGAAGGGGCTTCAATAAAATTTGTTTATTCTCTTTTCCCCCCTTTGTTTTCCTTTCTTTTATGGTTGTATTTTCTTTAAAAATGTTTTAATTTGTTTTCTTAGGGTTTAGATGCAGCCTAAGACATAAATGTATGTATTTTTGCCTAATTTATATTGATTGATGTATCATTTTTCACATATGTGTTGAGTATTCAATATTTTTTTAATATTTGTATAACATTCTAATAAATTTATAAAAATTAGAAATAAATTTATTATGATAAATAATTTGTTAGTTTTTTGAAACAATAAATAATTGATTTTTAAGTTATTTTAAATATATCATGCACAGCTTATGTGTGGTAGTAATGCTGGCCCAGTTCAAACATATAGGCATAAAGAAAGAAGGTATGGGTCTTGTGTTAGTCCGTGGAAATAATTACTATATTATAGCAAAAATTGTTTACACAGTAAAAAAAATTGTTTTTTAAAAAGATAAAATACAATGGGAAAAAATCATCCTCGTTATAAATGTTAAATTAAGATATTATTTATAAAAATAAAATTTTTATCTAATAAGTAAGTATTTTGAAGTAAATAATGCTTATCTAGCAAAACAATTAAAAAAAATCAATATTTTAATTTCTATCTAAATTTTAAAATACACTTTCTTTTTACTACTATTCCACGAGAATGCTCCACATAAAATGGTTATTCATTAAGATCTAGGTTTTCATTTGTTTTTCGTGTTTCAGTTGTCTTCTTCGTGAGGTGTGTTTTAGTTGTTGTCTTTGTGTGACATATGGTTGTCGTCATTTTAGTGTAACATTTGTTTGTGTGAAGGCGATTCAAACGACAAAAGTATATTCGATTAGCGACAAGAAATCAAATCAATTGTCGTCAATTGGAATCATAGGTATTATAGTCACAATAGTAATATCGAATGTATAGGCTCAATTATCAAATATATAGACTTTGAACCGATTGATTATACTATTAACCTAGATGTTATTAATTCTTAATGGTTTTTAGCGATTTTGATTTTATATTTCTATGGATTTATTGCCAGTTTAAATCAATAATTTTTTTTATCTTCAAAAAAATCCACTTTCAATGAGTCAATTTTCATGTTTTCAATAGTATAATAAGTTAATTTTAACATTTTAAGAATGTAAGGGGTAAATCATAAATGTGAACAAAAGTGATATTTAATTGCATTTATATTTCTTATGTTATTAATATATAAATTTAAAATAAATAAACAAAAAAATTTAGGTGATAATATACAATAACTTTGTGAAAATATTATCGTTTTGTTTAAAACAATTTGACATTTCATAAAATAAAAAATTGTTTTCAATTTGAAATTTTCTTCATTTAATATATTTTTTATTTTTTATTTTTTATTTTTGAAATTAGATAAATTTATTAATTGAGGTTAGCAATACAATTGATATAAACACATAATCAAAAATGCTAAAATTTTTAGAGGATAACATGACATTAAGGTTACGAGTAAAAATGATCACTCAGACCTACATATTTAATAATAAAAAATGCATATAATACATAAGATTTCAGATTTACGACATATTAACGAATAAGATTTGATTTGATAATTCTGTTATATCAAAATTTACCATTTGAATTACTAATGTGAAAACTCACGAAGAAACTAACAATCGACGATATAATTATTCGTTGCAACAAGTCAATAATAAAATATATCGCATCCGATTGGTGACAATAACACGAAAAAACAAAGGCAAACCCAAATTATTGTGGAAGAAACTACTTTATTAGAAAATAAAACCTGAATCTATGAAAGAAACTATGGAATTGATGATTTCACATTAAGAATTGCCAAAAAGACACCCTCTTGGCTAATGAAGAAGAGCTTGAAAAAGACAACCACGAAAGGGCTGTTAGGGCTTAGAGAGAGGAAAAAAGAGCTTATATATTTTTTATATCTTTAAATATGCTGTAAAAATAATTTTAATCTATAATATTTTATTTTGAAATATTTTTATTTTTATATTATTGTTTTTATTCAAATCTAAGGAATAAGTGTTATGTTATATCGTTATTTTAAAAAAATAGTTAAAAAAAAATCAAAAGAATTTCCAGAGTATCATTTTATAATTTTTTTGGGTTTTTTATTTAATATTTTTTTAGGTTATGCCATATGAGAAATTTATCATTTTAAAAAAAAAAAAAGTAAAATATGATATAACAACTTTTAAGAGTATATTTTTCGATTTCAAAAAAGAAAGATTACATTTTTTATGACGAATTTATATGAATTTCAAATTTTTTTAAATTATTTATGAATTTTGAAAATTAATTATCTCTAAGACAACCTAAGTCAAGTGGTAAAGTGCGTTACACATAGGAAATGGCATAAAGAAAGAGATCCCAAGTTTGAGTCTCAAGACCTTTTATTGCCTTGAAACTAAAGTATATTTAAAAAAATAAAATCTCTAAGGCATAACTCTCTTGTTTTAAAAAAAAAAAAAATTTATATAAATTTTAGAGCCTCTTTGGTTTCTATTTTGAAAATTATTTCCAATTCTAAAAATTAAGGAAAACAAATTTGGTTTTTTTTTTTTAAATACAAAGAATATAAAAAACGTTAAATTCATATCATAAGAACAATTTTCAATTGTCAAAAAAAGAAAGAAAGCAATTTTAAGAGATCACCTACAGTTTTCAAAAAAAGAACCAAAGAGGCTCATAGACATTGGTAACTCCCTTATGTATTGGATTTTTATTATTGTTTCTTTTGACCTTATAATATTTTTTAATTTTATTTAGTTACTTTTTATTATCAATAGGTACATTTTGTTAAAAGATGAAAACTTTTTGTCATGGATTTGTCCTTCTCACAAATTATTTAAATGTAAAAAGTTACTAGTAGAAAATAAAATATTATTAATTTACATAGGTTTTTTTTTTTATAAAAGAAAAATATATTTGGGAACTTTTTTTTTATATTTATTCACTTTTCATTACATAATAATATTAGATTTCTTATAAATTTGTCCCAATTATGGCTCGAATCTTATACCCCTCCTCTTCCTATAGCTTTAGAAGATCATTTGAGGTATGTCTTATTGACATACTTATTTTTTATAAATGTATAATTTGATTTTCTTACCATTTATTTATATTCACTTTCACATCGCACAGTTGTAGTACTTTATTATTGGATTTAAACATTCGATTTACGCAAACCTATTCCACTCCTTTACTACTTCAAAGGGGTTTGATTTTCTTGCAAATGTTCTTTGAGTTTTTTTTTTTGTTTGTTGATTACACTTTTAATTTCAATATAGTAAACAATTTTTATTGGGACTCGAACTTTGAATCCCCTCTTTATGTCTTATATATATATATTATTGAACATGTAAATGCAATGGTTGAATTATCTCATAACTTAATCAGTGATTTCGAGTTCGAGTTTTAGATTATAGTTGTGTTATGTGATAGAGTTTTATAATCCTTGTGATGCCTCCTTAATCGTATGAGGATTATTATTGGAGTTTGAGATAGAAATAATTTGTTTTAAAAAAGAAATAATTAAATTAGTTTGGAAGCAAAAATATTTACCAAACTGATCTGTGTATGTCCTTTGTCGTGATAGCGGCAGTGGGTTTAACAATTCTTAAATGTGTTGTCGCGGTTTTCGCTTTGATGGAGTTCAAAATCAATGCGCTATCGCGTACCAAACAATTTGGAGTTATTCAAATGCCGTTGTCTATAACAACAACAATTGGACCAAATTCTTCTAATGTCGCTGTCATGGTTTCCGACAATTGGCTTTATTCAAATGTTCAACTATTTGGTCAGTAATATGCTTCCAGCTCCTTCAATTACCTAGTATTTCTTTTCTTTGTTATTTTTATAATGGGAAATTAGGTATGGAAAAAAATTACAAATATACTGGTATGATTATGAAGAAACTCTTTTGTCTACGTGAGAATCATTATGAGTTATTACATTTTATTCTGTGATTCTTTAATGGCATTGCTCGTGTGACACCCCAAAACCCGGGGGTCCATTGTGACCGGTCGACCTACAGTACTCGTGGTCTTAAGGGTGACGAGCACCTATTCCGAAAACGGGCAAAGTCTCCTTTGTACGAGGAGCTCTACCCAAGAACTACCTGTCCCAACATCAACATCAGAAGACATATACATGAGTAAAAACGGCCACTTGGGCCCATACAATAATACTCATCAATATACACTAACTATATATCATAGTTTCAAGAGTTAATAATTTACTCTTATTTCAAACATGTATTAAAATTCTAGAATTCTAATACATATCATACATCATAAAACCATAAATGCCACAACCTGGTTTTCTTCAAAATCGACCTCTAAGATGAGCCGTCTCCTTGTATGCTTCCTGTACCTGAAATAATATATTCCATCGACAGGGTGAGCTAATGCCCAGTAGTGGAATCACCCTAAATGGGTTACTCCCCACCTAAGTGCATATGTAATGATCCTATGTAAACACACATTCAAGCAAATTGATCCTACTTGAATGTCTAAATGCTAGTTCCATGTCTCGAGTCCTCCTTGCTCCTCACTTGCTAATACGTGTAAGAAAAACATCATTTTAAAACAAAACTTGTTGTTTTTGAAAATACACTACCGAAGTGTCGGTAAAAATATGGGACTATCCTCCGAGGCGAATGTGTTGGAAAACCTTCTAAACAATACATGGGCTCCTCCGACGTGTAATTGTAGGACCATCTCCTAACACCATTCAACGGAAAATCATCCTGTGAAATTCCTTTCGCAATCATGTTCGTTTTCTTTCAATTTTCTTATCTTTTAACTTCTAGGCTCCCAGGTGCGTATAAAATGCATTATTCATTTCAACACAAATTATACAACACATGCTAATATATAAAACATGATATACACTAACATGATTAATCCACACAAATATGTTATGCAAATTCACAATCCATTACTCCAAGAATTAGCTCACATGGGCTAATTAACAAACACGAGCAATTATATTTGAATTACTCAACCGAGCATATTTTCTCACAAAAATATTTCTTGAAAACTATTCATGTGAATAGTGAAACCTTCGGGTTACTGTTCACGACCACTCATCCAACATCGATTCCACATTGTGAACCCGAAATCCATGGCTATTTCCGACCCATACACCGCAGTACAATTTTATAGCACAAATTATACCTGAACAACGAAGCAGTCCGTGGGCAGTCACGAGGCTGTCGAAATAGGTTTCTAAAGCTTCCACCTGGTTCTAAGATTTGGGACGATCAAGCGATCATTCAAGACCTCAAACCAACGAATCATCAACAAAGTACTTAAATGAAGAGAGTAAAACAAAGTAAGGATAAAACCCACACCTCACGGGTTTGTGAAACTCATGAGCCGGAAACCCACCGCGTAGGCCTCGTTGCGTAAAGCAGCTTTCCTTCTTGCTCCGTCGAAAACCGATGGTCCGATCGGCCAGAAATCTAGAGAGAAGGAGGTCCTTCTCTCTCTAAAAACTAAAAAATCCAGCCACTGTGACATTTTCTCCCAGCCCTTGTGCATTTTGGCTTTTCACTTTGAGAAGACAACTATTCTTTGTTTGTCTTATTCAATTAAACTTTCAAATAATGCCCATTATATCCCTACTCTTGGATTTTTGACATTTAGTACTATCTCGATCGTCCATTTCCATCCTCTCTCTACTCATGCAACATGTGTCACATGAGTACATGTTATAGGTGACTTTTGTCACATCATATTTAGTTTACGACGCAGATCTTCGGTGCCTCGCAATGCCATTGGTATGCGAATTTGGCCAATTCAACATGGTAGCTAGATTTCGCGAGGCGATTCCAGCGATGAAATCCCATTTCGTCATCCGAGATCTAGAAAATTTGGATTTTGATCGAAGTACGATTTTGCCATTTTTCCAGAATTGGAATTTTCTCGGGTCTTACATTCTCCCCTCCTTAAAAGGAATTTCGTCCCGAAATTCTGAACAATCACAATATAACACATGCATATGCAACGTGCACTATACCATGCATGTAAACTAGTTACTTAATTATTAAACAACTAAACCACGTACCTTCATCCCTAAACAAGAAGGGATAGTTGGCCCGCATCATATCCTCGCGCTCCCACGTTGACTCCTCCACTCCATAGTGCCGCCATAGCACCCTCACTAGCCTCACCGTCTTGCGTCGCAAAACCTGATCACGGCTATCCAAAATGCACACTGGTCCCTCCTCGATTTATCCTCAATCCACCACATGAGTTGGATCTAGAGTATACTTCCGGAGCATGGAGACGTGAAATACCTCGTGGACACCTGACATGTTGGGCGGTGTGCAAAGCCAACGATCACATACTTGGTGTCTACCCTCTCGGAAGTATCTCGAAGGCTGATAAACCTCGGTGATAGCTTCCGCTTACTTAGAACCTGATCACTCTTCTCTTAGGCATCACCTTGAGAAGGCGTGATCCCTGAGCCTCGAGCTTCCCCAGGGTCGACGTCGCACGTCGGCATAGCTCTTACACGCGGCTCTGGCATTGAGAAGGCGTTGTGTGTATCAAGCTCACCTTTCGGAGGTGTCTCTAATCCAGTCGAGGACCGGTGATGAGCTCTCACCTCGGTCAACATAACGGTGTTTTGCATGGCCCACGCCCCGTACAATGCACCTCCTTATGGTGCCATCTGCTATACTCGCTGATAAGCTGTTGTAGCCGAATTCCACTAAGGAGCAAGTGCTCTTCCAGTACATATGATCCAAGATGCATGTTCGCGGCATGTCCTCTAGCACACAATATAGTCCTCTCATGCGACCGGCATCTGTCTTTTGTGGGTGGAAAATTTGTATTCGTAGTCAGTCGTGTGCCCATGCTTTTGGAAACTCTTTGAAAGGAGTGTGCTATAAACCTCGGGTCCCTGCTCGATACTATGGATCTTTGGTACTCAATATGGCGGACTATCTCTCGAATATACAGCCGGCAGAATCTCTCGATGTGAAGGTCATCCATACGACTAGAAAATGTGCCGACTTAAGTACTAGGCAGTCTTATCACCCAGCCCGCAGCAGCCCATGTCTGCGGTGTCCGTGGAAAATGGTCACAAATCCCGTATTGGCGATGCTCCCACTTCCCACTCGATACCTCGATAGTGAGTAGCCTGGCGGCTGCGGTGCTGACCTTAACCTGGCGACATGTGAGACATCGTCGCATAAAGTCCCCTCGTCTCTTGTCCCGGCACTCAGTAGTGCGGCGACGAAGATCTGGCAGTGCATCTTAGTGTCACCTGGATACCACGGCAAATCGAGCGGTGAACTCCTGAGAATCTCCTCTCAGTCGATTGATTGGGAACCACTACGGAGTCCCTATATCGAAGACTACCATGCATTGTGGATGGTGAAGCCCCTGCGTCACTGTACGGTGCACCCGGTCCGTGGACCTATCTGCGTCTTGCCGCTAGGACTCAGATTACTCCTCATGACGGTGTAGCCACTAAACTCCTAACGTGCCACTGAGCACGCTGTGTATTGTAGCCTAAAGCGTCCCACGGTCTCGAGCATCGCCACTCAGAAATACTAGCCCAGCGCTCCTCGTGACTTAGGCCAGGTGCATCGACCACCACATTTGCCTTACCGAGGAATTGGTAATGCAAAGTGAAATCGTAATCCTCAAGAGACTCCATCCATACGTGTTGCCTCATATTGAGGTCCCCTTTGCATGAAAATATACTTGACTTTTGTAGTGCAGGTACACCTCGAACTCCTCGCCATATAAGTAGTGGCGCCAAATCTTGGCGAAGACTACGGCCCTTGAAACTCGAGTCGTGTGTGGGAGTAGTTACACTCATGATTCTTCAACTGGCGGGAACCATAAGCTACTACCCTCCCAGACTGCATCAAAACACATCCCAGTCCGGCCCTCGAGGCATCACAATACATTGTGTACCCCTGTCCCTTGTCCGGGACTATCAAGATAGGAAACTGACAATAAGCCTCCTCTTGACTCTTGGAATGCCTCTCGCATTGGTCATCAAATAAAACTTGACCTCCTTAGGTGGCCTCGTCATAAGTCTTTTATGGCGGAAAATCTCAATGAATCTCACATGGCCTCCGACCAATCCCAAGAGCTACATATCTGAAGGCGACTTGACCTCCTGACTCATACGGCCTGACCTTCTCTGGGTCCACTGACACTTTTTGATCTTGACCCACCACTTGTCCCAAAAAATCTCCTCGATGTAAAACTCACATACCGAACTTGGCATTACTGTGATGGTCTCTTAACAATTGTAATACAATCCTCAAATGCTCATGCTCCCTTCGGGCTGAGGTAGTCGAAATGTCATCCGAAATTCTGACAAAGGCCCGATCTAGATAGAGTTTGGAATACCTATGCATGAGATCCATGAATCTTTCTTGGCGCGACCGTCAATCAAAAGGCATCCTGATAAACTCAAAGTGCCACATAGCAGCGTCCCTATATTTGTCATAGGATATTTGTCTCCTAACCCTCATTTGATGGTAACTAGTCAGAAGTCCATCTTGGAGTAGACTCTCACCCCTCTCAACTGGTCAAACAAGTCATCAATCATCGGAAATGGATACAGATTCTTGATCGTAACCACATTCAATGTCTATAGTCAATGCCTGGTCAGAGGGTCTTGTCTTTCTTCTTCACAAAAGAATCGGAGCGCCCAGTGGTGAAGTGCTCGGTAATGAACCCTTGTCCAATAGCTCTGTAAGCTGGACTCACGAGTTCACGCAACTCAAATGGTGCCATACTAGTCATAGAGATGGGCGAGTACCGGGGTGTAACTCAATAAGTCTACCACCCTACGTGAGCAATCCGTGGCTTTCATCCAGGAAAAACATCCACATACTACTTAAAGCTACTCAGACAGATCTAAGTCTGGCCTCTCCTCGTCCTCTAGGGTAAGGCTGGTTGTGACCCATTCTTAATACTAACACACGGACTCGTATCTTTGTGGGGCAAAATGTCATGCTTGTCCTGATACCACCGATGCTGGAGCTGCCGTGTGGCGGTAGCCTCGCTCCTGATCGATGCTGACCACATGTTGTCAACTAATCCATCCCAAGGATGACATCAAACTACGACATGTCCATGATCCTCAGTCCACGTGAGTAGAGTCCTCGAGATCTCCAACTTCGCCCAGCCTGACATATCATCCCTATCCTCACCACAATCCACAGGGAGGAACTCGCCTCTGAACCGCCGAGTCACCGACCTGCAAAAGTAGGCTCTATCACGACTAATCGACAATGAATATCGAAACACCAAAATCAAATAACACTCTTGCCCATATGCGAGATAGCAAAAACGTATCCTATATAACTGGTTGATCCGCTGACTCAGCTTGCGGTGTGATGGCGTAGACACGGCCCTGAACCCCTGACGTCCCTGCTTGTGGGCCTTGTCCTCTGCCTCAGCCCACAACACGGCCTTCGGCACGCCAATGCAGCGGAGGTGCGAATGCAACTCCACGTATTTGGCGGCTCCTCGCTGTACCATGATGTGGAGAATACGTGTATCCTCTCTGTCCCTCTGTTGGCGGGATTTGTCTTTGTCCACGAAACCACTGGGATCTGTCTCCCAAAGGGTAATCTCTCCTCGTAATCGAGGTATTAGCGTGTAACACACTATCTGCCCGGCACGACCCGGTAACTCTCATTTGTCCACAGCGGTTAGCGACTCTGGAACCCTCGTGAACTAGAAGCCCTCTGCTTTGCTTTCCCGATCAGAAGAAGGCCGACTCTCCTTCCTCTTGCTACTAATACTCGCATCCAGAGTGCTCAGAACATCACTCCCATCTCTGCATGGTGGTGTCCCTGACCATGGAGTCCATATCTACTTGATGAGTCCCACCATAATCCACGGCCAGAGATGGACAACTTGACCCATTCTAGAATCTCTGACCTTGGCCATGTATGCGTGGCCAATATGTAATCATCGGCAAAAGCGGGGCTAGCTCATTGAATCTAGCCATAATCCCATCCGCGATCATCGTCACTACTTGACTCTAGGAACTCCCGGGCCTTTGCATGCCTCATAGTATCACGGAAAGTACTTACCCATGAGCGACTCCACGAGGCTTCGCCCATGTCATTTGCTCAGATCTCTGGGGTGCGCATTTCCACCTTGGGCCTCGCCTACAGCGTTCCACCATACGGGTTTGGAGCGCGGCTAGTTGATCTGGTCGTGTTAGAGGTAATCTCATGGCCTCTAACACCTTCTCAATCTACATGGTAATGGTATGCCACCATCGGATCTCTCCTCCACACATGAATGTCGGAGGATGATGTGCCACAACCTCGGGGTTACTCGGACTCCACGACTACTGTTATACGGCTGTGCGATAGCAGCCGTCGCAATACCTATAGCCTCAACAAAGGCCTTCTAATCAAACTGGTGGTGCTTGACCCGGTACCGCGGACGCCCTCGTCTCGCCCTCGACTAACCATCTACCGCAGTTCAAATGGCGATTAATTTCAATCACCGATATCTACAGGCATAAACATAGCCCCGAGACACTATTCATACATAGAAAATACAGTTCATATACTATGTCCCTGCGATTATATGTAATGCGAGACAATTAATTCAACATATTAGATTATTTTTATCATTAAAAATTTTATTTCATTGTTTTTGATTTGATTTTATTTTATTTTATTTTTCAAAAAATTTTATTTCAATTTTTTTTTTTTGAAAAAATTTTGTTAACAGTGTTCATGAACAGTGGTTAAAGCGATGACTTAAACGATCTTGAGTCAAAAAACGAGGTTGGGTCGCGCGGGGTACCGCGACTGTGACCGTGCGCACCGCAGAGTGCGCTCGGTGCTGCCAGCGACCATGGTGGGGCGATACGGCCCCGTGTCTTGGCTATGGCGGCCCGCGTCGTGGGCACGGCCCGTCGTATCTCGGCGGTCATGGCGGTGTCGCGGTATTTGTGCGCCGCGCTGGTACGGCCGTGTTGTGGCCCAGGTCGTGACAAAGCAGCCTTACCTCTTGCTCCCTTGGTCACAATACACTTCATTGTATTACGATACACATTCCTCAACGGCTAGGCCAGCCTGCTTGTCATGATACAATATCACTTTGAGCCCCTCTTGGTCTGTCTGATCCGTGTATTGTGACCTAATACCTCAATGAAGCCTAACCTGACCTCCGGTCACAATACAATGGTTGTGTGACCCTCCCAGCTAACCATTTTGCACTCCCAGCTTTCTTTGTGTCCTGATACAATTTCCGATTTGTATTGTGACACGGATAATTGACAATTTTCTGCACCATTTTTTTTTTCATTTTTCTCACACATATTATTATTCTTTTTTCTGCTACTGGAAACACCCAAAAAAATACCTATCCATATATATATATATATATATATATATATATATATATATTTTTTTTTTTTCCTAATTCTCCCGATACACCAAAATAAATTTATAAAAATTTATTTTCTTCACTTTTCTCCAGTTTTACACTGTAAAACCTAAACACATATTTTCTCTACCTCATTTTTTTTTTCATTTTCCAGTAAAACAAATAATTTTATTAAAATTTATTTCATTTATTTTCTTTTTCGATTTACACCTTTGTAAAACTTCGAAAAATTTCTAACACTTCTATCTTCTCTTTAAGCACAAACCAATCACAACACATAACAATTCATCAAATCACACAATCACACAAACACATACATGCGGAGTGTTCTAGTTTTGTCAGTGCCTTCCTAGGTAATCTCATTACCTAAAACCTCTCGAACCGCACCAAGTGGTGATGGATACCCAAACACGAGCTCGCAGTGTTCGTGTCACTGGGTACGTCTCAAAGTTGTGACACCCCAAAACGAAGTCAGTGACAACTTAGATCAACTGCGGAATACTCGTGAATGTCGGGTGACGGGCATTATTCCTGGCCGGTCAAGTCTCCTTTGTGCGAGGAGCTGCCCAGAATCACAATCCCAACATCAACATCGAAGACATATACATGTTAAGCGTAGCGATTATACAACAATACTCATCAATATACACTAACTATATATCATAGTTTCAAAGTTAATAATTTCTCTTATTTCAAACATGTAGTAAATTCTAAATTTAATACATATCATGCATCATCACTTATCAATGTATTGGTTTTTCTTCAAAATCGGCCTCTAAGATATTTGATCTCCTCGTACGCTCCACATTGCAAGCAATATATTGCCTAATAGTGGAATCACCCTAAATGGGTTACTCCTAAGTGCATATCTGTGATCCTATGTAAACCTACATTCAATAAATTCAGATCTGCCGAATGTCTAAATGCAAATTCATTCTCGAAGAGTCCTCAAGGCTCCTCAGCACCTAAGCCATGTTATAGAGAAAAACATCGTTTTAAAACAAAACTTGTTGTTTTTGAAATACACTACCGAGATTGTCGGTAAAATATGGAACTACCCTCAGAGGCGAATGTGTTGGAGAACCTTTCCAAGCAATGCATGGAGTCTCCGGTGTGGTGTAGGACCATCTCCCGACATCTATTCTCGAGAAAATCATCACGTGGGGAGATTCTATTCCATGACCTGTGTTCGTTTTCTTCTATTTTCATGTCATGCACACACACCTAACACCCAGAGTTTACTTGATTATATGAAGTACATGTATCATTCAACACAAAATATTACAACACATGCTAATATGTAAGCATGATATACACTAACGCAGTTAATCCGCTTTCGTATGTTATACCGATTAACGATAAATTCACAAGAATTATTCCTTGTGGTACATTAGCAGCAGCGATTATATTTGAATTACTAATGAGCACATTTTCTCACAAAAATATTTCGTGAACATTCACATGAGCAGAACAGAGCTTAACCGGATTCTTGTTCACGGCCACTCATCAACATCGGTTCCATTGAACCCGAAATCCCATGGCCATTTCGGCCTTATACACACCTGTTAATTTATAGCGCAAATTATACCATGAACAAACGGTCGTGAATGATCCACGGGCCCCAGTATCATGATAGTTTTAAAACTACGCCTCGGTTCTAAGTTTAGGACGTCGAGCGACAGTTCAGTATGACGGCGAGATCATCAGCAAGTACTTAAATCAAAGAGTAAAACAAGTGGATCGAAACCCCTACCTCATGGAGTTTATGAAACTCCTTTAAAATCGAACCGCAGCGTGAGTCGTTCATGACGACTTTCCTTCTTGCTCCCGTCGAAAATCGAAGGTCCGATCGGCCGAAAATTTAGAGAGAATGAGGTCCTTCTCTCTCTAAAAACTAAAAAATCCAGCCACTGTGACGTTTTCTCCCAACCCCTACACTTTTTGGCTTTTCACTTTGATAAGACAACTATTCATTGTTTGTCTTATTCAATTAAACTTTCAAATAATGCCCATTATGTCCCTACTCTTGGATTTTCGACATTTATATGTTATTATCACGGCCCGTCAAAGTTATTATCTATATACTACGTACAACATGTGTCGCGTGAGTCACGTATTTATAGGTGAGCTTTTTCAAATCATATTACGTTTCGACTTTTTCGATGTTCGATTGCCTCGAAGCGTGCAAATTCGAACTATCTCGGAATTGCGACAAGAATCGACGTGTTAGCTAGATTTTGCGAGGCGATTCAATGGTGAAATCCGTTTGTCATCGAGATCTAGAAAATTTTGGATTTTGATGAAATTACGATTTTGTCATTTCGAAGTGGAATTTTCTCGGGTCTTACGGCTACGATTAACTCTGGCGCTGGTCGATTTTCATTTGCCTGGCTAACTTTGAGAAAATAATTTAAATATGACATAGATTTTGTTTGAAATCTTATGGATTAGCTAGTTCTTTGCTTTTGCCAGGACATTTTCGCAATTTGCTGACATCTTGGCGGTCGGATGATTTCTTGTAGTTCTTTGACGATTCACGGAGTGTTGTTCGCTGGTTGGTAGACAATGCGCGGTCAAGTCGATAATTCTTATCGTATTATGGACTTCTTTTGGAAGTGTTTACCTGAAAATCTCACCATATTCGCAGTATGTTAGCCATTGTTGTTTGTAAAATATTATAGAAAGTGTTTACCTGTATCATATCCAATGTTATGTCATTGATAACATGTTTTAGCTATGAGTTTTATTTCGGTCGATTCTATTCCAATTCCGGTGGATTCGATAGATCAAGATTGAGATTACCTTGATTGTATAACTTAGTTTTGGTGATCGCCTTAGGGCCCTCGTTGACACGGTAGAGTAACCTATCAGAGTAGGATTTCCATGCAAGTAGGACTTTCATTTAGAAGTTTGAGCATACGTTTGGTTTTGATCCCTAAGAGAGATCTTTGAGGATATAAAGGATTTCAGTCCCATAGGTCTACTTGGGAGTTTGTATAAAATCTTGGAAAATGTGCTATTTCAAATGTCTATATCAAATGTCAACCTGCCTCTTTATCAAATGTATATTTTCCAGAATGCTGGGTGTTGTTGTCAAAAGATTGGAAAAGCTGCAGAGATGTTTTCTTTGGGGTGGTGGGTTTCGTGAAAAAAAGGCTCACTTGGTTAATTGGGATGTGGTATGTCTTTGATTATGGAGCCCTGTCTTTGATTTGTTGTAGTAATTATGGTGTCATGGAGCTTTGTCTTTGATTTGTTTATTTATTTTTATAAAAGGAACTCGTCAAACAAGGTGACAAAGCAGCAGGAAAGTATATAGGATTGTATACAACGGTGTGCACTTATCTGAAAAGAAACAAAAAGCATGAGTAAAAGTAAGATCTTGTGAAGACACCGGGTTTTTGATTATCGAAAAATCATCTGAGACAACCACACTATTGAGGAGAACACTAGCCAGATTAATACTCCGTATAAACCCAAATCCATATAAATATATAAAAAAACATTGTATACAAATATCAATATATAAAATATCAACTATGTCAGTGAGTCCTGAAGATGGTGTCTTTATATTTCTCTTAGGATGACACCCTCTGATACCACATTTGGATTTTAATCTATAGGGTCTTGGGCAGTCTCAAGCGGTGTAGACTAATGGAGCTAAGGGAGGCCAGGGGCAATGGGCGATGAATGAAGTACTCAGCATTATACATGGAGCCGAGGTCACTGGTTGGGTGCGACTCAGATACAAGGTCGAGGATGGTATCGGAGTGGGAGGCAATGTAAGGGGATGATAAAGGGAATTTAGGATGAGTAAGTAAGTGATATCTCACGAGCTATGGCGGTTGGCTTTAGCGACACCGGATATGGTAAAGATGTGTAAGTGTCTAGGGGTATGTGAGGTGATGTGTAAGTGTCTGCGAATTGAGGGAGGTAAGTATGGGGGAGTGCTCGAGTAGAGCGATGTCGGATCGGGGTACCGTAGCCCTCTCTCTCGACCACGACCTTGGCGATCAACTCTCTCTTTCCCTCTCCCTCTACCTCGAATGGGCTGTATACATATTGCAATGGATGACTTTGAGTCTAATGGATGTGCCTTGATGTAGATGCCTCTGACTCGTAACTTGACGATCACGTGCTCTTCTCACGATCTGGTGTAACAACGTCGATAATATGATATAAGCCAGCGCAAGCCAGGTGGTAGCATAGCGCGAGTAACTAGCTATGTCAACCATGGCAGAGATCTGAGTGAACCAAACAAAGAATTATAAATAAGTAATCTATTGATTAAAATTTGGAATACACTTTAAGGACACGTTATCTAACACCAAAACTTTGAGTAGTACCGGTTTGTAGTATGGAACCTCGTATCCTATCACGATGGTGGTGTCATAAAACGTCGTGTAATATGACGATACCACTACATATATGGATCATGAAAGTCTATGATACCCCCATAGGGGGTGTAGTGATGATCCTATCCACTGTGTATCCCATAAGGCAATGTATAGAACATGATACGTCGCCCATTCTCTGCATTCCGATCTCACGTGCATCCAGCAGTTGTTGCTCATAAAGAGAAAGATGAGTATCTGCTACATTTGAGGCGTAAGACTTGCTTTGGACAATGCCACTCAACAGTCTCGAAACCCGCCATATCTCGTCCCATTCTTGCGAGATGAAGTATTGGGAGCTGGTCGGCCCGACTCTCGACGTATTGGGTGCCATAATACCTACACATTTACACTTGAAGTCAAAAACTTTTATGTCAATATGAATGAAATTACTATAGAACCATATAATTTTACATATATAATTACTTGATCAAGAGTTTGTGCATCTAGCTGATCTCGATATAGGAGGAGTACATTGGATGGGTTATGCATCCGTGTCAAAGGTACTCTCCACCTACACCCCAATGGAAGAGCTAGCTCTGGCTCTGGCTCTGGCTCAACGGCAGGCTCAACTGGTAATCCATCGTCGAGGGCCTCAGCTAAGTCCCCATCGACGACATCTGCATTGTCATCATGTAAGGCATGAGGAATTGGTGGTACTGGATATGATGCTGATCGCCCAAAAGCGGGTAGCTCCACGTGAAGTCTCTCCCAAGAACATTGCTAAATATAATATAAACAGAATGTAAGGAACCTAATGATCTGTTGTGTATATGAATTTATATGTAACAATTTTTTTACCTATCGATTGTAATACAACCGCTATGCTCGTGTCTCGATCTAATTTGGCTTCGGCATAACTTGCGATATGTATGTACTTCATCTTGCACTCCCAGCTCTGTACCGTAGTATGTAGCCGGATCTCGTAGTAGTGGGAGAAAGCACAGATGAATGTGCACTCTCTTCTTGTCCGTAAACAAGAAGGATCCCATCAGCGTTAAGATGAAACCACGTGCATTCCGCTTTAAAGCGACCTCATCTGCATCAGGTGTTGGGGTGGATAACTAATCACATAACCATTGGATGGAGATAACGAATCCTTTGAGAGCATGAGCGGGTGGGGTGACAGGCGGCTCCCGCACAACTCCTCCCGCCAGGCACATATGTCCCAATATTTCTTTGGGCTATCGATCTGAAGGCCAAGGATGATAAGCGACATCTGCGTGATCGATCATCTCTGGCACATGAAACGTGTGTCTCGGGCCGCCATCTCTCGACGAGACATGTGATAAGTGGCCAATCGATCATGATGTAGCCCAAGCGGTATATACCATAGAATCTTGCGCGAATCACGTATGGATGAATACGTGGATCCATCCTCCACATATTGATGAAGGCTTTCATCTGCTGGCGAGGGTTAAGTACTTCCTAGAACTACAAGTAACAAAGAAACCAACTTTACAATTGAATATATATAAATTACATGGTACAACTGAAAATATTAATTGATAAGTAATAAAATACATACCTGCTCTGTATCTACTAAGTGGGACTGTGTCACGTCTTTGCGATATCAAGACAGATGGATCCAATGGATCTGCATCATGAAGCCCTTTGAACGCCATATCTATAACCTGGATGTCTGAAAGGCACTATAAATATTAATAAAACACATTAGATAGACTGTATTTGTGAAGATATAAGGAAGGTGGGCAACGTGAAATGAATTATGTAAATTCTGCAATTCACCATACACCCAAATGCTATGGAAATAAAATATGAAATGAATTTGAAATTCCCAACAAATGTGACTAGAACAAACAGAGATATACTTGCATATATGATTTTTTAAATTCCTACTAGGCCACAATTGTTTAATGAACTTGATTTCTATTCTTACAAGACAAATATATATTAACACCACCATACCACCACATGTGTTGCTGGTGTTACTGTGCCATGTGATAGTTGTTTTCCCCTCCACAACATCTATTTCATTATCTGCTTAGGGTTGATTTGGGACGATCCTTATGCGTTCATTGACTCAAGTGCTGCAATCGTAGGACCAACATAAAGAGGTCACTCCTTTTCATCATATATTGGATGAAGCGAAGCTTGCTATGTCATGTCTGTTGCGTGTTGTAGTGACCTTGCACAAAAGTCAAAAATCAACACATCGATGCTGACATGCTGCTATGATATGGCTACATGGAAATCCCGTATATCGATTAATCATTCACGCGTGCGTTTTTCGTAAGTTGAGGCAATGCGTTCGACCACTCCTTGACTTGACATGAAATCGACCCTGTACGTGATTGTAAAGAACAATTTTCATCGACCCATGACCACGAATCGGCGTGACGCCAGATGCTACTCATCGGATGCCCCGATCTATTAGCACCTAGTTCCCTTCTTGCAACAAAGTAACTGTTGAGGCGGAAGAAGGTCAACTGTACTAATGCAATTGCTAATAAGTTACGAGCTCCTTTAAAAACACTATTAAATACCTCCAAAATGTTGGTTGTCATTATCCCATAACTTCGATCTCCATCATGTGAAGAGCCCATAACTGAAAAGGGATTGCCTTTAACCATTTGTGCTTTAGAATTAATTCTCCAAATTGTAGTCATATGCTTATTGAATTTGCATTATGTACTCGCTAAAGCTGCTCGGCAAACCAAATTCTTCAAGAGTTTATCTTTAAACCGGGTCATAAAATTTCTTGCAAGATGACGCATGCAAATCCTGTGGCGGATAGTACGGCCAACCCAGACGGGATCGGTCATTTGCTGCAATAATGCACGGATGTCGTAGATGCCAACACAAATTCCCATCCGTTGGGTAGCTTCTGTTCTTATACATGCTAGAACCATCCTAACTAAACTCAATATTCTTACCTTCTATAATAACGCTTAACATTAGAGCAAGCGGTGTTTCATCGCACCCATGCAATCAACAACGTGCCTTCATACTTCCCATATAAATGTGTACCATCAATACTCATTATGGGACGATAATGTTCGAACCCTTCAATAGATGGCTTGAATGACCAGAACACGCTTTGGAATATCTCAGTGTTTGGCATATTAATGTATCCGCAATGTTTTCCAATTACAACACATCCACCTTGGATTTGCTTGCTTTCACATGGCCAGAATAAGCATTAGCCCCATTTCTCCATCACTTGCTTGAATAACCATTTGTACTCAATGTGAATTGTGCCATAATAATTACCTTTATATGAGTAGCAACCAAGTTTGAGTCCAATTGATGATGGTCTCGGTTCAAGCAAGGATTGACACAAGTATGCGGCCCTATATATTTGTTGATAACAAATAAACAAGTATCTTTCACAACCATTGCACGAAGCTTCCATGGACAGTGTCATTTTTCCTCCTTCTTACATCTTAAAATGGCTTGATTTTTTGAGGATGCTGACAAACTCTTGGTGTGCTTTAATTGGGTAAATCTTTGCGACCTCTTGCAAAATCCCAGTTTATAGTAAAGCAGCCAACTACAAATTCTCCTTCCCGGAATACTTAGGTAGTATATTTGCACCCATGGAGTCCCGACCACTTCTGACAACAATACCCGGGTTTTTCAACATGTTCAAATTGAGGCGTGGTGGTAAGTGATAATGAGCGGGGATGACTCATCTAATGTCTCGTCAGGTTGTTGATGTCGCAGATGGTCTTTGCGCGAGACATAACGCGCTCATTTCTCAAGCTTGGTTGAAGTTCGAAGGATGATGCGTGTCCATCGGCTTCAGCGTCGCATCTCCATTACGGTCATCATCGACATCTTCGTCGTATTCGTCATTACCTTCTTCATAGCGCGGTCTTCATGAACTCAAAACTCCAATATCGGTATTGGACGCTAGTGAAGCCTGACCATAGTCAAATTAAAACAGCGCCGATTATCGCGAACCAATAAATCTGTGGCCGCGCCGCGAGTGATTATTAGTCTTGGCCAGTACGAGCAACTTCAATATATAGTTCAATGTCCTCGATGGTAGTTGTGTTAACTAAGTTCAACATTCGATACTGCATGCGTAAATTCAATATTGAAAAAGGTTGGAACCTATTTGCCCTTTTTGAGGATACTTACAGAATTGATGACTAATTTGAACCTTCGTTTGTCAATAGTTTGTCACCGTGTATATCGTATCAAATTAATTGTTCAAAAATTCACGTTCTTAGAAAATTACATCAAAGGCCGCAATCTGAAACTCTCACTCGTATTTATGTTTGATCATAAATAATTATCAGACATATTAACATATCACGGTAATAGTTAAACAACGTAATTGACTGTCTGAAATGGTCTTGATAAAATTAAATAATATGAGGGGTCATTATCTTGATATCACATCAACTTTATCATAAAGAAGACAATCAGGTTCTAAAAAATAAAAATATGACATTTCAAATTGTACTCAATTAGGGTTTTAGGTTTTAGGGTTTTAGGTTATAGGGCATTAGGGTTTTAAGGTTTTAGGGTTTTAGGGGTTTTAGGGTTTTTGGGGTTTTGGGGTTTTGGGGTATTGGGCATTAGGGCATTAGGGTTTTAGGGCATTAGGGTTTTAGGGTGTTAGGGCGTTAAGGTTTTAGGGTTTTAGCGTTTTTAGGTTTTTGGGTTATAGGGCATTAGGGTTTTAGGGTTTTAAGGCATTAGGGTTTACCCCAGGAGTTTTGGTACATAGGCGTTAGGGTTTAGGGTTTAAGTGCCCAGGCGTTGGGGTTTTAAGGTTTAGGGTTTTTTGGTGTTTTAGGGTTTTTGCTGGGGTTTTTCGGGTTACATTGTAGCTTTATGCTTGCGGTTTCGTGTTTCGCCATAAGATTGGTGCCGGCTTCAAGTGAAAGAATATCATTGACGTAGTGAAGATAAATCTAATCCGCGCCACAGCCTTGTGTATACGGTTAATACGATCAACTAACAAACAAAATATAAATAGTTATAGGACCACACGGCCTCGCAAGAGACAACACATCAATGAAATCAACACAGAGTAGCCTTCTATTCCTAATACGTCTCTATCAAACCAAAATGAAGCATCCAAGAAATACACAACGTCAAAAACGAAAGGACCATTCCTCATTCCTCATCCTATCTATGAGAAAAAACATCCCATCCTTCTTCAAAAACTTTTTAGAGACTAAACACAGCCACCCTAAAAGAAGGGGAAAATAAAAATCATACCAGCCCCTAAAATCAATTACATCACATTTAAATCAGATATACTTTTAATTCGGTTTCAAGCTCACAAATGTAAACATATGAAAATACTTGATCATAACTCACACTAAAAAAGGCAAATGTAAAGCATAAGAAACAAAAAAAAAACAAACCAAATCATTTCTCATGGACCAGAAAGAGCACAATCCATCATTTAGACTCCTTTAAGACAATTAAAATCATCAACACAAATATCATTTCACAAACACTGACAGGATAAATAAATAAATAAAAGACCTACTCATACTGCAACAAAAAACATGTTCCCGCAGCGTTTATCAGCTTCCAAACACACTCAAAACTGCCTCAAAACACCCACCACCTACAAAACCAACTTCCCCAAATCATTTCGTACCAACCCAACCGGCCATAGCCCCATACTCCCAATCCATCGAAGCCACAAAAGGTGATGAAGATGCACTTCAATATAATTTTCTTTTAAGAATGGAAAATTTCTATTGTTTCAGTTTTTTTTTTTGCATGTGCTTGTAAATAATTTTGTAGCAATACATCACCTACTACGGTTTCAATTTCAGATCAAGGTGAGCAATTCCTTCAATAAATGAAAATAATTCATTTTCCACTTTTGAAGAGTTTTATTCTTAAAACTAATATTCAACAATGATAAAAATTATCTAAAGTAGCCTCTTAGGGTATGTTTGGAACCCGGAAAATATCTCCTGACAGTTTTTCGTTTCACATCAAGCACGACCATGGGTTTATTGCTTAAACAATTCAAAACCTGCACAAATTCGATGACATTTGTTCTAGTGATTTATTCCATACTACTTTAATTAATGAAATTACTGAAAAATAGAAATACATTTTCATACATTTGCTCAACCATCAACAAACACATTTCTGAATCTAACAACACAACACTCCAAAACATCATTACACATTTTATTACTTACGTAATTTAAGAAGAAAAAAAGTTGGTTGAATACATCTAAGCACGTTAATCATTGATGCCAATAAGGTATGTATTAGTAGAAATAAATTAAAAGGTTATGATTATACGCAGAAACTACCCTGTAACTACATACCTTGGGAACAATAAACTGACACTCTTATACGACATTACATCAATATGGATATTCAACAGTCAAACTAATCGTCCCATGTAAAATTTAATTTAACTCCAGAGAACTATAACACTATTATCATCCACCCAAAACAGAAGGCTGGAAAGAAACTAAAGGGGACAAAAAGGAATGCAAATACTTCCCATTTAAGGCATAAAAACGTTGAGGAAAAAAAATATACATCGAACAAATAACAAAGAAAAGAGAACGCAAGAGAAAGATTCCGGGAGAAGCAGGATAATCGAGAGTGAAGAGGGAGCTGCGCAAGGAGAAAAAAACCCTAAGTTATAGCGACCACTACCGCTGCTCCATTAACGACATTATCTAATCAAATTGCCGCTGTTCCAGTTTGCGACATTTTCGGTAATTCAAATGCCGTCGCTCCAGCCATAGATTTTTAGCCTTGAAATCGCCACACACATACAACACATAAGATTACTTAGTGCTAATAGTTTGGCTTGTAAACTAACTTAATAATTTTTTTATTTTATTCACATCATTCGAGTCTAAAACTCTTATTATTGATTAGTTTGAGTGTAGTATTAATTAAAAGTTTAAAGAAATTATGAAAAACACAATCATTTAAAAAAAAACAGATTAAATTTTACCGATTACCAAAATCCTTGTTGGAATCTGAGTTAACCCGCCTGAGGTGCTGACAACCAGAAACCGCCTTTTTATCGAACCAGTCTTCCCTTGTCTTATGCCCTGGAAACCTTCCCTTTCTCATTCTGCACTGGAAACCCTAGAATCATTCTTCAGATAGGATATCTGCGATCATCTTCATCTTCTCTGGGTTCCATTCCTGAATCTCTATAAATGGACCATCAATGGCGTCCTCGATCAATCCAAGGTAATATCTGTCCTACCTGTTCAATTTCTCACTTTCCGTTCTGCCATCCACATCCTTCAATTGATCAATACCCTAGATTTTCTTTGGAGAACAATCGGTCATTTCACAGGCCGGTTATGGATCCGTTTATTGATAATCGTGCACACCCGTTTGTGGGTAACCCGAACGGTGGGTATGGGGATCCGCGATATTGGGATAAAAACCCTAATTTAGAGAGGGATGTGTATGTGCAATCTTCGTTTCAGTCTCAGATTGGTGGGCTTCATAGGGATGGTTTTGGATCGACCATATATGATTATGGTAAGAATGGTTTTCTTAGTGAAGGTGACAGAAATAATAAGAGGATGAGGTTTGATGAGACGGCTTCGGGTTCTTTTTCGAATGATTATCATCTAAACCCAGTAAGGGTTATGTCAGAGGATGAGCGTAGGTTGAAGTTGATACGCGATCATGGGGGCGCCTCTAGTGGTGTGCCACATGGTGGGACAGTATCGGGATTGGGGATAATTGGTTTTAATGGCGAAAATAAAGAGTATGCTCAAGAAAATTCAATTTCAGAGAGGAATTTCGGGAACAGCGAAGTTGTGGATCGAGGAAAGTTTGATGACTTCCGGGGCTGTAGGGGTGAAACTCGGCTGAACAATTTTCATGGCGCAGGATTTTGTTCTACGGAAAGAGAAGGGTCATCTTTCAGAGAGGAACATGGTTCGACCTTTGGACAACAGTATTTGCAGATTGATGGAAATGGATATCAGCCTAATGACCATACTGTTTTCAAAAATAAGGGTGATGTAGTTTATTCTCAGAATGAAGGGCTGAAGCAATCTCAATATTTTCAAAATGAGCATCCTACTCATGCTCCTTCGTCTCATGGACATAATGGTCTCCCTGCTAGGGTTTCCAACAATGTTGGACAATCCCATTCATCACTACATGTGCCCTATCCCAGTTCGGAAGTTCAGAATGAGAACTATCATGGTCACAATCTGCAACATCTTCAGCTTAAGAATTCCATGTCAGTGAAGGAGCCTCAGTATTCCCATGTACCAAATTGGCTGGTGTCATCAGGTTTGAGCGTACCATACCATGAAACTTCTAACAATCTTCCTGCACAGCCTTACACTGTTGAACATCCTCTTCAGTTAAAACAAGATTTCCAATCCCATGGACAGCTAAATGATGTGAAACAGCCAGTTGAAGTTAAATTTCCGTCACAGGACAGCAATCAGGGTATGGCTTTGCATCAAAATTCACCTTTAGGAGCTCAATATGGTAGGCACAAACAAGGTGGTTACTTGCCAATCCAGACTGGTGGTAACAAGGTTTCAGAAAGCCTGAGTCAGATGCAGGCTTCCCGGTTTCATGTCCAGCCTCCACTTCCTGTATCTCCGCCACCGCCTCTTCCTTTGGGTCCACCAGATCATACTTCATCAAAATCAAATACTTCATCATCAGCTCCCATGTCAGCCTCTCCACTCTTTCCAGTATCTGCTAGTTCTTTAGCTACGGCATCATCATCATACCTTCCAGTTCCTGGAGCCAACTCCTTGTCGCAACCCTATTTTCACAATAAGTCACATCTACATGCCTCAACTGGCTTTGATACAGAGGTTAGCTACTGACTTATATGCTTTTATGTCACTTTGGTGCTGCTCTGCTGTTGCGTCTGTCATGTACATGCATCATTGTTCTTATCAAGTACAATTAATTGAAGTGATATAAATATGTTGTTCTTAGGCAACCGATAGCTCATAAATGATTACTTTATCTATTAAATATTTGAAAATAAAAGGATGATTCAGGTTAAGTTTTCTTAATCAGAGGGTGATGAACCACATTAGTCAGTATAGACACCAACCAAGTTTTTTGCTTGTAGTAATAAACTACATCAATCTAGAATTTGTCCGTGTTCTTGGCTTGTATTTTATACCTTAAGCTTCTTAGTGAAACAAAACAGAATATGAAATTGAAACAGGAAAAATATTGTTGCCCTGTTGTTGGTCCTTATTTTGCACCATTTCATTTTAATGTCCTTGAATCATTTGAAACTGTTGTTTGTACTTCAGTGGTAGCACCAGAGTTTATTTTAATTTATTTTTTTGAACTTCAAAATATTGGATTGGAGTTGCCGGTTCCTTAGAATTGCATGTGTTTTTCTGACCGTTGTTAAACAGTACATTTATTGTTCGATTGGAAGCTTTGATCAGCTTAACAGGAAGCCCATTGGTTGACCAATAGATGATCCACCCTTCTGGTTGACTTTTCTGGCTCTTGAGTGGCTGATTTTTGTAAGGAAGTTTGTTCTATATCTAACTCTTTCTAGCCTCTTTGCTCATGTACTATTTCACCTCTTGGTTGTCTCTCATCCTTCTAGTATTTCTTTCTTTTGCTTCATACATATAAAATTGTAGTTTCTGATAAAGGAACTAAATAGTCTAAATTAATTGTTTGATGCAGAGACTTATTGCTTGGTTGTTAAATTTGATTTCCTTGTCATTTTATGTTCCTACAATAGAGTATTTATTTATTTATTTTGATGGATAAAAGCAAAATATATTAAACTGCCAAAAGAGACCTGGGAAAACCCAAAGTATACAATAGATTATGTATCTTGCTCATTTTCTTCAATTCTATCTTTTTAGGAACCCAAGGATATTCGTGGGACATCATCTAAGCAATATCTGGCAGATGGTCAACCTTACTTGACAAAACATCTATCTTCAGAGAAGCCTAATTATATTGATGCTTCCCACTTGTTTAAGCAGCCACATCGAGTTGCTCGCCCTGATCACATTGTGATAATCCTTCGAGGTCTTCCAGGTAGCTTTTCTATTCATTTGCTTTATGTATATTGTCTGCCCTGATCATATTGTGATAGTTCTTTAAGGTCTTCCAGGTAGATTTTCTATTCATTTGGTTTATATATATACACACACATGCACACATACATTTCCTATGTAGGAATACAATAGGGAGGGGCACAATTCAAAATTTCATCATGGGTTAGTTTTCCATGAAATGAGTTTGGTGTTTAACCGATGGGAGTGGGAACTTATTCTTGAATTTTTATTAGGATTGGGTTAGATTGTATATTGGGGATGACTTTATTGTTATTAGGATTTATGGATTGGTTAGGCTCTTTGTAGGATGCGGTTGCTTATTTTGTATATTTGCTCCTTCTTGGCATTTTGGTTGCTTTGTTGACCTCATGTATACTCCCTTTTTTCTTTAATATATTTTTTACTTATAAAGAAAAAGGAATTTATTGATATGTAAAAGAGTTGTCATAACTTAAAAGATGTTGGAAAAAATATGTAAATCTACTACACATAAGTTACCACATGCTTATATGTAGTGATGGACTTGGAAAGAAAATTGTACATACGCTGGGGATCTATATGCCCAGCACATGGTAAGGCCATAATTTGAACTTGAAGAGAAGGGGTTCTCTCCCTATTAGGTTTTGGAACCTAATATTTTTTAGGTAAAGTAGTAGATTTTGGAACGTTTTTTTTTTGGGTAGGTAAAGTAGTTGCTTGTTGGAACTCGTGGAATCAAATCTTTGTTATATGAACAAAAAGAATTTTATTGGTGAATCAATGTACAGATCTCTATCGAGCCTGTCGCAAAACATTAGTTCAAAACCAAGAAATTTATTTGTTTTGTTGAATCTTTAAGAAAATTGAATAGCTTTTCATTCATTTAATTTTTCGATTACGGCTCTTTTTGTGCTGAAATTTTTTGAAGTTACGAATAAAAAGTGAAAATATTTATTTTCTATTTAGAAAAGTAAGTAACTCATCAACAAGAAAAAGCTGTCATTTGCCCGACAAAGGAGGGCTATAACATTACTACTAAGGGATGACTGCGGTGGGGTTGAGTGGTGAATATCCGTCCGACTCGTTATTTTTCAATTACAAACTTGTCCCATTTAAAAAATTAAATGGGATGGGGCAGGACGGGTTGGCAAGGATGAGAAAATTTTCAAACCCGCCCCATTTACATGTGATTTTTGTTTTAATTTTTAATTTTTTATATATATTTTATTATATTAAAATTAATATATTTCATAAAAAATAAAAATATTATGAATTTTTATAAATTATTTATTTAAAAACATTCTAATTATTATCTTTATATTAAAGTATAAAATAAAATAATAAAAATATTTTAAAAATATAATCGAGGCGGGACGAGGAGAGGAATAATAATGCCCAAACTAAATCCGCGGTTTGAAAGTAAATCATTTATTAAAAAGCAAATTCTGATTAAACCAAACCCGAGGCGAGGAACACGAAATAAATATTCTCGTTGCCATCTACTAAATACTACGATGTTAAAAACAAGCATTTTAATACTTGAATATTATTAATTAACATGACGTTAGACAAAAGTTATATTCAACATTAAGTTTAAAAAACAAACGCCACCTAATAGTTTTCCTTGAGGCAGTGGTTGCATATGTCCCATGTACTTTAGGGCGCTTTGTTGGCATCTTTTGTTTTTAATATATCGTGCTTTATTAAAAAAATAAATATATGTTAGAGGCATTGAAGATTTCATTTTAATTACTGGGTATGTGACGATATTTATGGATAACTTATTGTATGTGGGCACCTTTAGGTAGTGGAAAAAGCTACTTAGCTAAGATGTTACGTGACCTTGAGGTTGAAAGCGGTGGCGATGCTCCTCGAATTTATTCCATGGATGACTATTTCATGACTGAAGTTGAAAAGGTTTGTGATTGGTTTCATGCCTTGTTGATCTTTGGTATATGTTGAGAGAAAAGAAGTACTTTGATTCTCATTAATTTAAGGAGGAAACATACATATTTATACTCTAGTGTTAGGGCAAAAAGAAAACAAAGTTAGAGTGTAGGAGGTTAAGAGAGAAGAACGAATCTTAAGTAGTTAGGAGACTAATCATAACAACTCCACCAGTGGGCATATAAATAAAACACTGTATGCATCATATACTATTCTAGGACCTGCAGGGCTTGGTGAAGATATACTAGTTGGTCGTGATTGACAAAGCTAGTCATGCGTTCCATTGAATTCTCTTTGATAAAGTGGCGATCAGCCCGATGTGCTTAGTCATCTCTCATGAAAACTGGGTTAGATAAAATATCAAGACCAGTTATCATATAAGATTCATCTGTTCATCCTTAAATCTTAGCTCTTGGAGAGATGCTGACATCGTATGAGTTAGCATGTTTGCTAAGAGCTGCTTCCGATACTATGACTGGCACTAGTTCCCAACTCTGCGTACGGTTTCTTCTTTCTTGGGATATTAAGTTCGCATCTGATGAACGTACCACATTGTAGGCGTGCATTGGTGGGTGAACATGCAGTTTTGCATCACGCAGCGACAATGCAGGTGCGACCTGTATTCTCATACAACACCTTGACTGGTGTTTCTTGTTTCTGAATCTGATGCGGGGATCGATGGCCTATCATAAAGAGTGATTGTGGAGTGCTTATTCTTCTTAGGGAAAAAGAAATGTGTGTGTGGTGAGATAGTTCAGTTTACCTACAAGTCATTGATATCTTCTTGGATCTTGTAAAGGCTCCCCCTGACCTTGTACAATTTTGACATTTAGATCCATAGGACTATCTACAAGCTTAGGTCGACATGCTAGTGTGCACATTATATCAAGTACTCTTTCTACGAAATAACCATAGGAATTAGACTAAGCTACCTCGATGCCTAAAAATGCCGGAGTTTCGATCTTTTTGTGCAGGTAGGTACAGAAAGATGTGTTTGAGTTTCTAATACCATCTTGGTAGTGGCCTGTAATAATAATATCATTCACATAAACAATCTATTAAATACATTGGCCAGTTGAAGTATGATGATAAAAAACGAAATGGTCTACTGTGCTTCGAATCATGCCAAACTCCTGAACCAAATAAACCATCTAAGCCAAGCAGAGTGCCGGATCATACAAGGAATGGCGTAGCTTACTCTGAAGCAGAATCGCTGAGCAGCAAAACCAGGCGGGTGCTCCATATATACCTCCTTAATTGAGATCATATGAGAATGTATTCTTGATATCAACCAAAGACCATAGCATGGCCATAGAAACCAGCCCAGCAGAGCGATCTTGGTGGATAAAAGTATAATAGTCCAGTCATATTGTTGGTATACCTTGGCGACAGCAGACAATAATCTACACGGCCGCCTCGGGTCCACCTTCATTATATAAACGACGGCAGTGGCAGGAGACTTGAGAGAGTGGCAAACTCCATGATTGCCGTGGAGGAAAGAACATCCATTTCCTCGACATTTAGCGTTTCGTCACGGATGAGAGAGCTACCGTTGGTGCTTGTAGGGATGAGGCCAATGGTGGAAACAAGGTAAAAGTATGAGTAAAAGATAAGCGATGATGGCTTAGAAATTATAGGCATGATGTGGAGTTTCTGATGGGCGAGTACCTTCCACAGATAAGTAATAGGTTGATCATCGGCGGTTGTGGAATCGGACGAGAATGACGGTGGCGTAGAAGATGAATCGACGAGAGGCCTGTGGGAGATGTGGACCTGGCCCGGTATAAACTTGAAGAGGGTCGGTCACAGCATCAGTATATGGTGGAAATCGGAGGTGGTAAGATAAGAGGAACATGTAAGACATTCGAAACATGAGGTTGTACAGGAGAAAGAACCTCTCGAAAAGTAACGTCCAATGAGGCAATCTAGATTTATGATAGTGGAATAACATCTATCTTATACGAAGTGAGAATATGAAGACAATAGTTCTTTGCCGAGAGAGCATCTTGCGGGAGTAAGAATATGAACAAGCAGGATACAATTAAAGACCATGAGGAGCGAGAAGAGAGGTTGGTTAGGAAAAATGATGGAATGAGGGATTTGATTATGCAAAATGGAGGATGACATACGATTAATCAAATAACAAGCAGCTAAGATAACATTCCCCTAAAAACGTTGAGGAACCTTATGATGGAGTAAGAGAGTGCGAACGATTTCAACTAAATGACGGTTCTTACGCTCAGCCACTCCATTTTGTTGAGGATTGGCATAAGAGGACTGGTGAAGAATCCTATGTAAGGACATGAAGGTGGCGATGTTGAAAGATATGTTATCATGTGGACTGAAGTATTAAATTGATTCGAACTTAGTATAGAACTTACGGAAAATAGAGGTTTTCATTAAAAATAGCTAAGTATTGAGAATAAATCATCCCATAAAAGTAACAAAAATCTTCAGAATCTAAAGTAGACTAATAGAAAGACCCCGAATATCGTGTGGATGACTCGAAGGAGGGCTTTGTCGTTAATCTATTATAGAATAGAGACATGAAGTATGTTTCTCGGTGACATCACTCATAGTGAGGACAAACTGAAAACAAGAACCATTTTACGAAGCTTTTGAAATATTCGGATGACGAAGCGATTGTGAATAAGAGGGTATCTGTGACGAGCATTGGAAAGATGAAGTGAGCTAGAGGCGAAAGAGGCCTTAGATTCAGATACTATGTCGTCGTCACGCCACTGTGCGCCGGTCTTATTCGATGAGTGATCGAAAAAGGTAATCAAATAATTAAGATCATGAGTTAACTTACTGATGAAAATCAAATTAAAATGGAAATTAGGAACATAAAGGACAAAAGTAAGGGGTCGGGAAGGAAGATGACATGCCGAATTGATTCCTTTAGTTATGGTTTGATATTTTTTTTTTTTTTTGATGGATAAAGAAACATGCATTGATCACAAATGACAAAGCTGCCAATCTGTTGGGGTATCTGAGGAATGAAAGCAGGAGAAGGACCAAAAACATGAAGGAAAAGAGCCTAAACAAGAAAACAATTACCTACCCCAGCCAAGGAGTTAAAAAAATCAAAATACTTAAATCTCTAACCCCGCTGGAACACGTTGGCCCGAGACCAAAGCTGCAATGAAGGAATTCTTTAATCTATACATAGAAGGTCTGATTATGAGACCGCTCTAACATATAACACACACCGCCAGCCGAAGGCACAAAGGCGCGACCCTCCAAGAACTTTTCTTGCTTCTTGCCCACTTTTGTTCCTTACCGGGCTAAGGACTCGCTGTGGGAAGGCCAGTAAACCTTCAGCCAAAATAGACCTGGCTTGTTCGGCCTTCGAACAATGTAACTGAAGATGGTTTAGAGTTCCTCCTCCTCTTCACAAAGGTAACATGGCTGAGATCTTCATAAGCTTTTTGAGTTGTGAGTGTCTTTTGAGGCGCCTCCCAGTAAAAAACCCACCTTTAAGGGGACCGTATTGTTTCCCAGCGATGTGGGAAAAGGTGTTGTCTCGGCTTAGGTCTGTGATTCAAAACCCTCATGCAGGCTTCTTTGAATAAGCGTTGGGCGTACCCCCTTTTAAGACGACTTGTCACTCCTAATTTAGGCCCTTTCAGGATGGATCATTTTCATAAAATTCACCACCTCCCTCATGATCGGTAGAAGGCTGCTGCTTGGGTTATCCACGGCGTTCGAATCGTCCAAAACTCCTGTCGTATCTTTGACTGCCAAGCTTCGTAACATCGGGAGCGTTATACCTGCAAGCCTCCTCCCCCCCAGGTATCTTTCATGGGTCTGTTCAGCCACCTTCAGAATTTTGTATTTCGCGAACCAATCCCTCCTTTCTATTTCTTCCATAAACTGTCCCCAGCTGTTCTAATTTCCCGAACTGACCCCATGCACACACGATTCAATTCCTCTAATAGTCTTTATCGAAGGAATTCCTTTCGTTTGCAAAGCCCTGACCATTTCCCCAACAAGGCTTTGTTTAGATTGTGTAAACCTCGACCCCCAACGCCTTTTTGTCTGGCCTTTACAGTGTGACTCACCAAAGACGGGGCTTCTTTCAGTTCCCCACCTTTGAAAGTCCCTGCAGTTTTCTAGCCTTTGCACGAGACTCGGGATGCGGAAGCGACATAAATGATAGGGAGATTAGGCAGTGCCGATAAGTGCTGTATCTTCCCCACGGAGATATATTGGCTTCCAGCTAGCTGGCCTCATGCGAACCTTTCTCGTGGTATCACATCTAGCCGACTTGTGCGGAGCGGAGGCGAATCGTAGTAAGCTGTGGCCGACTCTCTTGACCCTAACTCCGTGTCGGCACCTCCAATATTCTCCCTTCCTCGATAGGAAAATCTGCTTTTACTCAAGTTATTTTCAGCCGGAGTAAGGCCTCAAACCACATCAAGATCCATCGCCAGACGATTGGTCGAGTTATCTTCTATGAACAACGAAATTATCTGTCTGCCACATAGAGAAGGAGTGTAACACCTCGGCTCCTCCCCTCTCGCACCCAGTTTTGCATCCAGGTGGAAATTCCCTTCCACGACCTTGTTTGCCAATGCTTGGATATCCATTCCCGAGACAAGAGATAAGGGGATAGGGTCCCTGCTAGAATCCCCCTCGTACTTCGGAAAAAGCCCTCAGAAACCCGATTGATAAGGATAGAGTAAAGGCGATAGACATACCCGAGAGATCGAATATCCATCTTTGTGAAACCCATTCTTCTCATGACACAATCCATCTCCCGATTTGCATGATCGCCGATCTTTTCAATGTCTAACTTGCATACCGCTCCGCCATCATTCCTTCCTGACATGGAATCCACATTCTCATTATGGTGTGCGGCATCTAAGTTTGCCTTCGGCCGACAAAAGTTTGGGATGGAGAGATCACTTTGTTCAACACCACTTCTAGGCTGATGTGGCTGTAGCGAAGATCTTATATAAGCTTCTGGCAAACTAATGGAACTGTAATCTTTTGCATCCTCAGCATTTCTTTACAGAATCAACACTAGGAAGGTAGCATTTAACCTTTTCACATTCTTCTTCTCATAGAATTCCTTGAAGAACTGCAACCCCGCCTTTATGAGCTCTGACAAGATGGCGATGGAGGCGAGTAGGCTAGGGCCTTTTCACCAGCTAGGCCAGCGGTAGTGGCAGGACTTCCTCCTCTGAAAACACGACTTCTAAGCCCCATCGGCATCCTCGTTCTAGCTCATCTGAGGAAATGTATGAGGCTTGAGGCCTTGAGCTACTGGATCAGGCAGTTGGCCTTTCAAGCTGATGATTATCCACGGATAGCAATATCGTGGTGGGCCACCTGCCATTAATTTTGATTTGTTTATTTGCGTTCCTCCTATCTGAGTTTGCCTTATTTATGGAAACAATCGATTGTTTAAATCCCCCTCTTTAAGCGGGCTCTCTTGACTTTTGTCTCAGAAACCTCCTCTAACAAAAGACCATCTTAATGTCATCCTTTTATTTGGCTCTCCTCAGTTGTGCAGGCCGATCTTTTTCCTTTTCCGTTATCCAACCCAGCTCTAAAAAGACTTGACCTTCTAGTGCTCACGATGCAAAAGCCTCCTTATTCCCTTACTTTTAACTCCTTTTAAAGCCCCTTTGACTTTTATTGATAGGCAGACAGCTGAAGCTGGCCCTTGCCACCACCCTTTAAGGGAGGTCTTTAAAGCCCTCGACCCGACCATATTTTCAAGCGGGAAGGAGGGTCGATGCAGTACCTCCTCCATCCTAAGAGGATGGAAGTGGTCGTGGTCTAGAAAGTACTTTGGGTGATTCTCTTTGAAATGCTTTTCAGTCCCAGGACTGGAACACATCAATCCACAGACATTGTTTGGCCATTGGGTGCCCCACTCACGTAAAAACCCCCACCAGCAATAGCAAGTCTCGCTGGGGTCAAATCGATGACAAAGCGAAAATGGCGCATAGCACAGATGATTCTTCCACTATTGTTGCTTTCATTGGGTGGATGGGCATTAAAATCTCCCCCGATACACGGGGTGCGATCCATAAACCTCAACGACCTGACTCCTCCCTCTCTTCCTTTAAGTTGGACAAAATTGGACCATAAAACCTACAGAATCGATGGAGATCCATCCTCCATTCGAATGAGCAGGCGGTAAAACTCCATCACCTTTGTCTCGATTGACCTCAATTCTTTTATCATATCAGGATCCTCAGTGGGTTCCGGCTTGTCGGCAATGACCCTGCGAATCTCCACACCACGAAGCGTGCGGTGAAGGTTCATATTTTGAACTTTGTTCTGAACACACCAAGTCCACCAGATCAGTGGTATTTGGCGATCCACTTTTTCTCTTCCGGGATTATTCGCCCCTCTCACATTCCACGATGAATTTTGTCTTCATCTGCTAACAAGAAATTCCCCATCTCTGTTTTGCACTTTTTCCTTCTCGCGTAGTTTATCGTGCACTCTAATTTTTTTAGTTCCCGTTCACACCTAGAAACCGGCGTCTGTCTCGGTCTCGTTCCTTTATTCTGGGTTTTCACCATTTGCCGCATGAGTTCAATAATGAGTCTCGAGGCCTGTTGTGAAATCAGATTCGGCCGGAACTTACCAATACCATCTCCCGTTTTCCTTGCCCTTCTCTCATGAAGAGAGTCGCCTCGCGATGCCCTCCTCTTGCGTGCTCTGTCTTACCTTCTTGGCTAAGCACACTCCCTTTGATTACGCTACCGTCTCGGCGGTGCACCTCCACCTCCTCTCTAGAACATCTTGAACCCCAGTTTGAAGAATTTGTAGAGAAAAAAGAATTAGTAAAGAGAAGGAGTGCTGATAGGCATTGACATGCCGAGCACATTTAATAAGCCAAGGTCGACGATGGAGCCTCTATTCTCTGTGATTCCACCTGTAATTGGGACGTTTCTGCTGCTACCTCTCCATGATTTTCGGCCTCGGTGTTCAATCCTCCTTCCGCCTCAGCAATGAAAGGAGAAGACAGGGCTTGGGCTGGATTAATTGGGGGCGCCTTCTTTTTTTGAAATATGGCCTTAGTACACAGGCCGGGTTTAAACCAATTATTTTACTGTAGCCAAACCACCATTACGCTGAAGTTTTTTAAATTTGTCGCCCGGCAGGAAAATTGAGAGTTTAGATCACCTGGCATCTCATACGCTAGCCTCTGATCAGAATCACGGATGGGCCTTCGGCCGGACTTTGACCCGACGGCTGCATGAAGCGATCCAGAAGGCTGCGGTTGAATGCGACAGTGGGGCCCGGATTGCTTGTCACCCACGTCTCCTCTGCTGACCTCGTAGGCGCCTCCCCTCCTGCTCCCGAGCACGTGAGATCGCCCTCGTCAGTCCTGTAGAATAGGGTTTCTCTTCGATCTGGACTCCAAGGCGCCGTGTCGTGGCTGGAGACAACTCCCACCCATGGGTGCATTCGAGACCTTGTTCCGCCATACGCCACCTCGACTGTGTTCGGAGGTTCAGACTTCTTCCACCTTACGAGGATCCTCGCCGCTGACTCGTAGGGCTCCTTCGGTCTCTTAAGTCATTGCTAGGAATCCAGTCATGCGTCTCAATTTTACTCCATTGCGCATCACCTCCTTTGGGTGCCCCAGGAGTCCCACTACTCTCCGCAGCTTTCTCCTCACGAAAAACCACAGCTACTATCCCATGTCTTCTCCCCACGTTCTTAGGTGAACCAGGTTGGTCCCAAAACGCCTTTTCCCAAACTTCAATACTCGATCTACCTCTTCCTTACTTTCAAACTCAAAAAGCCAGAGGCCCCTTCCCAAATTGACTACAGCGAGAGAATTTTTGATGTTCCATTGCATCTCGCCCATCTTACGACCTCGACCCGGAATCGAAGGCGGTCCTGAACCCCACCTCCCACGGGCATCTGCCTTGGTTGGTCCAACCCAACTCACAGCCTCTTCTTCCCCGACTTTGACATAGGCAACTTTTCCACCAAGTATCTTCTCTGACTTACTAACCTCTGCTAAAGGGTTGGAATCGGCTTCAACGACTGGCAGGAAGCGGCGTTCTCTGCTTCTCCTCCTTTGCGTCTTCTCATTCTCTTCCCTTTTGGATATACATCAACGCTGGATCTTACCCCGGTGCGACATTTTTCGGCCAGATCCTCCAACCCAGACTATCTTGGTTTCATGCAGGAACATCAGGTTATAGTTTTTTCCCCCATAGTCCCTTATCGAGCATCGGATGAACACCCCCGATTGGTTAGAGCCCTTTTCCGTTTTGTATCGCCTTCCATCCTCTTCCCACACATTTTCCCAACTTGAAACCCTGGTCGCCCTACCACAATCTTCTAAACCCGTCAACAAACGACTTAAACTGCGCCTCCCGAATCTGATCCACGAAGTGATCCCCTTTCTTCTCTCCCAAATGTATCCTTTCAATCCGTTTTTTGCTTCTTCTACCTCAATCTCAAATGATTTGGCTTCGAAAGCAAACCACTTCTTTCCTCCCCTTAGTCGAGGGAGGAGCATGGTAAGCCCCCTCAGCTCTCAGGAGAGAGAACGGAGAGAACCAGCACAGGACTAGAATCCCCTGAAGGAGAAGAACCATTAGCTAAAGTAACCATGGGTAAAGGAGAAGTAAAGGTAAGAGAAGAAATAATGTCCTTATAGCCGGAAAGATGATCAAAGGCTCTGGAATTAAGAATCTAGGGTTCAGAGGAATGTGAAAGGCTAGTAGAGGCATTATCGGTTTGGGCAACAAACGTAACAGGTGCAGATCTGGATGTTTGAGTGCAATGAGGGTATGCAACTAATTTCTCCAATGTAAAAACAATAGATACAACCAAAATGGGAGAAAAGATTGAACCTAGAGCAGCCATAGAAACCAAAAAATTACAAAACCACAACTATGAAGGATTTGAAGGATGAAACACAACTGCTAGAGGGGGCAAAACAACTCTTGAAATCTTGTAGATGTCGTTGGGTGTCAGAAAGAATCAAGAAAATCCAAAAAAGTACAATTGCTGGACACAAAAGAGAGAAAGAAGTGTAGTTGTAGGCTTTGGATAGGGGAACCAGGGGGTCTAGGGAAGCTCGTCGGGGAGGGATGACCCAGGTGGGAGAATGCACGTTGCCGGAAAGTTGGCCATGTGCTCCCACGTGCTGGCGCGTGGTGGCAATCGCCGATTGAATCGGCGCATTTCTCATTGTTTTATGACGGGGTCTCTTTCGGCGGGTAGATCAGGGGGAGACGATCTTGATGGTGGGATCGTCGGCCGGAGATGAGGTCGTTGGAAAAAGTTGCCAGCGGCAAGAGGTTATGACGGTGGAGGTGACTTCCGATAGTGAAACGGCGACTGATGGGTTGTCAGAATTGATTGTGCAACAAAACGCTAACCCTAAAAATTATGATATCTTCTATGGCTCTGATACCATGTTGAGAGAAAAGAAATACTATGATTCGCATTAATTTACAAAGGGGGAAACATACATATTTGTACTATAGTGTTTGGGCAAAAACAAAACAAAGTTAGAGTCTAACTAGGAGACTAAAGAGAGAAGGAAAAGAATCCTAAATGGATTAGGAGACTAATCCTTAACAGTATAGGTGACTTGACTTTGGTCCTCAAAATTTTTTCCCCTGGCTTCTCTTTGTTCTACAGACCATATATGTACTTCTGTTACTATTTTTTATTGTAAGGTGTAGACAATATTGATTCTGTAAAAAATAAGTATTCCTATAAGAAAAAGATTCTGTAAACAATAAGTATTGCTTTTTACTGTGAAGGTTGAGGAAAGCGAGGGTCTAAGATCTTCTTCAGCTAGAGGGAAGAAACCAATTGTGAAGAAGGTCATGAAGTATTGTTATGAGCCTGAAATGGAAGAGGTAGTAGTTGACATTTTCTCTTGAACGTTAGAAATTTAGTTGTTTGGTCTCTTTACTATGATTGTCTTTGTAGTTCTGACTTTATCTTTTTGTAGTTCACTTGATCAGAAGGAGAAATCTGTTGCAACACATAATGTTTTATTATTTTTTACTATTTCCCAACAGATCTTGACAATAAAATAATTTTGTAAGGTATGATTCAAAATTTTATTGAACTTGTAAATAATTTAAAATTTCTAAAATTTGAAAGAAACATGCTAGAAAAAGTAATTAAATGATATAAATTTTGATATATAATTAAAATTTCAAAAACAGAAGTGTTTAACAAGGAAAGTAAAGTTATAAAGGCACACCTCTTCAATGAAGTGCATGTCTTGGCAAGTGAAGCATTATAATTAGGGAGTGGTGGTGCCATGAGCCTAGGCGCGCTTTAAGCATGCCTTTTAAAACTATGTAATAAATTTTGCTTATTTAAGTGACTCTGCAATATTGAATTGTGAATGGTTAGCGCATTGCATTATATCCGATTTCATATGTCCTAAATATATTGCCTAAAAAAAATCCTAAATATACCATTTTCTTATGCCTCTAATTACATGCCAAATGGGATTCCTAAACAGGTCCTTTGCTTCAGGGTTGTTAGTATTCATTCAAGTTCAGTTGTTTCTTTAATTTGTTTTTGTAACCGTTAACACTTAAATTTGTTTTGTGTTCCTTAAAATTTTTTACATGTCTTTCAGCATGTCACTATGAATATCCATTAGATATTTGCCATGCTTATTGTAAGATGTTATTTTTATTTTTACAAGCCTTGATGTTATGTCTCTACAACAGGCATATCGAGCAAGCATGTTGAAAGCATTTAAGAAGACCCTTGAGGAGGGAGCTTTTACCTTCATAATTGGTACGAATGTTCTATAATGGAACTTCCAGATTAATTGAATTAAGAACTTCACCGTTTACTGATTATTTCTTTTCATTTTTTATATGGATTCCATTTTCAAAGTTCTGATTGTTGTTTAGATTGTCATTTCAATCATTTGCATTATTTGTTGAAAAATATCTTAGTCAATTTGGTGACATTTTCTTTTTGTTTTGCTTATGTTAAGGAGTGCCACTGTAATTGATTGCTTATTTTACGGTATTGTCTCCTATAGATCATTAGCGTGCCTAAACCTTCCCAGACTTTGTTTAATTCAGGACATTGATTGGAATTCCTACTTTTTTTTTTCGATAAATTTAAACCTTAGATATAAAAGAAGCGAAACTAGTAAAGGGTTCTTATCATTACGCTAGCTTGTTTCAACAGTTTCTTTATAGATTAAGTGGCACTGCAGTGCCTGCACACTGCCTTCATTTTCGCTAACTAAAAGATGCAGTTTGTTCGACAATTGATCCATTTGTTGCTGGTATGTGTGCCTCGTCTTAGTGGATGACCGCAATCTGCGGGTAGCTGATTTTGCTCAATTTTGGGCAATTGCAAAGGTATACCCTCAATTCTCTTTCTCAACATCTCTGCAAGTATTTCTATTCTCATTAAGTGTTTCCCGGGAGTAGTTTAAAGGTCTGTGATTCCTCAACTTCGTATATTGATGCTGTCTTTGTTTGGATTTAAAAAGCAGTTAACTTGGCCAGTTCTTAAACTGTTGAGTGGTGGTCTTTTGACCAAAAAATTGTTTGGCTTGTAGGTTGCTTCTTTACTTTCTCCCTTTTAGTTCTACCAGCAACTTTCTATGTTTTGACTTCCTAACCTTTCTAGAAATGCCTTTTTTCTTTTTATTTACAATCAAACACAATTTTGTTATGAGCTGAGATACTGCAATGCAAGTTACAGAAAATTTTTAGAATATATTAAAGAATTCCAACAACTGTTGGATTCATGGGTTTCTTAAGGGCCTAATTCATGTGTCATATCTGGAGGGGTGCATTTTGATGGGCCTAAGGATGATCTTGTATTTGATATACATGTAGTATTAGATCATTGGGAGTAATGAATTTACCAATTTATCTGCTGAACGTTTGGAGTACTGGCATGTTTTTCAAATAATCTTTAAATGGTGATAAAAAATTGGCAAATACCTTGGAAGAGTGTAACTTCATGTTGACAATGTAGCCATGATACACTGTTTGTTTGTCCTTTTTCTGTTTCTCTCTCTCTCTCTCTCCAATGTATATTTATACACAAACACAAGTATAGCTTTGTGCAGGCACACACTCAAGTGTGCGTGTATTTTATCACTATTCTTGTTGAATCATTTTTTTTGGTAATGATGAATTGCCTTGTGACGAGCGTCTCCAAGAATGTAGCTGGCTTATGCATCTGTGGAAAAGGTCACAGGGCTATCGGTTTAGGATAATTCTTTTTCACTTACATTTGTCCTGTCATCATTGTCCAATAGAAACTGCTTCTTTTTCTTTTTCTTTGCATATTTCTCTATGAAAGATTAATAAGTGAAGATTGAGGATTATGTCTATGTGAAGACAGGCACTTGCAAACAATTGCATTTGCTAATGGTATAAAAAGTATTTGTTATCTTCTTATCTTTCTAAAGAGCAATAATTGGCACTTTCTAAAGGGCAATAATTGGCACTGCCAATCATGTCTTGTTTTAAAAAATTAGAAGAAAGGCATATAAGCGGATTTTTGTATGTTTTTTGTTTCTTCATAATCAAGGCAAATGAAACCTTATGGTGTTTCTTAGTTCTCAGTTTTGGTTGTTTTTAGCCAAAGACTGCTTAGTCTGCTGTGACTGAACTCAATGATGTGGATCTGGTTTTGATTTTTTTTCGTATGTACCACAGTGTGACCATTATGTATGTGTGTATATGTGTGTCTATATATATAGTCAAAAAAGTGCGCCTAATTGTACACGAAGTACACACTGGAGCCAAAAAAGCTCACCCAAGAGGGAGAGATTTGAGCACTGGTGGAGAGTTTGCTGCAGGACTTTTAGTTTCTTCAATATTTCCTGGAGGGTGGGGGGGAAGTGGAGTGTTCTCATAATTGTTTTTTATATGTCTAAAAGGGAAAGATGTCCATGGATGTATGATGTAAGACAGTCCATTAGTGGATATTGTTAGTGAAGTGGATTGGCTTTTTAGTTGGGCCTGCAATCACCAAATCACTTTGTTGATTGTTTAGCCATGGAAGGAGGTGGACATTTGGTGCCATCCATACTGCCATATAGTTTATTATTATTCTTATTATCATTTTATAAAAAAATTCATTTTGTTTCCCTTCATTATCCTTTTTAGAGATCAATGAGTGTCTTGTTTCTGATCCCATTGGTGAAGGGATGTTGTTTCTGTGCATAATTAAAGATGTTCTCATAGTCGTTGTTAAGGTAAATGATAAAGGATGCTCTCCCATGTCATGAAATGTTTCCCCCTATATAAAATTTTATGTTGTTTTATTTTCTTCATCATATATTTATGTAACAAATTGATCGAGCTCAAAATATGAATGGTGAAGTGATTTATTAGAAGTCTGCTGCTTGTACAAAGCAGTACATTCTCAAACCATATTTTGTTTGAAGCACCATAATTCTTTCCTGGTTGAACTGGAGCATACCACTAGATTTCTTATGCCAAGTTTTTTCTAGTTTGTAACATGAAGAGAACAATTAGTTAGAGCGTGTACTTTTATGAGGTCTAATTTTTGTGTGCTCAAGATTCAGTAGGAATTGTTATGACCCATTATGAGTCCCACATCGTTAAGTTATGGCTTGACCTAGTGGGTTCAAAACCACTTGTGCTCCCTCCCCTTGACAGTTAGCTTTTAAGGGTGAGTTCTACCCAAGTGGTTGTAATAGTGGTATCGGAGCGGTTCAGTCCTTGGGGATGACCCTAGTTCTGGAATTGTGGGAGGGTTGTTACCCATGAGATCTGTGAAGTCACCGCGGAGTTGTGGGAGGGCTATTGCTTGTGGGGTCTGCGAAGTCACTAGCCGTTGTGGATGTCGGTTATGAAAGAAGGATGGATTGTTGTGACCCATCCTTAGTCCCACATTGATAAGTTACGGCTTGGCCTTGTGGGTTTATAACCACTTGGGCTCCCTCCCCTTGACAGCTAACTTTTAAGGGTGAGTTCTACCCAAGTGGTTGTAAAAGAAGCTTGATTATATGATTGATAACTGAGTTTGCTCTTTTCCAGTTTGATTATATGTAAAAACATTTTGTCATATAAGCAAGTTGTTCATTGTCATTATCATAAGAAGGTTACTCAAACATCCATTGACATACCTCCTGAAGGTTTTGTGTGACAAGTGAATGTGATTGCTGGTTGTTGCTGATGTGTTCATGTGCCATATTGCTTATATGTAGTTTATTAACTTTCATTTTGTGGGATTACTAAATTTTATTGCGTGTAGATCTATTTATGAATTTGAGCCTCTTCTAAATTACCCCATGGTATGACACAGATTCCTTTGCTTTTTCATCAAAATTGATGACATGGACATCTTCCTTGAGCCCTTGACATTATTAAAGATGAGCTCTTACAGCTTTCTGCTTAAAGTGGCCCTTGAGAATATAATTTTCCTTCAAACATATTGTTTAGCCTTTGCCCTATCCCTTCACGGAATGTTCATCACAATGCAGTGCAATATTGAGTATCACACTTTTATGTTGAGTGACTAAAAGAAATTCAAATACTTTTCTTAGAATTGGTTGAAGTTAAGGGTGCACTACCATGGGGTTGTGCTGGTGTTTAATTATGCTGATGACTAATCAGATAGATGATAATTCTTGACTTTAAGCAATGGCATTGTAAGAAAATTTCAAATTTTTGCTTTTGGGTAACATTAATTTGAGCAAATAACATTTACACACACGTGAGCGCGCATATATATATATATATATATATATATATATATATATATATATATGTATATAGGAGAGTCATGATTACTACCAAATACGTTGCATTGCTATGAATGTTCCCATGATCTTCACTTATGGGCTTAATCGATATCTGGAGTGTATTTTCATCCAAATTACTCCTAATTTCAATCCTAGAGTGCTTGACTTACAAGTTATCTGAAATATATAAATGATCCCCACTTGAACCTTGGATGATACATGGTGTACCACATTTTTTATAGGCTTGCTGTACAACTCTTGTATTATTCCTTTTTTTTTTTTTGATAAGCAACTCTATATCATTCTTGCTGCTTGCTCTGTATTTTATTGCGTTTGGCTTCCTCCTAGATACAGAGTTTCCATCATAAATGTAGGGAGAGGTGGCTTTTCCACCCACTCGAAGATGCCCATATTACATAATGCTCATATTACATGATTCCCATATGACACCTAATCAGTTCAATATGTACTTTGCTTCTTGAATGTCAGGTTCATGATATAGTCTTACAGCATGTGGAATTTTATGCCAAATTTGGGAAATTATCTATTAATATTTTAATTGGCACATATGTGATGACTTATTTTGTTGAGATAACAAGAAGTTGACCATATTCCTCTATTTGGAGAGTAAGCCTCCATTTGTACAATTCAAGCATTGACTCATATTGCCTGGATTTTTATGTGGGGTTGCTCAATTTCAAATTAAGCTTGTACGTTTTTGGTGTTGATTTATTGGCCTATTTAGTGTGATGGCTAGATGGGCATGGGGTAGTGAATAAACACAGGACCCTTTTTCTGTGAGCTCATCTGTCTCATGGAGGAAGCCAATTCCTACAGCACTTTCAACAAGATTTTCTCCACTAATGTGCCCATCTGAAACTGTGTCTTCTACTATAAATGCTGTTATTTTTTCTCATTATTGTTATGACTACTATTTTTATTATGTCTAAATCTCAGAGTAGAGTCTTGTAGTTTACTGGTCTATTATTTGATTCTTTCTCATTGCCATTGTTTTCTCTTGCTTTTATGTCAGAGATCGGGATATGAAGTTTATCTTCTAGAAGCTTCCTACAAGGACCCTGTGGTGAGTTAATATGTTGTACTCCTGTTTTTTGTATTAGATTAAAATATATTGCACTTGCATAATTGTTAAGAGAGCTTGTTTTTTTATGCTTTCTGTTGCACCACATTGCTTCTTGTGGTCCTCTTGCGGGAGAAATGGCTCATTTTGCATGAATAGGGCAAATTTGCTCCCTGTATTGTGATATCCTCTTGGTATTTCAGGGTTGTGCGGCAAGGAATGTGCATGGTTTCACCCAAGATAACATACAAAGGATGGCTGGACAATGGGAAGAAGCTCCATCCTTGTACTTGCAGCTGGACATCAAGGTATATTGAACCAAAGTTGGAAATTTTTATTTTGGGTAAAAGAATTTGTAGGTTCATTCAGCAAAACATTGTCCATGTAGAGAATTTGGTTAGATGACAACTGCTGGTCGAATTTAGTCTCATAAAGGAAGAAACTGTAATTCATTGGGACGTGGATTAACTTTTGAAAGTTTAAATTCTTTTTCTGGTCGAATTTTGTGCGCTTGAGATTTTGATGTAATATTTTTTCCGACATGACAGTCATTATTCCATGGAGATGATTTGAAGGAAAGTGGGATTCAGGAGGTAAAAAAAATATAGTGCTCATATTCATTTTCTGCTTTATCAAGAATAAGAGAGTTCTTTTATTTTAACATGCTTGAATGGCTGAACTTTGATTCGTTGATTGTTTGAGTGGAGAATTGCATCTGATTTAATTGTCATTCTTTTCTTGGACTTATATTTCAAATCCTTTTTGTTTTGATGATTGTCACATGAATTGGTCATATATGAGCTACTACTTAGATGTGGGCAAATGGGGAATTGTGAGAATCAGGCTTGATAAGAATCATGACCATTGTTACACGTGTTGCAATCTTATTTAGCTCTTGAGTTGTATCTTTGTAGGTGCTATGTTGTGGGGACTCGTAAAAGTACTTGAACATCCTTTATGAACACTACATATGATGGTGCATTGGCATGGAATGATGGGTTTGGATGGGGAGACCAGCATGCATATCTATAAGGAAGCGAACTATGTGTAGACATGTAGCAGCACGGAGACGACTCATTGTTTATCCAATAGTATATAAGACATAAAATATATATATATATATATATATATATATATATATATATATATACACACACACAACCACATTTATTAGGTATCCTTGTCCATTGACTCGTCAATTTGTCTAAGGGCTTATTGTGATGAAATGCTTATATTATTCAGATGCATCCATCTTATATATTTCTGGATTGGATAGACTAGACCATGCATATACCAGCCACCATTATTGTGCATCTGGTCTGTGGACATTCTTCCTGGAGGAAGCATCTTTGCATAATTTGTGGTCGAGAGTAGTAGTCATAATCAGCTTGGTTTAGTTAGGTTCTTTGTTTGATCTTTTAGAATGTTCAATATAATTCATTAGAATTTCACGATCTTATGTTTTTACATCTGTAGGTGTCAGGCCACAGATCTTCATGAATTTTAATTTTATTCTTGCTTATGTGCAAGAGTTTATACCTATTGAAGGTCACCCGCAGAAAAGAAAGGATGAAAATTCTGTGCCAATAACACTTAACCTTTTTCGCTTTAGTTTTTTCTGTGCTTTGGAGTTTCTTCAATTTGTTTACAACGTTTCTTATTATAATCCTCTTGTTGACATAAACTTGATCTGATGTTTTTTCTGCATCTAGATGGTAGTCATTTCAGTTTTTCCATTTTCAATGTTGATTACATCTTCCTAGAAAAAATGTATGCACCACAAAAAAAGAAATAGTTAAATGGCAATGGCAAAAGAATGGAGAAATAATAAAAAAATAAAATTGAGAGTGCTACAACGATGTAATGCAAAGTGAATAGATGTCAAAAATAAAAATAAAATTGAAATTGGATTCTCTTTCCTTTTTTTTTCTTTGGTTCTATTGAAGTTTTTTTTTTTTTTTTTAGGGGTGGTTTGGAGTTTAGCCAATTGTTAGGTAGGAGGTGGATGGGAAAGGAGACAAGTAATTATATATGAAGGAAAAAAGGATGTGAGTCTTTCACAAAGAAGCTACTTAGGAAGAGATAAAAAGAAAACAAGGGAGAAGAAAAATAAAATGAAGACCACCTTATCAAGCCCCAAAGTTCTAAATTGGATGAATGATCTCCAATAAGGCAAAATGAGGGATGACACACCTCTTTTGGGAAGCCTGTGGACTTCACTGGAAATACATGCTATCTTCTGCAGCCTGCGACTGCATGTCATGGCTTTCCCTGATCCACATAAGAAAGCAACATTTGTGGACCTCCCTTGACCAATGGGTTTTAGACATCTAAGAATTTTACCTTTTTTCTGTCCTAGTAGTGCATGAAGTACTATGTTCTAGTGATTCAAATTTATATGATATTTGTGCCAAAGCTCCTGATAGTAGTGGTTGATTTGTCTTTTTCAGTTAAAGAGATAGGTAATTTTTTCTACCCTGATGCAGTATACTTCTTATGGCTTCCTTGAAGAATTGCGGAACATCAGCTGCAGATGTTTTGATTTAGCTAGTTTGTTTGATATCAGTTCATTTCTCATGTCGTATATACCAGGTAGATATGGACACAGAAGATGGGGATTGTGATGGAGGTCTATCTGGATCACAAGAAGAAAAATATGAGAAGGTCACAACACCTCCTGTAGAAGATTATGCTCCTGACGGTATGCAATTAACTAGTAATTGATTTTCCAGTTCTTTTCTTCTAATGATTACTTGTGATATGGCTCAAGTTAAACCTGTTTTAAACATAGAGTGCATAAATGGAAACAGGGACTTTGTGTCTCGCTGCAATTTCATTGAATCATATGAATCATGAAACCTTCCTGTTTATGAGTGAATTCAAAAATTACAATCTGTAAGGGATAGAAAAGCCTTTATGCAAAAGAAAATTTCCCATGGGAATATGTTACATCAGATACATCTGCAGCTTGATTTGTCTAATCTAATTTAAATGTTGAAGCATGGGAAGTAACACCAGCATCCAAAAAGTTGTCTTGAAGTCAGTTTTCTTGGGATTTTATCGGTGAAAATGCAGCATGTTTTAATAATTTACTATCCATCGTCCTTTTTGAATTACCAGAGACATCTACTTGTTGGGGTAAGACATGCAATTAATTTGTCTAGCTAAAATCTCATTAGGATATTAGATTACTTATTGCATCTTATTTGTGCATCAAGAAATTTCCTGTGAGAAATACATCCTGAGTTTTAGTCACAGTCCAGGACAAACACCAAATTTTAGTTTATAACTTTGGCAATTTGTTAACATCAGATTTAGTAGTAAGACCCTTCACCATACTATTTTTCCTTCAGTAAACTTTTGTTGTTTTAAGCTATAGGTTCTTCAAAGGATGGAAAGAGATGGGATGCTGAAGGAGATCATCCACCGGAAGAAGTGAAAGAGTTAGGTTCAAGTAAATGGTCAAATGATTTAGATGAAGATGATACTGAGAAATCTGGAGGCCCGAAGGAGAAGTTAAATGCCCTTTCTGGGTTAATTCAAGCATATAGTAAGGGAGGTAAATCTGTACATTGGGGTGACCAGGTATGTATCCTACTTCATGAAGTTATTATTTTGAGACTCTTGTTCAAATGCTGTATTTATACTTCGAAGTGATTTCTAACTTGAGAGAATTGGGTTTCTTCTGATGAAATGTTTTTCATTTTTTAATAATTATTATTATTATTATTTTCTTATCATGTGGAAACCCACTAGCTCATCTTTTTGGGACAAAAGTTCTTGTGAAATGTTTCTAATGCCAGCATATTTACTGTATGGTCAATTAATACTGGGTTCATAGTTTATATGACTTTTTTATGGATATAATTTATATAAAAGTATAACTTTAGATTACTGATAAACTCAATTATACCCGTGTTATATCTTAAAATGCGTTATAAAATCATGTTGGTGGTGTGGGGGTATATGTGGAGGATAAGTTTCATCTACAGCTTGATGGGACAATGGAAGTGGGCATTTAGGAGTTCTGAGTTTGATTTTGCTACATTTGTTTGCTTACATCCTCTGTATAGCTTATATTTTGGCAAATTTTCTGTCCTTTAGGCTGGCAATTCTGGATTTTCAATAGGTGCAGCTAAGAAGGCCAACTCCTTAGTGATTGGACCTGGTTCTGGATACAACTTGGTTGGTTAAATTTCGCCTAGTCAATTTCTCACATTTTCAATTTTTATACAATGAGCTAATTTTTATTATTATCCTTCTCATATAGTGTGTTTCTTTACATAAAAACTTAGGGTATGTATGGTTCTCAAAAAATCGGAGGGAAATAAAATTGAGTAGAGATATAGAAGTAGTGAAAAATGAAGGAAAATTTTATTTTATTTTACGTATTGCGGGGTGGTTTTGGTTTTGTGGGTATATCCATCCTTTTTGATGGGTTGAAAGATTTAAGCTCCTATCGAAGTTAAGTAAACTGTGATTTGAGTTTGCCTAGTTGCCTTTCTCACAACTCACAACTCACGACTCACGACTCACATATGTGTGTGTGGGTGCAGAAGTCAAATCCGTTGGCTGAAGAGAGGAATCCGACCACCTCAAGCCGAAGTAGCGGAGAGTCAAAGAGGCCAAGTGTATTCCAAGAGCAACTCCGAGCAGAGCGTGAATCATTCAGAGCTGTTTTTGACAGGAGGCGACATCGGATTGGTGGGCTTGGACTTGATGCAGCAGATGATGACTGATGAAAAAGTATAAAACATGATGATGGATACACAAAGACTGGTAGTGTTTTTGACTTTGATGTGCTCATGGATTTTCTTTTCCTTTTCCTTTTCCTTTTCCTTTTCGTGGCTGGAGTTGGCTAGGCTTGTGTTTGAGAAATGAAATGCTGATTCAGTCCGTCCACTCCCTATAATTTTCTAACTTTAACAACACCGAAAAAGGTTGTTCAATACATCAATCAAGAGGAAAATGGCTTTTTTATTCTAAAACCGAGGTCAAACAGTCAGGAACTTCTTCTAACGAGGCGGGGGGGAAGAATTTTTACTCACATGCAATGATGATCAGTTATTAGGTCGCTTGCTATTATAGAATTTCAGAATTAATTACGTTGGTAAAAGATGAAGGGTTCAGCTGGTTTTTTTTTTTAGAAGGAAAATAATTTTATTGATTCAAACTACTAATGTATCGATAGAGAATGATACAATACTTAAGTTAATAACATCATAAACTAATTCAAAGCTTACAAAATGTAAATCAAATATCATAATAAAACAATGAAATCACAAAAAACAAGATAAGTCATAAGCCTAGATTTATATGGAATAAAATTTACCATAGATTTATATGGAATAAACATTTTTTTTTAGGAACAAATTAATAGAAAGAGGTGTAGAATGGAGATTTTATGTTTTTTTCATTGCTCAAGGAGATGAGTTGATAAAAGATAAAGTGTTAATAATTATTTTCAACATATTAGAAAATGTTGCATTATTAATGCTAAAATAAAATGGAAAACCACAAATAAGAAAAAAAAATACATTCAAATTATCATAAATATTTGTTTTTACTTAAAAGTCATTAAAAACGTTAAACATTTAGAAATAAATCATCGAAAATAGTTATTTTATTATATTTTATTTATATATTGAGTTGATACGACAACAAGACCCTAAGCAGAACGTTGAGAATGGCAAATTAGTTTGGCTTGAATCAATACATTGATAAGGTTATATCTCCATCTTAAAAAAACATCTCAATCTTTTTTTCAAGAAAAAAATAAATAAAAGCCCTTAAAACTTGACTCGAGGGTGGGATGAACAAAAGGACAACCAAATTCGATCCAATACAGAGTATTATAATATAATATGGAAAGTGATGAAGAAAATGAAAATGAAAATGAAAATAAAGATAAAAACCCATAAATAGGAACCAAATATTTTAGTTATATTAATAAGATCGTGTACCTTCCTTGATCAGTGAATAAGTAAGTTGTAGGATGTATATATTATTAAATTTAAAATCATACCATATCGATGTTCATGTGAAGTCATGCTTGAACTGAATTATTGAGGAGGACAGTCACACAAGTAAATGATGATAGAGGTAGAAGTTCGAAGATATCATCTATATAAGACGATCCTGGGAAAGAGACATCATCATCATCATCATCGTCATCGTCATGGCAGCAGCTGCAACTGGGCTGTTTATTCGGCGGCTTTTAAGGAAGGGATACCTCGGGAGCTTACCGAAACCTACCGGCATCTCGCTTCGTGTATCCTATACAGTAAACTACCTCTGCAATTTGCTTGATTCTTTCGTTTCGGTTTTGTATGTTTTTTCGGTCTTATAATTGTTTGTTTGAATGTCGGTCTTATCAGCATCTGAACATTTGAATTTAACGTCCAAGTCAATTATTGAAAAAAAAGAAGAAAAAGGTTATAAAAAGATCTTTTAAGTTTTAACTTGAAGATTAATGAAATACATGATTTCGGAGAAATAATGATTGGTTGGACCATAAACCTCAATAAATGAAATCAGAAATGGCTTATCAAGATGATGAGAACATAATGGTGTTAGCAACGATCAATGTATAAATGAAAACAGTTAAGTAGTGATGATTTGTGAAGTAGGAAACGTCTAAATAGTAAAAAAGGTTTTCCTTAAAGACTACCGTAATAAGATTTATATACATGGGTTTGGGTTAAGTCAGGTTCCTCAAACCATTAATCCAAGCCAAACCCGAATATAAATTGGGTTAATAAAATTGAACTCAAGCTCAACTTAAATTACAAAAAGTAATACCGATGATGCCCGTCCAAACAACTAATTGGGCTCGGATTGGGTCGAGTTGACCCACCCAAAATACAACCAAAGTGTGGTAAAAGGCGTTTTCTTGCTGCTTCTAATTTCTAAACCCATTCTCGTAGCTTTATTATTGTTGGAATTTTGTTTCAAGCAACTCACTTCACTTGTCCCGGAAAGGAAAAGGAAAAGGAAAAGAAAAAGGGTCATATAGAAGCTTTTAGAGCACCACACGTTTGTGAGGTCGCTGGGTAGGAGACTCCCTTTTGCATTTGAAGGGTGTGTTTCAATAGTGGAAGCAATAAACTTAAAATGCTTATTTTGGATAATAATTGTCATGCATTTATAGAAAATTCCTTTGTTTTAGATACATTTCTTTGGAAATTATGAAAATTTAGAAATTATATAAGGGTATACCTCGATACATGATTTCAAACCATATATATAAGTTTTGAGTTTGTTCCTTCCGTATTTGAGAGGAGCTAAAAAAGACATAACCTTTAGAATAATTTTTTAAATTATTAATTTAATGATAAAATTTTTTTTTTATTATTTGATAAATTTGTTTTTATTTAAGTAGTACTATTTTTTTTTTTAATACTAAATTCTTAAAAATACTAAAGTATATATACACATATTAGTAGATGTGTTTTAAAGTTACGAGTGCCCCTTGTGCCCAAAGCGGATAATATCTACATGGTTGGACAAAGTCGTTACAAATGATATCAAAATCGATCCTCAATCCCAATGTGAGGGTCCATTCCGCTTAGCCCCGTAGGGGGTGTTTGTGACATCTTGCATTGGACAGGGGAAAGTTCAAGGCCTAATATAAGTATGACCTCTTCTAATCACGTTATATATATAAGGGCCTATCCTTGATCCCGATGTGAGGGTCTGTTCCGCTTAACCCCGTAGGGGAGGTGTTTGTGACATCTTACATCAACTAGGGGAAAGTTCAAGGCCTTACATTGACATTCCCTATAGCAAAGCGCTTTAGGGTATAAGGGTATTTTTGTAATTTAGTCATATCCAGGGTTATTATGAATACCCTCCTATGTGGTTTTGGATATAGTGAAATTATTGAGCCGCCGTTCCCGTGGATGTAGGCACACTACTGAACTACGTAAAATATGTGTATTGTGTTCTTGTTTTTTTCTTCTCTGATTCTTATCATCATTATCGCACGATTCACAACAAAGTTAAAATGACTATGTTCATTGTTTATGTTGATGATATTATAATTACTGGAGATGATGAAGATGAAATAGAAAATCTCAAGAAGCTACCAGCAAGAGAATTTGAAATCAAAGATCTAGGACAACTCAGATACTTTCTTAGAATGGAAGTTAGCTAAACTAAGGAAGGAATAATGGTCACTCAAAGAAAGTATGTTCTTCATCTACTTTAGGAGACTGGGACTGTTAGGTTGTAAGCTAATGAACACATCAATGGATCATATTGGTAAGATTGATAATGATAGTCATCCAATAGACAAAGACAAGTACCAAAGGTTAGTAGGAAAAATTATTTACTTGACTCACACAAGACCCGATATTGGTTTCGATGTGAGCATGGTAAGTCGTTACATGAACAATTCCACTGAAAGGCACATGAAAGTTGTACTTAGAATTCTACAGTATCTAAAAAAGAGCTCGGGTAGTGTGAGTATCGTGGCCTTCAGGCCTAAGCCCACCGCAGTAAGCCCGGCGCCGCGTGGGCTAGCAGCAGCTCATGCTCGTAGAGCAGCCAGACGACACCATGTTAAAACCATCGCGAGAACTAACCGGACGGTGAATCCTATGCGATGCGGGATCCCAGAGTCCCACGGCCAAACCCACGTCTACGCCGTATGAGAAGTTTGTTATGGATAAATATATTAAGGAGGGAATTACGTGTAGGATATTTATTCACAAATCTCCCAATATCCAAATCTCATACGTCTTAAAAATATAAATCCTGATAAGGAAGAATTAGTCCTTGATAAGGAAAGAGAGATCTTATCACCAAATCACGAGATTATCTTACCTATAATTAGGGAGAAATTTGAGTATAAAACAAAAGGACTCCCCACGAGGGAAAGGTATGTAACTCTAACTGCGCAAACTCCCTTCTTTCCTTTTTCACCCTTTTGCTGACTTAATCATCGGAGAGGTGGCCAACACACCGCCGTCGGACCCCTTTTTTTTGCAGGTTTATATCACGTCGCTGATGCCCCAAAGGTCAAACGATCCAGGTAATGACAATCGTGTCAGATGTGGAATCGAAAAAAAGTCTCATCGTGGACACGCAAGAACTCGCTCCAACGGCTATCCAATAGCCCATCGCCTCCAATAGCTCCAACGGTTCCCCTTTCTGCATCTACTTCATCTGACACGGTTGCAATGACCAGCAACTCGATGATCTAGTCGCTCGAAGATCGATTCCTTCATTGGCGTTAAGACATGGAGAAGAAACAAGAGGAGCAAGCAAGACAGATGAGGGAATTGTAGAATCGTGCTGAACATCTACAGCATGAAAACGATCGTTTGCGGGCCTAGGTAGAAAAAAGGCGCGATCTTGGCAAAAGAGACGATAAGACGTTAGCCAAGCAAGGCGACCCGATCGCCACAATAAAGAGGAGTGCCGAGCCCCCATCGTCCCAACAATAGATAATTCTCGCAAAGAGATGACGAGTCGGGCTCCTGCAACTCACCAAACCTCTCCCTAGCAAAGAGTAGTAGGGCCAGGTCGTGCTAGAGACACTCGTATTGTAACACCCTAAAATATATCCTAGCAGTTTTCGACATGTTCAGGGTATTTTGTAAGCGTAATTTAAATGTTTCGTGAGTTAAATGCGAAACATGGAACTAGAAAGATCTAGAAATTTACAAGACTTAAAGAATGAAAGTGTAATTGGTCCGAAAATGAAACTAAAGTCATAATTTGAAAGACTATGAGGTAAATACAATTTTGGGAACTTGGAATACAAATAGTCAAACATGGAGGACTAAAAGCTAAATAACCTAAAGATTAATTATAAATAGGTGTGGGAGACTAAAAATGCATTATTTTGGTCTCCAAACAAGAGGATCAAACGGGAAGAAGAGGAAGAGGAAGGAGAAGAAGAGGAGGAAGGAGAAACCAAGCCAAGGTATGGAATTTTTGTATGGATTCTTGTATACATGACTTTGGTATGATTTTTGTATAAGAATTTCTTGGGTATGGATTGCTAGGGTTGGTTGCCTTCTCTAGGGTTTTGCTAGGGAAACATTCTAACTCTAGATTTAAGGGAAGTTTGGTTGAAAAAGCCCTAGTTGATAACGAGTAGATATGGAATCATTCACAATTCCAAGGATTTGTAGAATTGGGTGAATTTTAGTATGAATCTGGATTCTTTTGCAATTAAAGTGTTTATTGGAGTTGTTGGGAGGGATTCCGTAGTTTTTTGATAAAGGATCGTTAGGGTGATTTATGGATGAAAGTGTATGAAAAAAGAGGAGAAAATACACATTACGGGCATTTTAGTTGAAGTGTGGCACACCACTGACTGTACCAGTACACTTTGGGTTAAGTCATTTACAGCGGCGATGTGGTACACGTTAGAGAGTGTCTGAAGTACGCCTGTTCTGTTAAATTGTGGGTTTTAGGTATTTTGTGTGCTTGCTTTCATTTGTGCTCTCAGGTTGGGTGATTCAAATGACAAATTAAAATGAACTCAAGGAGAACCAAACATAAAAATATACATTGTCAAATTCTGACTCTAAGTGGCCCAAAATTCCTCAAAGGGTGGGGCGTGTGTAATCTGGTCTGTGAATTTGATCATAGGTAGTGCGAGTTGTTTTTGGACGTATCTTGAGTTCCGGTGCTCCGAATTAGGTGATTCCAGTTGGAATAGAACCCTTAGCACCTTAAATTTAAAGGAGTACAAAGAAACAGTGTCAAATATGGAGTCAAGGCACTGGAAAATGAGTATTTCAAACTGTCCCTCGGTAAAATCGACAAACCGACTAGTTGGCATGAAAATGCCATAACTTGAGTTTGGATGATCCGATTGGAATGATTCCAATTTCTAATTAAATTTGATTCATAGAGGAACAAGAATACATGAATGATGTGTGAATACGTAAGTATTCCTGTATAAGTATAAGTATATGAAATGCCATATGCAAGGGGCATGAAATAAGGAAAGTATAGGAAATGCAATATGTATAAACATGTTCATGAAACATGAATTTGATGTGAAAGCATTGAAAGCAGGTGAAATGTGAACATGAACATAGACATGAAATGGCAATATGTCATAAAAACATAATGTGGCTAAGAAGGCCCTATTATAGATAGTAAGTTTGAACTAAAATAATTGTAAAATTACAAGACCAGTTATTGAATGACATGACACCTATGTTGCATTGGGGCGGGCACATTAGTACTTGATTACTCTACGATTAGTGGTAGCTCTGTAGTCTTGACGCATTAGTGCCGGTACTCTCGGTGTAGTACTTGATTGCTCGATTAGTGCGGCGGCTCTCTGACCGTGCTTGGCACATTAGTATGGTACTCAGTTAGTACCCGGTACTCTCGATTAGTCTTTTAGTGCTACCACGATTAGTCTTGCGGCACTCTCATCGGTGCCGGCCTCCCGATTTGTTTCTACGGCACCTCGATGCTATCTTTGTACCTTGGGGAACTTATTGTGTTGTGTCCTCTCATTTTAATATTGGTTGAGCAAACTCAGGTTATATGATAAGACTACGAATAAAGAATTGAATAGTAAAGATCCCGAATGTCTTTTCTGGTACCTCTATATATGATACGCTAGTACCTCGGGTACCTTGCATTTGAATTACGTAGTACTGCGGGTACTTTTGTACAAGTAAAATTCACATGAGTACCTCACGGGTACTTAGTATCGGTAAAAATAGAAGTCTGAGTTACGCCAATATATTATAAGTCCATTGGTACCTATATAGATTACCTCTAGTATAATGAATATGTGTAGTACCTACGAGTACTTTTGACACAAGTATAAGATTCGAGAAATACAAGGGCCAAGTCGATATACAGAATAATATATAAGTCTGTGGTTCCTCTGGTACCTCGTATCGATTAATTTACGCCAGTATCTACGGGTACTCATGTGCGCAAGTTACGTAGTACCTAGAACATACATGTCACGATTAAGTTATGTAACGTACCCTACGGGTACTCTGTATCTAGGTCAATACGCAACTCCTACGGGAGTCGAATGATATCGCTTTATTTAAAATTATAAGTTACGAGATAAGAATAAACTCTGTAACTCCTACGAGTCGGAATGAACATACGTGCATTATAAACGCAGTTACGTATAAGAAAACTCTGTAACTCCTACGGGAGTGGAATAAGTATAAGTCCATTAGTACCTAGTACCTGTTATCGATAAATGAGTATGTATCTGTTATGATCAGCTTGCACGGCTATGGACTAATGTTCATACCTAACATGTATACGTATAAGTACGATTTGTTGGGCTTATAGGCATGGTACATCAGCACATGTCTAAGATCAGCTCTGAGAACCGGTTTAGTGCTGACACATAAGTTTCGTAAGACAGTATAAGATCGTAAGACAAGTATGCTCACTCTGTAGACATGTATAAGATCTAAAATACATGTCTATAGTTACATATCTGGGGTATAAAGTCAGTAAGATAATTATCGCTCTTAAGACATGTATAGATCTAAAATACATCTTAATTCTGTAATACCAATATAGATATTAGATAAATATCGGCTTTCGTAAAGACATGTATAAGATCTAAAATACATGTCTAAGATTACTAACAATACCGATATAAGATAGTAAGATGTATATATACATAAGACATGTATAAGATAAATACATGTATCGGTTCGTTAATACACATTATCATATCAGAAATACAAGTATGTGCTCCGAAATACGAGTATAAGTTAGTAGGAGCCGATTACTCTGGATTTTGTAGTACCTGGTATTGAGTATAAGAATAGACTACGCAATATCGGTATATGTTTCGTAATTTATGATACTACGGGTACTTACTCAGAACAAGAATTAAACTAGTAGTATAAGCATAAGTTCTATAACTCCTACGGGAGATTGAAATAAGTATAAGCTTGAGATAAGTATAAGTACATATCAAGCCTCAAATATGTATAGAAATGAATAAGTATAAGATCTTAATCGGGATAAGAATGCATCATAAGTGTAATTTACGAGTAAGTATAAAATTCTTATAAGTATAAGTTCGATCATAGTAGATGAGACATTTGAATAAGCTTAAGTTCGTTACAAGAACAATTATGTATGTAAATATGTGATATGAATTCCTGAAGATTCCGATATCTGTTACTGTTTTATGTTATTTGTGATTTAGTAAAAAGGTATGTGTTTCTGTATAAGATATGTTTCCGCACTGGCGTAAAACAGCCTTGGGGTCTTTAATCGGGTGTAGGTACGGAGAAGGCGTGCGAGACATCTGCATATAGGCCAGGCGATACACGGTAGGGTTAAATCACGGTCTATTCTGAATATGTAATTGGAATGTAAGATTGTTTTGTATGTGTATAATAAATGGGACTCAGGTTATATGTGTCTAGATTTTGATGGACACCACTGCGGTGGTAGTTCTTTGATTTGTATCTCATAATATGGATCTGTTATAAGATGTGGGGCCATACCGCAATTCTGAGGTCGACTTTAAAAATGAGATTAAAGAGTCCCCGAGTATATGGTCTTCCAGGAACTCCGTCCAGGATCAGATTAATCGGATCGGATGAGGGATCGGGGTGTGACATATCGCCCCGTGCATTCAACTAATGGCGCGTTTCGTAGAGCAAGAGAAGCAGTTTGCGAATTTGACAATAAGCGAAATTTAGAGCCTTGTCTGCATTAACCCACGGGCGTAGTGCCACCCATCTGACTAAGATACCCGGCCTTTGAGTCTGGGACCTACGCTCACATACCTCCTACTGATATGGTCGAGGTCAGCTGACATGCTCTCTTAAGCCCCTAGGGTGACACATTCGATTCTGGTAGCCTGTGAGTTTGTCATACCAGCTTTCCCTTTATGTTTGGCGGCTCTACTAAGCGCCACAAATCAACCTCCATTACATTGAGATGATGACTTGAATGTCCAAATATTGGCCTTCCTCTTGGCAAAGTTTTCTTGGCTAGTTTGCGAGGCCATACACTCGCTTGGTTTCATAATCTCCCGCGAAACTCAATAAATACATTTTATGAACTTTAGGGAGTGTTCATCTCGCATCACCTATGCTCAATGCGTCAAAAAAGGAATATTAGTTCCTTATAAACTATTTTGAAACATGAAGAAGAGTCCATATGGGACTTCATAAGGAGGTATGGGCAAGCCATCCAACAAATAGAATTTTCCAACATGGATGCATTCCTTTAGAACTTCAGAAGAAGCTTCGAGTCGTCGACTCCTTTCTTCCACTCACTGTCCCTAGACCCGCCAACAACAGTGGAAGAGAGTTATCTGAGGCTGACTAATTTATACACCGACTCTGAGGACAATATCAGAGCAGCGACACAAGCGATCATGATCCTGAGTGGTTGAGAAGATAAGCTGAGTGGGAAAAAGTGATCACTCATCCCCAGCAAAGGTTAGAATGAAGGCCGCGACCGAGACTTGTCTCGAGAAAGGAGAGAGCTCCATAGTTCTGAATATCTCATACGAAGGTTATTTGCCCCTCATTCGCGATCTACCCAGTTTCCAAACAGGCACCCATCCAGGATAAATCTTAGCAGAGGAAACAAATCTTGGGATCACGATTATCATAGGGACCGTGGACCTGAAGCGAAGCCAGGTGCGAAGCCTAAAGTTTATAATAGAAAAGTTGATCAAGGCAGGACACCTTAGGAGGTACCTTAGGGATGTAAATCGAGGAATTGGAATCAGGCGTACAGTAGAATTATAGCGGTTCGTGGCTTTCAGCAGAACACAGACCCACCATAAACTATATATTAAGTGACTGCTTGATGGCCATTATCAATCAAGCGCTAGCGAAGAAACTTAATCGAGTGGCTATGGTTAAGGCCGGGGTGAATGTAGGTCCACCTGGCGGCTAGGGAAGTTAGATTGATGATGTTGTATCCTTTCCTGGGTTAATCCGAATAGGGTCATTGTGCCCCATTATGATGCCTTGGTACTTACCCTCTGTATTAATGGTTTTGATGTGCATAGGGTGCACATCAGACGTTTGTTAACAGTACCATAAGTATTAAGTATTCCTTTTGTCCGCGCTGGTGACTTGGGTTCGATCCTGATGACAATGCTAAAAGCATTTGAGACCTATTTGTATAGACATTTGCATTTCGACAAAGTTATGACTCTGCCGCAGACTATTAGTCCACGACAACGAGCGCGAAAACTTGTTAAGACCCATTTGTGATATAGATAAACCAGTGGACAAACAAGATTATATATATATATATATATATATTTATGGAACTACTACCAATGACTATTATCTAATCCCCGGAAACGACACCAAAAACTTGTTGACCAAAATGTGATGAAAATATGTGTTTGTCCCCTTTTGTAAATTGGATTCATTAAAGATTTTGAGTGGTCTTAATCACTGTAAGTACATAGATTGTACAATTAATAAAAGTGGATTTTCATTAAGTCTAGATATCGTTCCCACAAGAATTGAGGATGAATCATAAAACCAACTACCCTAACTACTTAAGATTGAACTCCAATATTAAGATGATTGGAAAACGAATAAAATAATACTAAGTAATTTCAACGGTGTACATAAATATTAATAAGAATGAAGCAGGAGTTCAGCGGTGAGACAACACTAGGACATAGACCAATGAATGATTGTCAATTTCTGCATCATTTTGAATCTTAGTTGAGCCATAAGTTAGAAAGCTGAATTTGTCAAAGATGCATTGTGGTATAGTTTGGATTTCTCGCTCAACCATACCTTTCACTAATTAGAGATTCATGTTCATTTCTGACACAAGAATTTAATCAACTACTTGGAAGATATAATCAATCCTCTTTCTAAGATTTGAGTATTTTTCCTTTTCAGTACTTCACACCTAGATCTTATGACTGGAGAATTCTTGCCCCATAGACAGGATATTGCAAGTCTTATCCAATTTGGATGGCACCTCATCCTTCATTACTGATGAAATTCTCCATCTCTTTGATTAGATCTTTGCTAACATGAGATCAGAATCCTTTCATCCGAGGGAGGAGAAACCTTTAAGTGATTAAACTGATATTTCATCAAACTATCCTCAAACCACGAGTAAGTTAGTGATTTATCTGAGTAATCTTTCAAAGTTCATTAGTTCCAAAGTATTAGTCTACCATATCCACAAAGAACTGCTCTCTACCCTCAGGATTCTCTATCTTTGTGTCACGCAGAGGGCATCCTGGAAATCAGAGCGAAATATAATACTTTGCTTGGATACACGGTACTAGTACTGGGAACAATTAAGTTAAAAATTAATGTCAATAAAATAAATTCAAGAATTCTAACTAAGGTGTTCTTCCACTTTGTGCAGAAAAATGACTATCATCATCGACCCATTCCTAGAGGGCTGACCATCATCGCCCCGGATTCGCTCTCGTATTTGGTGACTAAGCGATCAGAGACAATTCACTAAAAGTGTAAGCAGGCTGAAATAAATGAAATCCATAAATTTTCCAAACTCCATTTATTCAAAACGGTAATGAAGAAAGAAATTTAACAAAAATTCCAGCTGAAGGCACTACGATTTAGTACTGCTTTCAGAAAAATCGAAGAAAACTAACTAAAAACTACGCTCAAACTAAATCTACTACAATAATAAAGAAAAATAAAAATAATATAGAGAGTCTTGACTACCTAGAAGTCTTGGAAGATTCTTGAAAATTTGTGCACGGTGCCATAAATGCGATACATTTATAGACTTTTTCCAATGTTAGACGCGCCGAAGGCAGTGTTGTGAATCCCCAAATTTTTGGCCTAATTTGGTCGTTTTGTCGGGACATAGAAAGTTAAATCGCGGCCGAGTCGCTGGTCTTTCTCGACCACATCGCGGCTCGTAGTTTTTACATCGCGACTGTTCTGAGCTTTTCTTGGATTAAATCATTGACAAACGTGATAATGTTGTGATGGAGTTTTGATCCAGCAGTCTTGTTCTTGTCACAATAGGAATGTCTTATGTCGTGACACAAAATTGTTGCACCCAGCTCTTCATACACTCTTGTCTCTGGAAACTATCGCGATATAATTTTCTTTGTCGCGACACTCTTCAGCTTGTCTACTTTGTCGCGATAGAGTTTTCTATGTCGTGACAGGATTTGCTGATTCATAACAATTTGCAATGCGGCAAAATTTTCTTTTTAATCATATGAGACTTCTTCTGGTCATGTAGTGATTTGAGCTATTTGTTGAGTCATAGAAATCTTTGTTGCAACAAACTTGACTTGGCTAATTACAGTTCTCTTTCAATTTGCATGCAGCGGCCAAGATTTTCTTACGTCGCGGCCGAATTCCTTCTTTATCGCGATAGAAGAATTCTCTCGTGTAGCTTTTATTGTTCATGCATAAAACTTCTTTGTGTAATGATTACGCCTTCAATTATTTACTATGTCGCTACATGAATTTCTTTGTCTCCATGGCTCTTGTATTGCTCTTCAACTTCTTATTGCGATAGAGAATTCACTTCCCTCATGTTTTGTTTGTCGCGACAGAAATAATCTTTGTCGCGACACAGTCTTGTTGCTCTTTGTTGTGAACTCTGCTTGTTATGTCGCGATAGGATTTTCTTTGTCGTGACAAAATTTTCTTCCTTAAGCTGGTTCCATGTTGAAAACTTTGACACAACATAAAAACACTTGTCTCAGCTACCTTGTGTTATATTCATGCCATTTTTTGTTGCGACAAAGTTGTCTTTTGTCGCGACAGAGTTCATATGTTAATCTTCAACCTTTTATGTTGCGATAGAGGAAGGATTGTCGCGACAAAGTTCTTTTGCCAATTGCCTTGATCATTATCATAGCGAGTTAAAGAGAGTGTCATAATAGTTTTCATTCTTCTTGACTGATAGCCATGACGAAGGGAACTCTCTGTCGTGACAGGTCGAATCTATTTGCACTTGAGTTCGTCTAGACTTTGTTGCGACATATAGCTTATTGCGACATAGTTCTCTTGTCTACTTGAAATTCTATTGCGACAAACAAAAACTATGTCGCAACAGAGAATGCTGCATTTGCCATTTTTTTTCTTTTTTTCTGCTTGAATTATCTCATTTTTCAATTAAAACCTACAAAACACAAAGTTGGTGAATATTCCATAATTTGGCATAAAAATAGATTTGAAACTGCTAAAAACAAGCCAAAAAAATTGATAAAAAATAGATGAGTTTAAGACTCATCAATTGAATCTTCAGTGGATCGAGGCGTCTGAGACTTCTGCGACTTCTGTGTATAGATGAAGCTTTCTTGTTTATGATAAGTCGTGGGTTAGTCCTCTTTGGTTTCAAACGAAGCAACTCTGACGGCAGCTAGGGAGATGTCACACTTCTTGTGAAAGTTGGGCCAGTCACTCATAGGGGTTTTTTTCTCAATTGTCGAGGACTTGGGGCCTTACAATGCCATAGTGGGTTGGACCTGGCTACACTCCATAAAGGCTGTGCCTTCAATGTACCACCAAATGGTAAGCTATCTAACAAACATTGGGCAGGTTGACCTTTTAAGCGGCCCGGCTAGGCATGCGAGTAGTGCTATTAGTGTCCCATGCGGGAGCGAGAGAGAGTGCGTTCGAGACAACCTCCACAGACCTATGGAACTTAGCGTATGTCGATCACGTGTATACCATAATCAGGTAGGAAGAAAGGACTCGTCGACTATGGATCTATTGGAAGAGATAGAGTTGGACAGATCAGAGAGGTTCACCTACATTAGCTCCCTCCACATCCAGCGAGAAAGGGCTTAAGTCTGACTCTCATTGTTGTACAACATTGATGTATTAAACTTGGAACACTCCCCAATATGGATTTGGGATAAATCAGACGGTGGCTTCTCCTGGCCCGAGCGTCCTCCTACATTTTATGCTAGGTTAGTAAGCAAAAGGTAAGGCGATTCCACTCGGATTGTCATCAAATCATTAAGACGGAAGTAGATAATCTCCTAGCAGCAGGTTTTATAAGGGAGGTAAAGTACCCCGAATGGTGACGATGTGGTGGTGAATGCGAGAAAAATGGTGGTAAGTGGCGCATATGTGTAGACTATACTGACCTCAATGGAAGCATGTCCCAAGGATAGCTTCCCTTTGCCACGTATAGATCAAATTGTGGATGTAATAGCCGAGCATGGCATTCTATCATTTCTAGATGCCTTTTCTGGGTACCATTAGATTCCTATGCATCACGAACATCGAAAACAGCCTTCATCACACCCACCACGGTATGTAACTGATTCCTGACATAGTAATAGTTTGGCACGAAAAATGCGGGGGAACTTGTGAAAGGATGGTGACGGTATTCAGATAACATTGTCGTAAAATCACGAGTTTATATCGACGATATGCTCGTCAAATCTAAAGTACGATCCTGAGGCATGCAAAGAAACCTTCAGGCTGTTACAATGATCTGACTTATGAAACTTAATACTTTGAAGTGTGTGTTTGGTGTCGACTTAGGCGAGTTTCCTTGGGGCTTTATGGTAGCGTGGGGATAGAGGCTAATCCGTCTGACTCAGGCCATAATGGTCTCTCGGACTCAGCTTCTAGAAAGGGGTATATTAGCGGCGTAGGTTGGGTCGAGTCGACCAGGGCTTTACATGGTCAAACTATGCCTCACCCGAATCACGAGTTCTTGCTGGCCACTGAAGTGGAACCTCTAATACGCAGAGTCTCGGGAAATCTCGGTGGAGTATGACATTGTTGAAGAAGATGGCTTGGAAAGCAGAGACGATATTCTTCATAAAGCGAGTCCTTGTCGAGCGAAGCTTAGATATACCGGTCTGAAACGGCGACACTAGCTCTCAGGAGTGGCCCAGTTAAAAAACCGTCCACAACTAGGCACCTATCAAATTGCCTCTTGTCCTCCATTAAGAAGCAACTATCACGTGGCCGTCTGTCCAAGGTGGATGGCTCGGTGGGTGATTGAGTCGAGTGAGTTCGGTATTCAATATAAACCTTGCCTAGCGTTAAAAGGGCAGATATTGGCTGACTTTTTAGCATAAATTCCTCAATAGGAAACAGAACTAAATAGCTTCGGCTGGTGGACTTTGAATGTGGATGGCACTTCACGACAGACGGGAGTCGGATTGGGACTGCAATTTAAAGCCCCGATCGGGGAAATAATAAAACAAGCCATGCGTTTAGATTTCCTGCTTCAGCCATAGTAGAATATGAAGAAATCGCAAGCGTCGGGATTGACCTCGCCCGATCTCAGTATCCTCGAAAAAATCATCATAAGAAGCGACTCTCCAATTGGTGGTAGGGCGATTGGTGGAGAATATAGAAAAAGAACGGCGCGCTGATGAGTATGTAATCTAATCATTCATTTGGGAAACCGTGAGAAAGCGGCGGGTGGGCACATCTCGGAGATTTAAAGAAAAGCGAGGCAGCTTTGGCGTAGTGGCAGCATCCACTACCCGATAAAGAGACGGTGCTCCTTTGCATGTCTACTACCCGGCCCAGTGGTATTCCTTGCCAATAAGTCGCGAAATAGACGAAGTGTGTCCTTCTTAGATGACTCAAATGTTATTCTTCAGGCTCGAGAAAACCCGGATAACGGTGAAGCCAGATCCGATTCGTCGACTCCGGTTCTCATAATGACAATTATTCCTCTGAAAGCGATCCACGGGCGGGCCTACCTTAAATTATAAACCACCACTAGGGACAATATGTTTGTGACTCCCGTGATAGGGTGTGGGGAAATATCGGCGGCATGACGCAATCCGCAGAGCCCGCACGGCTGCTATTGGCCCGACCATGCGCATGAATGTATTCGCGTATGTCGAGAAGTGTGACCCGGCGCGATAGCGGGGCCGTCTTCGAAGGTCAGCCGCAGACCTAACAACCTGCGAGCCCCTGGCCCTTCGACTCGGTGGGATATGGACATCGTAAGGGCCACTACCTACCACGCCAGCGGCTTGAAGAGTTTTATTGTTTGCTGCCATTGTTTGATAATGGATGAAGTGACCTTATCAAATAAAGACCAGAGATTATTGTTTTATTGGAAGAACATTATTATGGGGTTGGGACCCATTCGATTATGTGGTGTGGGTACATTGAATAAATGAATTATAAGAATTTTTGTAGCGAATTGAAAATCAAAAACCTGTACTCGACCCCACGATACTCACAGAGCAACGGCCAGACATAAGCATTTAATAAGACTCTCCTATTAGCTTTGAAAAAACACATGCATTTAACCAAAGGAAAGTGGGTAGCTGAACTACCAAAGGTTTTATGGGCCTGCAAACGGCAATTTGACCGGCCCCGGAGTATCCGTTAAGCCCTCAAGTATGGGGATGGAAGACATCATCCTATAATCGGGATGCTTCCTTGTCTGAGCATAAATTCTGAAAAGCAAATGCCAAAGCCATAGCAGCCAAAATTTATACCGCATTTGTGAAATCTTGGAGCGGTAGTATGTGCATAACGTCATACGACGGGTGTGGCTGCACAACCCAGCCCAGATAAAGCGCGTACGACACACGATTAGTCTTAGAAGGGTCTTTGAAAACATGACTTGAACTGCGAACGAGAAGTTCAACCCAAGCGGAAGGGCCATTCTTTGTAGTTCGGTAGGGACGGTAGGGTCTTATCGTTAAGCACACAAATGGAATTTGTAGTGCCGGGATGTAGACCTTATGCACCTTAAAGTATTATCGATAATGTGGCGCCTGGCCAGCTTCATTAACCAGTGTCACAAATAAGTTATAAACTATTAACATATAATTCTAAACAATTAACTTGAAAATATAAACTTACAAAAAATATAAACATATACATTATCATATTACAACCCCACCATTGGAGTGATCAACATAATCAACTCCATCATATACAAAACTTTTCATTGTTTAAAAAAAAAAAAATGTACATCATCTGAAAGTAAACCAAAACATCATTGATGGACACCTACTGCTGTGTTGACCTTTACTGATGTGGGACGTCCTTTATTATCACTTCCCTCTCGATACCTACATAGATAAACACCCGTGCTAAGCTTTATAGCTTAATGAGGATACATAAATATGGACGACCACTATAATGATCGTCACAAACACATACAAATGCATCTAACTATACATATACATACACATTTAACCATATATGACACAATACTTCAACCACTTATCACTAACATTTCAACATAAGGTAATAAATCATAACAATTCCACTATTGATTTATTTTCATTTTCATGACATTCATTATCTTTAGCCTTATGGGTTACGCTTAATGTCTTATAATAAAGTCATTTATGATTTTCCATTATTTTTCATTTCATGTAGTTTCCATGTTTCGTATCTTTTAGAAACATTAAAAAATTTCATCTCATTTTATGTCATGCATGCATATTCTAAGGCGTGGATCATGGGGGCCGAGCTGTATGTACCAAAAGAACACTATCCTTTGTCTGAGCAGTGATCTATAAAAGTATACTATATTGTATAGGCCAAACGCGCGAGCGCTTCTCGTGGTCAAGCGGGATCTGTCGTAGACCAACGGGAATATGCTATGTATTGTATGTTTATCATTGTTATCCCACATGAGCATGTCTAACTATCGATTACACGGTCATAAGCGAGCCAATCAATTTTATTATATTTTTCTTAACAATCTTTCAAATATCAAAACACATAACTATCCCATATACATGAATAATTCTTTTGATATCTTGTATACACCTGGGATATTCCTTGTGATATTCTCTTGAACATGTAAGATAGTTTCACATATTTCTTATGATCATTTGATTGTATTTTGTGCTTCTTCATATAACAAAAATACATCTACTCTTCTTCACACAATCAGAGTTCATATCCTTTCGTATCTTAATCATCTTAATATATTTATTATATATCATGTAACATTAATTCATATAACTTTTATACAATTTTCATTATTACATAATCATAACTAGGCACATATATCTTTTTATTGGTCTTCTATAATCATTCAAGAGACATCTAAGTGTCTTAGGGTCACATAGGAGAAGACAGAAGATCTTCTCTCTAAATAGGGATTTAATCACCTTAGAACCTTAACTAATGATGAGCTCCTTTTGTGAATTACTACAGTATAATGGAATTTAAAATGCGAATACCTTCCTTCATGGAAGTTTTCTACAAAAGTCTAGTTTACCTAGAGTGGAATCACCATTTGGATCAACCTATCTAAGATATGACTCAAATACTGAAAGTTGATCCGGTAAACTACAAAGCAGGAAGCTTGGAATTGAATTCAATTTGGGGTTCATAGTGCCATAATTTGACACAGTGGTCTTACGAATATCTAAAGCTATGGGTCTCCTCAATTAAGTCATTCCATTTGGAGTCTCCTGGGCGAATATGGCGAATTAAAGCAGGTTTTAGAAAAAGAAAATTTTTGGCAATGAATCCCTTAAGAAATACCTACATGTTTCTTTATACATTTTCACTGAAACTCCTCCGTGGGATCCAAAACACAATCACAACACCAACAAACACAAAATAGAAGAAGGAAATCCTAAACCTTAACCAAACTTCAAACCCTAGCTTTCTTCTTCTTCTCTTTCTCCTCTTATTTTCTCTTTCTTCTTCCTTCTCACTTAAACAAGTAGATCTCCAAAGAAATTGAAGAGAAAGCAAAAAATGGCTCTTCTCCCTCAAGAACCCGTAAGCCCTAGCTCTCTTCTCCAAACACCCAAAATGAGAACTCCTCTTCTCACAAGACCAATTTTGGTCTTATCTCTTTTTTGTTACAAGGCCATGTTTGGCAAAAAAAATAATCTAATTTTTGGTTAAACTTTCTTCTTTTTGCATTTTAGTCCCTCTTCATTTTATCATTTGCAAATCACTTATCACAAATTCTAATATGGCATCGTTATAACTTAATGTCTCTTAAGTCCTTAATTTGCAATTGACCATTATACCCTTGACTCTTGGATTAATTATGGGTTTATCATTTTTCACTCTTAGCACTTAAATTCTGAAAAAATACAAATTTTACTTTTATTATACCTCTAAACTATAATAAACTACTAGGGTATAATTTGGGGTGTTACAAGTAATGTTTTCTTTGAGGATACTATCATTAATAAAGATTATCTTTTAGACATTTCCTTTGAAAACCTATAATTGCTTCTCTTTAAAAGCCCATATATGATTGTTGTCTTGCTGGCATCTTTAAAAGCCCAGATATGGTTATTGTCCTACTGGAATCTCTAAAAGCCCAGATATGGTTGATGTCCTACTGACATCTAAAAAAGCCCATATATGGTTGATGTCCTACTGGCATCTAAAAAAGCCCAAATATGGTTGTTGCCCAGTTGGCATCTAAAGAAGCCCAGATATGGTTGTTATCCTGCTGGCATTTTTAAAAATAAAAAGCCCAGACATGGTTGTTGTCTTGTTGGCATCCAAAAAAGCCTAGATATGGTTGTTGTCCTACTAGCAATTTTAAAAATAAAAAGCCCAGACATGGTTGTTATCTTGTTGGCATCTAAAAAAGCCTAGATATGGTTGTTGTCCTACTAGCATTTTTAAAAATAAAAAGCCCAGACATGGTTGTTATCTTGTTGGGACTTTTATCAAACATGACTCATGTCCTATTGGTATCTTCATATTTCATTAAAAAGCGCTAAAAAGCACCAAGGACTCATGTCCTATTGGTATCTTCATATTTCATTAAAATGCGCTAAAAAGCGCCAAGGATTATAAGAAATAATACGCATACAGGTGGCAAAACGGCGCCCCTTGCAAAAATCTCCCAAAATGACCAAAACTAACATAGGGAAAGAAGTCAACCCTATTCCTCTACAACAACATCCTCCCCAGGATCCTTTGCCACTTCGCCCATATCTACCTCTACAACCTTGACTTCGATGGCTGTTGGTAGAGGGCACCTTGAGTTCGTAAGAACTCTCTGAATTTCAAAAATTAAGATTCGTGAGTCGGACATGCCATCAGAATCCTGGTTGGTCCTTCTTGAATCTTTGAGTTTTGAACGCACAACATCCGTAGCCATAAGAAAAAATCAACTCCAGGGCTTTCTGGTAGTCTTCCTCCATGGCTTCCTTGTCCTTGCCCGCCTAGGAATGAAGAGAAGACACCTCATCTTTGGATGCCTCGAGCTCTAGTAAAAGCGACGTTCGCTCAATTGCCAGGCGAGCAACCTCAGCCTTTAACCTATGCTCGTGTTCCTCCGCAGCTGCCAAGGCATCTAGGGCCCTAGTTAGATCATCCTCTGCCCTTGCCTTGGCATCACTTGCTGCTACGGTCGTCAGATGAGCCACGTTTGCCTCCTGCTTAGCCTTGTCCCTTTATTTCTCCGCATGTTCAATCTTTTCCGCACCGGCTTTGGCTGCTCGCTCCCAATGCTTTGACTTAGATTTTTCCTTGGCCAAAGCATCAAAGCTGTTGCTTGAATCGTGACGTAAAATGTGATTCTCGACTTTATCTGGCAAGATTGAAATTCACTTGTCTTTGTGACCATATTCGATGGCTATCACGACTTGTAAAGAAAAGTTAGAAGAAAATTACTCGCAAAACTAGTAATCAAGTATAAAAATCAGCGGTGGATGATCTCGAAACACCTTTGGATCCAGAGGCGACCAATGCACGTCGAGATGGATCTCTCTTGCGGAAGAACATCACGTGCTTAGCGACACCCGGTCGAGGGCGACCTTTTCTATCGGGGCTGGGTATCACCGAGCTGGGTGGGAGCATCGAACGCGACTGCCCACGATGGGGCCTCCTCTCCAATTTCGTCAACATTTGAAAGCCCCTCGCTAAGATCTCCTCCTCTAGAGGTGCACCAGCCTCATTGGGGGCACCTTTCAAGACCGACATTAGAGGCTCGATCAGGGGAGTCTACTAAAATTATTGCCCAATCCTTCTAAGCCTTTACATTTGGAGAAGACCGCTTCGATCGTTTCCCATCAGATATGGGGGTGGTCTCACCCTCAGGAGCCTGCGACAAAAAACTTCGCATCGTGTGGCTTAAGCCAGGCAGCGAGGCTGAACATTTCCTCCTCCTCGGCGGGCTTGTGGCGGTCGCGAATCCGATCACGAGAAGTCTTCCAACCGGCGCGGTACACTTGCCGTTCTGGGAGCCTTAGCCTTGTTTTCTTCCTCTTTTTGTCGTAGGGGGACATGCCATGGACTTTTGAGGGTGGTGGCGAGCATACCTCTTTAAGGGTCCTTCCTAGCGACCCACTCGATCTTCCTAACTGAAGCGGCTTGAAGAGTTGCCGGGTTGACAGAAGGTCGGTAGGCGAATGCTTTCTCCCTCAGTAAGCTCTTGATGACGAGCGGGACGACATGGATATGGGGAGAGTGGCGTGACTCCTCATGAAGTTCCTCGTCATTCAGCAGCTCATGGTGTGCTTTGCCTGCGGTATCTCCTATGTCGTCTGTGTTCTCCGAAGCTAGCCTTCTGATCCAGGTTGACTAGCTAGCCTCCTTTCAAGCTTACAGATAACATCAGGAAAATGAGGTATGTCAGAACACAATCCACCTAGCAGAATATGAGTTGCAACCAAACTAAGACAAACTTGGGAGCACAAGAGACTGATTTACATCAAAAGGAAGCCCCAAAGAGCCAGGCATCTCATACCATGGGCCCCTAACCAAGACAACCTCCTTCGCCTCCATCTTGAGAGAATCAGGGGAACTGATTTACAAATTGTGCTTGAGGGGACTATGGCGCGAACATAGATGGCCAGGCCACGGTCCCAGCTTCAACGTATAAATGAAACAAATATCTATCAGCGAAATATCAAGTTGTTTGAGAAAGTTAAGCACACTACAACCCATTAAAATCTGAAAAACATTTGGATGAATAAGCACATGAGGTGCACGAGTGACATGGAGGAATTGCTTCACCAACGACAAAACGGGGAAGCAAAGTCCGATCTGAACTACTCGGATAGTGAGCTGACGCCCCATCAGCTTCTCTACAATTGAGAAAGCGGTGTGACCTTGAAGCCCAGGGGTCAGTTGTGACCACGTCGACACAGCGGAGTGTCGTGGATGTCGGTGGCGCGACTCCACTCATGAATATCGAGGCGGAGTCTCCCGCTGTGCGGCTCACCAGTGAAACATCTGAATATCAACAATTTCCTGACCACACGAGGGTCCACATGCGGTAAAATAATGGCCACTTGAATTTGCATTAATACTCACATCGAACATCTGACTATATACAATAGTTCGAGAGTTAATAATTTACTCTTGCTCTGACATATGATAAAATTACAACATTCTAATACATGTATACAACGAAGGTACCAAAGCCACAACCCAGCTTTCTTCTAAAATGCGGCCTCCAGCGAGTGTCGTCCTCTTGCACACTCCCTGTACCTGAAATGGTGATCCCTCGACAGGGTGAGCAAAGCCCAATAGAGATAATTTCTGCACAGGTTACTCCGCTAAGTGCATTACATGTGAAAATCACATTCAAGCAATTTCATGAACCTACTCGGGTCTGCATGACCCGACCCATGTCTCGAGTCCTCATGACTCCTCATATGCCTAGCCAGAATGCGAGTAAAATCACGAGTTTCAAAACAAGTTGTTTGTTCTTGAAAACATACTCTGAGGGTTTCGATAAAGTGATGGACTACCCTCCGAGGAGAATGTGTTGGAGAACCTTCCTAAACAATTCATGGGCTCCTCCGACGTGTAATTGTTGGACCGTCTCCCAACACAATTCTCCGGAAAATCTTTCGTCGAAATTTCTTTCACAAACATTTTCATTTTTATTTCATTTCATGTCATGCACTCACACCTAATATTCTAGGTTAATCAGGTGCATGTAAAAATCATGAATCTTGATTCAAACAAAGCTAAATCTTAATATATTAACGATAAGTATATTAACATAATTCAATCACATAAAACATGTTATGTAAATTCTCAACCAATTACACCAAAATTAGCTCACATGGGCTAATTAACAAACATAAGCAATTCATTTTAATCCACTTCAAATATAAAAATTCACACAAAAAATATTCACGTGTCACTATTTTCATGGCTTGATGAAACCCTAGATTCTTGTTCACGACCACACAAATATGAATTTTCTCCATTCGGTTCAAAGCTTTAAAGGCAGAGTTCTGACTAAAACAAGCTTCAGGCGTTCATAACCATTTACATGGTTCTTAATAAGGATTAACACAAAGTAGAGAAAAAGATCTACCTCTTAGAGTTATCGAAACTCTGGAAATCGGTGCCCGCGGCGTAGCCCTCGCGTAAGAACAACTTTCCTTCTTGCTCAGTTGGCCAAGCGGTCGAATAGTAGAAAATCACAGAAGTCACACTTTCTCTCTCTAGATTCCAAATCCAGCACCCACTGCATCTCTCCCTTCACGTTTTGGTCTTTTGGAGAAGATGACACTATTCCATGTTTTGTCTTATTCATTAAACTTTCATTTAATTCCTATCATGTCACTTCTTCTAGATTTTTGACACTTGGCACTATCTTGGCCGTCTGTTTTCATCATCTCTCTAATCTTGCAACATGTTTCACAAGAGTACATGTAATAGGTGACTTTTGTCATATCATATGTTGTTTACGACATCCGTGCCGGTGCCTCAGCGATGCAAATTTAAACATGCCGAATTTGACAAAGTCGGCGTCGTAGCTAGATTTCACGAGCGATTCAATGGTGAAATCAGTTTCATCATGCGAGATCTAGAAAAATTTTGGATTTTTACGAAATGACAGTTTTACCACTCGAAAATTGGAATTTTCTCTGGTCTTCTGATAGGTCCATCAACAATTCTACAAGATAATTCCGTCGAGGAGTTTCTGAGAAGGACCTCGACTCCTCCACGGACATAGAAGCCCGCAAAGCTCACGAGAGGAGGGCGACTCTGAAATTTGGACTCCCTCCAGAATGACCTAGCGGGTATAACTCTCCTCTTGACCTCGTCATTACACCAAACAACAGAAAGGATCCTTCCGAGGATCTCTCAAAAAACAATAGCACTTAACCCAGCTTGGTAGACGAGGGCTTTGAAACCTATTGGGAGGCCCACAGGCTTAAGTACACCTAAGCAGCATGTCACAGGTTCCGCCATCTCGAACCCCACCGACAATGAAAATTGGGCGTTCAAGACAGCGGAACAAAACCTAAATGAAACAATCATTCATGAAATTAGACGACGAAGGAAAAACCCACGGAGATCGAAAGTAATTCGAAAATCTTTGCGACTCCTTGGCGAAAATCTTCGAATGTTGCGAATGCTCAAAGAATTTTTAGTGAAGGTTTCTAAAAGCGGTAAAGAAATTAACATGGATCCCTATCCTATATAGGAGGCAAGGCCCCGGATAGGCACATTAAATGGTAATAGAGGATGTCCCCAGTATCGAATCGTGCTCCTCTCCCCCCACGTTTGGTCTTCACAAGACGTTTTATCTTACAGGGCATTTAAAACATGCATAAGCTCATTGATTGTAAACACCCAGCCCTTTGGATCTATCAACCCTCCGACCCGTAGTTCTATGGGCCCTCGTCACGACTCTGAGCCCCTCGATTTACCTTTTTGGCTTGGCTCGGTCTGGATTAGCGTGCGAACGAGCAATCCTATTAAAATCTTAAAACCCACCCATGCGAACCAATAAAGGCTTCTGGGGAAGCTAGTTTTGATCCAGCCGCTCCTAATTTGTGAGCCTTGAAAAGAATGAAGATAGAAAGTTTGGTGCGAAGATATGACAAAACGAATATCATTAAAATGTGCGATAGGCATTAGTGATTTTCTGAAAACAAAGGCAAATCTCGTCGAGCAACCGCTGATAAACCTATTACAAATCGTCAATCATGCAGTTGATTGTAAAAAAAAAAAAATCTTAAGTATTTTGTTTGAAGACTCCCCTCCTCTCAGCCATACACCTTGATCGTTGGACTCCAGAGGGCGCTAGGACAAGGGGGGCACCTAGCCCGAGAGAAGAACCGTCGAAAAGGGGAGTTGGCATAACTAGGCTTCCCATCTAGGGCCTTTAGTCGATTTACATAAGGCCCTAAGCGACAAACTACGAAGAGGGCATTGGCATGTCGGGCTCCCATCCAGGACATCGGTAGTCAGCGGTCTTATATTCAAACACATTATCTATAGGTGCAACAAGCTGCAGAGGCTCACGAAAGCCTCCCTCCGCAAGTACTTCTCTCTGCAGCCGTTGGACTATATTGGTGAGGAAGAAATCACAATAAAGGAAAGAAGCTTTGTGTCAAGGAAGAGGAATCCATTGGAAACTTCATAGACTTAGAGATTCACCCGTATATATAGGGTGGAACGAGGCGCATTGAATCGTCATTAGAGCGTCAGCACCACGGATGCGTGGAACATATCGCATTAGCCAATCTACAAATTCTCCTTACTTAGGGCAGGAAACACAATATTTTCCCAGGCGCAAAGAGGCGTAGTCCTCCAGTCGAAAAAAAATGTGGGCATTGTGAGTATCGTGGCCTTCAAGCCTAAGCCCACTACCTGATAGGGCCAACACTCACGCAGGCCCAGCTTCTGGCCCTCCTCATGAAGCGGCCCAAGATGGCTTACCATGTTAAAACCATGCGGGAGCTAACCAGACGATAGAATCTTAAACCACATCACGGGATCTACAGTCCCTAAAATTTGCGTCTCACCACACCGTATGGGAAGTTTGTTATGGATAAATATATTAAGGAGGGAATTATGCGTAGGATATTTATCCACAGATCTCCCAGTATCCAAATCTTACACGTCTAAAAAATATAAATCCTTGATAAGGAAGAATTAGTCCTTGATAAGGAAAAAAAGATCTTATCACCAAAATCACAAGATTATCTTGCCTATAATCAAGGAGAAATTCAAGTATAAAACAAAAGGACTTCCCACGAGGGAAAGGTATGCAATTCTTTCCCTTCTCCACCCTTTTACTAACTTAATCATCGGAGAGGCGGCCGGTACACCACTTTCGGATCCCTTTTTTTACAGGTTTACATCACGCCACTGATGCCCTAAAGGTCAGACGATCCAGGTAACGATAGGTAGGATCCTTGATAGATCGAAGGTGAACTAGTGCATGGGTATTGTTCCTATGTATGGGGAATGCTAGACATCTACCACCTAACTTAAGGGGGGAGTGTGAAAATAGAGGATTATGATTATGGAAATATGGGATTATGATTTTTATTTTAGAGGGATTTTGATTTGACAATTGTCCATTTTTATGTATGGGAGAATCTCTCCTAATTAGTCATTGTTTCCTTAGAGATAATGATTGTGCAGATTGTACGACTTAGATTAGGCATTGCTCTCGTATATGATATGTATAGGTTTACTTTGTATGAGATATACAAAAAAGAATATTTTCTACAATTATCATTATCATTATTATCATCTTTATCATCCTCTTTGCAAAGAGGATGAAGAAAACATATACCACCTTTTGCTCTACTGCCCCTCGGTTTGGGGTTTTGGGGTTGCCCTCATTTCTTTGCCAAGAATGGATTGGGTATGCCCATTCTTGCTTAAAGACTTAATGGGTGGCAGGCGGCTCTATCTAGTCTTTGTTGGGCAATTTGGAAGGAAAGAAACATGGTGGTTTTTGATAATGTTATTTTTTCCCAATAAAGGTTGAAAAACTCATTTATAACATCCCTTACTTCTTAGACATGCCTTATCTATGGGGGGAGTACTTTATTGTAAATTTATTAATGTGTATTCTCTAGTACTCCTAGCCATATTCCTTGGGTGGTAGGTTCTGTTTCTACCTTTTTTGTTTCTTCATGTATACAATCCATATACTCTAAGGTCTGACCTTGTTTTGCTAATATATTGTTCAGTTTACTTGTCAAAAAAGAAAAAAAAAATATTTGGCACTTTCACAATTTAAGTTGAAGTTCCTGCTAGTTCCGTAGCCATATTTGATTCCTGTGCATTTATGCATTTAATTGTTTGATTGTTAATTCAAAATTGTATTCAAATAGAAAAAGAACCACATGGTATACACGAACTTAAATCGCTCAAAATTTCCAATTCTAAAAATTGAGCCTAAAAGAATCTGAAAATTCACCAAATTAGAACTATACCTTTTAAGGGAATCAATCCTACTTTTTAATATGGTTGTGGTTGCTGTCTGGTTTCTGCATGTAGTGATACTCTTGTAATGCATTGATGGGTTGCTGTCATTACTGTGGTCCCAGTTGTAGTTGTGGTTGTGCTAAGAGAAAATGGTGATGGTGCTATTTTTGGTGGAGACAGCAATAATTTGTTGCAGTAGGATGTTATAGCGAAGTGAATTTGGTGAATGTAGTTATGATGGTACTAATCACATGGCTGTTGCAATGGTGAAGTAGTGGTTTTCCTAATCCTTCATTTCTATTACGTTTATGTAAGGTTTTGGGTTCCTCCCCCCTAAATTCATTAATTTTTTTACATTCATAACACTGGTCTCATTAGGTTGTGGAGCTCTCTTGAAAATTGGAGTTTCTTCATTGAACATGAGATGCAATTGCAGTTTTGCCATAGAACTGTGCCTTTATTATGAATTGGTTTTGGGATTGGAGTTGGAAAGTTCAAATTCGTATCTCACCTCAATTTCATCCTTAAATTGTGCACCAAAGATACTGTAGAAAGTAAATTTGAAAACATTATATACACATGGTATCTTACCATGCTTTTGGATTTGTGGAATTGAATCTTTCTTTTTCTCCTTTCCACTAGCATGTATTTGAGCAGTACTGGCAGATTAAAAACCATTTATGGGTCTTACAGTAATTGTTCTTTAATGATTTTGCACTTTAATCTTGATACAAATAAGAAATGACCCATGAATTGTTTAGTCGTTCCTTCCAATGGAAATGAAAGCTTATTCTTGAATATGCATGTATTCCAGAAATGTTTGACCGAGAACGTATGCCGGTCCAGTTGGATGGTTTGGTGGAAGAGAGACTGAGCTTGCAGTTGGGATCAGGTCAGCCTTAGTGGACAAGGTAAACAGTAAACTAAGTAATTTTTCCTTTCTTATATACTGCCTTTCTCTTTGATTCACATATTATGTTGTTGGAGTAAGAATTAGATCTGTTCCATGTCACTTCCAAATGACGAAGCAACTCCCACAAGATTTTGAATAAATTCATTGTAGTTATCATTTATAGCTTCGGTTTAAGGTCTTCTCAGTACTTCAAGGACTCTGCTTAATTTTCATAAAATTTGTTGCCATGCTTATGCTGTTCAATTTGTTTCCCAGGGTTTTGGTGGATTAATAATCTATGCTGGAGTTGGTATAGTTAGAGGAAGCAAGTCATCTCTAGAGTGGGAGGAGCTGGACCTCAAGATGTCTCAGGTGTTCAGAACATTTTTAAAAAAGAAGGAAAATTCAAAGATGTGAATGTAAGGCATGTGTACCTCAGGTCCCCTTTTCCCCTTCTATTTAAATATAATGTATGCATGTGAGTGGGGGACCCTATCTTAAAGTTCTTAGACATTGCAATGCGCAGAATGTACAAGGGTGTGAAGAATTGATAATTTTACACATTGATCTATATCATGAACAACAATAATGGATGCTAAAATCGATTCTATGTTTGTTGGTGCCTCTTGCAGTTCACTAAATCTATAAAAGTTGAGGTGCCTTTCTCCTGATACAAAGAAATCATAACACGGATCGAGTCACCTAAAAGGCTAAAAGGTTAGTGGTTCTGACAGAAAGAGTTCCGGTCTGTGAGATCTCTTCAAACTTTGTTTTTGGATGGTCAACGACAAAAGCACTATTTTCCTTTTTAGTCATTTGTTTGCTAGGAAATTTGATTGAATGCCTCATTATGTTTGGGTTTACCACCAAATATCTATTTGAATTCTGCATCTTGTGTGTTTGATTCACAATGTGAAAATTCTTTTTATACTCTTCCTTGCATGCATCGGTCAATTCCTTCTTATGCTCTGTTGTTGCACAAGCCTTGAATTGCTCCTGCAATGAAGTAAAAGAAAATACCGACAAGATCCAATACTGTTGTTCAAGATATATTAAACTTATGTACAGAAACCAGAATGATGAAATTTATGTTCACATTTATTTTGTTCAACATATATTAGCTGAACTTGTTCTGGTGTGCTATTTTCAGATGGGCTTGTGTAGTCACTAGTGCAGTGCCTATTTTATTCTGGAAAATATTCATGTGAACCCTATAAGTTTTAGGACCACGATGACAGTATAACGGAATTCCTCTAAACCAAGGTCAAATGGTGGCACATATAGAAACAGGAATTGGCTGACTGTACCAACAGTAAACTTGAACAGTCTTTATCTTTTTTTTTTTTCATCGACAAGATTTTAGGTTGTTCAGTGTGATCATTAAGCTAACCCCAATTCAAGACATTTCCATGAAAATCACAGGTTTCGATGTATACTTTTTTCATTTATTAAAATGAGACTTTGTCTGGTTATGCAGTGGTGCATATCATTGCATACTTTTTTCTGGGACATTTATTGGCATTTATGCATATCATATAATCATTGCTTCTAATTAGAGTCATTAAACGTTCACTACAAATGTATTCCTGAGGAATCATGTGATATCAAATTTAATATCCTTCTCTCAAAACATCAGACAAAAGAGATACTTTGCAAAGAAATGTTCACACATAAGTTGCTTTTTCTTTCAAGTTATCGGCCATAAAGAAATCAAGTCTTAATCTTTTACCACTAATCATTATTATTAGTCTGTGGGGTGGCAGATGTCCTGAGGAGATGACATTGGGAGATCATCACCGCCAACTGTTTCATACCCCACGTTCTGGTTGCCTGATTTAAATTTGAATCGTCCTCATAAGAAGAAGAGTATCAAGAGAAGGTTAATTTGTTTGTAGCTTTGGATGGAGCGATTAAACTGCAGCTTTTATCTTTGGCTGATTTCCACTTTCTCCATTCATGATAAATGGCATGGATATGAATAAGTGCATTTTTTTTGTAACTTCCTTCATAGAAGGGCCAACTTGGGATATTTGATAGTTTGAATGAACAATATTTATCAGAGTTGATGAAATAGAAATTGTGCTTTATTTTCTAACGTGAACATGTATTGTTGCACTATATTTATTATCTATGAGCAATACAAGTGTTTCTCCCATTTAGCTGTCATTCTTGCTCCTGAAAATGACTAGTTTCGCGGATCCAGGAAATAAAAAGAGGGTCATTGTACCATTGACATATTTCATTGATCTGACAATTTGCCCCAGTATTACCTTGCAGAAGTCAGATGTCACCGCATTGCAAAGTGGGCGCTATCTGCTGAGTTGAATTTGTTTGGGACTATTTCCTGTACTGCCTCAGAGGTGGATGAAAATGAATTTTCTGCATTTAGCACACACCATTTTGCTCAACTTCTTGTTGTAACCACCCAACTCTTTATTTGATATTGTCGGGTTTTGGGCTATGGCTTCTCACTAACTCTTCCCAGTTTTGCTTATTTATTGGACCTACGCTTTCAAAAAAAAAGTCTTCATAGTGTTGAGTTTAAATCCTCCATCTATCGACTTTCATTTTTTTCGTATCTAGGTGATGTGGGACACTACAATCCACCCCCTTAGGGCCTAACGTCCTCATTGGCACACTTCTAGCAAATATCAGGCTTTGATACCCTTGTATAACGACCCAACTCTTCACTTGATACTGTCCGGTTCTGGGTTGTGGCTTCCCATAGGCCCTCCTCGACTTTGCTTCTCTTTTGGGGCTTACGCCCTCAAGAAAAAGCTACGATAGTGTTGAGTTCAAGTCTTTTATATATGAACTTTCACCTTTCCGTCAATGTGCAACACTACAATATCGAAGAGGGTTGATGGGAAGATACGACCTAAAATCGAACAATATTGGAAGAGTTGGGTCGTTACAAAAAGTTAACTTGGAAAGTTAAAATACTACTATTACAGTATTTTCACTATAGCTAATCATTGTTAGTCTTAGATTTTATGAATGTATCATTTAGAATGAGATGCATCAGGACCCAACTAAACCCCATTGGGGCCTATCGCAATATGCAGCCCAGAGCCTAGCATGGGTGACCCCGAGCCCAACACATCAAGACACTCCCCCGAGCTTAGTACCTTAGAACCTTCTTGCGCTGAGCCTTAAGGCCATCTCGATTTGAAGGGATACACCACTCGGGTCACCTTAGGTGTATCATTCCTTAGAACCGGCGATTAATGCCTGACCAAAGTTGGTGGGATTGCGAAGACCCAATCTTCAACGAACACGCAAACTCAGCCAAACGACCACCAGCGACAACTGACATGTAGATCATCCCGGACTCCACTTCCATGAGGCCCACTATGCGTCCCTCTCCCACGAAATCCACTACCATGATGGATTAGAATCTAATAAGGAGGCGACACATGGCAAAGTTTAGTAGTATAAATTGCCCCGATTGTAATCCTAAGGGAGACATGTAAATTCCTAGCAACATGAGAGAAATAAAAATCATTTTGGAAATTCTATTGTTTCCATTGGCACTGTCTGTGGGAGAATGTCCTCCTACGCCACCCTCTCAGTTGCGTAGCTAAGACAGCTAAACTCGCCATCCGAAAGAGCACAATAGGAGAAGCCATGCCATCCGACCAATGCCCATGATGGAGGAGTGACTGCTGCTACTAGAACAAATGCTCAAGGATCAGTAGGAGTTGGCGTCCTTCTTGACGGCCAATGCTACCTGAAGAGAAGAGAATAACGCACTGTATGCAGCGACAACGATTCCTCGGGCTAGCCCAGGTTCTACTACTGTCCTGCTCCTCGAATTCCCTCTTTCCCCTACTCCTTCTCCTCCCCCTTTATTTGGACATGCTAATCCCTATACCACCCCTCCCCTCTCGAAGACGCCGAGAAGAGCTCTATTGATCAATGTTGGTAGCCCAAATAAAACCCGGCGTCAGGCAAATGTACGGGGAGAAAGAGATCAATTCAACATAAGGCGAGACTCCATCTCCACACAGGAACTGTATTTGACCTTGGTGTTTGATGATATATCGACTTCCCACAGTTCGTCCCCACCGGGCGCCCCTCACTTCATGCTACCGAGTTCAGGATGTATGATGCTTTGAAAGGGGTTGTTCAGCATTTGATGCATTCGAGTCATATCATAACACTCTGAGTAAGCGTGATCTTGTCACGCCCCTACCCCACAGACCCGAAGAAATGGGGCACGACATGGGACTGGAGCTCCTTAACCTATTTTTCGGACATTGGTAGGGCCCATTTCATAAATAATTCCATAATGAAATACAACTTGTAATACGACCACCGTAATGGTGTTTAAATGTCATGTATATACATGCACAGTCTCATTGCTTGTACCACACAAACTCTACTATTACAAAACTTTTACATTACATTCAAAACCAAAGAAAAACCTACATGGGTGGACTCCTACATCAGTCATATTTGTTATGCGAGAATGTCTGAATGTCCTTTTTCAATACACGGATGAAACACAGGTGCTAAGTTTATAACAGTGGGAAATAACAGATATGACCACTTGAAGTGGTCCACAATTACAGGATACATATAACATAATGCATATGTTAGAGTTTACGTATAACCTAATTCTTATCACAGAGTTTTCATATAGCATAATTCTTACAACAAGGTTTTCATATCTCCCGTAGGCGTTCAGAACAAAAATCTTGTACAGAGGGTACTTGTAGGTACAATACAGAACATAGCATAATTGATTACTTATGCTTTCTTATTGTTCATTATTCATATTCTTATCATATAAATGTTTGTATGCTACATTATAGACCAGTATGATGAATGAGGCAGATAGCGACATAATAGGTACTCGAAGGTACGATTTTCAATACTAAGCAGGGTATTGCTGTCCCGCGTAATAGAGTGTCGTAGCACAATGCGGGTGTCGTCGTCTTGACAGGCGTGTACGCCCACGTAATAAAGGTGTCGTAGCACAATGCAGGAGTGTCGTCGTACTAATTAGACATGTCTATTCATTCACTATCCAGTCTCCGACATGAATACAATTATATGTGTTTCCGAGCTTGTTATTTTGTTCTTATTCACATTCTTATATTTATATATAATGCAAACAAATAGTGGGTGAAAAACCGTATGCAGCGGCGACGGGTTTGTCGGCGAAGCTAGGCACTGCCAGTGTGAGTTAAGTAATTTTATACAACTCGTATACATGTACTGACTCTTTCATTCGGAATTAACGGAAGAACATAACAAAAACAGGGTTGCAGGACCAATACTTGAACCTTAAACAACTTTGAGTACCAGTAGTCAACTCTTAGTACCAGTACTCAACATCCTCTGGACCTTAAACCACTTTGAGTACCGGTACTCAACTTTCAATACCAATACTCAACATTCTTTGAACCTTAAATCACTTTAAGTACTAGTACTTAATTTTCAGTATCATCACTCTACATCATCTAGACCTTAAACCACTTTAAGTACCGATACTCAACTTTCAATACCGGTACTCAACTGTGATTTCTGCATAAATGGCAGGTTTGCCTATTTTCACATTTCAACGAAACCAGAAACTTGACGAAACGAACTAAAACCAGCAAAAATAACTTTGCTCTAGAATGGGTTCTTAAAACCCAAACATACTCAAATAAAGAGTTAGGAAGGTTTCTTAACCAACAAATCCATACTTTCCATACACAAACCAAAACAAGTTTCCATACAAGAATTCCATACCAAAGTTCCATACCTTGATTTATTCTCTACTTCTTTCCCTTCCCTTTGCTTGAACAATTGGAAACCAGTAAACATTCTCTTCAATAGTAGCCTTGGCTCTGAACAAAAATCAAAATGAGAACTTGTCTCATTCCAAGACAAGTTTGGTCTTATCCCTAATTTGGCTTAATTTTTAACCCTTTCATTTAAGTCCTTCTTCTTCCTTTTATTTGCACTTTAAGTTATCACATTTCTACAATAACATATCCTCTTCTTGTGTTATGACCTTTGGATCCTTATTTTACAAATTACCATATTAACCTTGACTCTTGAATTAATTCCGGTTTTTATCATTTTTCACTCTTAGCACTTAAATTCCAAAAAATACAAATTTTACTTTTCTTATACTACAAAACTATAATAAAACTACTAGGATCTAATTCGGGGTGTTACAGATGCCCTTTTGTGCAAGGTGTTCCCATCCAATCTAGCCATGTAACACCCCAGATTATGCCATAACAGTTTTATAACATGTTTAGGGTATAATAAAGTAAAGTATAGTTTAGGGTCAAAAATAAGGTTAAAACAAAATAAGCTCAGAACACAGATTGATACAAAAGTTAGGGTAAATTAATAATGTACCAGTCAGGACCCCAGGAATTCAATAATTAATAAATTCATATGCCAAATTAGGAATATGCATAAGTTAAATTAAGAATAATAGAGAAATGGAGGGACCTAAATGCAAAAATGGAAATAAGAATAAATTTACGTGCAAATAGAAAAGAGTTGAGGACTAAAGTGAAATAAAAGTAGAATTAAGACCAAAAGAAGATAAGATCAAGTGATGACTAAGTGAAATAAAAGGAGGATAAGATCAAAAGGCCAAGAATATCTCATTTGGTCTTGAAAAAGAGAGAGAGCAAAAACGGATAAGGGAGAAAAAAAAGAGAGAGAAAACTTAGAGAGAGAAGCCCCCCCTTCTCTCTAGTTTTCCCGGCAATCGGACGACGGTTTCTGGCGAAGCAAGAAAAAAAGTGCTTCCCCGCATAAGGAGCTTCAAGTAGAGACCGGAAACGGGGAGTTTCGACGAACTCCAAGAGGTATGGATGCTACGAATTTTGTATGGAATTTGAGTATGAAATTCTAGTGTTTTTGGTATGGATTCTAGTATGGAATAGTATGGAAGTCTAGTGTTTTTTTTTTATAGAAAGTATAGATACATGGTTTGGAACCCTCTATTTTGTGTATGGTTTGGGTTTGGAAACTCCCAAACTCATTTATTGTTAGGGTTGAGTTGAGAAGAGCTCTAAGGCTATATATGTGTTTTGGGAAGGGTTTGGTTGTCACATCCCACATCGGATAGGGGAGAAACTTCCTGGCACTATATAAGTATGGCTCCTCTCTCAGCTTCAGTAGGCAGCGTTTTAAAGCGCGGTAGCCAGGCCGAGCGGACAATATCCCATGGTTGGGTGGTGGATTACAAATGGTATCGAGCGATCCCGACCCCGATGGCCAGTGCATTAGATTTGGCCCCGTCACATGGGACGGCGAGGGGCGTTGTCTTTGTATTGAAGTGTTTATCACATCCCACATCGGATAGGGGAGAAACTTCCTGGCACTATATAAGTATGGACTCCTCTCAACCTAGTAGACGCGTTTTAAAGTTGTGAGGGCCCCTTAGGCTTAAAGTGGACAATATCTACATGGTTGGGTCGGGTCGTTACACTTGTTGCAATTTGAACTAAGAAAATTTCCCTATTTTTGATCGTACGCATTAGCCAGACCTTAGAACTGATTTTTGGGTAAGAAATAAAGGGAATTTAGCAGTGAGTCCTCCTGGTAAATTGTAGCCACATTAATGAACTTGATGTTAGGATTTTGAATTTCTCAATTCAGACCTCTATAGACCAAGTTATGGTCCTTATACCCTGAATAGTCTGACTCGGCGGTCTTTGACTGGTGGGTTTGACTATGTGTGACCTCAAACTTCGGAAGGTCATAACTTCTTCGTCCAAACTCCGTTTCGGGTGTTCTTAGACTCTATGGAAAGCCCATTGAGTCAAGAATCCATTCATGTGCCTTTAAGATTACGGTAAGGTGAGCTCGACCATGTGTGCTGGCTGGGCGGGGTCAGTGTTGGTGATCAGTGCTCTGGTGGGACGACTCACGTGTGACCTCCAACTTCGGAAGATCATAACTTCTTCGTCCGAACTCCGTTTCGGGTGTTCTTGGACCTATGGAAAGCCCATTTAGTCAAGAATTCATTCATGTGCCTGTGGAGGACAGTAGGTGAGCTTGGCCAGGTCAGATAAGCTCAGCCAGGTCAGGTTAGTGCGCGAGTCAGGTTAACAGTTGGGTTGTCTATGTGTGACCTCCTTTGGAAGGTCACCTTCTTCAGTTCGACTCCCGTTTGGTGTTAACTGAAGCTACATGAAAACCCATTGAGTCAAGAATCTTCTGACATTCGCAGCCTTGTGGAGGACCCCGGTAGATTAGTGTAACATCCCGAAATGTACCATAGTAGTTTTTGGACTTGTTTAGGGTATATTATAAGCTAAATGAAAATTTTCGGGAAATAAATGAGACTCGAGAAATAGATGTTAGAACAAGGGTAAAGTGGTCATTTACCACTTGAGGACATAGAGTGCATAATCCAATAAGTTGATATGCAATTATGAATTTAATGAAAAAGAAGGAGATGCCAAAAGTTTAATATATATATGTTGAATTGAGAATAAAAAGAAGGGGCTAAATAGCAAAAATGGGAAATAAGCCAAATGGGTTTTTGGTCTGGGCCCAGGCTGTGGCCTTAAGCCAAAAATCTGGATAAGAGCAAGTGGTCTCTCATTTTGAGAGACCAAGCGAAATGAATAGAAGGGAAGAGGAAAGAGAAGAGAGGAAGGAAGAGAAGAAGAAGAGAAGAGAAGAAGAAGGGAGATCAAAAAGGTATGGAAACTAACCTTGAACATGGAATTGTATGGATCTATGGAATTTTAAGGCTTTTTATGGTTAATAGCTTGTCTCCAAATCTAGGGTTTTGATAGAATTGCATCCTAACCTTAGATTTCTTTAAATTAAGGTTGGTAAAACCCACAAGGAACAAGATGAGTATGGAATCCCCCTTTGAGGTTGGATTCATGGTTAAATGACAAGTAATTGAGTTAGGGTTTAAAATAAACCCTAACAAATTCTTGGGTTTGATTTATGTATGGGTTGAGACCCATATTAGAGTTGTTTTGGGAGAAATTCATGGAAGATTTTGAGGAAAGATATGTAATGAAAGATGATTTGAGTAAAATAATAGGAATTTCAAGATGGTGAAATGGTCTTGATGTGTTTATGGGTATTGGGTTGATTTGGGTATCAACACATGGAAAAATGGAGAAAAATACACATTACGGGCATTTTTAGGTGAGCTATCACCGGTACACCTGAACTTGTACCGGTACGGGTGCTCAGGCAGAACATGCCGTGCAATTCGGACTATCACCAGAGTACACCTGCTGTTGCAACCGGTGTTAAAATTATTTTAGCCATAACTTGCTCATTTCTTATCCGATTTGAGTGATTAAAGTGGATAACTAAACTAGATATCAAGGAGAACCAAACATCCAGAAATAGACATCGTCAAATTCTGACTCTAAGTGGTCCAAAAATTCACTTAAAGTAGAATTTATAATCCCGGCCCAGTGCATGATTTTGATCATAGAGTAATTAGGGTTGTTTGAGACGTAACTTGAGTTTCGGTGTGCTCCAATTTGGTGATTCAGTTGAAATGAACCACTTAGCACCTTAGCTTCAAATAGATATGTACAAAGAACTAGGGTCAGGTATGAAGTTAAGCCCCTGAAGAAAAATAAAAATTCAAGTTGTTCTAGTGTAATCAGGGTAAGCGGAAGGCTAGTTTGGCATGAAAATGCCATAACTTTAGTTCGAATGATTCAGTGGAATGATTCCAATTTCTAAGAAAAGTAGATGCATTGAGACGAGAATACATGAATGATGTGTGAATACATCAGTATTCCTGTATAAGTATATGAAATGCCATATGTATAGATATGTTCATGAAACATGAAATGATATGAAACATGAAAACAAACTGAAATATGAACATGAACATGAATATGAAAGATAAAATGTCATGATCACAGAATGTGATTAAGAAAGGTTATAAGTTCTGAAAGACATATGACAATATGACTACCTAGGACCGAAGAATGAATGAGTGGACGTCCTGTTGGTGCTTCGGCACTCTTGTTGGTGCTTCGGCACTCCTGTTGGTGCCTCGGCACTCCTGTTGGTACTACGACACTCTTGTTGCGTGGGTAGCCATGTTTTGATTGGTGCTTCGGCACTCCTGCTGGTGCTACGACACTCTGTTCGTGAGTGAAGGCACGATCACGATAGGTGCTCAGACCGCACTCTTGCAGTGCTAGGGCACTCACATTGAAGTGGGCGGGCGCGTCTAGCGATTGTAACCCGGAACTCCTGGCCCGGTCTTTATGACACTCATGTTCTGTATTGTACCTTTGGGTACTTATTATAATACGTCCTACTCATTTCTTATGATTGGTCTAAGTATTGATGAGACATATATTATTTCTTGGAATAAAGAATAAGAGTAAGATGCGAATGTACCTGCAGTATGCATTACGTGTGCTACGGTACTCGTATCACGTTAATCTTTGAATTTTTCACAGTACTCTCGTATCGGTAAAATAGAAAATACAAGTTCTGTGTCTTATGATATATAATACTGTAAAATAAAAATTATAAGTCGTTAGTACCTATGATTACTTAATTATAATGAATACGTGTAGTACCTACGGGTACTTTTGTATAAGAATAAGCTCTTAAACTCCTACGGGAGATCCGAATAAGCATAAGCACATTATAAGCATAAATTGTATAAGTGCGAAGATGGAAATTATGATATAGCGAGTAACTACATTTTGTTTAGGATATGTTACGAATACGTATAAACACAGTATATGTAATTGATGTGATACGTACTGCCGGACTAATTAATAAGTATCTGCATAAGTACGATCGACCTTATAGGTGATATGATTATGATCTGTTCCGACTTATCATTACCTACAGTCTGCCATACAGAGAATAAGATTCGTAAAGACCAGACAAGTTACGTAACACAAGTCTGATTAAAGTAAGACAAGTATATGCTTTCACGTAAGACATGTATAAGATCTGAAATACATGTATAAGTTCTGAAATACAGAGTATAAGATCTATTAAGACAGTATATGCTACGTAAAAGACATGTATAAGATACGAAATACATGTATGAAGTTCTGTAATACAAATTATAAGATAAGTAAGTCAAGTATATGCTCACTAGCCAAGACCTATATAAAGATCTAAGAAAATAGCAATATGGATTAAAGTAATACTGCGTATAAGATCCGAAATACAAGAATAAGTTTCGCAATACCTGTATACGTTCCGTAATATCTCTGTAGTACCTACGGGTACTTTTGTATTAGAATAAGCTCCGTGTAAGATCCGAAATACTAGAACAAGTTAAGTAATACAAGTATAAGTTCCGTAAGACCAAGATATACTTCGTAGTACAAGTATAAGATACGAAGTACCAGAATAAGTTTTGTAGTACTTACCCGGTGCTTAGATATAAGGATAGTTCATGATACCAGTATACGTTAAGTAATATCTACAGCGTAATTACTGCAGATTACCTCAGAATAAGTGTAAGCTCACGTGAGTATAAATTATCGACCCTATGGTAAGCATAAGTTTTATGCTTCTCCCCTCTGGGAGTCTGAGATAGATATAAGTACGATGCGTTGTATAAATCTTATACGTATAAGCATAAGTTAAGCCAACTCCTGCAGGGATGCGAACGAGTATAAGACGGATAGAGTAGCCCAGGTGCGTGAGTAAGTACCTCAGATCACAAATAATGTATAGAGTTCGATGCAGTATATAAGGAATCTGAATAAATGCAGTGTCTGGGAGATGGAACAGAATAAATGCGCCATGGTGTAAGATGCAGGTAAGTCAAGATCAGAATGTTATAGAGTATAGTTCCGAGACTAAGAATAAATGCATGTAAGTGTAAGATCCGGTAAGTATAAGTTGTTCTAAGTATAGAGTTCGATGCGATTAGATGATATACTCCCATGGAATGTAAATTATGTTAAAAGTCACAGTGCAAGTAGACGAATTATGTCGATGATATGAATAGGAAAACTTGACGCGGCTTAGAGAAGTCATGATGCATGTAAAGAGATGAATTGGATGACTTGCGTTTGTATACATGTCTAAGTTTACTCACGAATATGATGGAGCACATTTATACATTTAGTTATATGATTCATGAAGATTTTATATCTGTTTACATTATATGTTTATCATGATTCAATCATCATGTGTATCATTATAAGTTATAGATATCATGTTTCCAGCACAAGCGTAAAAAAACATAGGGTTTAATCCGTGTAAGTCACGAGAGAAAGGCGTCGAAAACATCACTTTCTGTTGGGCGACACGATGGGGTTCATCACGATGAGTCCTACGCTCACGAAGATATGTAATTAGAATGTAAAGTTGTTTTGTATGGCATAAGTAAATGGAGACTGATTATATGTGTATAGATTTTGATGGACACCACTCTGGTGGTAGTTCTTTTGATTTGTATATAATATTTTGATTATGTTATAAGATGTGGGCCATACCCGCAGTCTGATTAGGTTTAAAAAATAAAAATAAAAAATCAGGTAAAAGTCCCGATTATATGGTCTTGGCAGTCTCGGAAGCGGTTTGGATCCATAATCAGTCGGACCGGAATCGAGGTGTGATGTGAGCTGGCGAATTCGGATGTCAGCTTGTCCGGAGTCGGGGTATGCTCCCGTAGTGGTCGTCTCAGAAGGCTGGGTTTTGACTACGATGTGACCTCGACTTGAAAATTCATGCTTCTTGTCCGAACTCTGTTCATTCTTGGACTCCTGTAGAAGCCCATTGAGTCGAATCCATTCATATGCCTATGGAGGACGTGGTAAGCTCAAGCCAGGTCAGATCCCAGCTCGACCAGGTCAGATTGACTCCACCCAGTCAAGGTCGAGCTCGGCTGGGTTTGACTGTGTGAGCCTCAATTTGGAAATGTACTTCTTAGTGAACTTCGTTTAAGGTGTTCTTGGACTCTATGGAAACCCATTAAGTCAGATTCCAACCATGTTCCTGAGGACAGTGAGGTTAACATAGCCCTGCTAGAAATATAGGTTTCCGGTCGGCTCAGCTGGTTAGCCCTGGTCATGTGTGATCTCCAACCCGGACTGACCACTCTTCTTAAATCAGAACTCCGTTCTTGGACACTCTGTGAAAGCCCATTGAATCAAGATTCCATCCATATTCATGTGGAGGATAGTAGTTGAACATAATCCTGCTGAAATATAGGTTTTTCCAGGTTAGCTCGGTTAGGATTGGCTAGTCATGTGTGATCTCCAACTTCGGACGATCATAACTTCTTCGTCCGAACTCCGTTTTGGGTGTTCTTGGACTCTATGGAAAGCTCATTGAGTCAAGAATGCATCCATATATAGTTTGATAAAATTTGAACCCATATTAGGTTCAGAAATCATAAAAAGCAATAGGCTCTACTGATAATATAGTAAGTTCCTGAAACATATAATCATAGGACTGCCTAAGACTAGATATTGAATGACATGGCACCTCTGTTACATGGGCAGACACATATAGTACTTCGATACTCTTTGATTAGTGCGACGACACTCTCTAATAGTGCTTCGGCACATTTAGTACTTCGGTACTCTCTGATTAGTGCGACGACACTATACGTCGGTCAGCCCCCGACACTCTTGCTTTTTGTGCTCACGGCTTTCGGTACTATCTTTAGGTACCTTTAGGTCACTGTTGTGTTAGTGTCTACTCATTTTATTATTCTTGATGCAAGTAATTGACAGGTTATATGATAAAGGGATTGAATAAGAATAAGAATAAAGCAATGTACATCGATTCTCTTTCTGAAAGTACCTATGGGTACCTCTGTATAAGTATAAGCTCTGTAGTATCTACAGGTACCTCTATACAAGTATAGGATCTGTAGTACCTACGGGTACCTCTGTACAAGTATAAGCTCCGTAGTACAAGTATAAGCTCCGTAGTACATGTATAAGCTCCGTAGTACATGTATAAGTTCCGTAGTACAAGTATAAGCTCCATAGTACAAGTATAAGCTATGTAACTCCTACGGGAGATCTGAATAAGTATACAATAGATAGAAGTACAAGTATGTGTATAAGTACCTCCGTATAGGTATAAGCTATGTAACTCCTACGGGAGATTTGAACAAGTATAAGATAGATAGAAGTAGAAGTACGTGTATAAGTATCTCCGTATAGATATAAGCTCTGTAACTCCTACAGGAGATTTGAACAAGTATAAAATAGATAGAAGTACAAGTACGTGTATAAGTACCTCCGTATAGGTATAAGCTATGTAACTCTTACGGGGGATCAGAACAAGTATAAGTTTGCTATAGGTACAAATATGTATATAAGTTGTTATATGTGAAATATGAAAAATGCAAAGATTTGAATAAATGATTGTACATATCGCATATGATTACCGGATGACCATAATTATTCGGGAATATGAGATATGTACTGAATATAAAATCTAGCGTAAGTTATGCGCAGAACTGGTAGGATGATAGGCATGCCTATTAGGAAAAACAAGTTTGCAACATATTGATCGGTTGGCTCGTTTGAGTCATTCACGGCACCTTCGGGCCTTATAGATGGTCGTTGTCTCGTCAGTAATGCTTGAGCGCCTTGGGCCCTTATAGATGGTCATTTTTCGCCTGATGATACTTGGCGTAGCTGAGCGCATAGACCATTGTTTCGTACAGTGAGTACAGCGCCTTCGGGCCCTTATAGTTTCCTTTATCTACTTCTAAGGTTTTTGCATGCATGAAACATAAAAGCAAATGACATGTATACGTAAATGAAATGTATATGATACATGATATGAGAAACATAGCATTGCTATGTGATGATATGTAAACAGTGACAAGTACATGTTGACAAGCATAAGAAGAAAGTCTAAATGACATGAAATGAAATATGATATGATAAGAAAGTATAAGATTGCATAAGCATGTGTACATTATATGTATGGAACATATATAAGCATGTGTATATGACAAGTATAGAATATGACATAAGTATATGATATGTTATATGTATATGTAAATGTGTAAAGTGAGATGGGCACGGGTTTTCATCCGTGTAGGTACAGAAGAGGATACCAAAGAGGGCCAGGACAATGCATCGATAGTGAGGCCGCTACGTCAACCAGATCTTGCTGGAAGACCTTTGGTCACAATGTATATGTATTTTTGTTTTAACTTTTATAAATGATGCTAACCAAATATTATAAATGTTGAAACGAAACATTATATTGGAGAGCATATATATATTTTGTAATCCGCTGCTACAGAATATAATACAAGTTACATGTTTAACATTATATGAATGAGCTTAAAGGCTATAAGTTTATAAGTTTATAGAAAAAATAATAATAATATGACACCTTCGCTCGACACTGGATGCCGGGTTGGGGGCATCACAGTTTAGTGGTATCAGAGCATCCTAGAGACCCACTAATCGGGTCGGATCAGAGAAGGGGCACTACAAGCCAAACTAGCATGCCTTGGTTTCACCTACTTTCGTCTAACTCGATAACTTCTTTCTATGCTTTATCTAAGAAATTTGTCACTCAATATATGTGTTCAATCAGGAGAAAATATAGCGTGGCCAACTTGTTCCACGTGAGAATGGGATGATTTGAGTAAATAAAAGATTTTATGAAGTGTTTCAAGGCAGCGATTCTGCAATTAGACATTGTAAGCATGGATACAGTAATGTAGGTAGTCAAACAAGTTATCGGCCCCAACGCTAAGTTCTTCAACTTGCTCTTGTTGCACCCCCCGACAACAATCGACGAGATATTCCAAAGAGGCAACCAGTACGCCTTGTTGGAGGATGATACACTTGCTGCGACCAAGAGAACTGTAGCCTCCACAACAGACCCATGGTGAGGCAATCGAGGACATGACAAAAAGGGGTGAGATGGACGAGATAGAAGGGACAGGTACGAGTCCTATGATCCACGGAGAATTGGATCCCGATAAGAGTCCAACCAAGGAAGAAGTCGTGGTCGAGACAACTACAGGGGGACTGGAAGCAAAGAGCCTACCTGGTTCACACTGACTCCGACTCAGCTCCTCTTGCTCATACAGTCCATAGAGGGATTTGCATGGCTGAACTTGTAGAAAGGCAACCTAGACCGAAGGTATGGAACTAAATTTTGCGATTACCATAAAGAGCATGGACACTTGACCAACCAATGCTACCAATTACAGAAGTTACTTGAATGCATGGTTCGAAAGGGATACCTCTGGCAATACCTCAAAGAGCCAAGTCTTGTTGACCCACACTCACTCCGAGCTGCCACCCCAGCGAACTGTCGCCTTGTAATTGACACCATCCTCAACGACCCGACGACAACATGGGTAAGGGGCTGACCATCGTCGAGCGCCTTTGTAGCTGGAATTCAGTACAGTTTCGCCCCAAGCAGTTTATTCCCTATCGATGGGACTGTTACATTCTCTGATTACCCCTTGAGACAACTATCCACCCCACATGAGAATGCCCTGGTCCTCACCTTGGAGGTCGGAAATCACCTAATGCGGCGAATCTTAATTAACCATGGCAGCTTAGCCGACCTGCTCTATGTCCTAGCTTTGATCTACTTGAGATATCAGTCTGACAACCTCCGGAATCCATGCATGGTAGGCTTTAATGGCACCCAGAACACCTCGTTAGGGGAAGTTGTGTTACCCGTCACGGCAGGGCTAATCACAGCACTCATCCCATTCACAGTGATAGACGAGCCCTCCTCATTCAACACCATTCTGGGTCATACCTGCATCCACACCATGAAGTCCCTTCATTCTTCCTATCACCAAACTCTGAGTTTCTTGACCCTGCTTAGGAAAATCGACATTCGAGGGCGAACTAAGAGGCTGTTAAGACGTGCTTTACAATGGAACCACCCCAAAGTAATCAACCCTCTAAATAGTAACGACCGCTTAAGGCCCGCGTGGATAAGCAAGACAACACTAGAGTAGCCGAGCCTTTATAAACTTATCCCTTGTTTGAGCCTAACATACCTAAGCAGGTTAGTCTCAGATCTTCCCTTTCCTAGCAAGAAGTTGATTAATTCTTATCCTTCCTGCATGAGCATTTCAATATATTCGCTTGGTCCCATCATGACATGCCCGGCATTTCCCCATAACACCACCTCAACGTGCAGGTCGCTCATAAGCTTGTGTGACAAAAGTTGAGGCACTTCCACCTACAACCCCATGAAGTAATTAAAGAGGAAGTTTACTGATTTCTGGTGGCCAATTTCATCTGAGAAGTCCAATACCTTAAGTTGCTAGCCAATGTTGTGGTAGTGCCTAAAAAGAACGGAAAGTGGCGAGTTTGAGTCGACTACTCTGACCTCAACGACGCTTGCCCCAAAGACAAATTCCCCTTTCCTCGGATTGACCATATAGTTAACGTAATGGCAGGCCATGAGCTCCTATCCTTTCTGGATGCCTACTTGGGTTACAATCAGATCCTGATGTCCCCTGCTGATTTGGCCAAGACAACCTTTATCACCCTAACAGGAATGTATTGCTACAATGAGATGCCATTTGGTCTTAAGAACGTGGGAGCAACTTATTAGTGCATGATGTCTCGCATGTTTGAGGCTCTCCCTAGGAAAACCATGGAAGTGTATATAGACGATATGCTAGTGAAATCAGAAGCTTGGACCAATCACCTAGCACACCTACAAGAAGCCTTCCAGCTCATGAGACAACACCAACTACTACTTAACACAGATAAATGTGCCTTCGAGGTAAAGTCGAGGAAATTCCCGGGTTATTTCGTAAGCAAGCATGGTATCAAAGTGTCACCCGAGCAAACCTAGATCATTCTACAAATGAAATGCCCCGAAACGAGCAAGCAAGTACAAGCCCTAACTGGAAAACTATCAGCACTTAATAGGTTCATTTCGAGGTCTTCGTATTGCCTCTGACTGTTCTTCAAGGTGTTGAAGGGTGCCTCATCGGGCGAATGGAACACCGAGTGTGACAAGGCCTTTCAGACCATCAAAGAGTACCTCGCCTCCCCTCTAATCCTATCCTAGCTCGTTGAGGGGGAAGAGCTCTACATCTACCTAGCAGCCTTAGCTACAGCTATAAACACAACCTTACTCAAGGCAGGCGAAGGACAAAAGTCAGTTTACTTCATTAGAAAAATGTTGATATACGTTGAATCTTGCTACACGAATTTTGAGCGAATCACCTTAGAGCTAAGAGTTGAGGCTAAAAATCTACACCATTAGTTCCAAGCCCACATTATCAATGTGTTGTCTACCTACCCGATTAGAGTCATCCTTCATAAATCCAACGCAATGGGCAAGCTTTTGAAATGGGCCATTGAGCTTAGTGAGTTTGATATAGTGTATCACTCGAGGTCGGCCATCAAGGGGCAGGTTCTCACTAATTTCATCATCGAGTTGTTTGATTTGTCGAGAGGCAACTTCCCTGACTTCCAGATTGCCTTTGGATCCTCAAGACTGACAAGGAGAGGAGCTAGAATGGTGTTGTAGTCCCCTGAGGGCTCATTAATAATCCAAGAAGTTAAGTTCTCATTCCTCATCTCGAATAACAAAGTTGAGTACGAGGCTGTCTTGTTGGGGCTACGTGTAGCCCGAGCCCTCTCGGTTGTAAGCTTAGAGCTCCGGTGCTATTCATGTAATGCCCCTTCCCCCCAAGCGCGATGGAGAGAGGGACGTCGCCTGGGGCCCGAGACTTATAAAGCTGATTTCTTGTACGTTAAGTGGGCCAGCCGGCGTAAATTCATAATGACATAATACTTGTGAAAGCTACCACCATAGTGGTGTTTAAATTAATCCTCACGAACATATATGCCCTAGGATCAATCTTTGTATTTTATCTGAGTTATTTATTACAAAATATTGCATTTACATTTCAAAGACAAAATCAAAAACCTACATAAGGTGGATTCCTAATGCTGTGTTGGCCCTGGCGAATACGAGATGTCTCTAACGACTTCTTCAGTACCTACACGAATGAAACACTCGTGTTAAGCTTATAGCTTAATGGGAAAACATATAACATATTTAATCACCTGTAGTGATCCTCAATTACAGTATGCATGTAAAATACTTCGAATATCATAATATTCATATCTCCCGTAGGAGTACATAACATAAATCTTGTAATAGAAGATACCCGTTCATTTTCATGCTCTTGTTGTTCATTACTCATAACACATATATTTCAAAAGCACTTGCATGCACTTGTTATTCATTATATATATATATATATATATATATAACCGAAGCCTTATGCTTGCATCTTCCAATGGAAATTGATAACGGGAAACATAACAATAAGTACCCATAAGTACATTACTGTACAGGACAATGATAACAAACCAGAGTATGACCCAAACGAGGCCCAAGTAATTACCCAAACGAGGCCTACAGAATGGTAAGCTGCAGCATTAGAGATCACTATAGACATGCCTATCCATCTACTACCCGGACATAAGCAGACATTCAATTATTTATGTTTCCAAATTAGTCATACCAGTATCCTTAACATAGGTTATTTCACATATTTATCATGATCATTTTAATGGACCTGCACTAATTCATGTAATATTAATGCCTTAGTTCACATCAGGCATCATCTAGGAAGGTTAGGCAAATGCCTACATTATAAACCAATTTTGCCTGAACAATAAGAGACAAATCTCAAATCCATTTCAAATACAATTTCAACCCAGGAAATGATGTTTTTAGACAAAGTGATCTCCTCACCTATGTCTTAAGTTTCCAACGGCTCATGAATCAAGGCATTTGAACATTTAAATTAGGAGATATGGACTAAACTTTTTGAACCACTCTTGGACAATTTCCAGGAACAAAATCTGGAATTGTGTCTTGTATTTAACAATTTTTTGGGAACGATAGGGACATAATTTGACCATACTTTCTTCATGAAAGTTACTTTCCTAGGTGTCTAGTTTAAGTATAATTTTGATTCACCTCATTTGGATCAGTATAACTCAATATATGGTGCAAACAACATGAACTACTCATGTATCAAAAACATAATCTGTATCTTAACATCAAACTCGGTTTCAAGGGTATTAGAGGAGGATCTAGTTCTTAGTCTCTTCTAAAAATTTGTAGCCTTAGGTCTTAAATTTCATCTCCAATTGGAATCATCCAATTTGGAGGTTTGTAGGCCAAATTTATGGCCAAAACATAGTCACGGGTCTAATGAAATTTTGATAAAGTTTCCCCTTAAACACCTCTACACCAATTCACACATCTTTACAATGGTCACAACCAAATCATATCACAATTACACCATCGATTCAACATCATAACAAAAACAAGATCAAAACAAACATCAAGCCCCAATTAAAACCAACAAAAAGATCCCAAACATGGGAAGAGTTAGAGTTTTTCCTAACTAACAAATGGGAGAGTTCCATACCTTGCTTTTCTTGAAACCTTCAAAACCAAGCTTTCTTCTCTTTACAAGAACAAGTAGAGCTCCAAAAGATGGAAAATTCAAACCAAAATTTTTCCTTCTCCCAACCATATGCCCTAGCTTTCTTTGAGCCAAAAATTGAGAACTTATCCATTCAATAGACAAATTGTTTGTCTTAATGCCATTTGGCTCGAAGTTTGGCTTATTGCATGTTAGTCATTCTTCTTCACTCTATTTGTAACACCCCAAATTATACACTAACAGTTTTATAACATGTTTAGGGTATAATAAAAGTGAAAGTATATTTTAAAATAAAGATAAAATAAAATAAACAAGAACCAAATTATCTGAAAGTTAAGGGTAAGTCGACAATTTACCAATTCAAGATTGGGTCATAATTTAATAAGTTCATATGCCAAAGTAGGAATATGCATAAGTTAAATTAAGAGTAATAGAGAGTTGGAGGACAATGAGTAATAAAGAAAGATATTAGAATGAAATAGGAGAGAACAGTGTGGAAGAGACAAGTAGCTTGAAGGAAAGAGGGAGGAAGTTTCCTCCTTTATTTGGATGGTGAAGGGGATGCTCCTAAAAGAGAGAGAAAAAGAGAGTGAAATAAAGGGGATAAGATCAAATAATAATAAGACCAAAATAAATATCTCATTTTGGTCTTGGAGAAAGAGAGAGCAAAAAAGGATAAGAGAGAAGAGAAGAGAAAGGAAGAAGAAGAACAACAACATAAAAGAAAGGAAGAAAGAAGGAAAGGAAAAAGAAGATCACAAGTATGGATGCTACGAATTGTGTATGGAACTATGAATTTGTATGGATATTGGTTGTTCAAGTTCTAGGGTTTAGTTAGGAATTCATCCTAACCCTAGACTCGTTGAAACTTGGGTTGGTAAAACCCGGAGTATGGGATCCTTCCTTTGGGTATGGATTCTAGTATGAATTCTAGTATGAATTCTAATATGGATTCTAGTATAGAAAGTATAGATACATGGTTTGGAACCTTCTATTTTGTGTATGGGTTGGGTTTGGAAACTCCGACTCATTTATTTATTAGAGGTTGAGTTGAGAAGGCTGCAAGGCTCTGCCATGTAATTGGGAAAGGTGGGTTGCAATTTGAACCAAAAAAATTTCATATTTTTATCACACACATTCAGCTGAACCTTAGAACTGATTTTGGGTAATAAATAAGGAATTTGGTAGTCAGTCCTTCTGGTAAATTTTAGCTACATCAATGAAACTGATGTTGCCAGGCTTTAATTTCCCGGTCGGACCTTTGCTTAGCCCAGTTATGGCCGCTTTTTCCCACGGGCGGTCACGGCTCGGCCGGTGACCACCTCGGCCCCAAAATGCGGTCGACCCGGTGCACCTCAGCCAGTGACCAGCTCAGCTAGTGCACCTCAGCCAGGCCAGGTCAGCTCAGCTCGGCTAGTTCAGGTCAGCTCGGTTGGGTTTGACTACGTGTGACCTTCAACTTCAGAAGGTCATAACTTCTTCATCCGAACTCCGTTTTGAGTGTTCTTAGACTCTATGGAAAGCCCATTGAGTCAAGAATCCATTCACGTGCTTGTGGAGGACAATAGGTGAGCTCATACAGGTCAGATCAGCTCAGCCATTTCAGGTCAGCTCGGTTGGGTTTGACTACGTGTGACCTCCAACCCCGGAAGATATAACTTCTTGAGTAGAACTACATTTGGTGGACTCTATGGAAGCCCATTGAGTCAGAATCAGAAGTCATATATAGTATGATAAAAAATTGGAACCCATATTAGGTCCATAAATGGGAAAAACAGTAAACATACATGATAATCGCAGATTGTTTTGATGCGTATAATGAGATATAAGAAAAATCACGAATCACAGAATAAATGATTGTATGGCTGCATATGAATTTACGGATAAAGACATAATTATTTGGGAATGAGATATGTATTGAACATAAAATACATGGATTATGCAGCAGAACTTGGTAGGGTAGATAGGCATGCTATGGGAAGATCTGATTGTTGCGACATACCGGTTTACATATATTAGGGACTACAAAGGTTTAGGTCGATGACTTAGATCCCGTTTGGATAATTACATGGCATAGGTCACTATCTCGTACAGTGATGATACCTTCGAGTATATACGACCCCGTTTAGGTCACATATTACATGGCATAGATCGCTGTCTGTCTGATGATGATACCGCTGTCAGGTATATACGAGTTAGAGATCATTATTGACCCCGTGCAGTGATAGTACCTTAGTACATACGATTATTTAAATTATCGAACACAACGTATTTGCAAACATGAAACATAAAAATGACAAGTATATCACGAATGAAATGTAAAGAACATATGACATGATATGAGAAGCGTAAGCCTTTGTTATGCGATGATAGTATACGATTACAAGAACAGAAGTAAAGTATAAAGATGACATGAAGCGTGTAAAATACGATCTGAAATAAAACGTATTGTGAAGAAGTATATAAGCGAGAAATGATAAGTATATGTACATGTTATATGTCATAAGTATATGCCATTTGTATAGAAGTGTGGAGACCCTCGTGGGGTCATCGTATGTATTAATTCCCATGGCGATAAAAAAACAACCGCAGTGTTTTCATCCGTGTAGGTATAGAGAAACCGGAGGACGGGGACAAATCCACATCGGCGGTCAAGGCCACGCATCAGGTGCCTTTGGAAGACACATTTGGTCTATTTTGTATATGTAATTTTGTTTATTTTGTAAACAATGTAAATATTATAAATGTTGAACACTTCCATATATGGAGCTTGTATATATTTTGTAATTCGCTGCTACAGAATATAATACAAGTTAAATGTTTAACATTATATAGTAATGAAAAAGTTTAAAGTTCTAAGTTTATAGTAATTAGTAAGCGAGGCGCACCGGATGCGGTCGGACGCGATCAGGTCGGATTGAAGAAGGGTGTTACAAGTTAAGTGAAGCGCCAGAGCATCCGGATCCCGGTTCGGACATGTCCGGGTTGGATCGGAGAAGGGTGTTATTGTTCTGCCTTCTGCAAGTCTTTTCCTCCCAGTTTCTCCGCCTACCTTAACATATAATCTTTTTCACTTTCCAATGTCCATTATGTCCCTAAATTTGCAAATTACCATTCTCTTCTTCACTTCTTTATAAATCCCGGTCATATCCCTTTTCACACTCAGCACTTAAATTTTCGAAAAATACAAATTTAACTTTTATTATACCCTAAACATATCATAAAACTACTAGGGTATAATTTGGGGTGTTACAATTCGCAGGGAGTGGAATCACATATATTAGGGGAGTACAAGGCGAAGAATGATAGAATGGCCTAATATCTTATCCTAGTATGAGCGTCGATTTCCCAATTCACAAAATTCGATGTGGTTTAGGTACCAAGATCAGAGAATATGATGGCCGACGCCATGGCCAATTTGGCCTCTGGTGCCTCGTAACCCTGCCATGTAGAGTTAAATGTCATGGAACATTTCTCCATCTTCAAGAAGGCAGCCCTCATGACAGAAATTCGAACGATCGACTCCTAGATGACCCCACTCACCTCCTATTTGAAGGATGAGACCTTACTTGCTGACAAGAAAGCCGCCATAAAAATCAAAGCCCGAGCAGCCAGGTATGCCCTAATAATTGACACCCTATATCGCAGGTCATTCTCGAGGCTATACCAACGGTTTGTATCGCTCGAAGCAGCCAAGCAAATCATTAGGCAAACTCATGAAGGTATGTGTGGTATCCACATTAGCGGTCGATTTCTAAGCCACAAAATCATGATGTAGAGTTTTAATTGGCATACTATGAAGTAAGAGTCATAATAGTTTTTCAAGACCTACGATGTATGTCAAAAGTTCGATAATGTCACACATGCCTCAGCTAATGAGCTCCACCCGATATCTAGCTTGTGTCCTTTCTACGTGTGGGGGATTGACGTAGTAGGACTCTTGCCTCCAGCCATTAGGCAAAGGAAATTTTTGTTCATTGTTATTGACTATTTCACCAAGTGGGCGGAGGCTGAGCCTTATGCTTAGATCAAAGCCAACCCCCTCACCCAGTTCGTCCAACGGAACATCATATGCCGATTTGGAATACCCCATGCCATAGTCTCGGACAATAGACCACAATTCATGAGTAAACCTTTTTAGCACTTTTGCTCGGAGCATGAGATACAAAATGTTTACTCTACCCCCATATATCCATAGTTCAATGGCCAGACCTAGGTGACAAGCAAAACCTTACTTAACTATCTCAAGAAACGACTGACCACAACTAAAGGAAAGTGGGTCGACGAGCTGCCAATAACCCTTTAGGCCCATCGAATGATGCTGAGACAACCCATCGGTGAAACGCCATACGTCCTCGTCTTCGGGGCTGAGGTGTTGATCCCTATAGAAGCCAGTCTGGAAGTCCTCCGCATAGGCGATCCAACAGAACTGGCCTTTGCCTTAGACAAACTAGAATAACATAGGGACGGAATTGCAATTCAGACGACTGAATATAAAGGTCAACCAGCACAGCAAAGGGACAAAATAATCAGACCTAGAGACTTCAAAAGAGGTGACCTGGTGTTACGGTGAACATTCGATGAAGGAAAATTTAAGCCCAACTGGGAGGGCCTCTACACGATCATCGACGATGGATTGAAGGGGCCTACAAACTCTAATCCCCGGATGGGAAAATTAAGCCACGCCCTTAGAACTCGACCTACTTAAAAAAATTTCCATTAGTGAATTGTTTTTCCTTCCAAGTCATATCTTTCATTATCGCCCTCAATGCACGGATGTTCTAATAAAGATGCGTTTTCATTCAGCTCACCTTCGCATTTGTTTTTTCTTTCTTCGCCATTTGAGGCTATAGGTCTCAAACAGCCTGCCTTATGAGGCCATAGGCTAAGGCAGCTTACTCTTCGCCATAGAGGCCACAAGCCTCAAGTAGCTTGCCCTTGGAGGTCACAGGCCTTGGGCAGCTTACTATTCGCCATTTGAAGCCACATGCCTAAAGCCGCTTGCCTTAGGAGGCCATAGGCCTCGAGTAGCTTGCCTTTTACCATAGAGGTCATAAGCCTTGAGCAACTTACCCTTCGCCATGGAAGCCATAGGCCTCAGGCAGCTTACCCTTGTAGGTCATAGGCCTTAGGCATCTTGCTCTTCACCATAGAGACCACAGGCCTCATGCAACTTGCCCTCCACCATTGGAGGCCACATGCTCCAAGCAAGTTGCCCTTGGAGGCTATAGGCCTTAGGTAGCTTGCCTCCCACCAATGGAGGCCATAAGCCTTGATCAGCTTTCCATTCACCAATGGGTCACAGACCTCGAGCCATGGACACATCACCGCTAGAAGACGAAAGCCCCAAGGCTATCGGTCCTCCCCCCATCATATTAAAATCGCGAGTCCTAGAAAGAGCTCACATGAGAATAAGAACGACGAACGACAAAAATAACATGTAGAAAAGGGGTAGTTATGCATTTAAAGTATAAACAAAGCCAAATCATTTCAAATGCAAAAATGAAGAAAAATGCAAAATAACGTATTCAAATAGGGGCACAACCCGCCTGAATAAGTGAAACAAAAAAAATGGGGGAGAGGCTATTACACTATCAAGGGATCTGATACCAAGTCAACCGTAAAGTCCAAGGGCAAGCCCTCCTTCTCGAGCGGAATAGTCGTCTCCAAATCACCACCTTCAGGTATCACCCACGCTCACTCCTCGCCAACCAGGTTGGTCTCAACGTCAACCCCTTTTAGAACATCTCCGTGAACATCTCCCCTAAGATGCTAGCTTACCCTTCTCCTCCTTGTCTTCCGAGTACCCAAGCTGATACCTAGCTTTGAATTGCAATTGATCCCTGTCTGGGAACATGCCAATGTAGACCTTCTGTAGCTCCTTAGCCACCTGGTCCTTTTCGGCCTCATATAAGGCATCATTTTACTCTAATTCCTTTCAAAGTTGGATCAAAACCTTCTCCATTTTGGCCAGGTCGTTCTCTAGCTTCTTTGCCCTCGCCAAATTGACGTCTTGCTTCTTTACTAGAGAAGCCCTCTTAGCCCTTACCCTCTCTAACTCAACTTCAAGTTTGGGCACCCGATACTCCATTTGCACTTGGTCGTAGAAAGTTCAGGTCATATCCCAAAGAGTAAAGAGTCGGCTGAACTTATGGTGTAACACCCTAAAATATACCTAGTAGTTTTATAACATGTTTAGGGTATAAAATAAGTTAAATTTGTATTATTATTTTTTTGAAATTGTATTGCTAAGAACAAAAAAAAAAAAAAAAACCCTCGGAATTAATGCAAGAGTCAATGTTAAATTGGTAAAATATCAAACTAAGGACCCAAAGGTCATAAATGAAGAAGAGTATATGTCAAAGTATAAATTTAATAAGTTGAATGTCAAATAGAGAGGGATTTTAAAGATTAAAATGCAAAAATGGGGAAACTTAAGCAAAAATAGAATTAGTGGCCTTAGACAAAAGGGGGTTAAGACACATTGGTCTTAAGAGAATGAAGGGAGTTTTTCTCTGTTTGGCAAAGAGAAGAGCTAGGGCATGTCTGGTGGAGGAGAAGCGGAGATTTGTTGGCTTTTGTGCTCTCCAAGGTTTTTATTTAAGCTAAGTGAAGGAGAAAGCTAGGGTTTGAAGCTTCAAGAGATTTAAGGTATGGAAACTAGCTCTAACTTCCTCTTTGATTGTGTTTGGGTTTGGTAAAACCCTACTTTTGTATATATATATGTTTGAGTTAGAGTTCAAAGCAGTCTTTTTTGCTTTGATTAGAGTTAGTTTGAGGGAGTTTTTGTATAAAGGAAATGTTGGGGTTTTAGGAGAGATGCTGGCCCGAAATTTTCAAACCAGGAGTTTCTGTTTTGGCCCTTAGCAATTAATTACTCATCCAATTTGAGTGATTCAAATTGATGGGTAAACTAGATTTCTAGAGGAACACATTTTTTTGAAATAAGTGTATTCAAATTTAGACCCAATTTGACCCAGAAATTCGTCAAAGTGAGGCTATGTTTTCAGGCAAATACTGGTTCTGGTTTGGTACAATTTTGGTGTTTTGGGACAGTTTTGGTATTTAGGTCCTAAGTTGGTTTCACTCATCCAACTTGAGTGATTTAAATTTCTAGATAAATTAGACTTCTAAGAGAACAAATTTCCTTGAAATAAGTGTATTCAAATTTGGACCCCATTAAACCCAGAAATTCATTAAAGTGAAGCTCTATTTTCAAGCAAATTTTGATTATGTTTTGAAAATAGAATAGTCCCGGTTGTTTAGGACATATCTTGAGTTTCGGTGCTCCAAATTTGATGATTCCAATTTCTGAATAAAATGGATTTATAGAGGAACAATGGACTTGAAGAAAGTTGGATAAAATATGATTCATTTGTTCCTAAAAATTTTTACAAGTGAAGGTGTATTGGGTAGAAATCAACTCTAACCAAAAACACTAGCATGCACGACTGATATTTTCTCTGTTTATGATGGATTAGGGGTTGGTGACGAGGGAATATGAGTAAGATCGGGATTCCAAGGATATGAGTCAAGGAACGACAACCTTTTTGGTTTGTTCTTCTCATTTCTTTCTTATTGCAGCTTTGTATTGGATTTGTCAAAAACCGAAATGATTTACATGGGAAAACTACACGTGTTCTTTGTTTTTAACCATAAACACATTTGTCTTAAGTGATTGGGAAATTGATTGCCATGAAAACTGCATGAACGTCAAAATGTGTTTATTGGGGTATATATGTATATACAATATTGTAATTTACTATGATTGAGTATTAATGCCCTTAAGAGAATGTTACCCGTCATATTTGAGTTAAGGATAGATTGATATACCAATAAGGGTCAATGTAGCAGTACTGCGAACGAAATGATTTATAGTGGCATACCGATCTGTAGCCCAACGAGACATTATCGGTAGTGTACACAAAATGAATTTGTAAATAACCATTCAGTAGTCCAACAGGACCGTACTGTGTTATTAAAATTTTTTTTTTACCAACCTGCAGCCTAGCAGGACCGTGCCAGTGATTTCGTTATCCTATACACCGAAAGTCATGGTTAAATTCATTTAAAGGCAAACTTATAAATATATATGTGAAATGCATAATTTGAGTTTTGAATGAAAAATTAACATATATATTGTTTATTGCATTGACCATTGAAAATGTGCCAAAATGTTGTTTTAAAAAAAATACATATTTTGTATTTGATTGAAATGAGGATAGAAATGCATAGAAAACACTAAGCATGAAAATGCTTAGTGCATTGTTTTATTATGCATAGGTACCGAGTGAATAGGGGCAAGATCAAAGACCCGCGAGCACGGAGTCATCGTCGAATGATTACAGAAATTATAAGTGATGTTCCGTCTCATTTTGGCTATTTCATTTCGAAAAAATCATATAATTGTTTTGCATTGCAAACATAAATGTATGAATCTTAATGGGAAGAGTATATTTTGACTTACATTTAGACATGAACTACAATGTTTTGTAAATGATTTAAAAAATGCAAGAAATGTCGTCTTGTATAAATGTGGGAATTGAGTAAATGATAGGCTCTCTACCATGATTGATGTATATTTTTATATATATAATGCGTATTAATAATGAAATCATATTTTCATACATACATAAATATGATTTAAATGGATATTAAATATCTCATTGAAGTAAGTACATGAAATGTGCTTTACAGATAAATGGATTTAATGGTCTAAGTTTCCACAGGTCCTAAATCTGGGTGGATTGGGTCGGGTCGAGATTGAAAGGGCGCGACATGTGGTGTGGTTGTATGATAATTGACGAGGTAAGTGTGGTATGCGTCGGTACTTGCAAGTAGGAACAAGTCGATAGGAAACCATAAGGCCAAAAAAACATGACATGTTAGCGCTGAACCAGGGGTTCCGTTATTCTTGCCATCGACCTTGAATCTGAGTGGATGTCGGGTTGCAGACGTTACTTCGAAAATCGGGCGAGTCTCCTTTTGTGGGGAGCTCTACTGTCTGATACACTGCATATACCTGTCCCAAACAGTGCAATATAATCACAACATGAGTAAACGTGCAGGCCCATAAACAATACTCATCCTTTATACGACTATAGATCAACTATGGCCAATAGTTACAGAGTTCAAATATTTTTACTCTTATACGATACATACTAAAATTAGAAGTTTCAATACATGTATACATCATAAACCAAGCCACAACCTGGCTTTCTTCTAATCCTCAATCTCTAGGACGAGCCGTCCCCTCGCACGCTTCTTGTACCTGTAAAATAATATCCCGATAGGGTGAACTAATGCTCAGTAGTGGAATCACCCTAAGTGAGCTACTCTCCACCTAAATGCAATACAATGCTCCAAAATAAACACACATTCAAGCAAATGCATGATCCTACTTGAATGTCTAACTGATCATCTCATACCACAGGAGTCCTCACTTGGAAGCTCCTCACACTCGCCTAAGCCTCGTATGAGAATTATTATGTTTATTTGTTTGTGTGGACAACCCTCAGAATGTGTATATATCGATTGGATGAGTCTCAGACCGATTGATGTGTTTATGGGCCTCCCTCAGTGTATGTCAGTTGGGTGGAGTCTCAGGCGATTGATATTTTTAGTATGGTACCATCGGAGTCATTTGATTTTAGACAACCCTCAGAGACCATTCTCGAGAATTGCCTCATGCACTCACTCTTATCGTCCTAGGGTGCTCCAGTGCATATGGAATGCATGATGCCATTTCCATTTACAATTCAATAACACATGCAAATATATAATCATGCATATATTCACATAATTTAAATCACACAAACATGTCATGTAATCTCACCATTAGCCATCAAAATTGGATTCCACGTGAGGCTAATGATCAAACACGAGCAATTCGATTTGAATTACTCGACCAAAACACATTATTTCCACGAAAATTATTTTGTGAACACTATTCTCGGGAATAGTAGAGCCCTCGGATTACTATAAAGCCCGTCCTAATCATCGGTTCACTTAGTGAACCCGAATTTCACAGCCATTTCTGGCCTCACACAAACCAACACAAGATTTGTTTCACAATTTTCATAATTTACAACTCAAATAGCCCATAAGAGTGTTACGGGCTACTCCATGCTCACACAAAAATTCTAACATTTCGGTCGAGATTTGGGACCCGATCAAACCCCTCACATTATCAAAACAGCGAGAGCATTATAACAAAACACTTAAATAAAGGGTAAAACCCAAGTAGGATAAATCCCCTACCTCTCGGACTTTGACGAAACTCCCTAAAATCGGAGTCCACGCGAAGCCCTCTCTGCGTAGTGCAGCTTCCCTTATTGTTTCGAAGACTGCCGACGGTCGGATTGCCGGATATTCTAGAGAGAAGTGACACTCTCTCACTCTAAAAATGCCTTATGCAACTCACTGCATCATCCTCTCCCAATTCACGTTTTTTGGTCTTGTTTTAATTGGAGAAGAAGGCACTATTTGCCTTTTGTCTCATTCACTTCATTAAACTTTCCAAAAATGACATTTGTGTCATTCTTTTCCCAGTTTTGACACTCGGCACTATCTCGACCGTCCATTTCATGTTTCTATACTCCTTGCCACTTATGGCACATGCAGGTACATGTTATATGTGACTTTCGTCGCCGGAAATCGTTTTCTGACACGAAAGCGCTATGCCTGAAAAAGCGTGCCAACCATTTGTCTCGAATTTTATGAAATTTTACGTGCTAGCTAGATTTCACGAGAGGATTCCAACGGTGCAATCCGTTTCTTCATCCAAGATCTAGAGAATAAATTTTGGATTTTTAACCGAAATTACAATTTCATAACCAAAATTACGATTTTGCCATTTTTCCAAAAATTGGAATTTCTCGGGTCTTACACGACATACAAAAGAGAAGCATGTACCATGGCAGCCATTCTGAAAGGCGTCACACCCTCCATTGTCTCCTTCACCTCTTGTATCGCCTCCCCACCAAATAAGTCCTCCAACGAAGAAAAGGCACCAACCGCTGGCTCCTCCATCTATGTCTCATTGTAGAGGCTCAAGTCAGCGAGTAAAGATTCAAGTGATGGAGGTGAGGCCGACTTGTCCGTGGAGGGTTCGACGTAGATATCGGCCTTGCCCTTCTCCTTTGACCGCGTAGACTCCTTAGTCTAAACTCGGACTTCGCGTGGCTCTAATGGCACGCCCGGGTGTGAGGTTGGTTGGAACTCACGAAAGTCCGGTTGGGATCACGGGCATAGAGATCGGGCATGAGCCCCATGCGAACCAAACGTGGCTATGGCTTCTCAGCTCTTTCACCCTCTTTTGAGGCCAAGCTAATGATTCATTATCAAAACTCCCAACTCTCGGCCGTTTACCAATTGTCGGGATTGTAGGGGGGTATGAGTAGAAACATCTACGACATATCTCCTCCAGAACCCAACTATCCACCGAGGTGATCATCCCCGTCTACTCCCGCCTCGACACATTTGGTCAGTTTGGACAGAACCCTCTGTAAGAACCAATTTTGTTCGTCTAATCTCTTGGGCATCGGTTGTGCAATGTGAACCTGTAAAAAGGGCGATCCGGCGATGGTGTGTCAGCCGCCTCTCCGATGATTAAGTCAGCAATGGAGAGGAAGAAGAAAGAGGTTGAGATAGTTGGAATTGCATACCTTTTAAATGGGGATCTTCCCCGAACATGAGGTTAGGTTCCCCAAATCTCTGTTCTTATTTTAGGAATAATATATGTTTTTCCTTATTAAGGATTATCCTTTTATGGGATAAGATATGTTTTTTATATCAAGTTATTCTTTTAAGTATATATGTTTTCCTTATTAAGGATTATTCTTCCAGATAAATGATTTAGAGATTAGGAAATTAAGGGATAAATATTTACTTTGCGTATTTTCCCATAACAAATTTCTCATATGGTGAGATGGTCGGTACAGGGGTTCGGGGCCCCGGACGGGTTTAGAGGCTATGCTTGTCTAGTGGGTTCCGTGTGGTTTTTATCTGATGGGCCGCGCGGAACGCTTCATGAGGCGGGGCAGGCGGTGGGCTTGCACGGGTGTTGGGCCTATTGAACAGTGGGTCTGGGCCTAAAAAGCCATGTTACCCACAATGCCCCCATTTTTTCGAATTTGAAGGTTGGTACTTCTTGATCGGAAAATATAATTAACACAAACCTTGAGTGGAGAAAGTTGAAGGGACTGGGAGAATTAATGCGTGCATTGAACGTGTATTTGGATATAAAGCACGTGTGAACCACATGTTTCTCAACATCAATCGATGGCTCGAGATCACTGAGAGGGAGTGCAATGAGCTCCCTTTGTCTGTGAAGAACTCGCAGGAGTTAGGCTTCAGCCCCTTTCCTTAAAAAGCCCCCGTCATACCCCGTCCGTTGCCAAGAGAGGTCGTTGGGGGTGAACATTTTGTTCTTGCTGATCTTTTGAAGTCAATCTCGGGTAGCTCTTCCCAAGCAGGGTCGGCTCAAGAGCCTCAAGCCGAGATCGCTAAAGGGGCCTTAGTTAGGTTCGTCCGGTCTTATCAGTCACCTTTGAGGGAACAAGATTTACAGGCTGAGAGCCATTATTATGTTTAAACATGCGCCAACGGGCTAGGAGTCTAAAGTCTGGTCTTTTAAAAGTGACAGCAGGCTTAGAGCCACAGTTTGGTCTTTGAGAGAGTGCCAGGCGACTAGAGCGGAAGTGCGACATTAAAGGAAGTGTCATCACGGCTTTTAGAAGTGCCCGGAGCTTAGGCGAAGTCGGCATTAAGAAGTGTCGGACGGCCAAAGCGAGTGCGGCATTAAGAAAGTGCTAAGCGGCGGGCGAAGTCGGCATTAGGGTGCCGGATGGCTTGGAGCCACAAGTATTGTTTTAGAAAGTGCCGGGGCTGGCTTTAAGCCTGATCACAGTCTTTTGAAAGATCTTGAGCTTAAAGCCCGGAAGTCGACATTAAGAAAGTGTCGAGACCCAGCTTGGAATGAAGTGCGGCGTTAAGAAAGGTGTCATGCGAACTTTTGAAGTGCCAGACGGCTTAAATGGAGTCGGCATTAAGAAGTGCGAAACGGCCTTGGAGCGGAGTACGCGATAGAGAGTGCCCGGTTGCTTGGAGCCACAAGTATGGTCTTAAGAAAGTGCCAGACGGCTTGGAGCCACAAGTCTGGTCTTTTGAAAGTGTTAAACGGCTTAGGCCTGAGTGCGGTCTTTTGAGAGTGCGGACTGACAGGCGAAGTCGAGCGTGGGAGTGTCGACGGCATGGGCGGAGTCGCGTGAAGTAATCCGATGGCTTAGGTCGGAGTCTTGTCATTAAGAAGTGTCGGACAACTTGGAGCGGAGAGTCGCGTGAAGTGTCGGTGACTTGGAGCTAAGTACGAATCTTAAGAGAGTGTCGGACGACTTGGAGCCTGATGCAGTCTTTTGAAAGTGTCGGATGGCTTAGAGCCACAAGTCACAGTTTTTGAAAGTGCGGACGGCCGTGAGGAATCGACATTAAGGAAGATGTCATCTGACATAGAGCGAAGTCAGCATTAAGAAAGTGCGGACGGCTTGGGCGAGTGCGGCATTAAGAAGTGTCATCGACTTTGGGGGCGAGTTTGGCATTAAGAAAGTGTCAGACGGCTTGGGCGAGTCTAGCGTGGAAGTGCCATCACGGCTTTAGAAATTGTCGGGCTGGCTTAGAAGTTTGGATGCGGAATTAAGAAAGTGCGGGCCGGCTTAAATGAAGTGCGGCATTAGAAGATGCCATATGGCTTTGGGCGGAGTGCGGCGTGGAAAGTGTGGGCGACTGGAGCCCTGAGTCTGGTCTTAAGAAGAAGTGTCATACGGCTTGGAGCCGAAGTACGTGAAGTGTCGGATGACAGAGCCAGTCGCGCATTAAGAAGTGTCGGACGACTTAGACCCTGAAGTCTAGTCTTAATAAAGTGCGAAGCTGACCTGGAGCCACAAGTGCGATCCTTTAAGAGGTACCGAGACTGACTTAGGCCACAAGTCTAGTCTTTTGAAAGTGTCATACATCTTAGAGCCACAAGTCTGGTCTTTTGAAAGTGTCAGACGACTTAGAGCCAGAAGTCTGACATTAAGGAAGTGCCAAATGGCATAGAGCTAGAAGTCTGGCATTAAGAAAGTGTCAGACGACTTAGAGCCAGAAGTTTGGCCTTAAGAAAGTGTCAGACGGCTTGGAGCCAAAAGTCTGGCATTAAGAAAGTGTCAGACGGCTTGGAGCCAGAAGTCTGACATTAAGAAAGTGTCATACGACTTTTAGAAATTGCCAGACGGCTTAGAGCCGGAAGTCTGGCATTAAGAAAGTGTCAGACGGCTTAGAGTCGAAAGTCTGGCATTAAGAAAGTGTCAGACGACTTGGAGCCAGAAGTCTAGCATTAAGAAAGTGTCAGACGGCTTGGAGTCGCAAGTCTGGTCTTAAGAAGTGCGGACGGCGGAGCGAAGTCGGCATTAAGAAAGAAGATGCCAGGACTGGCTTGGGCCTGAGTGCAGTCTTGAAAGTGCCAGGCGGCTTGGAGCCACAAGTCGGTCTTTAGAGTGTCGGGGCAGTAGAGTCCTGAGTCTGATCTTTTGAAAGTGTCAAACGACTTAGAGCCAGAAGTATGGTCTTTTGAAAGTGCTAGACGGCTTAGAGCCAGAAGTCTGGCATTAAGGAAGTGCCACACGACATAGAGCTAGAAGTTTGGCATTAAATGAACCAGCTGGGCATCAACCATACTGGGCCGGATAGGACATTTCCCGGACTTAGTAATGAACTAGCTAGGCATCAACCATGCTGGGCCGAACAGGGCAATAGTGCCATCTGGACTTTGTACTGAGCCAGTTAAGCATTAGCCATGTAGGGCCGAATAAGGCATTTAGTACCATCCGGATTTTAATCTGAGTCGACTGGGCATTAGCCATGCCGAGCCGGATAGGGCATTTAGCGCTACCCGAGCTTTCAAATGGGCCAGTTAGATGTTATCTATGTTGGGCCGGATAGGTCATTTACTACACCATCCGGGCTTTTAAGTAGACCGGTTAGATGTTGTCTATACCTGACCGGACGGGTCATTTTACTACGTCATCCGGGCTTTTAAGTGGACCGGTTAGATGTTGTCTTTATAGGGCCGGATAGGTCATTTTACTCCGCCATCCGAGCTTTTAAGTGGACCGGTTAGATGTTGTCTATCTTAAGGAGTACGGGCGAATCATTTGCTGCGCCATCAGAGGCTTTTAAGTTGGCCGGTATAAGTTATCTCTTGGGACGAACAGGTCATTTCACGTCGTCGGACTTTAAGTTAATCATTCTAGGGCCGAACATGTCATTTCTTGCACCATCAGGAACTTTTAAGTTATTAGGAATTTTATAAGTTATCTTCTGGGACCGGACATGTCATTTACTACGTCGTGGGACTTTTAAGTTAGCGGCTAGAAGTTATGCTTTATCCAGTTGGGCCAGATCATTTCTTTGCGCCATCAGAACTTTTAAGTTGGTGTTATAAGTTATCTCTACGGTCGGACGAGTCATTTCTTTGCGCCGTCCAGGACACTGGTCTTGATTAGAAGTTGTCTTTACCGTAGGACGAGGTCATTTTATTCTTGTCGGGACTTTTAAGTTAAAGAATTTAGAAGTTATCTTTATCTCGAGGTACGGACAAGTCATTTCTTTGCGCCATCACGAGTTTAATGTTGACCAGTTAAATGTTATCTATACTGGGCCGGATAGGTCATTTACTACGTCATCCGAGGTTTTTAAGTGGGCTATTGCAAAGATTGATAGAGAATGTTTTAAATAAAGCTTTATTGATAATACCTTTTCCAAGTTCGCGGCCTTCTCCGATCTAAGTCTGCGACTGGTCGTTATTTCGCTGTGAGCCTTCAATATGACTTTGCAACTCCTTCATCTTTCTTGCTTGTTCCTCTTGCTTTCTCTCCATGTCCTGATGCCAATGGAAGAATTGATTTTCTGACGACAGGGTCATTGGGTTGCATGACATTACGGCGCCCGGACTGAGTCGGATCTTAGGTTAGGGGATCGTAGGGCCTCCGGGTGACGGAGGGCTCTCACTGGGCGGTTGGAGTAAACTCTTATGTCGTCGGTGAAACTTTTTTATTCGGTTTCCCACAGACGACGCCAATGTAAGAACCAATTTTGTTCGTCTGATATCCGGGGCATCAGCTGCGTAATGTGAACCTGCAAAAAGGGCGATCCTGCGACAGTGTGCCGACCGCCTCTCCGATGATTAAGTCAACGATGGAAAGAAAGAAGAAGAAGGTTGAGATAGTTGGAATTGCATACCTTTTTCTATGGGGATCTTACGGTTATGAGTTCGAGTTCCCCGAATCTTAGTTCTTATTTTATGAATAATATATGTTTTTCCTTATTAAGTTATCCTTTTATGGGATAAGATGCATTTCGTATCGAGATTATCGCTTAAGGGATAATATTTGTTTTTCTTTATTAAGGATTATTCTTCCAAATAAATGATTTAGAAATTAAAGAATTCAGGGATAAATATCTACTTTGCGTATTTCCCCATAACAAATTTCTCATATGTGGTGAGATGACCGGCGGGGGGGTCTCGGGACCCCAGACGGGTTCTAGAACTGCACCGTCTTGTGGGTTCCCGTGTGATTTTAATACAGTGGGTTGCTTTGGGCCGCTTCATGAGGCAGGGCAGGCAGTGGACCTGCACGGATGCTAGGCCTATTGAACAGTGGGTCTGGACTTAAAAAGCCATGATACCCACACCCTCTTCTTGGCCAAGACAATCTGGGATATCTCACCCTTGAGATCCCCTCAGGAACGAAGTCCTCAAGATCTTCAATTACGTCTTGGATACTCTATAGCGTCAACATCGTCTTAAAGTCTCGCTCAACCATCGGGCGATGGAGAACGCCAACCAAGAAATTAAACTGGGATGAGGACAAGTCGTCTACTAACTTCCCACGGCCACAGTAACCTGCATACCGAAACACCACCACCTTCAAATGCCGAAAAAAAGCGCACACACACACACATATATATATATATATATATATATATATATATATATATATATATATAAAAGGACACACTCGAGCCCGACCTAACTTTGGGTCTAGATTAAGTCTAAACTCTTGAAGCATGGGGCCTACAGGGCTTCCCTATGCCTCGAAGATCATCACATTACCCTATAGCTTATTCTTGCTCGTATTAGGCAAATGGACAACAAATTGTAGCGACTTAGTGTCCGCCACGAAGTAGTGCTTGCTAGAACTATGCCTTTTATGGTGTAAACATAGAGAGCTTCCTCCAACCCGAGGCAAAATTCGTACCGACAATTTAGCATAGAGAATCCCAGTAGAACAACGTGAATCAACCTAGTCAATCTCAAATAGATGAAGTTTATAATTCAAGGTTTAAAAGTATGGTATGGGATTATTTATTTCGGGCCAGTCTCGAGATGTATCGTCGCGGTGCTATCGATAAAGTATGTAGTCACGTAAAATAAGATGATAAAATGTTTTAAAATTCATTAAAATATTATATAAATTATTAAAAATATATATATAATTAAATATGCTAAAAATTTAATAAAACAAATTTTTTTATGTATTTAACATTATTTAAATAGTTAATGAAACATTCAATAAAAGATATTTATGATAATGCTAACAAATTAAGCAAATTAAGATAAATAAAAAAATTCAAAAAATTATAAAAATATATATAAATTACTTGAATAATAAGCAAAATTAGATGAATTCAAAATATTAGTAAAACAAAATTGTTTTATAATTAAGGATGGCAATGGGTCGGATTTTGGTCAGGTTTAGATTCTCATCTCATTTTCATTTATTATTTTCATCTCCATCCTCATCCTCATCTCCATGGATTTAGATTTTTTTATCTTGTATCCCATACCCTACCCAAATACTCTATTCCAATTTGTGAAATGAATTGTTTCAGAAAATCATGAATATTAAAAATAATTTATTCGTATAATAGTAATAAGAATTATTGTGATCAGGAAAAAGAAATGTAAAAATAAAATATTAAAATCTAGTATGTTTTTAACTTTAAGGTTTTTTAATATAAATAAATATTTATTATATTTATATATTATATATTAAATCTGGGTATTTGGGTCGAGAACGGATATGATATACTAAGACCCAGCTCCAAATCCGATTACCGAAATATTTAATTGGGTCTAAAATGTTCATCCATACCCTCTTTTATTGGGATCAAGTATCGAAGGAATTATTTACCCCTATAGTTAGTATGTTTAAATCGATAAATATGCGAATTATAAAAATTAATCATTTATATATATATATATATATATATATATATATATATATATATATATATATATATATATATATATATATACTTATCAATAATAATATTTTGTAAACATATAAATTATTTTACAATTTGGTATTTTGTAAGCCATATATCTGTTTTATTCAGCATTTTTGTTCTAAATTGTTAGAAATACAGTATCATTTAGTTCTTAAACTTTTAGAGATAGAGTTTTGTTTTGGTATAAGATAGGAAATGGTATCAGAGCACTTGTATGTTAATTTATTATTATTTAAAAACTTTTAAAATTAAATTTCAGAGTACCAAGCTTTATCTTACCCCCGTTTAAAGTAATATTGTGAAAACACTGTTTAAAGTAAAATTTGAAAAAACCGTTTGAAAAATTGTATGTTTATGATATTTTATGATATTATGAAATTTTCTGTTTGTATGATTTTGTTAAGTTTAAGTTTATGATTTGCATGAAAATTTTGAAAATTTGAATGTTTGTAATTTTGTTTTTATTTTATGTCTTTTATTCCTTATCATCATAGTGTTTATAATTTAGATTATGATCGTGTAAAAGAACTTAGTAATATAATTTACATTCAGGCGTGAAGAATTTAGAAAAATTTAGAATATTGCATGTTTAAGAGCAATATTAAAAACGCTTTAGATATTCAAAACCTTGTGTCTCTTAAAATATTTATTGTGAATATATGAAAACACTATAAAAACCTCACGAAGAATATTTTAATACTGAAACCATAGTTAAAACCGAAATAGTAAAATATTATATAGATAATCTTTATGTTAGTTCAAGTTCTTAGAAATTAGAAGTATAATTTAGAATTTAGTGTAGAAATTAGAATAAGTATAGAAACTTTGTAAAAATTAATGAACCCTCAGTTTAAAAAAGAAGAAATTAAATATTTTAAGAACCTTGTAGAAATACAATTAGGAATAACAAAAGTAGTATTAAAAGAACATAAAAAACAAGAAAGAAAACCATTTGAGTGTGATTGTGATATAAAAAATTTAGAAAAAATTCAAGAAATACAACAAAAAAGAATAGATAGTTGTAATACAACCTTAGGAATTAGAAAAGAAGTTGGAAGACTTTTAACAATTTAATTTAATTAGAAACAACTTAGACTATATAAAAGAACAACTAGTTAAGGAAGATAAATTTTGTAGAAAAAATAAAAATTGAACAACAAAATTTGAAAGAAATATTAGAAAAACTTAGTCAAAAATTAGATCAAATACTTGAACAATTAGTTGAGAAAACAATTAAATTAGAAGAAAATAAAATAGAAAATCTTTTCCAATAAATTGAAAAACTAAGTTTAGGAGAAAAATCAAAATCTAGTGTAGAATATAATATCAATCCATTTGAACCAAGAAATTTAGAAATAAAACCATGGAAATTGTAGAAGTAATAAAACCAAAAGAAAATGTAAAAGAATTTATAGAAGAAAAACTTAAGAAGGCAATAAAAGAAGTAACTCCCTACAAAAAACCTTTAGTTCAAAGTCCTAAAATAATAAGATTTTTTAGCCAACATATAATAAGTTCATTAGGAAATATAGTATATTTAGATTTAGTTTCTTCATAAATAAAACAAAAACTCTTAAAAATAAAACCGATAAATATATGCATTTAGGAGTAATTTTAATAGGGATAATTGGACTTCATAGAAAAGAAATAGGAGCACTTGTAAATATTAACCTTTTAGATACTAGAAATAATTCAATAGAAAGAGCTTTTTTAGCTAGTGCAAAAGTAAATATGAATCAAAATTATGCAGTTATAGGTTGCATCCCACAGTTTTGTATAGATCTTAGGGAATTTATAAAAAAAAATAAAAATAACCATAAATACAAAAGGATATGATATAGAACTTGGTAGTAAAAACCTTAGTGTAGCTATATGATTTATTGGAAAAACTACAAATGCTTTAAGTTTAAAATGTATGATGGAATTTGATGATATAGTAAAAACTTTTGGTAGTAAAACTATAAATATGATTGAAGCAAAACCTTTAGAAATAAACTATTTATTAGGAAGATAATGAGAATTAACACAAATAAATAAACCGGAAACAAAATATCAAACCTCTAGTAGTATATATCAAAATAAGGATGGAAGTGCTAGTATAACTTTTGGAAATTACAAAACCATAAATATAGAACTAGAATCTGATAGTGAAACTGAATCTATACATGTTAATGTAGTAAACATAGAAGAACAAGAAATTGTGTTAAATATAGAAATTGAAAAGTATAGCGAAACTCATAATTGATTGATATAATGTTAGAAGAATTTGAAAATCCCAAAATTACTAAGATGAACCAATAGATCAAAGAAAAGCTTTATAAACGTAATGTGTAATGATTTAGATGATCAAATAATTTCAAAACTTCATCAAACAAAGCCTGATTAAATTTTTTAGATATAAGAAGTAATAAACCAATTCGTAATAAAATACGTATTAGGAAAAAGAAGAAAAAATAAATGAAATAACTGAAATCTCAAAAGAACATGAAGAAAAAATAACAAAGGAATATAAAAATAACATGAAAGAAGAATTTGTAAATGTAAAAACAAAAAAAAGTTAGACAAGGCCTTCAATTTAAAACAAGAATAGAACCTTCTAGTAGTTATTCACAACCAATACATGAATATAGAACAAATGGACCAATTTTAGATATAGATAATACTCGTGATCTTAGAAAAACCATTGAAAATTGGGAATAATCTTTAAATTCTGATGGTGTAATAGTAGCTTTCCAGAACCAACAAGAAATATATGAATATTGTAAAAGTACTCTTAGAAGAACTATGACGCCCTGATCCCAGGGGTCTCGTTGACCACTGTCAACCTGCGGAAACCTATGTGTCTCATACTCTCATATCATAAGACCCATACATGAGTAAAAATGGCCACGTCGAGCCCATACATTCATACTCATCAAGATGTAATCATCTATATTACAATAGTTTCAAGAGTTAATTTCACTCTTATTCAAAACATATATCAAAATTAATCATTCTAATACATGTTTTACAAAAATATAGAATCAAAGCCACACGTCGGCTTTCTTCTCAAAGCGACCTCTAGTGAGCGCCGTCTTCCTGTTACTCCTGCACGATAAATTTTCCCTCGACATAGTGAGCAATGCCCGATAGTGGAATTATCCTGCATGGATTACTTCCCACCTAAGTGCTATATACGTAAATACGCACATTCAAGTGAATTCATGATTCCTACTCGAATGTCTAAATGCAATTCTCTTCTCGAGTCCTCACTGAAGCTCCTCACATGCTTATGCCATGTGCAAATCATTTCCAAACAAAATATTTGTTTTGAATTGTAAGGCAACCCTCCCGGAGTATAAATCGTTGGACCAATCCTCCAAGGCAAATTTGTTAGGTAACTCTCCAAAACAATTCACTTGGGCCCCTCGGCGTAGTTGTTGGACGGTTTCAGCCTGATTTCGAACAACTTTCTGATATAATTTTATTGTTTTGGACAACCCTTCGATTTATTTGTCATGTCATCTCGCACCAACTATTCTAGGGTGCCCTAGTGCATATGAAATGCATTATGCTATTTCCATACAACACATGCTAATATATCAATCATGTATATGTTAACAAAATTCACATACTGACCACATGTTATTTATTCATAGCAATAACATAAAATTAGCTCACATGGGCTAACATACAATCCGACAATTCATCTTGGAGTTGGCCACAACATCATGCTTCAAACATAGCAACACATACAGTCCACGATAAATTTGGAATTTGTCAGAACACTCTAGGGATTTCTTCCTTTCAGTCAGATCTTTGGAGCGGAAAACACGGAGTCATCAGCCCTCGAGACATCCCTAGCCATTAGAATGACTCTTAATGAGAGTAAAATCAGTAGGAAAACCTACCTTTCAAAGTTGTTGAAACTCCCTGAAGCCGGTACCGTAGCTCGCACGATGGGAGCAACTTTGCCTCTTGGCTCGCCGAGATTTGACGGTCTGATCATCGAGAATTCTAGAGAGAAGGTGGAATTCTCTCTCTACAAAAATCCTATTTTCTTTTCTCTCTCTTTCCTTCTCCCCCAAAGCAGGTTAGGAGAACGGTCGAAGGACTTGTCCTCTTATGCCACATGTCAAGCCTCCATTGGTTGGCTTGAATTTCCTTATCCACTTATCCCTCTACTTTGGGATTTTCATCAAATGACATCATGCCATGTGTCCTTCCATGGCCCACACTTGAGCTCATGTTTGACTAATTCTGCACATGACGTGTGGCACATCTTGAGCTACTCAAATGTGTAGATGTCATGACTACCCCGTTGCCTCGAAAAACGCAAAATTCCATTGTCTGGGTCGATGAAGTCGACATGGTAGCTTCGTTCGTGAGACGATTCCAATGGTGGAGTCCATATCGCCATCCGAGATCTAGAAAAATTCCGGATTTTGATCGAAATTACCATTTTACCCTTTTTCAGAAAATTAGAATTTTCTCGGGTTTTAAAAATTCAGAATAATAAAACATCACTTCGTGTCCTTAGAGATTACTTCCCCACAAAGACCAGAATGAGTCTCACTAAAGCGCATCCACGGCTAAAATGGGTCAAAGATCATGGATTAAGACTAAAGACTCTAGTTTTAAAATTCCTCTTTCAAAATATGGGTTTCAAAGATTAATTATAAGAAAATTTTTCCATTTGTTTAAGAAATATGACAACATGATCCATGTAGGTTAATTATTATTATAGAAAAAATTTGAAAATCAAAACTCCATTTCCCTTGCTTATCTTTTACCCCTTTGTTCCCCTAAATAAAATTTAAATTAAAAAAAAACAAAGAGGATAATAATTTAGTATTAGATAATAATTTAGAAAATTTTGTAAAGATAGGAAATTTTTCCTTATAATTAATCTTTGAAACCCATGTTTTGAAAGAGGAATTTTAAAACTAGAGTCTTTAGTCTTAAACCATGACTTTTGACTCGTTTCAGCCGTAGATAGGCATTTTAGGGAGACTTTGTCTGGTCTTTGTGGGGGGTTTATCATGTGGCACGAAGTGATGTTTTATTATTCTAAATTTAAATCAGGGTGTTTTGAGGAGAGATTGTGAGATGGGTTTTGAAGGTGTGAAACCCCAGAAAATCCAAGATTTTGAATAAAGGGTAAAATGGTAATTTCGGTTGAAAATCTGGAATTTTTCTAGATCTCGGATGGCGAAACGGACTTCTCCGTTGAATTCGTCTCGAGAAATTTAGCTACCACGTCGAAATTCGTTGAATTCCGAGGTGGTCGGGATTTCACGTTTTTCGAGGCGTGGGGTGTCGGATGACTATGTGGTAAGGGGATCTTATCAAGCCTTAGGAATGTGACAACTTGGAAGCGTAGTCGCAGCTTGAATGAATGGCTCTACATGATTAAGCCATGTGTGGGAAATGGATTAGCTGGCTCGCGTTAGGCGAAAAGTGTAAGTGATGATGTCGTAAAGTGAAATTATGAAATAAAAGAAAATGCATGAAAAAATGCATAGTTTGAGGAAATGAGGAAGGCGATTCCTCAAAATTGTAGAAATGATGATTTCTCCAAAAAGGGGGAGAAAAAGGACCAAGGGAGAAGAGAAAATGAGGAGAAATGAAAGGAAAATGAGAAGAGAAAAGAGAAAAAGGAAAAGATAAGCAAAAAGGAAGGAAAAGAAAGGAAGGAGGAGGAAGAAAGAAAAGAATCCGTAGAGAAAAAAAAGAAGAAAAAGGAGAAGGAAGGAAAGGGAAAAGGAAGATTTCCCGGGTTTCGGGCGGTCGACGTTCGAAAGTTCGAGTACTAAAGTTGGTACGCGATTAGGATCTACGTCTTGGACACAAAAAGTCGGAGTTTGACAAACTCCGAGAGGTAGGATATTTTCTACTTGGTTTTACTTTAACTAAAGACTTTTATAATGGTAAGGGGTTGCTTGTGGGAATGTGAGTAGTATAAATTAGTTAGAGCTTTGGAATTAAAGTATGGATTTCATGTGGGTTTCACCCACCGATCATTGTATGGGAGTTAGGAGTTTGGACTAGTAACCGGAAAGTTTCTAGGTGTGGTGGTTTGTGGTTGTGATAATGATGCTTGGAGCCGGATTGGTTCATGTTTGAAGGGGCCGTGATCTGCTGTTGAATGTTCACAATTTTGAGACCTTGTTGTAATGTTATGGCTTGCTTGAATAACATGCTAAGTGTGGAAATGTGATATTGATGCATGCTATTTGATGTATTGATATGGTTGCATGGAATTAGATTATATGTATAAATTATAATGTTAATGGTTTTGAAAATGTTTCGTATAGTGTTCGTTTAATAAGTATAGCGTAAGGAAAATCATTGGCATCATGCATTTCATATGTGCGGTCACATCGCGTCAGGTCGGGTGTGGGTCGCAGGGTATCACAGGTGTTGGTGAATGGGTCGTGAACTCGGGAAAATGGGGCCGAAGTCAGATAGGGTCGAGTGTGTAAATGATCAAAATGATAAATTACATGTTTTGGGGCGGAGCAAGTTGGGAGTAGATTCCCCCGGGGTGAAAGTCCCAGATGTTATTCAGTTAGACATGAATCCAGCCGATGTAAGTTCGTGAAAATGTTGAAAGGCGTCTTGGCGTCCTACAGTGAACCCGAAATCCGTGGCCTGAAATAAAGGGAAAAGACTTTGATAAATTAATTGGAGGGTTGTCCGGAGTGGTTAGTCATGGTATAGTACACGGATGACTTGTTTTAGTCACAACGGCATTCAGTGTGAGGAGTCGAGTTGGGACTCGAATTGGTGAGCATGAGGGAGTCGCATCTCATGCATGATACTAGACATTTTCATATAGAAAAATTGTATGGAATGTGATTGATTGTTTATATATGTCATTGCATATGTGCATTTTAGGTGGGGAGTAGCCCTTGTAGGAGACTTTCTCTTTTGGGCTTTGTTCACCGGAGTCGTAGGACCCCTTTAGTCTGAGGGACTATCCGGCGGGGAGATGAGTACGTAGCGAGTGGCTTTTGAGAAGAAAGCCGAAATGTGGCTTTAAGTAAATATTTTGTAAATATGTATAAATTTTTGTAGAACAAACATGAAAACTATGAGAATATAGTTGAGATATTTGTTTTATGAGTATGGATGTATGGGCCCCATGTGGCTATTTTACTCAGGTATGCGTCTCGTGATACGAGATGTATAGAATTTCCGCAGGTTGACGGGTAGTCAAGCGGACACCCCAGTTTGGGCGTCACGAGAGGACCAAACCCGAGGTTTATTTTCTTAACTCGGGGGACCACTCGGCACTCCTACAGATTCGAAAAATAAACCTTTCATTTCGTTTAAACCTTTTTAAAAGTGAATCCGTGAAGCGAACCCATTTATACAGTTACGTTTTCCATTAAAATCTTATGAAACATGGTGGGACAATTTTTTTTTTTTTAAACATTAATTAAACCCTTTATAGAAAATCGAGATGAGAGTTTCCCTGCATTTTTCGGACATGTCCCAGTACAACACACAATAATAAAACAATTTAATTTACTCCACATCCAACAATGGGACATCAAGTCAACCACAACCAATTTCAAATCAAACTTTAAAATCAATTTCTGAACACTATTGATATATAAACAATCTTTTAAAACTTATATGCATTGTAAAATAAAGGTGCACATGTAGTTATTTACAACAAAAACTATACATTTTCAAAAAGGTGGTCGTCACGTGAGGCGAAGTGTCACTGGCCTAGAGGATGCTCGAATTGCACGTCAATCTCTGCCCACAGCTTATTTGGAAAAGGGTGACTAAAGGAGCTCGGTGAGAGTCTAGTCATAGGAAAATAATGTTTCCAGATATAGTTCAAATACAATGTGTAAAACAATTGTATAGAGATCTCATTTTCATAAACATTTACTTTGCATTCTTTTCCTTTCTATTCAAATACAACATGTAAAACAATTGTATTGAGATCTCATTTCTATAAACATTTACTTTACTTTCTTTTCCATATGGATTCAGATACAATGTAAAACAATTGTATCAACATATCTTTCAATATACTTTCTCCTTTTCCTTTTTGAATCCGTCATATCGATGAAGCCTTGTAGATTAACCAGTTGATCCATGAAAAAACATCAGAAACAATCTTACGATGCCGATGGCCAAAAAGGAACCTCCGATCGTGCCATACAGATTAACACCGTTGGCCGCGAAGTGTAAAACTTCGAGAAAAATTCAATTTTTACGAAAAATGCGTAAGCGTAATTTAGTTTGAAAGCAGGAAATTCTACAGATCTCCCGGATAGCCAAGCGGCTGCGCCTTTAAATTCGTCTGCGAAATCTAGTGACCCTAGAAAAGGATTTCGGCAGATGCAAAGACAATCATAATATTTTACAATTTTCTAGGTGATAAGTAAATTACGTGACCCGGGGGGCGAGATTTTAATAAAATCTCGAAGTAGGGGAAATAGCTTAGGTTAAGTTCATTTAAAATAAAGTGGACTGAAAATAAATAAATTATTTCGGGATAAAAACGGACCCGAATAAAATAATATGAACCATGAATATTAAATAATAATATAATAATAATAAATAAATAAAATCAAATAAAAAAAGAATGCCATTTTGGAGGAAGCAGAGACGGGAGAGGGGAGAGAAAGGGAAAAATGGAGAGGAATATTATTTTAATTTTTCTTCACTTTGTTTTCGGTTATGAAGTGGGCGTAGTAGGTTTGTCGGCGAAGCGAAGTTGATCTACGCGATAAGAGCTACGCGTGGACACCAAAATCTTGGAGTTTCGTCAAACTCCATGAGGTAGGGAATTTTCCTACTTGTGTTATCTATAACCTAAAGGTTAATTAATGGTTTGGAATTGGCTTAGAGGCCATAAAAGGCCGTAAATTTCAGTCCTCAAATTTTTGGACTAAGTGTATGGGTACACAGGAATTTGAGACTAGTTTTGGATAGTCATTTGGCAGATTTCGAGGCCCATTTTGGACGATTCGAAATTTGAATTTTGAGCTTGTTTTTAAACCAGTCATGCAGCCAGGCCCCCGGACTATTTTGAGCGATCCGGATTGTGTTCGTGAGTTTGTTTTTTACTCTGGGCTGATGTCTTGGGTTTTGTGGTGTGTTTTAGTATCCTGATATTCGGTGATGAAGCGGAGTGAAGGGACGAGTCTTACTGTTTTATATGGGTCCGAGATTTGGGCTTTTTTATGTGTTATATCTAGAAAATGAATTCAAAATGAATTGCTCATGTTTGTAAATTAGCCCATGTGAGCTAGGGGTCTCCAACGGGCCGGCCGTCAAGTTAAGCCGCGGCCGGAGTTGAGGCCCAGGACTGTAAGCGTAGACCGGTCAGCAGGCGGGTCGAACAGATTTATTTTTTAAGGCCGCGGCCAACCCACGGGCTTTATCTTTGGGCCAGCCTGACGGGCCTAGGGTGTGAGTCGGGCGGCTGGGGTGTGGGCAGACCCAGACCCAGTGCCGGGCCCGGAGTGGAGGGCGACCCAGGCCTGATCGCGAGCTGGCCAGGCCTGATGCGCGGGCAGACCAGACCCAGTGGCGGGCTGCCCGGGCCCCACACTTTCTTCAGGCCCCCTTTCACTCCTCCCCCTGCGGGCCTCTTTCCTCCTCCCTTCCTCCTCTTCCCTGCCCCCTGCCCTCCTGCTTTGCCCCCACCGCCCCTCTCATATTTGCCCCCACTTGGTCATATGGCCAGTTGCTGCTCCCAAACCTCACACTCCCCCTTGCAGCGGTCATGGCCGTTGCACCTCTTTTGTTTGTTTTTTTTCACTTTTTTTTTTCTCTATAAATACTCCACAAATTCTCCTAATTTTTCATGCTCTCTCCAAATTCACTTCATTTTCACAATTTGCTCTCATATTCTTTAATACTTCATTCTTGATTATTCTTCATATTACATGATATTATTGGTGGTGCAAATCAAGCATTAGTGACTCAATAGTTCGGATTACAAGAATTTAGACTTGATCTTCGATTTAGTAATATTTCTCCACCTCTATTTTCTTATTTGTTACATTTTATTTTGATTCATTATTTTATTTTTTTTAGTATAATATTTTATTAATAATTTTAATATGGATAGTGCATATGCATCTTCTTCTAGTCCATGTGCATCATTAAGTAAAAAACTTAGTTCAAATATATGGAATTTTTTTGATATAATAGAAATAATTTTAGAAAATAATAAAAAGAAATAAAAGCAAAATGTAAAATTTGTAGCAAACTTCTTAGTGGTGGATCAAATTCGAGGGCACAAGTCATTTAAAAGACACAATGAACAATGTAAAAATAAGCTATAATGTAGATATTAGAAATTATGCAATTAGAGTAAAGATGAATGTGGAAATTTAAACACATTTTCTTATGATGAAATACCTTGTCGTAAAAGAAATGATTGATTACATGTAAAATTTGAACAACCTTGCAATATGATGGAAGCTTGATGATTATTCAGAAACAATTCAAACATTGATTAATCCTCAATTCAAAGGTTGGTCAGAAATACTGTTAAAAGATATATTATGAAAAAATTCAAAGCCAGACGAGAAAATTTAAAACAATATTTTACGCAAATTTGAAGAAAATTTTGTTTAACTTGTCTGATATTTGGACATCTTTAATGCATAGAGGCTTTTTATGTATTATTGCTCATTATATAGATAGTGAATGGATGTTAAATAAAAGAATAATTTCATTTAAAACAATAAATACTCCACATAATGGTAAAAATATAGCAACTTTAATAAATGATTAGAGTATAGATTTAGGTATTCATGATAAAATATTTACAATAACATTAGATAATGCTTCAAATAATAATGTAGCAATACAAAGATTAAAAGATTTTGGCAAATAAGCGATGATCATACAAAATTATTTCACGTGCGTTATTTGTGCACATATTTTTAAATTTGATTGTAAAAAGATGGATTAAAATAAGTTGATAGCACATTAGAAAAAATTAGAGACATTGCATATAATATTAATTGTTCCCAAGCAAAGAGCATGAATTATTTCTTGATTGTTGCAAAATTGCAAATATGAAAGAAAAATATAAGTTTAGACATACCAACTAGATGGAATTCTACTTATAAGCTTTACAAAATATTACAAAATATAAAATAGTACAATTATACGAAATGCAATTATCTAATAATAATATTGATGTAGATGTTGATGTATTAAATGATTATATGATTTGGCACATTGCGGACCTTCTCTGAATCTTTTGAAATTTTTGATACTTCAACAAATATTTTGTAATTATGTATTATCCAACTTCACGAGGTCATTATCACGAATAACTAGTATTTATATGGTACTTCAAAATTATTTAAGTTAGCAAAATTTTTTAATGATACAATTTTGCAATGATAGAAAAAATTAAAAAATATTGGGAAATACCTTTAATTTATTATATTGGTTTAATTGTGGACCTAGATTAAAATTTGATGCTTTAGATGAATGGTTGCCAGTTATTTACAATGAAGATCAAATAAAAATTGAAGAAATTAAAAATGAAGTAAATTCGTTATTATATATTTTATATAATATTTATAAAGAAAAATATTGTAATAATATTAGTTTGATAAAATCATCATCCACGACAAGCTCCTCATCTTTTATAAAAGCCCTTTAGAAATGTTCAAAAGTATAAAAAAAAAAAGGCAACAAGCTGATTACTCCAAATATAATACAGATATAGATAGATATCTCGGTGCCAAGGAAACAATTCCATTTAAAGATAATGAAGATTTTGATATTTTAGAATGGTGGAAAAACAACAAATTAAATACCGTGTTATCTATTATTGCACATGATGTATTAGGTGTGCAGCGAATGCGGTCGCCGAGTTGCTTTTAGTGCGAGGTGGAAGAGTGGTTAGCAAAGGATGTAATTTGTCACCTCAAGCATGTCAGGCCGGTAGTATGTTTAAAGATTGGAGTTTAGCGGACGAGATTGCATGATCATGTTCGAGGGCAGGCCCGAGTGGGTGTCTGAAGGGCAAAATATCGAAATGAATGGATCAGATAGTTTCCCGTCACGGAAAATAATGATTAAAATATTTTATTGGAAATGTATATTGTATTTTATTTTCTTATGGTTGAAAGTCTGAATGATTAATAGTCGTAGGTGCGGCTAGTTGGGATGTACTTATTTTGTAGTGATGTAAACTTTTCATACATTTCTAAATGTAATTATATTTGATTAATAAAATTTTAAATGATGTATTTTTTATTTTGAATTGTTTTTAAACTTACTTTTTATTTAACTTTTGAATACAATTTAAATAAAAAACCTACATGGAGGGGTTGGGCTTTTAGGCGCGGGCTTTAGTGAGCACAGATGGGCCTGCAGGCGGGCTATCATGAGCTTTTAGGCGGGAAGCCACAAGCGGGCTTTGGGGCGGGCCTGCAGGTGGCCTTTTGGGGCGGGCTTGCAGGCGGGCCTAAAGCCTATGATTAGTCGGCCGTAGGGCGAGGCGGGCTGAAATGAAGCCCCTGTTGCCAGGCCCGCCCTTTGCAGGCTTAGGCCTCTAAACCCCGGCCGGGCCTAAAGCCCATCGGGTAGGCCCGAGACCCCAGCCCGGGCCTCGGGCCCCGGGCCTTTTGGAGATCACTAATGTGAGCTAATTTTGATGTAATTGGTTGAGAATTTACATAACATGTTTTATGTGATTTAATTATGTTAATATATATGCATGTGAATATATTAGCATGAAGGTTTTGGAATTAGCATCATGCCATTTCCATATGCCTTTAGGGTAACCTAGAAATTAGGTGTGAGTGCATAGTTGGGATCGACAACATGTTGGGTGTTTGATGGTGTGTCGGAATTACCGCCGGTTGTGGATCGACACCGTAGGGTGTTGATTAAGTGGGCTATGATTAATAGGACAAGCGTCAAAATGAGTTTGCAGGGTTAATGGAAATGGAAATGGCTCCATTGCATTTCATATGCCTTTGGAAGCGACCTAGAACTGATAAATTGAGTGCATGAGGTGGTTTCTTGAGAGAGATTGTTAGAGGGTTGACCCGACAATATTATTTATCGGAGTGTGTCCACTACAACATCGAAGGGTTGTCCATATAATATCAATCGTCGGATTCTGCCCAATTGATATACATCGGAGGGTTGTCCACAAAATAGATTATCGTAGTCTATCCACTATTTATGTCGGAGGGTTGTCCACGGTTAAAAACAAATACCTTTGTTTGGAAATGATTTTCATTCATGGCAGAATGCATGTTTGAGGGAGTCAGTGAAAACTCAAGGCGTATGGGTGTAAGACCTGATATCATAGTTACGCATGGGTGTAAGTGACACCATGTTGCTCCTGAAAGTTATGTTGCCCCAGAGACACCTGATCATGTTTATCACATAGACTTCGGGTTGTGTGATAGATCGGGATTGACTTGGGATTTGTTGCCCATTGACACTTGCATTGGGTAATGGGCGGTGAGGAACATTAGCGCCAGGTCATTGGTAATACTGGTAGTATTGTCACCGGTTGTGTCATGTGTGAGACAAGTCGGTGAGTGACACGGGATATATTACTCAATGACATATTAAGTGATGGAGCCGGCGAGAGCTCGGTACATGGGGCATGGTGAGTCGAGTCTCATTCATGGCATGTAGACATTCAAGTAGACATGTGTATGTTGCACTTGGATGTGTGTTTGATTATGCGACCATTGCATGTACACTTAGGTGGGGAGTAGCCCTTGTAGGAGATTATCACTACTGGACTTTGCTCACCGTCGTGGGACCCCCGCTTCCCGGTCTGGTCGGTCACGAATAATTTGGCCCCCATTCGGGACCGCACATATGAAGAGAGTCGACTTGGCTTTGATTTTGTATAACATGTATTAGAATGTGGTAATTTTTAATATATGTTTGTATAAAGTAATTTATTAACTCTTGAACTATTGTAGATAGTTGATGTATTTGGGATATATTTTGTGAGTATTGGTCACCGGGGGGCGATGGCCATTATATTACTACGCAGTGGAACCACATGTGGTGGTATGGTTGTTTAGGACGGGTTTGTATTTAATTAGAGTTCCCGTGCAAAGGAGACTGCCCGGGATTTTCGTGAATATCGGGTAAGTTGCGACATCCACTAGTATTCAGCGGGTTGTGGGTTGTCAAAGAACCTGGTTTTGGGCGTCACAACTTGGTATCGAGCATAGGTATACGACTACCCTAGGGCTTAGGGGAGTATGGAGCTTGATATTGTAATGCGGTGAAATTGATACTAAACGTCATAGCTTGGTATCGGAGTTTAGGTACACGAATACAAGGTTCATGGGATGGGTTTAGACATTTGCATGCATAGTGTGTTTCGTGTTGTGTTCGGATATATGTGTTCCATGTTTGTGATTGTGTGATTGTGTGTTACACATTGCGTGGAAAACTTATATACGGTATGATGTATATGGGAAATGTGATTGCGTGGTTATTGCGCGGGAAAATTATATGCATGGCATAATGTATATAGGGAAAAGTGGAATGCTAAGGTTAGGAACTATAACCTTAGGGGTTCGGAAAATGAAATGAACCTGAAAGTATTGAATTTTATTGAAATAAATAAAAGAAATTAGTTGGCAAATGCTTTCCACTTAGGCGATAGATAAGATTCGAGTTCATGGTTGTGATTAGATCTCTTAATTAATTACAGCATATTGTGCAGTTACCATTTAGTGAGTTAAATAAAGTTTGTTGCCATTTGACATGTGTAGATGGCAGTCGAGGAGCCCAGGGGCTAGAGGTCGTCCACGAAGTGCTAATAAGCACCACGGTATTTGACCGGCCTTTCTTTGAAATTTCATTGGGATTCTGACCTCTGCCATTCGCGTAAGAAATTTAGTCGTGATGGTCGAAGTCAGGTAACCTCAGGAGATTTAAAGTCACATCATCCTCCGACGTTTACAGGGGGAGGGGATCAGATGGTGGCAGACCATTGGTTCCGACAGATTGAGAATGTATTGGAGGCTATGGATATTACCTCCGATGCGGCGTGAGATCGGCCCCAGGCTGGCGTTCCGGCTAGAGGTGGAGTCAGTGTGGGAGGCTGAGTTAAGACCTCACAGGGATTTAGAGGCGATGACGGCGGAGTTCCATGGGCTCTTTATGAGCAAGTGTTTTTCGGTCCCTGCTAGACATGCAAAGGCCCAAGAGTTCCTAGAGCTGAAGCGAGGGGAATGATGAAACGGAGTGATGGAGTACATGGCGGTCGCTGAAGTTAGTACGTTTTGGTGATGATTATGTGGTCTGGAATGGCGAGGTGAGAGATTTGAGAATGGAATGAAGTTGTCCATTCAGGGCAAGATTGTGGGCCTCCACCTACAAGACATGGACTCTATGGTCGAGACGGCTTTGGCCATAAAGAGAGAATGGTGGCATAAAGGCGTCGAGATCACGAGTCTTGGAGTGGGAAGAGAAAGGAGGATCGGCCTTCTTGAGTTTGGGCTTAGAGGTTAAGGCCTGCGGAAAGAGCCATTGTATGGGAAAATTCTCTCGGATCTAGGGTGAGAGTTGGTCGGATATGGTAGACATATCGGGTTTTGATGTCATTCTTGACATGGATGGAACGACAACCCATGTCGGGTTGTGAGTGGTGTGACTGGCGGGTTATCATGCAGGTACGATCTTGGAGTTATAGAAGAGGTAACATGTGCATGTGAGTGATGCGTATGTGTGTGAGTTCGGGGACGAAATTACATTGGGGAATGTAAAACAGAGGAGAAAATTCAATTTTTACGAAAAATGGTAAAGCGGTAGTTTCGGTTTGGCAGGAGTGCAATAGATCTCATATGGCCGAAGCGATTTGCGCTGTTAGAATTCGTCGCAAAATCTAGTGACCTAGAAAGTTTTAAGTCAAATTAGCAGGACAATCGGGAATATTTACAATTTTGGTGATAAAGTCGATCTGTAACTTCAGGGAGTAGATTTTTAATAAAATCTCAGAAGTCAGGAAATGGCTTGGGTTAAGTTCATTTAAAATAAAGTGAACTGAAAATAAATAAATTATTTCGGGATAAAAACGGACCCGAATAAAATAATATGAACCATGAATATTAAATAATAATATAATAATAAGAATAATAATAAATCAATCAATCAATCAAATCAAATAAAAAAGGAGGAAATGCCATTTTGGAGGCAGAAAGCGGGGAGGGAGAGAAAGTGTGGAAGAATATTATTTTAATTTTCTTCCACTTTGTTTTCTTCTTAGATTTACGAAGACGGATCATAGGTTTCGTGGAGCTGAAGAGCAAAAGAAGTTAATCTGTGATGAGAGCTACGCGTGGGCTTGAAATCTTGGGTTTCGTCAGGCTGCGTGAGGTAGGAATTTTCCTACTTGTGTTATTTCCTAGCCTAAAGGCTATTTAATGGTTTGAATTGGCTTGAGGGCCATGAAGAGCCGTAAATTTCAGTCCTCAAATTTTTGGGTAGGTGTAAAGATTTTAAGAATTTTCGGGACTAGTTTTTGGGCCGATCAGAATTTGGATTAGTGTTTTACGTGATTCGGGCAGATTTGAGACTGTTTTTAGACAGTCATGACAAAATTTTCGGGACTATTTTCGAGCGATCCGGACTATATTGAGGTTTGTTTTGCTCCGGGCGATGTCTTGGGTTTTATGGTGTGTTTTGGTATCACAATATTCGGTGATGAACCATGAAGGGACCAAGAGGTGCCCTGTTTTATATGGGTCCGAGATTTGGGTCATTTTATGTGTTATATCTAGAAAATGAATTCAAAATGAATTGCTCGTGTTTGTAAATTAGCTCATGTGAGCTAATTTTGGTGTAATTGGTTGAGAATTTACATAACATGTTTTATGTGATTTAATTATGTTAATATATATGCGTAGCAAATATATTAGCATGAAGGTTTTACAGATTGGCATCATCGTTCCATGCCTTTGGGAGTAACCTAGAGTGGAGTGTGAGTGCATAGTTGAGATCGACACTGTGTTAGGTGTTTGATGGTGTGTCGGGAGTACACGGTTGTGGATCAACACCGCGTAGGGTGTTGATTAGTGGGCTTGATTAATAGGACAACGTCCAAATGAGTTGCATGGGTTAAGGAAATGGAAATGGCTCATTGCATTTCATATGCCTTTGGGGCGAAACAGAACAAAGGAGTGAGTGCATGGGGTGGTTTCTTGAAATTGTTCGGAGGGTTGACCCGGTAATGTGTTATCGGAGTGTCCTCCTGACATCGGAGGGTTGTCCATATAATATCAATCGTCGGAGTTTGCCCAATTGATATACATCGGAGGGTTGTCCACAAAATAGATTATCGTAGTCTATCCACTATTTATGTCGGAGGGTTGTCCACGGTTAAAAACAAATACCTTTGTTTGGAAATGATTTTCATTCATGGCAGAATGCATGTTTGAAGTCAGTGGCTTCGAGGCGTATGGGTGTAAAGACCAGCGATATCATGGATTACATATCAGGTGTAAGTGACGCAAATTATCACACGAAAGGATTATGTTGCCCAAAGAAGACACACGGTCATGTTTATCACATAGACTTCGGGTTGTGTGATAGGAGGCGGGATTGACTGGGGATGTGTTGCCCATTGACACTTGCATTGGGTAATGGGCGTGAGGGCTCGATGCAGGTCATTAGGTAATACTAGTGACAGTTGTCCACGGTTGTGATAATGCATGGGAGACAAGTCGGTGAGTGACTGGGATATATGCTCAATGACATATTAAGTGATGGAGCGGCGAGCTCGGTGCATAGAGCGTGTGGTCAGTCTCATTCATGGCATGTAGACATTCAAGTAGACATGTGTATGTTGCGCTTGGATGTGTGTTTGATTATGCGACCATTGCATGTGTGTGCGCCCAGGTGGGGAGTAGCCCTTGTAGGAAGTTATCACTCTTTGGACTTTGCTCACCCGTCATTAAGTTACTTCGGGTGGGTTAAGAGTCTGGGCCAATTTTGGCCCGATTCGGGACGCACATATGAAGAAAGCGGAAGCTTGTGGCTTTTGATTTTGTATAACATGTATTAGAATGTAGTAATTTTAATATATGTTTGTATAAAGATTAATTTATTAACTCTTGAACTATTGCAGATAGTTGATGTATTTGGGATATATTTTGTGAGTATTGATGCAGAGGCCCAAGTGGCCATTATATTACTCGCATGTAGACTTCTGTGTGGTCATTGTATTTGTTTGGGACTGAGTTTTGTATTTGGGTAGAGTTCCACGTACAAGGAGGCTGCCGTTTTAAATGAATGTGAATTAGGTTGCAGGCATCCACCTATTCCGCGAGTTGTGGGTTGTCAACGGACACCCGATTTTTGGCGTCCACGAAAGAATTTCTGAGAAACTTGACCTTCACGATCCAGTGGCCCAAGGAACCTCTGATAAATCGTGTCTTTCTTTTAAATACCATTGCACTATGAATAAATCACATTATCTACGTTGGTAAACTTTTCGTACTTTTCACGTGCATATGTGCGTCTCTTCCCTTCCCTCTATAAAAAATCCTAACCCTTTTCCATACCATGCACGCGTAAAATACTTTAATCGACTTTCCTTTAAACTTTATCTTTGTAACATAGGGTAACCATGGATTCAAACATTTTCATATAAACATGTATATATGAAATAGACATTCATAAACATTTCATTTCATTTCATATGGAAGCCATAAATCATGTTTTATAAAACTATGGAAACCATAATCATTTTCATATTTTCTCAACATAATTTAAAGTTAAGAAAACCACATTTCTTTTTTTTCATTTGAACTTTATAACATAGATATGAAAACATATATTGGTAAACATTAATATATATATATATATATATATATATATATATATATATATATATATATATATATATATATATATATATATATATATCTTTCTCCTCATATATACTCATATAAATCATCATTTGTTACATTTCCTCACCTTAGTTATTTTAAACCCTTTTAACATTTTAAGCAAAACTTTCACCTCTTACTTGTCTGTACATCACACCTTCCTCCTACAAGTCGCATTATCAAATCCATTAACATCAATACCTTAATCTTGTTCAATTAAACCATTATTTATCATACTTTCCGTGACCATGGCATTTAATCACTTCAGTTAAATAGAATTGAACTCAATCTCTATCTTTTGTTTCTCATGATTTTCTTGTACTGCTTTCATGGTAATTACTACCCCATATAATATGGCCACAACATGTGCCATGAAATGGTCATGCAAAACAATTATTCCCAAATGACATAGCAAACAACTGCACACTTGGTGCAAACATAAGTACACCAGCCATGTTAACAGTCATCCCCTGTACTCTACAGGAATATGGATATAATCTTGACTCCAGTGATCTCTCTATAGAGTCAAGTTTTAAAGCAGTTAGGACAAAGAAAATATGTGGGTTTTCATTCAAACCCAGTCAAATTTTACTCACATTTACACTGAAACGATCAATTACCGGATTTTAGGGTCTTAATCCATAATCTGACACTTTCTTTGTACTCATTTTGAGAGATAAATTCTTGGGGTTCTTCTCCATTGGAGATACCCAAATGGGATCAAGGCTTCGAATATATCTATACAACCGGGGCCTGGTTTTCAAGCAGAACCAAAATACGAACATAAAACCATTGAATGCATTTACATGTCCAAATGGGTTGGAATTTTGAATGACCTATTTAAGGAACATATTTCTATAGTCTGGTTACTTAGCAATTCGAATCCAACCGATTTGGATGAGTGATGGCCAAAAATCTAGATCATGGAGTCTTAAACGAATAAGCTTGCTGAACATAGCTCTGCTTTGAATGCATTTTTGAGTCAAATGGTGAATTTGGATATAACATTTCAAGGAGAAATGTTCTCCTATCGATTAGTTTAACTTAGCAATTTAAATCACTCTAATTCGGATGGTGATGGCGAGTGTAATAAAAATAAAGTCATAGGTCGGAGAAAAAAGTGGACATATCTCATGGACACACCTTAACTCTTATCTGAAGTACTTTGAGTAAGGAGAAAAACTCTACCTCAAATAGCATGATTTCAAGGGACACCACCTTTTCTCGGCTTTCGTGAAAGCAGAGACGGACATACGAGAATCTTTGTGATTAAGTACTCACGTCTCTCCCTAAATCGCGTAAATCGACTTGAATTCTTGACCTAATGAGATTGACAGCGAAATCCAGTGATCGAGAGAAGATTGTCTTTCTATACTCTCTATACTACTCTCTCTACGATTTGGATTAGACCAAAAATGAGATCTTTAAATAAGGTTGATTTTTTGACTATTTATACATGAGACACGTGGCTCCGTCGTCTACGTCCATTTCCTTTCAGTCAGTTTAGGTATCTCAGAAATAATTTATTTGTCTGGTTTTAGTTTTCATCTATCTTAAGTGAACATTCAATATTTGATATTTTTTGGATTTTCTAAAATCTCGTTTAGTTTCCTCGGCCTTGGAGTCGTCTCGTTCGTGAATCATTTGTGCTGTGTGACACCCGATCCGGGGTCAGTTGACTACCGTCGACCGCGAAAACCTCGTGAATGTCGGGTGACCCGACATCTCCACGAAAATCGGGATTATCAAGCAGTATTGTCGAGCTTAGGTATACGAATACCTAGGGAGCTCGGGTTTGGGTATCCATCACCACTAGGTGTGGTTCGATGCTAAGTGTAGGTATGAGATTACCTAGGAAATCACGGGACAAAACTAGGACACTGCATGCATGTGTTTGGTGTTTTGTGTGATTTGATAATTAGTAGTAATGTTGGTGTGTAGTAATAAGTATTTGCATGCATTGTGTGTGATTTGTGTGCTTAGAAGTTAGCACATAGGTGTGTTGGAAAAAAACAAATTTTGGAGTACATGTGTGAAGGCGGAATAAAGGAAATGAAATAAATAAATTTTACAAGAATTTATTTAGTTTAGAATAATGAAGTAAATTTAGGTTGAACTCATAAAATTATGGAGTTGAAAGGATACGATATTTAAGCTATTGCATGCGAAGTATGAGGAAGGCTGCGTGAGAATAGAAAAAAATGATGATGAAAATTATTTTCTAGGTTTTATCGATTGAAGCGAAGAAGAAAATGGAAGAAAATTGAAGAAAATGAATTTTTATAATGTATTTGAGTATCCTGGAATAGGGCTGGTAACGAGCCAAGCTACTCGGGCTCGGCTCGAAAAAAGCTATGCTCGAGCTCAGCTCGTGAGCTAAACGAGTCGAGCTTGAGCCTTAATTTAGGCTTGATAAATCTCGGGGCTCGGCTCGGGCTCGGCTAAAAGCCGGCTCGGGTGCGGGACGGCCATCCGTCTATTTGGAGCGAGGCTTCGCCTGCGGTCTCCGACCCGGCAGATCTGAGTCTTCACCGGTGCGTCAGGACTCGGGCGCCTTCGGTGAAATGCCTGTCATGTGTCCGGATATCGATGTAATGGATCCTCAAGCTCTAGATCCAGTCGACATGGATGGCAAATGCGTGAATCCTCACGAAACGTTGGGAGCCAGCGGCGAAGGCGGCGGAAACTGGCGAATCCGCGGCCGGTCGGTGGGGGGAATTTGTACCTAGATCTCGGATACGCCGGTAGGAAATGGTACCACGATAAGCCCGCGAAGGTGTCGACGGTATGTTCCAGTGTGGATAGCGTGAAGAAGGTGCTGGCAAAGGGGACGTCGGGGAAGGACATGGATGTTAGGTATGACCCATTGGTACGATCGGTCGATCCTGGTGTACAAGAATCATATTACAATTATGAGGGTATTGGGGCTCCTGTGGAAACTATAGAGGCTGGTGGCCATGAGCTTAGACAAGATTTTCCGATCTTGAGTAGCATTGAGGGAAAATGCACGGACCCACTGATACGATCAATTCAGCCTGATGAACTAGGATCCAATCTCAAATCTAAGGGTATTGGGGCCTCTTTGGATACTGGTATTGGACTTAACCCAGTGCATCTAGGCATGGGTATGGGCAAAGGCATCAAGGGTGATCGTGGGGTGGGGTTTCATAGAGGAAACAAGGGTAGGCATGCAGGATTGCGGAACGAAGGTGTAACAGGTCTGCCGTCAGCTGGGTATGAAAATTTGGGCCCGTGGGTTCGGCGTGGGTGGAGGCCGAATTCTGGATCTCCGATCCGGCGTGGTGAAGCTATGGGTCTTGAAATTAATCATGCGCGACTTGGTATTCGGGAGGGTGGTGGCCAACTTAACCATGTGCGATGGTATATTGCGAATGGTTTACACATTTGTTACTAATGAGTTTTGCTTGGCGAGATCTTGTTGATATATTATTTCTTTATTTAGATAATTGATTAAAATCAATCATGTTTCTTATTCAATGATTTGGTATCTTATTTCTTCACTCTGCAATTTCTACTTGTTTTTAATTCTATTTCATAATTTTTTTAAATTTGCAAGGTGGAATTTTAAATAATCAGAAGGGAAACAAATGTTGAAGGAGGTGGCTTTAACAACTTTAGCATCAGTGCTAAATCCAACTAGGTAAAACAAATCCCATAGAAAATTATTTCTTTAATTGATGTATTTGTTATCGGATTGATTACAAAAAGTTAAAAGTATATGGGTGAGCTTGAGGATTGATTACAAATACAAGCTTGTATAGGCTCGGGATTGGGCAGGCTCGAGCGTTCATATGGAAAGCAGGCCTAATGAGCTCAAGCCAAGCTTTTTTTTTAATCAAGCCCGAGCTTGAGCGATTTGCGCTCGTTCAAAGCTCGGCTCGGGCTCAATCTCACTCATAAATTAACAAACCTAGCTCAGAAATGTTCAAAGCTCATTTTGACTCGGCTCGTTACCAGCCCTATCCTTATATATATATATATATATATATATATATATATATATATAGACTCACTACTTAAATTGTCTTGTGACCAGGGATATGGCCATTGAGTCTTTGGAGTGTGACGACCGGAGTGCTAGGCATGCGGCGGCTGGGCGTCGGCACGGGCGAGGCGCGAGGGGCGCGGCCGGCACGGGGTGCAGCCTTGTGGCCCAGGCGCGGTGCGGGGTGCGCATGAGGACGACGCGAGGCCCGCGGGCGCTCGACGGCGGTAGGCTGCGACACGGCTGGAGGGCAGGCCACGACACGACGGACACGCCCCGCGACAGCCTGGCCGCACCGGCCGTGCAGCGGCTGGCGTGACTTGTGCGCCGCACTGGGCATGCTGGCTGGGCGGCCAGTACGTACGCGGTGCACTCAGCTGTTTGACCCAATTTTGACTGATCTTGTTCTGAGTCAATTTTTGGTTTCTTGTTATGAACTTAGGTTCATGAACAACATTCATCATAATATTTTTGAAAAAATTATTTATTAAAATAAAATAAAATAAAATCAAATCAAATCAAATCAAATGAGACAAAATTTTAGAAAAATGAAATTTTCGAAAATAAAATTTTTGTAAATAAAATTAATTGAACTGTGAAATTAATTGTCTCACATTGCAATTAAATGCGGGGACATAGAATATGAAATGTATATTCTGAGTATGGATAGTGTCTCGGGGCTGTGTTTATGCCTTAGAGATCTTGCATCGTGTTAAGCTGTCATGTGGTGTGTAGATGACTAGTAGGGACGGGGGACGTAGAGGGCGTCCGCGAGGTACTAGTCGGGCACCGACATTTGACCGACCACGGTATTTGATCAGCAGGCCTTTGTAGAGGCTGTAGGTATTGCGGCGGCGGCTATAGCACAGGTTGGTATAACAAGTAGTCAGGGAGGTCCTAGTAACCTCTAAAGGTTTAGAGCGCATCATCCTCCGACATTCATAGGGGGGGGAGATCCAATGGTGGCAGACCATTGGTTTATGCAGATTGAGAAGGTGCGACCAGGATCAGGTTAGCTGCGTTCGAGCTAGAGAGTGAGGCCCAAGTATGGTGAAATGGGACAGGACCTCTAGGACTTAGGGTATGACATGGGCAAAGTTTCAAGAGTTGTTCATGGGTACGTACTTTCCAGAGACTGCGAAGGCTCAGGAGTTCCTAGAGTGACGGGCGTGGGCGTGATGGATTTTGCAGCTAGGTTCTGAGCTAGCGATTTCTTTGATGATTATGTGGCCATAGACTTGGCGAGTTAGGAGAGATTAGAGAATGGGTGAAGTTGTCCATTCGGGCGGGATCTGGGACTTCGCCTCGGGATATGAGGACTCCATGGGACAGCCACGACCATAGAGAGAGAGTTGGGCTTAGAGGTTGAGACCTTAGAGGAGCCTTTGTGTATGAGTTCTCCCCTAGGGATTAGGGCGAGAATAGGTATGATATGTCGCGATTGCGAGTTCGAGATCTCGAGGACTCTACTCACGACCTGAGGATCATGGACATGTCAGAGTTCAATGTCATCCTAGGGATGGATTGGCTGACAGCTTACAAGGTCGTTATCGATTGTGAGCGTAGGAGGGTTACCGCCTACACGCGGGACGGTACTCGTGTGGTATTTCAAGGGGATAGCCGCGATGTTTTCCACCGGACGGTATAGTCCAGTGTCGGGACGAGTTAGCGAGTTGGCTAGCGAGCCTTACACAGAGGATGAGGAGAGACCCGGACCGATCTACCTCGAGTAGAGTGCAAGTATGTGGGTGTTTTCCGGATGAGCTTCTGAATTTGCCTCCGTAAAGAGATTAAGTAGACCGGTGTCAGTTACGCCTGGTACTTCACCCATTTCATGACTCCGCGTAGGATGGCACCCGATTGAGTTACGAGAATTTCGAGTCGATTCTGAAGCTGCTGGACAAGGGTTCGATGGAAGAGCACTTCACCATGGGACGCTCCGAGTTCTATTTCGCGAAGAAGAAGGGCGAGACCAGCCGTGCGGTGACTGAGCCGAGTTGAATAGAGGTTACGATCGAATCGGTACCCGTTCTTAGAAGATTGATGATTTGTTTGATTAGTTGAGAGGAGGCGCGAGTCTACTCAAGATGAACCTTCGCACTAGTTACCATCGGTGAGGTTAGGGATCTGAGATATCTAAGGCGGCGTTGGGACACGTTATGGGCACTTTGAGTTTACGGTGATGCCGCTTTGGATTAATATGATCGCGCCAGCGTATTCGTGGATCTCATGCATAGAGGATATTCGACCCTATTTAGATCGGTTGTCGTAGTCTTCGTGGATGACATCTTGATCTACTCGATCAGTGGGAGCATGAGTATCGCGAGGATCATTTTACGGTTGTTGAGAGACCATCGGTTATGCGCGAGTTAGGTAAGTCGCGAGTTAAACTGCGGGTGAGATTTTAGGACACGTGGTGTCATCGTCGGGGGCGGTCGACCCGGAGAGGTCGAGGCGGTGATGAGTTGGGAGGCCGAAGTCGGTCTTCGAGATACGTGGTTTCTTGGGGATTGGTACGGGTATTCTGGGAGATTCATTGAGGATTTCTCGAATGCGGCACCTGTTGACGCCCCCAATCCCGGTGGATTGTTGCCGTCGACTGTGGAAACACTTCGTGGATCGGGTGACCGGGCATTTCTCAAAAATGGAGCCAAAGTCTCCTTTGTGCGGGGGCTCTGCCCAGATACATCACTTTTATTATATAACTGTCCCGATCAACATGATGACCACGGGGTCTCTTATACAACTATCTGAGTAAAATGACCTCTTGGGCTTTTGCATTTTATACTCCTGACATATATTCCATCGTCAATATAATCGTAACATGAGTAAAGCGATATGGAGCTATAACCAATACTCATAAAACATTCCAGCTATATATCATAGTTACAAGAGTTAATGATCTACTCTTATACAACACATATTAAAATAGAAAAACATTCTAATACATGCGAATAAACCAGAAGCACATTGGGAAACTGCTTCTAAACGGCCTCTATGATGAACCGTCTCCTCGCATGCTCCATTACACAGCAAAATAGTATCCTCGCTTGAGGTGAGCTAATGCTATTAGTGGAATCACCTAGAGTGGGCTACTCTCCACCTAAGTTCATATGCAATGCTTCAAAATAAACACACATTCAAGCGAGTAAATGATCTACTTGAATGTCTAACTGATCATCTCATATCCAGGAGTCCTCCCCCGACTCTCTCACCTTGCCTAAGCCACGTATGAGAACCTTAGTTTTTATTTGTTGTGGACAACCCCTCAGATGTATATATCAATTGGGTCATCTCCAGACGATTGATGTGTGTATGGACTACCCTCCGATGTATATCAATTGGGTCGACTCCGACGATTGATATTTTATTTCTTTGGACTACCCTCGGAGTATTCATTATTTTAGACAACCCTCCGAACCATTCTCTCGAGAGGTACTCATTTTTTCACTCCTATCGTCTAGGATGCCCCGGTGCATATGGAATGCATGATGCCAATTCCATTTCAGTTGATAACACATGCGAATATATAATCGTACATATATTCACATAATTTAAATCACCTGAGTATGTCATAATTTCACCATCAATTACATCAAAATTAGCTCACGTGGGCTAATGATCAAACATGAGCAAATCGATTTGAATTACTCAACCAAACACATTATTTCACAAAAATTATTTTGTGAAAATTATTCTCGGGAATAGTGAAACCCTCGGTTACTATTCTCGGAAAATCACCAATCGTCGATTCACTTTATGAACCCGAATTTCACAGCCATTCCCAGCCTCATACAAACCACAACATGATTTATTGCATGAATTATACCAATTAACCACCCAATGACGTGCTGACCACGGACACCAAATTTAAGGTTCCATAAATTCAAACAATTCGGTCCCGTGTTTTGGGGCCGTCAAACGGCCTCTCACGTACCGATCAACTCAAACATCATAAATACACTTAAATAAAGTGTAAAACTCAAATAGGATAAATCCCTACTACGCGAGGTTGTCAAAACTCCCAAAGCCGGAACCCATGCATAGGCCTCTGGTAGAACAGCTTCCTTCTTGCTCAGTGAATCAGGCCCAGTGAATCTTCAAATCTAGAGAGAATGAGGTCCTTCTCTCTCTAAAATGCCAAAAACTCCATTTCCAGCACTGCATCTCCAGCCCCCAGTTCTAGCCCGTTTTTGGTCTCTTTTAATTTGGAGAAGAAGCACTATTCCTTATTTCGTCTTTTCCTCATTTAAATCAAATCCTATAATGCCCATTTTGTCCCTTAGCTTGGATTTTCGACATTTGGCACTATCTCGGCCGTCCATTTCCATCATCTCTCTACTCATACAACATGTATAACATGTGTACATGTTATATGTGACTTTCGTCGCATCGAAAATCGTTTTACGGCACCCAAAACGCAATGCCTCGAAAAATGTGTCAACTCCGACTATCTCGGAATTCTACAAAAGTTTACGTGCATAATTCAGATGATTCCATGATGAAATCTGTTTCATCATCGAGATCTAGAGAATAAAATTTGGATTTTGACCCATTACAATTTATTGGCAGAATTACGATTTTGCCTTTTTTCGAGAAATTGAGATTTCTCGAGGTCTTACACCTGATAGGTTGACCGGAAGGAGGTCGAGTTTGAGTGGGATGGCCGTGCGAGGAGGAATTCGGGAGTTGAAGAGGAGACTTGCCGGCTCCCATCTTGATAGTCCCGGACAGGGGACAGTGGTACACAGTGTGTTGTGATGCCTCGGGGCCGGATTGGGATGTGTTTTGATGTAGTCAGGGAGGGTAGTAGCTTATGGTTCCCGTCAGTTGATACGACGAATTACCCACACGACATGGAGTTGGCGGTAGTAGTCTTCGCCCGAAGATTTGGCGCCACTGCCTCTGACGAGGAGTTCGAGGTGTGTAAGGCCGTAAAGGAGTCGAGTATATTTTTCGCGGCGGGGCGCCGATATGAGCGACACGGATGGATGGAGTTCTGAGGATTGCATGACTTCACTTTGCATTAGCATCCGGTAAAGCGAAATGTGGTGGTGATGCACTCGGTCGGAGTCATGAGCGGTGGCCCGTGCTCAGCTTCTCGGGAGTAGCGAATGATCGAGGCGTGGGACGAGTTTGGGCTACGATCTGTGGCGAACTTAGGGTATGTTGGGGAGTTTAGTGGCTACACAATCTCACACATTGACGGGGTGATTGAGTCAGTGGCGGGGCGCATAGATAGTGTCCATCGGGGACCGAGTACGGTCAGTGCAATTGACGGTGGGCCAGTCCTCCCGAATGAGTAGTCTTTGGTATGGGGACGGGTGGTGATTCCCCATTTTGACGATTTGAGAAGGAGATTCAGAGTTTCAACGCGCTCTCGATTTTCCGTCGTCAGGTGTACGGATGTCTGGGATCGCCGTCGTCGATGTGCGGAAGCGGAATGAAGAACACGTGAGGACTTTGAGCGACCGTGTATCCGCGGTCGGCGGAGTTAAGGTTGAGCACGAAGCGGCGAGGCTCTGGTAGTGGAGTGGGCGGGTGGAAGTGGGAGCACGTCACGATGGACTTTGTGACCCACTTGCCACGGACGCAACAGAGGCATGACGCGGTATGGGTGATAATGGACCGGCTCACGAAGTCGGCACATTTTCTAGCTGTGCGGATGACCTTCTCATTGGAGAGATTCTGCCGGTTATACATTCGAGAGATAGTCCGGCTACATAGATCTGATATCCCATGGTGTCGGATAGGGACCCGAGTTTACGGCGCACTTTGGAAAAGTTTGAAATTTATGGTATGCTTGGTGGCTTGATGATGCAATTCCGCGCTAGGCGAATGGTCGTGCGAGAGAACTATCACGGTATTAGAGGGACATGCTACGAGCATGCGTCTGGATCATAAGGGTGTTTGGGAGAACAATTGCCCATAGTGGAATTCGCCTACAACAGCGGTTATCGGGCTGGTATACGGATGTCGCGTATGAGCGTATGGGAGGCGTGGTCTCATTATGTTGGACCGAGGTGGGAGAGGGCTCCATCATTGGTCCTGATCTGATTAGAGACACCTCTGAGAAGGTGAGGCTTAATGCGGCGACGTCTTCTCACGACTCGGAAGCGAGGCGGAAAAGAGTAATGCGGATGTCGGCGTCGACCATAGAGTTCGAGGTTGAAGTCCATCTTCTTGAAGGTGATGCACAAGAGAGGGTAATTACGATGGCGTGGGAAGCTATCGTGAGATTGTGATCCTTCGAGATACCGAGGAGGATAGACACGAGTTAACGTCGGTTGGCTTTACTACTCAGCATGTCAAGTTTCCACGAGGTGTTTCACGTCTCCATGCTCAGTATCGCGAGGATCCAGCTCGTATTAGTGGATTGGGGACGGTCGAGATTGACAACGATGGGACCTTCGAGGGACCGGTGTGTATTGGATAGCCGTGAGTGGTTTTCAGGCCAGCGAGGACAGTGGGGGGTAGTGAGGAGTCTTTATGGCGGCGCTATGGGTGGAGGGTCGGAGTGGGAGCGAGGACACGTGCGGACCACCTATCCCTTCTTGTTTAGAGGGATGAAGATTACGTAAGTTTGAGTGTTCGTTTAATATTTAGATGACTAGTTTACATGCATGGAATAGTGCACGTTGCATATGCATGTGAGTGATTGTGATTATCTAGAATTTCGGGACGAAATTCCTTTTAAGGCGGGGAGAATGTAAGACTCGAGAAATTTCAATTTCTGGAAAAATGGCAAAATCGCAATTTCGGTTACGAAATTGTAATTTCGGTTAAATATCCAAAATTTATTCTCTAGATCTCGGATGATGAAACGGATTTCACCGTTGGAATCGTCTCGCGAAATCTAGCTAGCACGTCGAATTTCGTCGAATTCCGAGACAATTGGAGTTGGCACGTTTTTCAAGGCATCGCGTTTCGGGTGTCGTAAAACGATTTTCGATGAGACAAAAGTCACATATAACATGTACTCATGTGCCATAAGTGGCATGAGTAGAGAAATGATGAAAAGGCGGTAAGATAATTAGAATGTATTCGGGAAAAAGAAGGACATAAATGTTATTAATGGAATTTGTTTTAAGTTAGAAAAGACGAGTGCCCGATAGTGGCCTTTTTCCTTCAAAACCCAGACCAAAACATGAAAATGGAGCGGGGGATGCGAGTGGCGTATGGTACGGTTCGTTTCTAGTGAGAGAGAGAGAGAGGGCTTCTCTCTCTAGATTTACGACGATCGATAGTCGAAGTCGTCGGGACGAGCGAAAATTGCTCCTACGCATCGAGACCTACGCATGGGCACCAGTTTCAGGAGTTTTCGACAAACTCCGTGAGGTAGGGAATTTTTCCTACTTAGGTTTTACACTTTGTTTAAGTGCTATATGATGTTTCGGTTGGTATGAGGCCTTGAACGGCCGTTTGATGGAATCCCGAAACATGAGTAGGGTGTTTGAAATTATGGAACCCAAATTTGGGTAATAAAGTGGGCGTCAGGCCTGTTGGTGGATTAATTAGTATAATTTATGACATAAATCATGTTGTGGTTTGTATGAGGCCGAAAATGGCGAGTGAAGTGGAGTTCACTAAATTGACCAACATATTATATATTATATATAGATATATATATTTTGAGATATATATATATTATGAATGAATTTGGTGATTTATAGGGAATAATAACAGGGTTTCACTATTCAGGAACGAGATTACTTTCGTGTTTGATCATTAGCACACGTGAGCTAATTTTGATGGAAATTGATGAATTGAAATTATGACATGTTTGTGTGATTTAAATTATGTGAATATATGCATGATTATATATTTGCATGTTTTATAAAATTTGTAAGGTGGGATCGTGCGTTTAAAGTATCTTATTTGGGTATTACAAACGATAGGAGTGAGTGCATGAGGTGATTCTTGAGAGAATGGTTTCGGATGATTGACTAAATAACAAAAATTATCGGAGGGTAGTCCATATAAAATATCAATCGTCGGAGTCGGCCCAATTGATATATCTCGGATGGTAGTCCACTAAATATAACATCGGAGACAGTCCACTACTTATATCGGAGGGTAGTCTACAAATAATAACAAATATCTTTGTTAAAAAAATAAGGTTTCTCATACGTGGCTTAGAGCAGAGTGTAAAGTCGGTGAGGACTCGGGATATGAGTTGAGCAGTTAGACATTCAAGTAGGATCGCGCATTTCTTGAATGTTTGTTTTTCGTGGAGCGTGCGTATGCACTTAGGTGGAGAGTAGCCCGTTTAGGGTGATTCAGCTAACGACGTGCTGGCTGTGCGTATCCGAGGATATTATTTTGGGTACGGGAGCGTGCAAGGAGACGGCTCATCCTAGAGATTGAGTTTTAGGAGAAAGTCGGAATGTGGCTTTAATGGTTTTACATGTATTAGAATTCTAGTATTTTAATATATGTTGTATAAGAGTAACTTTGAACTCTTGAATCTATTGGATATAGTTGGTTTATATTGATGATGAGTATTGTGGTATGGGCCCAAGAGGTTGTTTTTACTCGGATATAGATATCATGTGATTGATGTTGATTGGGGCCAGTTATAATACGGGTGTTGTATTTGGGTAGAGCTCCGTGCGAGGAGACTGCGCCGTTTTGCGTGAGAGATGTCAGGGTCCGCGACGTTGCGTGTTCCGCGGGTTGACGAATTGGTCAGCGATTTTGAATCGGGGTTTATCAGAATTCAAGGAAATTTGACTATGTAACTAGATTTCACGAGACGAATTCAGCCGTTGGGGGATAAGATTTAAGTCATCAGGATATAGAAAAATTTCGGTTTTACGTGCAAGTCTGGATTTGCCCTTTTTCAGAAAAATCGCATTTTCACCCCTTAACATAATTTCGTTTTAATCTATTTCAGCTTCTTTAAACTCGATATATTATTATGAACATTTTTTTATTTTCGGGGCTTGTTTTTCGAAATGTACTATTCATTTGACTGTTTCTAGTCAAATACCTAACTAATCGAACACGAAATTTACTATTCATAGAAACTATAAATTCAGGGTCTTACAGGTTTTGTTTTTGGTATAAGATCGGAAATGGTATCAGAGCACTTATATGTTAATTTATTATTATTTAAAAACTTTTGAAATTAAATTTCAGAATACCAAGCTTTATCTTACCTATTTAAAGTAAAATTTGAAAAAACCTTTTGAAAAAATGTATGTTTATGATATTTTATGATATTGTGAAAATATGTGTTTGTATGATTTTGTTAATTTTAAGTTTATGATTTGCATGAAAATTGTGAAAATTTGAATGTTTGTAATTTTGTTTTTATTTTATGTCTTTTATTCCTTATCCTCCTAGTGTTTATAATTTATATTATGATCGTGTAAAATAACTTAGTAATAGAATTTACATTCAGCGTGAAGAATTTAGAAAAAATTTAGATAAACTACATGCTTTAAGAACAACTATTAAAAACCTTACTAAAGATATTAAAAACCTTGTATCTTTTAAATATTTGTGTGAATACGAAAATACTATAAAAGAAACCTACAAAGAATATTTTAATACTGAACCATAGTTAAAATCGAAGTAGTAAAATATTATATAGATAATCTTTATGTTAGTTCAATTTCTTAGAAATTAGAAGTAGAAATTAGAATAGGTATAGAAACTTTGTAAAAATTAATGAACCCTCAATTTAAAAAAAAAAAAATTAAATATTTTAAGAACCTTGTAGAAATACAATTACAGGAATAACAAAAGTAGTATTAAAAAGAACATAAAAGCAAGAAAGAAAACCATTTGAGTGTGTTTGTGATATAAAAAAAATTTAGAAAAATTCAGAAATACAACAAGAAGAATAAGATAGTTGTAATACAACCTTAGGAATTAGAAAAGAAGTTGGAAGACTTTTTAACATTTTAATTTAATTAGAAGCAACTTAGAGTATATAAAAAGAACAACTAGTTAAGGGAAGATAAATTTTGTAGAAAAAATAAAAATTGAACAACAAAATTTGAAAGAAATATTAGAAAAACTTAGTCAAAAATTAGATCAAATAGTTGAACAATTAGTTAAGAAAACAAGTAAATTAGCAGAAAATAAAATAGGAAAATCTTTTCCAACAATTTGAAAAACTAAGTTTAGGAGAAAAATCAAAATCTAGTGTAGAATATAAAATCAATCCATTTGAACCTAGAAATTTGAAACCAAACCTATGGAATTGTAAAAGTAATAAAACCAAAGAAAGAAAATGAACCTATTAGTAAAATAGAATTTTGAAGTTGAAAATTTAGATGAAAGTAGATGAATAACGAAAAAGAAAGAAAATGAATCGAAAAATAAACTAGAAATAGACTCTTTTAGATTTACAAAAATTAGTACAATCTTTAAAAGTAAAAATAAATCCTTATAATATATGGAAAGATTTGACAACAATAATAGGAAAAACCTACATAGAAGTTAAGACAAATAATTTAGGTGTCAAAGAAACTCAAAAAGAAGAAGAACCAGCTAAATTCTTTGGGAACACTTGATTGTAAATACGACGAAATAAGGTAAAATCAATAACATTTAAATGACAATTAAATTAAGAAAGCGAAATAAAAGTAGAAGCAATGTTAAATATTGGAACTAGTAAAAACCTTTTATTTGAAACTTTAGTACCAAAAGAAGATCAACAAACCTTAACTCAACCTGTAGAATTAGTGCAGTATAATCAAGAAAAACTAATACTAACAAAATATATAGCTAATGTTCCAATTATAATTAACAACATAACCATGACATTACCACAAACCTATTTAGTACCTAGTATAAGTTTGTATCCTTTTATTTTAGCTTTAAATTTTGTACATTCTTTGCAAGGAGGTATAGCAATACAAAATAACCAAGTTAGCTTTCACCTTAAAACTACAACAATTGCTCATACAAACACAGAAAATAGAACCAATAACATAGTTTCACATTGTACAAATAAAATAGAAGAAATAAAAGATAGCATAGTTAATGATTATTCAAAAAATTTAAAAAGAGCATTAAAATTTAAAAATGTAACGCCCCGAAATATACCCTAGTCATTTTCGACATGTTTAGGGTATTTTGTAAGCATAATTTGACTGTTTCGTGAGTTCATGCGAGAAACAAAACAAGAGACTCGGAAAGTTATAAAACTTAAAAGGACAATTTTGTATTGGTCCAAAAAGGAGCTTAAAAGTCCTAATGTGAAAAGATTTGGGCCAAGAAGAAATAATAGGAATTATTGTATAATTCTTAGAAGATGAGAGCGAAATACAATAAAAGAAATTGAAATACCACAAATGGCGATAGTTGGGGGGACAAGAGTGCAATTATGATAAGAACCCAAAAATGGGTTTTGAGGGCCAAGCAAGGCTAACAAAAATTTGGATTTAAGAGACCAAATTAGGTCTCATTTGGGGAGAGGAACAAGCGTGAAGGCGAAGAGAAGAGGAAGAAGAAAGAAGAGGAAGAAGAGGAAGGGGATCGGCTTGAAAGGTATGGAAACTACCTTGATTATGGATTTTGTATGGATCACATGGGATTCTAAGACTTTGTATGATTAATATCTTGTCTCCAAATCTAGGGTTTTCATTGAATTGCATCTTAACCTTAGATTTCTTGAAATATAGGTGGGTAAAACCCACAAGAAACAAGATAAGTAAGGAATTCCCCTTTTTGTTTGGATTCATGGTTAAATGACAAGTAATGGAGCTAGGGTTTAGAATAAACCACTAACAAATCACTGGAAACTTTGAATTGTGTATGGGTTGTAACCCATATTAGAAGGGCTTTGGAAGTGATTCATGAAAGAATTTGGAAGAAAGATATCCATTGAAAGATGATTTGAGTATAATTGAGGATATAAGATGAATTTGAAATGATTTGGATGTGTGTTTGAAGTATAGAATTGATTTGGGTATCAAAGTATGGAAAAATGTGAGAAAAACACACATTCTGGGCACTTTTCGGAGACTTGTACTGGTACAATATGAGCTTGTACCGGTACAATTTCGGTTCTGGTCATTTGGCGAGTTGTGCGTGACTTGAGCTGTGCCGATACGACACAATTCGTGGAGTTTTTGTATTTTGGCCATAGCTTCCTCATTTCTTATCCGATTTGAGTGATTCAAGTGGCCACTTAAAATAGACTTCAAGGAAGGAGAACAAACCATATTTAATAAGTATCTCAAATGCTGACTCTAGATAGCCAAAAATTCCACTCAGTGGGACCATGTGCAAGCCAAATTCTGAGTTTTAGCTTTGAACATAGAAGAGAGATCAGGATGTTTGAGGACGTGAACCGGGATAGGTGCTCGAATTGGGTGATTCCAGTTGGAATAGAACCCTTAGCACCTTAGCTTTAAAGGAGTATAAGGAAATAGTGTCAAATATGAAGTTAAGACCCCAGAAAAATGAGTAATACAAACAGTCCCGAGTGTAAAATCGGTAGCGAGCTAGTTGGCATGAAAATGCCAAAACTTGAGTTTGGACGATCCGATTGGAATGATTCCAATTTACGAGTAAAGATGATTCGTAGAGGAGCAGAATATATGAAAGATATGATCGTATGACTACCTAGGACCAAAGAATGAATGAGTGGGCGTCTGATTAGTGTTCCGGCACTCGATTAAGCGGTACCTCGGTACTCCCGATTAGTGCTACGGCACTCTGTCACGATTAGTGCTCACGGCACTCTACGTTGATGCCGGTACTCTTGTTGGTGCTATGGCACGGTCTTGTAGCGTACCTTCGGGTGCTTATTATCTTGCGTCCTACTCATTTCTTATAATTGAAGAATTACAGGTAGTCGAAACGGACATATGATAAGACGAATAAAGAATAAGAGTAAAGTTTTGAGCGCGTCGATCGTCACGTAGTACCTCACGGTGCACTCACGTATCTGACCAAGTTACACATGGTACCCTACGGGCCTCGTATCGGCGGATTACGTCTCTGAATAAGTTACGTGGTACCTACGGGTACTCCTGTCTCACGATTAGGCTGCAGCCAGGTACTCTGTGGGGTGCCTCACGGCTGTGAAAATGTTCTGTAGTACCTACGGGTACTCTTGTATTTAATTAAGTTTTGTTCTGTCTCTGATTTAGTTCTATAGTACCTATGGGTACTCCTGTCTCTAATTAACTCCTGTCTCTGATTAACTCCTGTCTCTGATTAAGTCCTGATCTGATAAGTTCCGTAGTACCTAAGGGTACTCCTGTATTTGAATAAGTCTTGTAGTACCTCTGGTGCATCTTATACGAATAAGTCTACGATCGGATAAGTTCGAGTAGTACCTACGGGTACTCTGTATATAGTAGGATTCTGTCTTTGTATGCGAATAAGTCCTGTAGTACCTATGGGTACTCTTGTCTCTGATATAAGTTATGTAGTACCTACGGTACTCCAGTTATCTGAATAAGTTCCGTTTATGATTAACTCCTGTATCTGAATAAGTTCTGTCCCGAGTATGCGAATAAGTTAGTCTGTATTCGATTAAGTACATGAGTACCTATATGGGTGCTCTGTTCATCACGCGTTACATGTAAGCTAGGGGGTACTCGTATCGATTAAAGTGTGGTACCCTCTGGTACTCACATGTGGAATTAAGTTACGTGGTACCTCACGGGTACTCTGTGTTGATAAGTTTGGCGGGTACTCGTATCGATAACATAAGTATAAGGATTACGTAGTACCCGGGGTACTCTCTTTATTGTCTCGATAACATAAGTATAAGCTTTGTATTACCACCAGATTTCAGTATCGGTAAAACAAGTATAAGAATCGATGTTTCAGGGTACTCTCGTATCCGTAAAATAAGTATATGTATTTGTTCGATATCTTTATTTTTGCTCTGGACTAATGTCATACGATATGTATGCGCATGCGTACGATCTAACCTGGCCCATGTGACTCCCGATTATGATTAGTTCGACTTTGTGTACTCACGGGTACCGCCGCTAGTATAAGATCTGTAAGACAATTATAAATTCTGTAATACATGTATGAGATCTAAAATACATGTGTGAGATACGTAACTCTGCGTATAAGATCCAGAAATACCGGTATGTGCTCGAAATACCGATTATAGTTCCGTAGAACCAGGATATGCTTAGTAGTACAAGTAGATCTGATACTGTGTATAAGTTTTGTAGTACTTACAAGTACTTCCGTATAAGAATAAGTTCCGCAATACCAGTACACGTTCCGTAATCCCTGTGATACCTACGGGTACCTCTGAACAAGTGTAAAACTCCGTAGTATAAGTAGAAGTCCTGCATAAGATAAGGATTCTTGCCAACTCGGTCGAATGAAGGTAGAATCTTGTTATAAGTAGACATAAGATGAGTTCATAACTCTACGAGAGGAGTCCAGAATGAATGTAAAGTGGTATCGTAGAAGTCTTGCATAAGATAGGATACAGCATGTGGCACTCCTACGGGGTCAGATACTAAAAATAAAGTCTATTATAGTATAGGATTGCATAAGAATAAGCCTGTAACTCCTACGAGTCTAGGAATAAACATAAGCTTTGTTATGAGCTTAGTACTTGTATATACAAGTCCATGTTATGAATGCATGAAATTTCTGATATCTGTTATGGTTATACACTTATTATAATTGTGTATATGCATGTGCATCTGCATAAGTTATAAGATATGTTTCCCACTAGTAGTAAAGCTTATGCGGGTTGCAATCCGTGTAGATGCAGAGGAAGAAAGGCGTCCGATGAACATCCGTTGGGCGGCTTTTTTTGTAAGGGTTCGCCACATGTAGGTTCCGTGCTCGATTTATAATGTAAAAGTAAGTTTTATGCTAGCCCGTGGGACTCGGTATATGTATAGATTTTGATGGAACGCGCTCTGTTGGTAGTTCTTTTGATTACAGTATGAATATGGGCCTGTAACCCGCGGTGCGGGTTGGCTTTTAAAAAAAAAAATCAGGTAAAGAGTCCCAGTATATGGTCTCGCGTCCCGGAAACCAGTTCGGATCCGCCAATCTGGTCGGACCGGGATTTGGGGTGTGACAAAAAACCTTTTAACTCAAGCAAAAAAAAATAGGAATTATAGGAGAAGACCCTCAAAAACATTGGAATAGGAACAAAACAATTTGTAAAATACCAATAAAAAATCAGGGTAATAAAACATCGAATATTGCATGTAACCTTGTAGTCTCGAAATTTAAAATTGTGAAACCCCGGAAAATCGAGTGGAAGGATAAAGGGTAGTACCGATGTTAGAAAATCGAATTTTCTAGATCTCGGATGAAACCAAGCCCGACTTCTGACTGGAATGATCTCATGAAATCTAGCTACTATTCGGGTGATGAGCGTTGAAATTTCACATTTTTGAGGGTTCGAAGGTCTTGAGACAGCGCGTTTTATGGTAGCCCAAGAGGCGCCACATGTCAGGTTGTAAAACCTAAGAAAATTATAATTTACGAAAAATATGGTAAATAGTAATTTTAACGGTCCAAATACTAAGATTTTCTAGATCTCGGATCGCGAGAAACGGACTTCCATAGTTGGAATCATCTCACGAAATCTAGCTAACGTCGAATTTCGTCAAATTCGAGCAGTAGAATTTCACGTCTTTCAAGGAGCCTTAGTTGTCGGGTCTTGTATAATGACTTTGTGGGAATCACGCTGATATGAGAGGCATGTGATGTATGTTGAGGAAGCGTGCATTCTGTGTATATGCATGTGACACATGTCACATGTAGTGTGACACTGTAAAAGTAAGTGTCTCAGTAAGTCGCTAAAGTCGAGCAATGAGAATAAAAGGAATAAATGAAAAGAAAAAGAACATCTCTCTTTGTTTGGCTGATGTCGGCCCGATGAGGAGAAAACAATTTTAGAGAGAAAGTCAAAGCGCCTAATTTGATGATCGGATCAAATCCGGAAACTTATTGAGGCAAGAAGTTGCTCCCCTTTACCCAAGAGCTCTGCAGCGTGGAGTACGATTTTGTGGAATTTTCGACAAACTCCGGAGGTAGAGTTTTCTCCTACTTGTTTATTCCTTGGTTAAAGTCGTTTGATGGATGAGTGATGATACGAGGCATGAATGATCATGTTTTTCGGTTAAGATCGAGGATTGGTGAAAATCCCTTGGTAATGGTTATGAGCAGGTTTGAGACCTGGGGTTGTATTGTTCACGTAATGTGTGTGGTTGTTGCTTAGGCGGTTCAAAATGAATTGCTTAAGTGGTTGTGCCCGTGTGAGCTAATTTTTGTGTTATTGCTATGAATGAATAACATGTTGTTGTGTATTAATTTTTGTTAATATATGCATGCTTGATGTATTAACATGAATTGTTGTGAATTAGCATATTGCATTTCATATGCACCGGGGCACCCTATAATTAGTAGGTGTAAGTACATAACATGAATTAAATCGGAGGGTTGTCCAAAACAATAAAATTTTATCGAAAAGTTGTCCGAAGAATTGTGTTGGGAAATTGTCAACAACTCACGTCGGAGGCCATGGTGTTTCGGAGTCACCAACACACAATTCACCTTGGAGGATTGTCCAACGTATTTATATCGGAGGGTTGCACACAAATAAAACAAATATTTTTGTTTGGAACTATTTTCATACATGGCATAAGCATGTATGAGGGAGTCGGTGAGGACTCGAGACATGGGATTAGGCATGTAGACATTCGAGTAGGAATCATGAATTCACTTGAATGTGTGTGTTTTTCCATTGCATGAGCACTTAGGTGGGAGTAACCCATGTAGGGGATCATCCTCTTGGGCCCTTCTTCCATTTTCTATCGAGTATTTCAAGTAGTCTGAGGGTCTGTTTGGGAAGACGGCTATCACGAGAGGTCGCTTTTGAGAAGAAAGCCGACATGTGGCTTTGATTATGTTTGTTTAAAACATGTATGAAATATTACAATTAAAACATGTTGTAAAAGAGTGTGATTAACTCTTGAGCTATGCCTAATAGACGTTAGTGCGCTTTGGTGAGTATTATGGATGCTGGGCCCAGTGTGTTTTACACTCATGTATAACATGGGTCTCCTTGATATGAACATCGAGGTTTCAGGTTGACGGTGGTCAACGGGACACCCCGTGAAATGGGGCGTCACACAAGTGTTGGATGGGTCAAACAAATGAGCCCAAGTGGGCCCATAGGAGACATGTGGAACCATGGGATTGGATGGAAATCCAAAGTAGATGGATAAAAGGGTAAGGAAAATCCTAGGAGCAAATGATAGTGACATGTAGCGAGAAGAGGACAAGTCCTCTTTACCCCATCTTGACCAAGCTGGTTGGGGGGAGGAGGAAGTGAAGGAGAGAGGGGAACAAACTGAGAAAAGAGAGAGAAAGAGAGAGGATTTTTAGAGAGAGAGACTCCAACTTCTTTCAAAATTTTTCGGTGATTGGACAGTCAAACTCTGGCGAGGCAAGAAGCAAAGTTGGTCCCCACTTCAAGAGCTACATGTGGGTACCGGTATTGTAGAGTTTCGACAAACTCCGAGAGGTAGGGGTCTTCTCCTACTTGGTTTATTTTCGGCTTAAGAGCCATTTAAAATAGTTTGGATTGTGTGAGGCCGTGAGTGGCCGTTTGGTCAGTCCCAAAACTTAGGATTGAATGCTGGAATTTTTGGGACCCATTTTGGTCCGGGACGATTTGAACGAAAATGAGATACTTGTATTGCCCAATTTGTGTGTTGATGATATTTGAATAACATGAAAATTGTATGTAGAAGGTATAACCATCATGAGGAATTATGTTTATGTTGCGTGTAGTTTATGTATTCATGCGACATAAAATAAATCACGTGGCATCCTTGCATTTGTATGCACAAGAACATCATATGACATTGCGTGTGAGTGCATGGTTTGGGTCGATTCTAGATTTAGTGTTGACCTTGGTAAATCGGCACCGTGTTTGGTGTTCGATAAATTATCATATAGGTTTATGGTAGATGCGACATTGATTGTGAGGTGTGTCGATGATGGGCTCGTAGCATAGGACATCGTCAGTGAGCGGCGTATGGTTTAAGTAATCAAAATGTCGATGTAAAGATAAAAGTTAGAATTGTCCAATGTTCGGAGGTGTCCGGTGCTCGGAGGATGTCGGTCTTTCGGAGGGTGTCGGTGTTGAATGCTCGAAGGATGTCCAATGCTGGAGGATGTTGATTGAGCTTCCATGGTCGGGTGTGTCTAGGGTTTCGGAGGATGTCAAGGATTTTAAATGTAAAGCAATTTTTGTTTTGAAAATAAATTCTCATACATGTGAGTTCGTGTGTGAGGGAGTTAGTAATGAGGACTTCAGGGCATTGTGGGGCATGTAGACATTCAAATAGGATCATACACATTTGCTTGAATGTGTTTGGTTGCCATTACATGTCTTAAATGGGGAATAGCCCGTGTAGAATTCAACCTAGGCATTGCTCACCTTGTCGAGGAAAATTATTTCGAGTACTAAGGCGCGTATTTAGAGAGATGGAATGAGGATCCGGGTCTTAGAGACGAAGAGATGGCCATATGTGGTTTATTGTGTATTTTGTATAAAAATCGGAATTGCAAAGACCGAGTTTTACAGATAGACTGTAAATAAAACAAATTGTAAATCAAATTCCCTTTTGGTGAAATATACATTTTGAGTATAGATAATGGACTCGGTGGGTCCCATTTTACTCGTAGTGGTCTCATAATATGGGAACACCAGGTTTCCGTGGGATGCTTGATGGTCAGCGGACCCAGGGATCGAGGCGTCTGAAATACAAATAAAAGAATTATTACAAAACAACCTTATTAAACCAAGTTTTGGTTTCTCATATGAATCCAACGGCATTTTTGTGAAACCCGCCAAGCGAAGAAAAACAAGGAAAAGCTAGGATGGAAATTGCAGTGAGTACAAAAAATTAAATGATAACACCTATGATGATGTATATAAAATACCTAATAAAGATAATTAATTTATTCAGGATGTAGATATTTTCTCAATTAGATTGTAAGTGGATTTTGGCAAATAAGATTAGATAAAGATAGCAAACCATGGTTGTGTTTTCTATTGTCTTGTGGATTATATGGATGGAATGTGCCATTTGGATTAAAGAGCAGCTCCTCGAACATTTCAGAATGATGGATAGATATTTAGTAAATAGTCCTTTATTCTTGTATATATTGATGATATTCTTGTTTTTTCTAAAACTTTTCATGAACATATAAAACATTTAGAACTAGTTTTGAAGAACTTATAAATAATATAGATTTGACGTGGTTAGTAGAAGAAAATAAAGTTATTATTTAAAAAATCAAATTGAATTTTTAAGATTAGGCGAACAGAAATGGTCAAATAAAACTTCAAGGAACATATAGTACAAAAATCAATAATTTTCCAGACAAAACTGAAGATTTAAAAAACCGCCTTCAAGTTTTTACTAGGATTATTAGAGGTATGCTAGACATTACACATTAAAAACCCTAAGTCAATTAGCTGGACTTCTTTATAGTAAAACCAAAAATACAAGGCAAAAATATTTTAACCAGGAAGATATTAAATTAGTCCAAAAGATAAAAGAACTTGTTAAAAATCTCCCAACTTTACATCTCCCATTAGAAAATGAATATAAAATAATTCAAACAGATGCAAGTCAAGCCTTGATGGGGAGGAATTTTCTTTTAGCATTAACCAATAATTGAAAGAAAAACTTTGTAGATATTGTAGTGGAACTTTTAACGAATATCGAGAAGAACAGTTCAATAGATTTAAGAAATAGAAACTATAATTTGGTAGAAAAATTTCAATTATTTTAAACCAAGAACAATTTACTTTAAGAACCGGAGTGTGAAAATAAAAATTCTTTGAAAATAAAAATTCTTCAAAATTATCTACCAAAAGATGGATAAATTTTCAAAATGTTTTAATTGGTTTCAAACCTAAATTTGAACATATAAAAGGAAAGGATAATATATTAGCAGATTGGTTAAGTAGACAAATTTATATAAATGATTTAATTATTTATGACTAACTTTTGTTTAAAGGAACATGGCTCAAAGGAGAAATTCAAAAGCAAAAACATTTCAATTTGGAATCGTTAGTTTAAATGAAGTTTTAAACCCTAACCTTCAATTTCAGTCTTTGTATTCTCAAAACCTTTTTGAAGAACATAAAGTAATGTTAGTCTTTAAAACTAAAACTTTCAAAGCAAAACCTAGAGAATATGCTTATGAAAAACTATTTGAAGCTTTGTTAACAGCATCTCTTCAAAATTTACAAAACCAGTTTGTTGTTTTAAAACAGAAAAATTCCAAATGATTAAAAACCAAGAAAAACAAGAAAACCATATTAAGGATTTAGAAACAAAATTAGAATCTTTAAACAATGTGAGCCTTGTGAAAGTGTATGATTAGAAAATCAGCCCTTCTTCTAAGTGATTTCAAAAATTTGTATTAAAAACAAAAAGGATTCGGATCTTATTATTTATGATAAAATAGAATCTTTCTTTTTGGAAAAATATAATAAAAAGTGTTTAAGAACCGGTGTATATTGTATGAACAATTTAGAACCAAAAACGATTGAATTAAAGCAGGGATATGTATTCATGATCTGATTTATTTTAAGATTGTTTATTTAACAGCATAAATATGTCTATTTTAGATCAAAAATATTTAGAACTCATCCTGAACCTGCTAATGGATCGAGGATTTTGAAAAATATCTTTTTAACTAGTATTTATCAAGTACCTAAGAATTTTCTTGAAAAATTAAAAACCATTGTAGAACATCTTTTTAAAACAAGAAAATTTTGTAGATATATCTTTTGAAACCATACCACCTTTATTTAAAAGTGATGGAAGCATAATCCCTACTTATCATCATGTTTATATCAAACACAACAAAGAACCGTTAATACCTCAACAACAAAAGCCATATTATTGGGAAATGACTGGATTGAATGAATTTCCTATGTAGTATAGTATAGATTTAGAGATCTTCAAATTTTTTATTTTAGAAAAACCAGAAATAAAAAATTTTATCTTATTGAAGAAACCCAAACAATGTCTATTTGGAGAACCAAACCCTTAGAAAAAATTTTGAACCCAAAAATTTTTATAACTGACGAGTTTTATCAACGACTTTTGGCGAGATTCACCATAAATGTCTTACGTCGATGATGCAAGCTTAAGGAGAAAATCTAGATGCGAAACTATGGCAGAAGAAAATGCAATGGATATGGCGATAACATCAAATCATGACAGGTGTTCAACTCACGCAAAAATAGTCCTCGGCAACCTTTTGAACCGGAGAAACATCACGATCTCACAAGCGGACAAAAGAAGAAGAACGTGTCAAAAATTTTGAAGGATTTAGAGATAAAGACTATAAGGTTGTTTGTTTTTTTCATAATATCATCGAATAGAACTTTTGAAACATCTTTGAATAGTGCTAATAACATTAAGGTATTAAGTTGTTTGTTTTTAACATTAGATGGTAGTGGATGACAACGGGCCCGATTATTTTGGGTTCCCCGTCCAGCGTCGCTCTTAATGACACATCGTTGGCAATTTAATTTTTAATCGGGTTAATGGTTTGATTTATTTTCTCAAATCATCTGGGTCAATTGTTACTCTGTAAACCAGAAGCACTAAAAATAGCAAATGTTAAATAAAAATAATAAGTATCCATAGGGTTGGGAAGTTTAGAAAATTCTCTAGATCTCAAATATGAACAGGACTCTTGGATTCGATTCGTCGTGAAATCTAGTGACCCAAAGTTTTGTGTCAATTAAAGACAAGCGGAAGTACACACGATTTTACGGGTGATACTTAAGTTGCCATGACTCTAAGGACGAGATTTTTTCGATTTTCGGGACAGAAACGGACCCGAATGAAGTAATATAGACTATATCAAAATAATAATAATAAGCCCCATACGATTATATTTTAAAATATTTTTTTTATTATTTTATTTTATACTTTAATATAAATAATAATAATAATTATTATAGTGTTTTTAATAAAATTTATAAAAATTCTAATAGTTTTATTTTATATGAAAAATATTGGTACAATAAAAATAAAAGCAAATATAAAAAAATTAAAATTTAAAAATAAAAATAAAAATAAAATGTGAGCGAGTTTGGGAATTTTCCCATCAGCCCATACATTTAATTTTTTAAATGAGTGCAGTTTGGGAATTTAAAACGGCCAGTCCCGGAATGAGAATACTTGATCCGTTAAGCTTTTTCCCGTTGTCTATTCCTGTAGTAGTGTATATTCTTATTTCTGCTTTGTGTGGACAATGATTGAATTTTTACGTACATTGGAAATGACTTTTAAGATAGAAAAACCAAATATTTCCTTTTCTATTCGAACTTTTTTAAAGAATTTTAGTAATAGTCATGAAAATTTTTAAAAACAAAACGAACAATCTTTGAAAATTTATTCGAACTCGGCATTAGAATCAAAAAACAATACCACTAACATGCAAAGTTGATAAGAATAACTTGTACAAAGTTGATGACACTTTCAACTTTCATTTATTAGGCATAGTAAATGTATAGTAAAGTACTTGTCCTTTTAGGACACTTGTTTCACAAATTAATGTTTTAGGTAGATATTTTTAACTTTTAAGTTTTGTCTTTAGCTTGTCAAAAGTTTATAAATGACTTGAGTGTACATATGTAAAGAGCATAAGCAATAGAATAGAGAGTGCATAGTTGAGAGAGAAGTGAGAGAGTTTGTAAAGAAAGTTTGAAGAAATAAATAGTAAGTATTTCTTTCCAATTTTCTTTTGTTCTTACTTTGTTTTTTTTATTTTTAATTTTATTTAGGGGAACAAAGGGGTAAAAGATAAGCAAGGGAAATGATGTTTTGATTTTAAAATTTTTTCTATAATAATAATTAGCATATTTATTATGGATCTGGTATGCCGTCTTTTTTATACAAAAGGAAAATTTTTCTTATAATTAATCTTTGAAACCCATGTTTTGAAAGGGGAATTTTAAAACTAGAGTCGTTAGTCTTAACCCATGACCTTTGACCCGTTTTAGCCGTGGATAAGCGTTTTAGGAGACTTTATTAAATTCTTTGTGGAGAGGTTTATCCTATGACACGAAGTGATGTTTTATTATTCTGAATTTAAATCAAGGTGTTTTGAGGAGAGATTGTGAGATGGGTTTTGTTTTTGGTATAAGATCAGAAATGGTATCAAAGCACTTGTATGTTAATTTATTATTATTTAAAAACTTTTGAAATTAAATTCTAGAGTATCAAGCTTTATCTTACCCCGTTTAAAGTAAATTTTGAAAAAACCGTTTGAAAAATTGTATGTTTATGATATTTTATGATATTGTGAAAATTTGTGTTTATATGATTTTGTTAAGTTTAAGTTTATGATTTGCATGAAAATTGTGAAAATTTGTATGTTTGTAATTTTGTTTTCATTTTAGGTCTTTTATTCCTTATCCTCCTAAAAAGGTGTTTTCATAATATTACTTTAAACGGGGTAAGATAAAGCAGTGCTGCAGATTTAATTTCAAAAGTTTTAAATAATAAATTAACATACAAGTGCTCACGATACCAATTTAGATCTTATACCAAAACAAAACTCTCATCTCACAATCTCTCCTCTCAAAACACACACGAGTTTAAATTCATAATAATAAAACATCACTTTGTGTCATAGGATAAACCCCCCACAAAGACCAGACAAAGTCTCCCTAAAACGCCTATCCACTGCTAAAACGGGTCAAAGGTCATGGGTTAAGACTTAAAGACTCTAGTTTAAAATTCCCTCTCTTTTCAAAACATGGGTTTCAAGATTATAGAAAAATTTCTTTTTGTATAAGAAAGATGGCAACATGATCCATGTAGGTTAATTATTATTATAGAAAAAAATTTTAAATCAAAACTCCATTTCCCTTGCTTATCTTTTACCCCTTTGTTCCCCTAAATAAAATTAAAATTCAAAAAAACAAAGTAAGAACAAAAGAGAATTGGAAAGAAATACTTACAATTTATTTCTTCAAACTTTTGATTACAAACTTTCTTTACAAACTCTCTCGCTTCTCTCTCAACTATGCACTCTCTATTCTATTGCTCATGCTCTTTACGTATGTACACTCAAGTCATTTATAGACTTTTGATAAGCTAAAGACAAAACTTAAAAGTTAAAAATATCTACCTAAAACATTAATTTGTGAAACAAGTGTCCTAAAAGGACAAATACTTTACTATACACATTTACTATGCCTAATAAATGAAAAGTTGAAAAGTTGAAAAGTTTCATCAACTTTTGTACAAGTTAGTCTTATATCAACTTTTGCTTACAAAGTTAGTCTTATCTTCGATTCTTCAAAATTTTGACACGTTTTTTCTTTCTTTATTTATACTTGTAGAGATCGGGATAAGCTTTGGTTCTAAAATTCTTGAGAACTCATTTTTGCAAAGTTGAACAACATTGCGGATTTGATGTTATCATTATCAACTATTTATTTTCAAAAGTTGGCATAGCTTTTACGCATCTAGATTTTCCCAAAAGTTGCATCATTCTTGACGTGAACATTTGTGAATACGCGAAAAGTGGTTGATATTAAAATCATGTTCCTTACGAGTTATAAGAGAATTTTTAGGTTCAAATTTTTTTCTAAAGGCTTGATTCTCCAAATAGACATTGTTTGGGTTTCTCTAATAAGATAAAAAATTTTATTTCTGGTTTTTCTAAAATAAAAAATTTGAAAATCTCTAAATCTACTATAATACATAGGAAATTTATTTGAACGGGTCATTTCCCATTTTGGTTGTTGTTGAGGTATTAACGGTTCTTTGTTGTGTTTGATATAAACATGATGATAAGAAGGGATTATGCTTCCATCAATTTTAAATAAAGGTGGTATGGTTTCAAAAGATATATCTACAAAATTTTAGGTTTTAAAAAGATGTTCTACAATGGTTTTTAATTTTTCTGGAAAATTCTTAGGTACTTGATAAATACTAGTTAAAAATATATTTTTCAAAATCCCTTTATCCAATAGTTCAAGGATGAGTTCTAAATATTTTTTATCTAAAATGAACTTATGTACATAAGCTAAATAACCTTGTCATCGGGATCATGGTATGTAGCGCCCCAAAACCGGGGTGTCCAGTTGACCGTCAACCATGGGGAAAATGCATTTTTTCTGGTATCGTGAGACTCATACACAGTAAAATGTGTACATTGGGGGCCCGTACACGATACTCGTCAAAATACACGAACTATATTAGATGTGGTTCAAAGGTTATTACATTACTCTTAATACAAACATATATTAAAATTTACAATTCTAATACATGTTATACCAAAACATCAAAGACAACCCGACTTTCTTCAAAATCGGCCTCTAAAATGAGCGTCTACTCCCACTCCTCCTGTGCCTGAAATAATATTCCTGAGCAAAGGTAGTAGCAAAAACCCGGTAGTGGAATCACCCTAAATGAGTTACTCCCCTAGTCTAAGTTCATATGCAATGATTCAATGTAAACACACACTCAAATAAATACGTGATCCTACTTGAATGTCTAAAGCCTTCCCATGTCTCGAGTCCTCACTGACTCCCTCACACTTGCCTAAGCCATGTATGAGAAAAATAATCAGTTTTCAAAATAAAACTTGTTGTTCTCAGCTCTCTTCTGAATTTGATAAAGTATTGGACTACCCTCCGAGGCGAATGTGTTGGAGAACCTTCCTAAACAATTCATGGGCTCCTCCGACGTGTAATTGTTGGACCATCTCCTAACATAATTCTCCGGAAAATCATCCATTGAAATTCCTTCGCAACCATGTTCGTTTTTCTTTTACTTTTTCATGTCATGCACTCACACCCAATTTCTAGGTTACCCCGGTGCATATGAATTTCATTATGCCATTTCAACACAATTTATATCAATATGTCGATTATGCATATATTCACAATTTGCACTCATACCACATGTTATTCAACTTTGATCAACTAACACGCAAATTAACTCACTTGAGCTAATCACAATTTCCATTTCCAAGACCTACACACACAATTATATTTTTTTATATAATTATGGCATCATGTTAACACCTTAAGTTCATGCATTAACCTATTAATTTCCACACAACTCATGTAAAACCCCAACCTGATTGAATGTTATAATAGTAGTTTTTAAACTGATTTGAGGTCCAATGATAGAAACGAGGGTGAACAAATTTAAGAATGGGACGTCATTTGGACATGAGAGACTAGATTTTGAAAATTATGTAACCGAGATACCCTAAGGGAATAATGAGTTTTCTTATTATATCGAATGGAGGGTTTGCAAAGAAATTTGTAAAATTTCAGTTCCTATGACTTTGAGCCACGATATTTAGAAGAGAATAGGAGATTTAAAATTGAATAGTGATTCCGATTTGAAAATTCGAGGCTGCGTTGAAATTTTCGGAAGTGGGCGAAAATCACGAAAATGTCAGAGAATATATCATAAAGACAGCGAAATAAAGCAAGAAGCGGAGTCCGTTTGGATAGTTTCAGAGTGATCCGGCGTAGTGGATTAATAATAAGCTATTATCGGTTCCAGATTTTAATGATTTTAAATCGATTTGGTGATTTCAAAGCCTGGAATCGATGTGAGGATTTAATTAGAATATTTCATGGTCAATTTGGGATTTAGGCGACCATAGAATGTTTTTGACATTTAATTGGTATAAAAGGGTATAATGTGAAGCCAGGATAAATCTGTATAAAGGAGATATTTTCTTGTGAGGAGCCAATTAAAACCTTTCTTAATGACTTCAGTTATGAATAAAATAATAGGTTAATGGTTGTGATTCATTAGAATGGACCAATGAGCTTCTTTGGTTCAAGGAAATTTTGGCAAGAGTGGGAAGGGCAATTTTGTGTCTGCAGTGTGAAACAAAATCTAAATTTAAGGGTTAAGTTGGCTCAAGGAGGAGAACCCGTGGGAGAGAAGGAGAGGGAAGAAAGAGAGAAAGAGAAGGAGAAGCAAGAAGAAAGAAGGGAAGGGCAAGGTATGAGATCTTGATTTTTTTCTCGCTCATTCAAGCTTTCAAGTGATGCTAAAAGTGGTAATCGAGGAGAGGGAGCCAAAAGAAACTCAAGAAACATTAAAGTTCATGGTGGGAAAGTTAGGGTTTGATGTTTTCCATGTTTAATGTTTTAAATTTTGAGCATGGATGTTAAATTAGTGGTATTCCCCAGGTTTAATGATTGCTGAATTTAATATCAGTGAGAGAAAACCATGGTTTAGGTTAGGGTTTTGACAATCAAGTGAGTAAGGGTTAGGGTTTGATAGTGGTGTGTGTGTTGAAATGGGTATAATGCATCAGATTTAAGTGTCTAGAGTGAAAGAAAAAATGGAAGAAACGCATTTGAATTAAATTTTGGGCGGAATCTCGATTTTTAAGATGTCTGTTTCTGTTTTGACCAGTTTTGGTATTTGTCATAACACTCAATTTTGATCCGATTTGAGTGATTTAAGTGGATACGTAAAATAGACTTGAAGGAGAACAAAATTAGAAGAATGTCATGGAAATTCAGTCCTAAGTGGCCTAAATATTCACTCAAAGTAGGACCATGTGCAAGCCAAATTCTGGTTCAGTTTTGAACATGAATTAGCCGATTGTTGGACGTAAAGTGAGTTTAGGTGCTTTCAATTGGGTGATTCAATTGGAATAGAACCCTTAGCACCTTAGCTTTAAATGAGTATAAGGTTATGAGTGTCAAAATGTGAAGTCAAGATATCGGAAAAATGAAGTAATACAAACTGTCACTAGAAAAATGGGTAAAATGACTAGTTGGCATGAAGAAAATGCCATAACTTTAGTTTGACGGATGATCGTTGGATTGATTCCAATTTAAGTAAAATAGATTCCTAGAGGAATAAGAATATAAGCGAATGAGTGTTTATGGTGGATTAAATGGAAATTATGGTTAATGTGTAATTGTGATTTTCTTGGAAAAGGTGAAAAAGGACGCTATCGGATGAGCAGGAACTCAACGGGAAGCCAGCGGGATTAGGCGGTGAGCGTGAGTGAAAATAGTATTTTGAAGATTGAGTTTTTACAAGTGAATGATTTAATGTTAAACTGAAAGTTTAATGGAAATACTATCTTCTGCATCAATATACTCTTTATATGTTATATGAAATATATCTTATGCATATGTTAAAGGTATTATGAAAAAGTTTAAAAAGTAATGTGCCAAAGAATGCATTTGTGTTTTAATGATAAAGTAAGGATTTAAAATGGTTATAAATGTATTTTGAAGAAATGTTTTCTTGATGGTTACTAACCCTCTATGTTGTCCACATGGCGATATCAGGCCGGTACTTTAGCGTGTAGGATTTGGGGTACCATGGTTACCTCAGCCGAGGGAGGAAATAGGTGTCTAGAGTAATATCCTTTGCGTTATAAAGTGCTATGACTGGAACCCTATCTGGCGTGAGTTTCTCGCGTAGTGGTTATATTTGGAATGTGTCCCTCATTAGTGGTGCCGAAGAAGCCCAGTTAATTGGTTCCCTTGGGTTCCCATGGAAAAAGAAAGGAAATAAAAAAGTTTGAGGTATAAATGTTTGAGCCTTAAATACTATAAGTATTTATTATAAGAAAGAAAAGTTTAGGCATAAATGCGCCCCAGGTATAAAAGCGATTTTAATTGTATAAGTATTTATTGCTTTGATATATCTTGAAAAGGTTATTTTGATGAAAATGTACACTCCTTTGGAAGAACCTTTGGCTCAAGACTCACTCCCTATGTTTCAAAAGAAACATTTGGGGACAGAGATAGGTTGCACGGGTAGAGCGTCCCAGGTGCGGGTGGTGAGCCATCAAGGGAGGCGACACCCTAGTTCATTGTATATCAAATTTTCCACATCTTGCGTATAATATGTTGAATATTTTTGTTATGAATATATGTATGTATGTATAGAGTTGAAAAGGAACTTCCGTGGGCTTTGATCCTCTCGGTGGATGAAGTCTGTAGGCGGTGGCTTAAATCGTCGAAGCCCAAAATGCTGATAAAAATATTGCATGTAGATTTAAGAGGGGTTTGAATGTTTTGATGATTTAGAGGCAATAAGGTATATGTATGTATATTGTGTTGATTGGGTTGTGGACGAAGTCTAATATAGATATAAATTGAGTTTATAAGTGTTTTTAAATACTTTTAGCATCAGGTTTTATAAATTTGGGGAAAGTCGAAAAACAGAGGAAACTCTAGCCAATTTTAAAATCCAAAGTGTTTGAAAAAACAAAGAAAAGAAAAAAAAATTTATCACTTCTTCCACGACTAAAGATATGTTAAAGATTGTAAGGGTTCGCTCCATGGATTTTAATTGACAGTTTTAAGGAAAGTTTCTATATCATTGGTGTCTCAGGAAGGAGGTCCCTCAGGTTCGCAGGATCGGTCCGGGATCCTTCAACGTGGTATCAGAGCCACGGTTTGAAAATAATATAAAGATTTGAAAATTTGATTTTTCATCTGATTGTTTTTAATGTTTTATTATTTTAAAATTGCATACTCAATTATTTATGTGATTTAAAATCTTTATATATAATACATTATGACATATTAAAATTTTGGTCACAGAAAGTAATGCGTCGAGGCCGACCCCCACCAGGAAACTCCTAGGCAGTAGTACCGCAGGAGGAATATGTTGATGAATACGCCCCATGTTATCCGCCCAGCGATCTGAGTGGCCCCATGCCACCAGACGGGGGCCGCCACCACCTCACGAGGCGTGGGAGGGACGGACCGTTAAGCCGAATGACTTCGGCTTTTAGCCTGCAATTCCCGGCGGCCGAAGGCGGTAGCTATATGAGGAAATGAAAGTAGGGGCGCAGGCCCATGATAGTTGGGAGACCCGAGAAAAAAGGAAAAACTACGTCATGGTTAGAAGAAATGTGACTGGGTCTACGGTGATGCAATGTACGGATGATGACGGATGGTCACTTTACTTTGCCTTTCTCCCTGCGGCAGGCATTGGAGTGGTGAGGGCGATTGAAGGAGATGCCCAGGAGGTGTCTGAGCGCGATTGAAGTTTACGAGACAAGTTTGTTCCGACCAGTTACCGAGATGCAAAAATTTGAAATTTCTTTATAAATTTGGAAGCGAGGGGACACTCTCTATGACCTTGATTATGAGAGGAGTTTTTAAGGCTGTTGGATGTATGTCCGTTCATCAGGATGACGAAGTTTGAAGACTCTTCCGAAGAGATTTCTATGGTCTTGATCGAGATAGGATCTATATTAGCGTCGACGGCCCACCTGATACGGCCAAGGTGGTTGAAGAGAGTGCGGTTAGGGTTGAGAACTATAGGGTTGAAATCGGTACGACCGGTGAGAAAGCGGTGGGTCGGCGTGGGTTGGGAGGTTCAGTCGCGATTCAAGAGGGGAGGAAGGAACCGCACGGTGGCCGGTGGCGGCGGCCGATCGGGGGCCGCGATCTAGCCGGGGTTCGATGAGACCTGAGTGAAGCCAGCTCGAGGGTGAAAACGAGTGTGCTAAAGTGTGGGAAGACCCACATTATGAGTGAGTCAAGTAGGGATGAAACGGTTGCTTTAAAGTGTGGGCCAGTGGGACATACGCGAAGGGTGCCACAGATAGTTTCGGCGGTGGATCAAGAGTGGGACAAAGCGGGTGGGCGGTTGGAGTCTGGTGAGGTCGGTCGGCCCGGAGGGGTTTCGGACGGGAGGCCCCGCTACGTTGCTGTCCCGGAGGGACCGGCCTGGTGGGGTCGACTATCGGAGGGCCCGGTCGGGGTGACCTCGGGACACGAGCTAGGAGTGTTTGCGGTCCTTTCGGCCCGGGAGGCGAGATGTAGCACCAGGGTCATGGCAGGTACTATCCGAGTTTTGAGGTGATGCTTATGTCTTGATAGATCAGTTGCTACTCACTCGTTTATTTACGAAATTGTGCTGCTGATGAACATGAAAGTCTGACATATGGTGTAGTATGAGGTAGTCTCCTTCCTACAGGGATTCACTTATATGGAGATCTCATAGTTGTGCAGATGATTATTGAGGCCGTGAGTTTATGGCGGTTGGTGCGTGATGTGGACATCCCGGGACTGATGTGATACTAGGGATGGTGGTTGTCTCGACATCTTACCATTGGATTGTTTGGGAAAGAAGTTAAGTTTTGTGAACCCGGGGAACTGAGATTACTTTGTGGGTAAGAAAGATATTGTCCTCGAGTATGATGTCTGTGATGATGGTGGGAAGATGCTCGAAATCATATCCGAGGAATCTAGCCTATCTGAGTTGAGGTGAGAAGATGATGATGATAGAGATTGGAAGGTATTGGTGGTCGGAGAATTTTAGGATGTGAACGGATGATCTTCCCAGGATTACCCGGATGAGATTGATTTTTCGGGATCAAGTTATTACACAGGGGATAGAGCCGCCTGGAATTTCGAGGCGCCATATGGGATGGCCCTATGGGAATTGAAAGACTTAAGGTGCGGATGGAAGAATGGTCAACAAGGGGTTCGTCAGGACCGAGCACATCTCAGGGAACCGCGGTTTTATTTGTGAAGAAGAAGGATGGGAGCATGCGATTGTAGTGATTCACCGAGAGAGTTGAATAAGGTAACAATACACAATCGAGTGATCCTCTCCCGAGTTGATGATCTCTTTGATCGATTCTAGGAGCTAAGGTATTCTCAGATTGATTTGGCGGGGATGGGCATCATCGGTTGAGATTCGTTGATGAGGATGTTCCCGAAACGACATTGAGGGGCTGCGATCCATTTTAGTTCTAACGTAATGCCCTTTGGACTTACAGTGCCCAGTAGCTTTATGGATCTCATGAATAGAAGTTTTCATGTGCCACTTAGATCAATTTGTGATCCGTGTTTATTGACGATATCTTGATCTATTGACGGTGAGAAGGAACATGCGAGCACTTAAGGATAGTGCAACGAAACATTGCGGGGAACATGTCGGTTATATATCTACCAAAAATAAGGTAGTGTGGTTTTGCAACAGCAGTGTGTGCTTTGGGGTTCATAGTTTGCGAGAGGGTCTGGAGTGGATGTTCAGCGAGAGAGGTCTCGGCTATCTTGAATTCGAAATCTGCAGAGTGTTACGGAGATAAGGAGGTTTTACAGGTTTGGGGAGGTAAATACCGTGGTTCGTTGAGGATTCCGAAGATAGCGCACGACTAGGCCGACGGGAAGGAGCGGTTTTTATGGTCGGGGCTTGTCGGAAGAGTTTCGATGATTGAAAGGAGTTGACCTCGACTCCGGTGCCACTTCCATCGAGGCGGGGATGAGCTGCCGGTGTATTCCGTGATGCCTACAGGCGAGGCCTAGGTTGTGTGTTGTATCTGGGAATGACAAGGTGATTGCATATGCTACAAGCGATTGAAGCATGAACATAATTATCCCCCTGACAACCATTTGCGGTAGTGAGTATTTGCGTTGCGGATATGGAGCATTACTTTATGGAGTGCTGTAAATTTTACGGATCATAAGAGCTTCGCGATTATCATTCGCAGAGAAGGGCCCGAACATGAGAATGAAGGAGATGGATTGAACTGATCCAAGGATTATGAATGTACCATTGAGATATCATCTAGAAAGAATGAATGTGGTATGAATGCTCTTAGTAGAAAGACCCGTGAGTTCTATCGCCGCGTGAGGGCAGCGTGCGTCTTCCTGATCTTAGAGATTGAGGTCCTTGGTGTGAGGTGGTGGCAGTTCGAGGCATTGTTAGCCTAATGTCACGTCTGTGATGAGCGTAGAGGCTTGATTCGGGATCCACGGATGAGCAGAGTTAAAGGTGAAGTAGAGTCGGGCGGCGGGGGATTTGTCATTGAGAGAAGGATGGTACCGTGGTCATACAGGACAGAGGTTGTGTGCAGTGGTGATGTGAGGAGAGATTATGGAGGAAGCCCATTCCTCAAACATGCTATACATCAGGAAGCACAAGATGTATCATACCACAAAGACACCTCTTGTTGGAAAGGTATGAAGAGGGATGTATTGCGAGTTCGATCTCGGATGTGTCTCATGTCGGCGGGTGGCCACAGAACATCGAAGCTGCGGACCAATACAGTCCTCCCGATTCCCTCGGTGGAAATGGGAGAGAATCACTATGGATTTTGTGGTGGGACTTCCACGTTGCCGAATTAGCCCGTGATATGTGATATGGGTGATTGTAGACGGAGCGTAATCAGCCCATTTCCTATCGAGGTAGTGATTCATTAGTAAGTTGGCCCGATTACTCGTTAAGTATCGAGACTGCGTAGTACGCCGGTTTCCATTGTTTAGAGACAGAATCCCCGAGGTTTACCTCACGGTTTTGGCTGATTCTGAATGCCCTTGTATGGCGCATTTAATGCGGCTTTTCATCCACAGACCGGATGGCCAATCGAGAGAACTATACGAGACTTTAGAGAGGATATGCTCTTAGGGCATGTGGTGGAGTTTAAAGGGGCCCAGGACACCATCTACCCACGATGGAGTTCGCGCCTATCTGACTCAGACCCGGTATTGGTATGGCCCCTTATGAGGCTCTTTATGGACGAGTAATGGAGCTCAGTCTGGGGGCGAGATAGGTGAAAAGTGTGAATTAAAAATTGTTCAAGTGACTTGTATTAAAATCAAAGTTATAAGGGATAGGCGAAGAATTACTAAGGCCGACCAAAGTTATCGCGGACAATACCGTAGGGACCTAAAGTTTGAAGTACTGGGGGATATGGTATTTTTGAGGATTTCCCGTGGAAGGCGTACTAAGATTTGACGTGGAAAGGCGAGTCCACGATATATTGAGCCATACGGGATTGTTGAGAGGATTGGAGGTGGCATATCGATTGGGTTGCCATCGACCTCGATCGCATTCACGATGTTTTCCATGTTTCTACAATATAGCCCCTTGCAAATACGTACGGACCCTTCACATGTATTGAGCAACGGTGCGATACGAGGAGGTGAAAGAAGACATACGAGGAACGGTCACGGATCCTGGAGCAGTGGAAACACGATTCTACAGCATAACAAGACTATTCATTGGTGAAGGTATTGTGGAGAGTCACGGTGAGGAAGCTATGGGGCATGAGGAGGCGAGATGAAGAGGCATTCCCATCTCTTTGATCGGTGAATGTTTTAATTTCGGGACGAGAATTTTTATGGGAGGGTGATTGTAAAACTAACTTTGATTGAATGTTATAATAGTAGTTTTTAAAGCGATTAGGAGGTCGATGATAAAAACGGGTGAATTAGAATTTAGAATGCTCAGGACGTCATTTGGTTTATGAAGTGAGCCCCGAAAATTGTAACGAATGCCCCAACAAGAAGAGTGTTAGTTTTATATTATACTCAGAATGGAGGGTTCTGAGGAATTTGTAAGAAATTTCATTCCTATAGACTTTGGCGTATTTAGAGAATAGGAGATTTAAGTGAATAGTGATTCTGGACCCGAAAATTGAGACTGCGTTGAAATTTTTGAGTGGGCCGAATCACGAAAATGTCGAGAATATATCTGGTATGGCGAAATAAGTGAAAGCAGGAGTCCGTTTGGATAGTTTAAGGCCAGTCAAGCGTATTCGGGTAATAATACGCTATTATCAGTTTCGATTTTAATGATTTTAAATCCGTTTAATTGATTTCTTTGGAATCAATGTGAAGTTAATTAAATGGTCAATTTGAAGTTTAGGCGACCGCTATAGAATATTTTTATTTAATTGTGGTACTCTAAACGGTATAAGGTATGAAATAAAATCTCTGGCTATAAAGGAATATTTTCTTGTGAGGCCAAATTAAACCTTTCTTAATGACTGAGATTATGAATAAAAATAATAGGTGCAATGGATTTGTGATTCATTAGAATGGACAATGAAGCTTCTTTGGTTCAAGGGAAGTACAGCAGGAAAAGGACAATTTTGTCAAGTGTGAGAAGCAAAATCTAAATTTAAGGGTTAAGATTGAAAACAAAGGAGGAGGAGAACCACGTAGGAGAAAGGAGAGGGGAAAGAAAAGAGAAAAAGAAAGGAAAGGAGAAGCAAGAAGAAAAAGGGAAGGGCAAAGGTATGAGATGCGATTTTTTCTCCTCATTCAAGCTTTCAAGTGATCTTAGTGGTAATCAAGGAGAGGAACAAAGAAACTCAGAAACAAGTAAGTTTTCATGGTGCAGGAAGGTAGGGTTTGATGTTTCCATGTTTAATGTTTTAGAATTTTGGTATGGATGTTAAATTGATGGTATTTAAGGTTTAATGGTCTTCAATTTAATATCAATTGAGAAAGCTCATGGTTTGAGTTGGGATTTTGACAAAAATCAAGTGGTAAGGGTTAAGGGTTGATAGTATTAGTGTGTGTGTGTTATGGTGAAATGGGTATAATGCATCAGATTTAAGTGTCTGCAGAGTGAAAAAAATGGAAGAGAAGCATTTTGGTGAATTTTGGAGCCTTCGATCTCAGTAAAGGAAATGTCACATTTTAATTTTGACAGGTTTTGGTATTTTAGCCATAACGCTCCAATTTTGATCGATTTGGGCGATTGATTTAAGTAGCTACGTAAAATAGACTTGAAGGAAAATTAAAATTAAGGAAGAATGTATCGCCAAATTCTGATCCTAAGTGGACTAAATATTCACTCAGGGGAAGTAGGACCGTAGTGCAAGCCAAATTCTGGTTGGGTTTTGGTATAAGATTAGCCGGTTATTTGGGCGTAAAAAGTGAGTTTAGGTGCTCCAGTGGTGATTCAATTGGAATAGAACCCTTAGCACCTTAGCTTTAAATGAGTATAAGGACATATTGTCAAAATATGAGTAAGACCTCAGGAAAAATAAGTAATACAAACTGTCACTAGAAAATCGGTAAAATGTGATTAAGCATGAGAAATACCATAACTTTAGTTGGATGATCCGTTAGGATTGGTTCAATTCTAAGTAAAATAGATTCCTAGAGGAATAAAATAGGAATGAAGTGTTTATGGTGGATTAAATGGAAGTATGGTTAATGTGTAGTGTGATTTTCTTGAAAGAATTCTGAAAAAGGACGCTATCGGACGGGAGAACTCAACGGGAGAAGCAGCGGGATTGGCGCGGTGGCCCGTAGTGAAAATGATATTTTGAAAATTGAGTTTCAGTGAATGATTTAATGTTAAGGCGAAAGTTTAATGGAAATATTTTATCTTGCATCAGCCTTATATTTACTTAATATGAAATATGTATCTGCATATCATTAAGGTATTATGAAAAGTTTAAAATGTGTAAAGAATGCATTTGTGTTTTAATGATAGTAAAGTTTAAATGGATTTATAAATGTATTTTGAAAATGTTTTTATGATGATTACCACTAAACCTTTATGATGTTATAAGTACAAGTCATAGTAGGGTACTTACAGCGTGTAAGGGATTTAGGGTAAAGTTATGGGTTACCATGCTTGAGGAGGGAAATATAGGTGTCTGGAAGTAATATCCTTACACGTTATAAAGTGCTATGGCCCTGAACCACCATGCAAGCGTGAAGTTTCTCCGCGTAGTGAGTTATATTTGGAATGTGGCTCCCTCACCGTCGATGCCGGAAGCTGTTCGGTGTGTTTATTCCCTTGGGTTCCATCAGAAAGAAAGAAGGAAATAAAAGAAAGTTTGAAGGCATAAATGTTTAAGGCATAAATTGATTTTTAAATACTATATAGTATTTATTATAAAGAAGAAAGAAAGTTTGAGCATAAATGCTTAGGTATAAAATGATTTGCAATTGTATAAGTATTTGTGCTTTGATATATCTTGAAAAGGTTATTTTGATGAAAATGTACACTCAGCAGGCTCCTTTAGCTCATTCTTTTCCTATGTTTCAAAAACATTTTTGGACGAATAGGTGCGAATGCAGAGCGTCCAGGTCTGTGAGTCTGAGCCACCATCGAAGCCATTTGTGATTTCATTGTATATATAATTTTCCATGCGTATATGTTGAATATTTTGTTATGGATATATGTATATGTATATAAAGTTGAAAAGGAACTACGGGCTTTGATCTCAGTGGATGAGGAATGTCATTGGCGTGTTAAACTAAGTCGGCTCAAACCAATATCTTTGATAAAAATATTGCATGGAATTTAAGGGTTTGAATGTTTGATGATTTGAAGTAAACAAGGTATGTCCCATGTATATTGTGTTGATTGGGTTGTGGACGAGAAGTCCTAATATGGAAGTATAAAATTGAAGTTTATAAAAGTGTTTTTAAACTTTTATCGGGTTTGTAAATTTGGAAAGTCAGAAAAACGAGAGGAAACTACGACGATTTTACGAAAAATCAAGTGTTTGAAAAACAAAGAAAAGAAAAAAAAAAATTTATCACTTCGCTTCGCATTATTTTCTAAAGATATGTTAAAGATTGTAAGGGGTTCGCTCCATGGATTTTAATTGTGGTTTAAGGAAAAAGTTTCTATATCCATTGGAGTGTCGGGGTCTGGGTTCTGGATTAATCGGTCGGGATCCTTCAGCGTCAATTATCCGAGCCACGGTTTTGAAAATATTATAAGATTTGAAAATTTGATTTTCATCGATTGTGTTTAATGTTTTATTTTAAAATTGCGAGGTTGGTACAGAGATGCTTCCATTGGACTAAAGACCACCGTCACAGGTTCGAATCTGCGGGGAGGCGAAAAGACTTCAGGTGGGAATGGGATATCCTATGAGTGAGCTTCCACACGAGAAGAAGGGTACCCATGAGGTGATCACACGAGAAGGGGTGAGTCTCCACAATAAAGAGCCACATTGTGAGACCCCACCGTGTTTATGGGTGGAAGCTTCACTCTAGAATATCCTCATAACCTCAGCCAATGAGCCCCTCTATGACACTCTACCTGGGTTGGTACCAGAGATGCTTCCCAGTGGACTAAAGACCCTAGGTCCTGGGTTCGAATCTATGGGGAGGCGAAAGGAACTCAGTGGGAATGAGGATATCCTATGAGTGAGCTTCCACTGAGGGTACCCGCGAGGTGGTCACGAAGGGTGGGGGTCACCTGACTCGACCATTCTTTCAAACAATTTCATGCACATCACACATGGACACATTTTGTGGTCAATTCGCCTGAAGCCAGCTCTTTGTTTTTTGCAGTCCCAGCTTGACGTGGGGCATCAGTGTGACCGCTCCTTCGCCATTAGTTCACTTTTTGAAGCCGATATCATGTGGCCATTTCCGACCTCATACACTAAAACACAATTTATTGCATAAATTATCACAAATTAAGCGATCAGGTGGGCGTCAGCTTGACTCCAAAAATTTCCACATTTCGGTCTTAAGTTTTGGGACTTGGTAAGCGACTACTGCGACCTCAAATCAACTCGGCTTGTTTAAAAACACTTAAACAAGGGTAAATCAAGTAGGATAAAACCCCTACCTCGGAGTTTTGAAACTCGAAAGCGAGTGCCACGGCGTAGTGTATATATAGATAAACTTTCCCTCTTTGCTCGGTCGGCAGAGTGTTGATCTGACGAGAATCACAGAAAGCCATTTTCACTCTCTGCAAAACCACAAAACCTAATGCCATCTCCATTTCCTCTGCACTTGCGTTTTTGGTCTTTAAAAATGGGGAAGACAACACTATACAAGTTTTTGTCTTTTTCCTCATTAAACATTCCAAAAATTCCCATCATGTCCCTAAGCTTTTGATTTTTGACACTTTGCACAATCTAAGTCGTCCATCTCATCCTCTCTCTACTCATGCAACATGTGTCACAAGAGTACATGTTGTAGGTGACTTTTGTCACATCACGTATCTCTCAAACGTTTTGCGACACTATGTTCTTCGGTGCCTGAAAAGTGATGACGATTCTTCGGAATTAATGAAGTCACGTGGTAGCTAGATTTTTGCGAGATGATTCCAATGGTGGCGAAGTCCGTTTAGATATTATCACACGAGAACAGAAAGGAAATTTTTGGATTTTAGCAGAAATGTGATTTTGCCACTTTTGGTAGATTTTCTCGAGGTCTTGTTCTCCCTCCTTAAAAGCATTTGATCCTAAATTCCACGCACATGCGCATCCCGACCACGTGCATATGTAACCTCGCCCCTGACTCGAGGCTAGTGTGGATATAACTTGACTAAGGTCCCAAATTCTGATAACATAGATGAGTCGCTCATCCATGTCAAGGATGACATCAACACCCGATACGTCTACCACCCTAAGGTCCACAATGAAGCGAATCAACATCCCTAACTCCTGATCTAAACACATCGACCCGACTCATCTCTATATCTAGGAAGAATTTCCCACCGCTCTCTAAGGCTTCGACCTCTAAGCCCAAATCTATCAGCGATGCTGTGTGGTATGATGCATTAAAATAATTGCGGTATAAAGCGTACTGCACGTGTCAGGCTGATGCATGCTCGGCCTCGGCACGGCAGTGAAGAGGCAGAGCCCCACTGGGTCCTCGACATCTTGGCCTGCGGGCTTTGTACCTGACCTCGACCCACACTCTGGCCCCTCTGGCCCATCTGTGTTGCCGAAGGTGTTTGTATAGCACCCTACGACTGAAACTGGTTCCTTTGACCCATATTAGGGTGCAGTGGAATGAAATGCACCCTCTCCTGTCCTATGTCTAACTAGGACTGTGTTGTCCCAAAATCCCAGATCACATCTCTGGGGGCATTCGAAGTCCTCATGCCAATCATTCTTGGCAAAGGTAACACACTACGCCTTGACTGATAGCAGCTTTGATCCGTCCACGACCGGATGGTCGTGGCTCTAGAACCCTTGTGAACTAGAAGCCCTGGGCTTCTTCCAAACTAGAAGAAGACTGACTCTCCTTCCTCTTGACAGCACTCGCGTCAGGTTCTACGTGCATCCTCCCGATCTCTCTATGGTCAGAGTAGTCTAGGCCATGGGTCCATATCATAAGCGAAGCCTACAATCCTACCTCGAGATGGACAGCTTGGATCCATTCTTGGATCTCACGACCTTGGCCATGTACGTGGCCCGTAGTCATCGTAATGGTAGCTAAGGTGAATCTAGCCACATACTCCATGTTGTCGGTAGTCCCACCACTTGACTCTAGGAACTCTTGAGCCTTGCATGCCTCGCGTATCAGGAAAATACTTACCCATGAGCCGGTTCTAGAACTCACGCCTCATTGCCTCCCAAGTCTCACAGGCGGTCTTTGTCCATTCCGCCCATACTTGGGCCTCACCTTCTATGGGCCGTAGCTAACCCAATCTGGTCATCGAGGAGGTAATCTTCATGGCCTCCCCAACACCTTCGACTGCATGAGACCAGTAGTGCACGCCACCATCGGATCTCCTCCCGTGAGTGTCGAAGGATGATGTGCCTAAACCTGCGGAGGTTACTCGGACCTCACGACCTTTCTTTGCACTAGCACACACACGTGCAATACTGACTAATTTTTAAATCACCTACCCAGCCTCACCAAAGCTGTGATTGACATTGGTGGTGCCTAACGCTAATACCCCGTGGGCTTCACATTCTGCCTGTCTGCCATCTACATGTCAAATGGCAGAGTTAAATTCAATGCGGAGCTATCTATGAGCTCAAACACGGCCAGAGACACTATTTATATCTGAAAAAATATTTTATGCACAATAATAGTGCATTCATAGGAATTACAAGACGATAATTCAATATATCAAATCAAAATCAACAACAAAAATTTTATTTTAGAAAAATTCTTTTTTAAAAGATTTTATTTCATTTGATTTGATTTTAATTTATTTTTAAAATATTTTATTTTATTTTATTTTTTGAAAAAAAATTGTGAACAGTGTTCATGAATAGTATCCCAAACAGTGACTCGAAGCGTTGGTCAAAGCGGGAGGTTAGTGCCTGAGTCACACACCAATGACCACGATTTGCGGCGCATTGTGTGCGCGGGTTGGCGCGATGCGCTCAAGCCGTTCTTGCGCCGTCTTTATTTGGGTGTGTCGTGGTGGGTGCCAGGTGTCCTGGTAGGCGTTTGTATCGTGTGTGTCTGTGTCTCGCGCCCTGCATATCGCGCGGGCCGCTGCCGTGTCGCAGCCACTGGCTGTGTTGGCCATCGCGGCATAGCCGGTGGCCCTGCTTCCTTACACGTCACGATACACAATTAATTGTATCGTGACACGCCTCGGCCCGGCCGGTCAAACGTCGCGATCTGAGTACTATATCGTGACCTGACCACTCGGCCGACCCAGTCCAGCGGCTCACGTCACTTGATACAAACCTGTGGTGTATGCGTGACACCTGCCTCAGCCGGTCAAGCCTTCTCCTGTCACGATTCAATTGATTGTATCGTGACCCTCACTCCCAATCAAGTCCTCAGCCTGTCACGATACAACTGATTGTATCGTGACACACTCCACCAACCCAAACTGCCTCCGCCTACCACGATACAATCCTATTGTATCGTGACATGCTGCTCAGCCAACTGCACGCCCAGGCTGCTATGTCGACCTATTTCCATTCAACTATCTGTGACCCAGATGAGTAGCCCAATATTGCCAAACCTCGTTTTTTCTCCTTTTTTTTCTTAGACACTCATTCCTACTCTGCGGAAAACTACGAAAAAATATTATTTTTTTCAATCTCCAGTATACCAAATAAATTTATAAAAAATTATTTTATCCTCTTTTTTTCTAGTTTTACACACTGTAAAACCCTTAGAAAAAAAAATCCTCGACACAAAAAAATTTTTTTTTTTTTTTTTCATTTGATTCTAGACTTTTTACCCAAAATTTCTCAAACACTTTTTTTTTTCTCACAACAACCCTAGTTTTCAACATCTTTCCTATGCTACTCACCAAACATAAAATTTCAATCACACAACACATAACAATTCATGTTACTCACACCATTCACACATCAATCGCTTAATCACACGATCACATAAAACCTGCAGGTGCTGTGGTGTTCTGATCTTTAAATAAGAGTGATTTCTGGGTAATCATATACCTAAACTCTAACATCTCGAGCCGCAAGTGGTGATGTTCCACCATAATAACCATGGCTAAGCCCAAGTCCCTCAATCTCTAGGTTTTCATTTACCTAGGTTCTCACTTTTAAGATAAATTGGTCTAAGCCCAAGTTCTTGACCACAGGCCAATTGTATACCCTACTTTATTGATCACTAAATAGGTATTTATAAACCTAGGCTTTCTACGATACCATCTTTGCCCAAAACCCCGGGGTGTCCGTTGACAACCCGTCAACCCGCAGAAAAATCTATACGTCTCGTGTCATGAGACCCATACACAGGTAAAAATGGCCAGGGGCCCATACCAATACTCATCAAAGTACACTTGATTATGTATTCGATAGTTGAGAGTTATTACATTACTCTGTAATACAAACACATATTAAAATTTACAATTCTAATACACATGTTATACCAAAAACATCAAAGCCCACAACTTGACCTTCTTCAAAATGCGACCTCTAAAGTGGTGGCCAGTCTTCTCGTGCTACTCCACATACTGAAATAATATTCCACCAAACCAGAATTAGAGCGTAGCCCGATAATTGGAATCGTACAAATGGGTTCTTCTTTCATCTAAGTGCATGTATGCAATGGTTCCAATAATACACTCAAGTAATGGGTGATTACACTTGAATAATGCACATGCCCATTCCGTGTCTCGAGTCTGTGAGCTTCACTTAGCGACTGCTGCAAGCGTGTATGAGAAAAATGTCGATTTTCAAAACAAAACTTGTTGTTCTCGAAACACGCTACGAATTTCGGTAAAAGTAGACAGCTACCTCGAGGCGAATGTGTTGGAGAACCTTCCTAAACAATTCATGGGCTCCATCGGCATGTAATTGTTGGACCATCTCGACCGCAATTCTCGGGAAAATCATCCATTGAAATTCCTTTACTTAACCATGTTCGTTTTCTTTTTTACTTTTCTCATGTCATGCACTCACACACCCACAATTTCCTAGGTGATTATATGAATTTCGATATGTCATTTCAACACAATTTATATATCAATATATCGATTAGCCATATATTCGAATTTGCACTCATACCACATGTTATTCAACTTTGATCAACCAACACCCAATTAACTCACTTGAGCTAATCTGCAATTTCATTTCCAAGACCTACACCTGATTATATATTTTTTATATATAATTATGGCATCATATTAACACCTTAAGTTCATGCATTAACACTATTAATTTCCACACAATAAACCCATTCTTTTCAAACAATTTCATGCACATCACATGGACATTTTGGTCCAATTCATGCTTAGCGACTATTTTTAACGATCCCCAAAGCAGGAAGCGCGTGTAAGCGTCGGGTGGCGACCCACTCTGTGATTCCACTTTTTGAAACCGATATCAATGGCGTTTCGGCCTCTGTCGCAGTGATTTATTGCATAAATTATCACACAATCGCTAAGCAGTCAATGGTGTCAAACAAACTCAAGAATTTCACATTTGGTCCCCGAGTTTTGGGACCGTCAGCGGCGCGACTCACGGCACCGATCATCAAAGCATTTACAAAACACTTAAATAAGGGGTAAATCAAGTAGAATCAAAACCCTGCTCCGCAGGTTTGTGTGCCAGAAACTCCAGGAAAACCCAGTGCCACGACAGCCCTCGCCTCGTAGAACAACTTTCCTTCTTGCTCCGTTGAAAATCGACGGTACGATCGACGGGAATCCTAGAGAGAAGCAACTCCCTCTCTCTCTAAAAACCACAAAACCTAAGCCACTACATCTCCATTTCCTCTCTGCACGTTTTTTTTTTGTCTTTAAAAATGGGGAAGACAATACTATGCAAGTTTTTGTCTTTTTCCTCATTAAACATTCCAAAAATTCCCATCATGTCCCTAAGCTTTGTATTTTTGACACTTGGCACAATCTAGGCCGTCCATCTTATCCTCTCTCTACTCATGCAACATGTGTCACAAGAGTACATGTTGTAGGTGACTTTTGTCACATCACATGTCTCTCAAACCAGTTTTACGACACCCGACACCCGGTATTTCTAAAAATGTGAAATTACGACTGTCTCGGAATTCGACGAAATTCAACGTGGTAACTAGATTTCGCGAGACGATTCCAACGGTGAAGTCCGATGTTTAGCCATCGAGGATCTGAAAAATTCTGGATTTTTGATGAAATGGCGATTTTGCCTTTCCAAGTATGAATTTTCTCGGGTCTTACATGGTAATACATATATCTGTTTTTAATTACGTGTTTTGGTTCATTAAATTGTTAAGTACAATATCTGTTTAGTTAACTAGCTCAACTATTTTCATTATATTATTTTCAAAAAAAGAAAGATTCTATTTTATCATAAATATCATATCGAACTTGTTTTTAATTACAAGTTTTTTTAGACGATATCGGTAAGAGTGATTTTCAATCATATTAATTAACTTTCGGTTTGCTAACATTGTTCAAAGTGTCCCAATTTTGTTTCTAAATCCTTAATATATGGTTTTCTTGTTTTTCTTGGTTTTTAATCATTTGGAATTTTCTATTTCTAAACAACAAGCGGTTTGTAAATTTTGAAGATGTTGGGTAAAACTAAAATGATTTTCAAAAGCATATTATAGGTTTTGGTTTGAAGAAGTTTTGGGGTTTTAAATAAGGTTATCAGCATGATTAATTTACGATTCTCAGGTTTGAGAATACAGGCTAAAATTAGAAGGTGGGTTTAAACTTATTAATGCTTGATTTAAGTGAAATGTTTTATGAAACCCAGAGAAAATCTAATTTTACGAAAAATGGTAAAATGGTAATTTCGATCAATTTGAAATTTTTTCTAGATCTCCGGATAATGAAAGCAATTTCACCATTAGAATCGATCTCATGAAATATATAAATTTACCGATCGATCGAGATGTGAAATTTTCCGTTTTTCGAAGGCGACGAGGGAGTGGTGCGGGGCTAGCTCGGCACATTTTGAGTGGCTGAGGTGCGTGTGCGTGTCGCGTAATTAGTCAACGTGAGCTGAAGTGTGGGCCATGGGTGGACACATGGCATGATACCGTGGATGAAAAGTAGGTGAATAAGATGATAGGTGTAATCCTCAATAATAGAAGAGGTGACATGGCATGAGATGCAAACTGGATTTGATCTATGATATTAATGTTGATCTATATGATAATAAATTGAAGAATTGAGTGTTGATGTGGCATCGTTGGTGGAAATATGATAATGATTATTAATTGCAAGTTTGGGAATAAAGAAGTTAGGAGGAATTGAGGTATTAGTAAAGTGTAAATTTCTTGGTGTAAATTTTGGTTTATCAAAATCTGTAAGATTATGTACTTAAAAATTTTATAAAAATATTTAGTGCGAAATTTTTATGCTCAAACAATTAAAAGAAAATTTAATTTACGAGTTTAAGCAGTAAGCCAGGTTATAGAAAGTTAGGGTTCACTTCGGTTTCTTCGAATCCAACGAGCCGGTTTCGAGTCAGTTGAAGTCTTGCGACGAGATCCTGCGACAAAGTTTAGATAAAGATGCAGGAAGGATCCACCTGTCGCGGAAGGACAAGTCCTCTTGACCCTAAGCTCTCTCAATAGTTTTTGAAAGAAGGAAGAAGAGTTAGAGAGAAAAGGAAGAGAGAGAAATGAGAGGATTTTGAAGTGACTTCATTCAACGATCGGACCATCGAATTCAGGGTGTTTGAAGCAAGGATGTTACACCACACGAGGGTTGCGCTGGACATAGTTTTGTGGAATTTCGAAAAACTCAGGAGGTGGGGTTTTCTCTTGCTTGATTTAATCCTTCTTTAAACCTTATAAATGATTTGGTTGTATGGGACCGTGAGTGCTGTCGATCTGGCGTCGAGGCGCATCTTTGGAAATTTCGGGACCCGTTTAGACGGGTCCCAGGCCTGTCAGGGCCCAGCGCGCGGTTGTGTGATAAATTATGGTTGGAGTGTTTGGGGCCGAAATGGTCGTGAGTTTTCGGTCCTCCAAAGAAGGACCAAATGCTGGAAATTTTGAGCAGTTTTGGACAGCCCACATATTGTTTGGAGACTATTAAAACAGTCCGGGTTGATTGGTTGGATTGAAATTATCCATGTGTGTTGTTTGCAAAATATTGCTTAGAGTGAATGGCAGGTGTGTGTGGAAATAATTGATAAATACGTAGCAATTTAATGTCGTTAACATGATGGATAGTTATATGAAATATAATTGTGTGTGTGACCATTGGAATTGGTGTTTATTGGCCCGTGTGAGCTAATTTTGATGTTATTGCTATGATTCTAAATACGCATGTGGTTGGTAAAGTGAATTTTGTCAATATATGCATGATTGATATATTGGCATGCATTGTATATAATGGCATGTCGTTCGTATGCGACATTGCCAGGAGTAACTAGATCAATAGGTGTGAGTGCATGGCATGAAAGAAAATTATAAGGAAAAATGGTTGTGAAAGGAATTTCAATAAAGATTTTCCGAAGAATTGCCTTGGAGGGTTGTCAAACAGTTCATGTCAGAGGGGCCCATGACTATTTCAGAGAATTACCCTGCAATTCAGCTTAGAGGGTTGTCCAATAGATTTTATCGAAACTCAGTAGTATGTTTCGAAACAGCGCTGTTTAACGATGTTTTCAGGCATGCGTGAGGAGTCGGTGAGGGCTTTCGGGAACATGGGAGTGGTGGGTCGTTCGTCAGTATCGTGAAACGTTGGTAGGAACAGTGTGTTCTTTTACTTGGATGTGTTTGGTTGCCATTATATGTGCACTTAGGTGTGGAGTAACCCATGTAGGATAATTCCACTATTGGGCATTGCTCACCCTGTCGGGGAAAAGAATATTTAGTCAGAAGGTTCACACGAGGGAGGATGAGGTCATCAGGGTCTTGACGAGAGAAATGGCCATATGGCTTTGTTGTGTATTTTGTAAAAATACGGGTAAAGACCACATTTTGGATAGTGTAAATTAACTCTTTTTGTATAAAATATACATTTTTGTGAGTATATGAATGTATGGGCCAATGTTGGCCATTTACTCATGTATGGAATACTCATGATGAGTTTGGTATTTCTTGGGTTGACGATCGCGGGACCCCGGGATTTAGTGACATCGTCATGACTTCCACCAAATCCCACACCACCACAATCTGAGAAACCTGTGTGTTCTATATCACAGACCCAAACATGAGTAAAATGGATCACATTACTTTACATCTATCAACAAAAATCTATCCAACTATATTATAAGAATAAGAGTTGTTACACTCTTAATACAAACATATATTAAGATTAAGAATTCTAATACATGTTTCTGAAATATACCAGCGCAATCAGAACTTCTTGCTTACGGCCTCTTGTATTTGTCGTCTTCTGAACACTCCACATTACAAATAATTTTCCCTCAAATGGGTAGAGCAATTTTATTAAGTGATCTCCTACATGGGTTACTTTCCTTTAAAATCTTTGCAATGGTTCAACCTGAACATCCACATTCCACTGAGTTCGTTTACATGGAATGATATATCATGCATGAAATGTTTTAAAATGCTTTCGTATCAGTCGTACCTTGAAGCTCACTCCTTGCATCTGTGTCGAGTGCGATCGTAGTAATGCCAATGACACTCAACTATCGAGCCTTTGTCGGCTCACCAACACCAGGCAATTTCTTGATGGGTGTCATCAAAGTCAAATCAAAATCTGTATCATTTCTAGCTCTGATACCATTTCCAATCTTATACCAAAAACAAAACCCATCTCACAATCTCTTCTCAAAACACCCTGATTTAAATTCGAATAATGACATTAAACAGTATGTGGATAAACCATATAGTAAGACAAAGTCTCCACTAAGAATCTATCCATGGCTAAAGCAGTTGAAGTTATGGGTTGAGACTAAGACTAATTTACAAAACTCTTTAAACACCCAGGGTTCAAAATTAATTATAAAAAAATTTGCAAAAAAGATGACCATGAGAATCCATATGGGTTAGTGTATTATAGAAAAAATTTAAAATCAAAGCTCCATTTCCCTTGTATATTTTACCTATGTTCCCAGATAAGGTGAAAAAAAACAAAGTAAGAACAAAAGAGAATTGGAAAGAAATACTTACAATTTATTTCTTCAAACTTTTGAAAATAAAAAGGAGTTTATATTTAAATTTATCTCTAAATAACTTCAAATAAACATGATATTTTGTTATCAAAGATAAATTATTCAATAATTGTTATAGAATATTAAATTCAATTAGTTCTTTTTAAAATAAATTTAATTTAATTAATTAAAAAGTAAAATTGGAGGTAAAAGATTAAAATTATTTTAATTTAATAATATTTTTTGATATAATGACTAAACATTTTATATTTTTTAATAAATATTATAATTACAAATAATTTATGAATTATATAATCATAAAAATTTATCAAAAAACCTACCCATCCCCTATCTTACAACTCTCACATGTCAGAGCCCTTCCCCTACTTTCTCATTTCATCCTCATGCACAACCACGATTCAAAGTCGTGGTATTAATAATTGACTCAAAGGGTCCAGAGTCGCATTGATCTCGATGTATCGGCTAATACATGAAATTGTGAAACCGGGAAGCGTATTTTAAAATCGACGGAGATGGTAGAATTGCTTAATGGGATGAGACAAAACCCTAGATTTTCTCTAGACCTCGAATGTGAAACGGATCACGCCAGTTAGAATCGCGTCATAAAATCTAGTTAGACAATGGCTATGTCGAATTAAAGTTGTCAATTTTCACGCATTTCGAGGCCAGACGGGCTGACCATAGGGTGCCATGTGGCACTTGCATGGGAGACACTTGGCACTGGGTGGGCAGTGTCATGCCTTAGGATTTGCATGAGGTTGGGTTGGGGGCCCCGGAATGTAGGCCACCTGAGCAGTGAGCGTAGAGAGTGGTTGAGAGGTGGCATGGAGAGCAGCTTGCTCTTGGGTTGACCCGAGTGTCAAACAGGTGGTGTTAGGTGTGCTTACTAGGTCAAACCAACTTGGTGGTTTAGGAGAGATTTCAAAAGTGTAGGAGACCGAGGAGGAGAGAAGAAAGAAAGAGAGAAAGAAAGAAAGAAAGGAAGGAAGGAAGGAAGGGAAGGAGAGAGAGGAGGAGGAAAATCCACCAAAACGCCTGTTTTGCCAAGGTTGAAGGATAAAGAGGCGAGGTCTGTTTAACTTGAAGATGTGACGGATCTTTCCTCCTTGGTTATTTCCTTGTTTGGGGCCATGGAAATGGCATTTGGGTTTGAGTTGATTTGTTATTACGAATGAATACCATGCGAGAATTTTTTCTAGGCCCGATCTTTATTCTTGCATGTCATTGTATGTCTTTGTTTTTACGGGTTTTAAGGCGAAAATCCAAGTTGGCTTGTTATTACTTGAATGAATACCATGCGGAAATTTTTCTAGAGTGATCTTATTCTTGCATGTTATTGTATGTGCTATTTTTAATTTTAAGGCGAAAATCCAAGTTGGCTTGTTATTACTTGAATGAATGCCATGCGGAATTTTCTAGAACTAATTTAGTTGTGCATGTTATTGTATATCTTTGTTTTTACGGAGTTTTAAGGCTGAAAATCCAAGTTGGCTTGTTATTATGAATGAATGCCATGCGAGAATTTTGGAACCTAATGCAGTTATTGCATGTTATTGTATATCTTTGTTTTTAAGGTTTTAAAATGAAATTCGGGTTAAGCTTGTTGTGAATGAATGTCATGCGGAATTTTACGGAACTAATCACAGTTATTGCATGTTATTGTATATGCTGTTTTTGCAGGTTACGATCGAAAACCAGTTACTTGTTATTTACGAACGAATGCCATGCGTAATTTTCTAGAACTAATCCGTTACTACATGTTATATGGGCTGTGCTTTTTTTTTTTTTTTGGTTCGCAATCAAAATCTAGGTTGGCTTGTTATTACTTTTGAATGAATAACGCCATGTATGTAATTTTTTTCTCGGGTTTTAGACTCCAAGAAAAAAAAATCAATTTGGAGTGTAATTGCTTGCATGACTAACATGCAGAAATTTTCTGGGTTTAGCTCTGGTTGTTTAGGTCATAACTTTTCCGTCCAAACTCCGATTCGGGTGTTCTTGGACTCTATGACAAGCTCATGGAGTCAAGAATCTAGCCATTGGCCATTCAGTGGAAATAGGTTCTCACATCTGTGCTGAAAAACTGAGTGTTGTACTAAGTGTACTAATTGCTATCAATATGGGTGTTTCAACACATCGGGTTGTAATGTGTTGTGTCAACATATTAGCTTTTGGCATGTAGCAGATTGTATGATGTCTCACTGAATATGAATCGCGGGCATTACTCGCCCCAAATAATGGTCGGAATTATGTTAATACATGCTTGAATGATGTGGTCGATTACGAATGAACCGAATGATAGAAAAGATGTAGTGCATGCTTATGTGATGTACTGATTTGAATATGTCGAATATTAACATGACTGCATGTATGTTAAATATGAAATGTTGTGTGCATTAGACATGAGTGTTCATAACACACACATAGTGTATCAGGTGTAATGTCCATGTAGAGGCCTTCATACATTGGTCATGGTTTGAGGTGGGCACAAATTGCATCAGATTGTGTATGTGAATACCACATTACATGAGAGTGTCTACATGGTACCATTTGGTACCGCTGGGTGTTGAATCGCAGTGGGCTGGGAATGGGACTAAGTCAAATCGAAGTTCCATAAGGTTAAATGAAAATGGAAAATGAAATGTGTCTGGGCGAAAGGCAGTGATGATACCCCCTCAAAGAAGTTCTCGAAACCCGGGTTAGACAACAGATCCACCTGAAAGCCCGAAAATGCCTGAGGGTAAGAGACCCGCGTGAGACCTCGAAAAGTTATGGCGCTCCAAAAAGACACAAAACGATTAAATAACATCACATAAACTACTTGCCAGGAGAGCTGGAGCTCTGGATCGCACTCAGATTGAATCTCATCGCACTCGCATTGCGGTGGGTCTGATGGTCAATCTCTAGCATTACGGGGCCAGCGTGTGAAGGTCATCTCATACACGCATGTACTTTTTTTTCCATAATAATACAACATGTATGCACATTGGTTAATGGTTTGACTATGAAATGATCATTTTCATGTGCACCTAGGCGGAGTAGCCTTTGTGAGGGATTTATCTCTATCGGCGTTAAATACCTGTCGCGGGGACTTCTTTCAGGCATTTAACAGTACAAAGTGCACGACGCCTCCTAGGAGGCCTGATTATGAAGCGAGCCTGACCGTGGCCTTGATTCTTGTTTTGTGTATATATTAGAATATGTTTTGTATTGGGGAGGATGTATTAATCCTGTGATTCCATAAAATGTAATGGCCTTGTAACCGTATTTGACGAAGTTTCGGATGATTTACTCTATCGGCCACTTTACTCAAGTATAGTCTCATGATAATGATATGAGACACAATGTGTTTCCGCAGCTGACGCAATAACGGACCCCTGGGTTTTGGGGTGTCACAGAAATAATATAACTAAAAAATTTTAAATTATAAAAATATTATATACATTATTAGAAAAACAATTACTGAGTTCAAATTTCAAAAATTAATAAAATAAAATATCTTATATTTAATATTATCTATTCTTCTAAATAGTTTTTCTTTTTTAAGGAATTCTCCTAATAATACAAAAATAGAAATTATTTATTTGAAATATAAAAGATTTTTATTAAAGGGGATTTCAAAAAAAAAATATATATATATATATATATATATATAAAAATAAATTTTCTAAAAATAACCATAAATCTTATTTAAAATATAAATACACTTACATTTAATAAATAATATGTAATTTAAAAAAGAACTGTGTAACAAGTATAACCCGTTAAATTTATATTTATTAAATGTGATAATCTAAAATTTTAAAAATCCTAAATCATGTTAAAAAGTCAAAACGTAATTTTTGTAAAATATATTTTATATTTATTTTCCATCTGAATACATAAAATTTAAAAATAAAGATATTTTTTTGTTTTTTAAACTCTCATCTTCTTCCTCCCGTCCCGCCCCCCTTTCCTGCTTATGCACCCAATACGCCGCCCCCCACTCCCCTCGCGGGGCCGCTCCATCCCCGATCTCCTTCTTCATCCTCTTCCTCACAAGACGTAATGCACCACATATTTTTTGCTTTTAAACTTTCATCTTCTGGCCCTCCCCTGTCTCCCTTTCCCCGTGATGTAATCCACACAACCCTCGCCCTCGCCCACCTCGCCGCAATGCTCCATCCCCAATCTCCTTCTTCCTCTCGTCCTGCAACAAACGCACCCAAACGTCACGTGTCCTTTTCGCCTCCCATCTCGACAAATCTCTTCAACAACTTCATCTTGAAAAGGTTAGTTGAAATTTGTATTTACATTCATGCAGTTTTTTTGCTTTCAAATGAATTCAAGGGTTCGAAACCTCGACCGAAACTGGGTACAACTCCCTACTAAGTCCGATACGGCCGACCGAAGAACCGTCTCGAGGGTGGTCGCACCGAGTCCGATACCAGATACGGTACCATCGCAAACTCGGTACTAAATCGACCAAACTCAGATGATTCGGCCGAGATTCCGAGTTAACTCGGTCAACTTGGTCTTCTTTGAGAATGAAAAAACCGATTCCCTACCTTCCCAATATGTTTTTACCCATCACTACAAAAAAAAAAACCTTTTTTTTTTTTTACGTAAACTGAAAGCAACAAAAAACCTTTTTTTACATAAATCTAAGATTTCTCTTCAAAAGTACCAAAAATCTATTTTTCCCCATCACAACAAAATAAAAAACCTTTTTTTTTTTCACAAATCTGAGATTTCTGTTCAAACCGGAGAAGACGAAATCAAACAGTTGCCGAGCAGAACTGGAGCCGGAGAAGACAGGAGAACTGAGGGAGAAGAGAAGGACCGCCGGCACCTTGGAGCAGGTACGTCTCCCTCTTCTTCTTCCTTTTCTTCCTCTTCATTTTTTGCTCTGTCGTTGATCAAGAATGCAAAAAAAAGGGTTTGGTTTTTTTTTTATTTTTTTAATACAAATCAAAACAACAGGCCAAAATGACGCCGTTTTGAATTTTAAAAAAAAAATTTGACGGTTAAACGACGTCGCTTTTAGCCCTGTAGTGCGCCAAAACGACGGCCGCTTTTTCCTTGAAATACCAAAACGACGTCGCTTTTAATTCAAAGACTATATTTTCTCCAGTGTTCAAGCCTCCAAATTTCCATTTTTAAATATAAAAAAAAATTATTTTATTAAATTTTTAGTTTACTTAATTTTATATATATATATATATATATTTCTAATTATTTATATAAAATTTTAATAATTTTTTGTAAGATTTTTAATCTCATCTTATTTTATGATCGCCAATACGACCGATATATCATTAATCGATACGTCTCGAGACCGTCCGAGTCAGTGATCGATACCGCAACTTTGAACCATGTTTTTGGGTTTGTCCGATAATATTTTTGCATTGTGATTGTGATGGGAAAGGTTAGATCTATGAAATCACTCAAAATTTGTAATTTTTTAACGAGTTGATCGGTTTAACTCGGAAACTCGGTCGATTCATCCAATTTTTATCAATTCACTAGTGGGTATCATATCTGATATCCGACTTGGCAGTGATGCTCGAGGCGGAGACGAATCGGCCGAGTCGTACCGGACTCGGCCGAGTCCTACCGGACTCGGCCGAGTTTTCGAACCACTTTATATGGGCGTGCACCGGATGCAATCGGGTATAGTGCAAGAACTTATGTACCAAGGTCGATAGAGAGAGTCGGAGTCCCTCCGTAAAGTGAATATCGGAGCAATAGACGATGGGAACCTTACCCGGACATTGGGCAGAAAGGAGTATTTCTCCCATAATCTTTCAGCACGAGCATCCCCGATGGGTTTAAGCCATGTAACTGTTGCTGTTTACCCAGGCGTGCGTATGCTCTAAGTAAAAGGAAGAAGTATTCCCCTTTGCATCTCTACGAGGTGGATTCGAGCATTCCTACCTCTAAGCACCTCCATCGATTACTCAGGAGTCAGGACGAGGTTGAGCTACTGGTGTCCGACATATAAAGGCAAAAGAAACAATGATACGAAAGGTGTGAGGAACAACAAATGCAAACACATGAAGCAAAAAGAAAGAAAAAGGGGAAGAGGCGGGGCTCAACTAACCTTGAACCAGTAAAAAAGCGGGCCGACCCTAATGGCTAAAGGCAGTAAGGGCCCTCAATTTGGGCCTAACACAGACATAAGAGAAAAGAAGAAGAAGAAGAAGGAGGAGGAACCCAAAAACACAAACCCAACCGAGCCATAAAAAGTACGCAGATGAGTAAGAGAGAAACCATACCCTTCGATCATGGAGCCACGAATGAGGAAGATCAGAATATCTATCAAGCCTCTAGCGATGGAAAGCGGGATCTTCGATTACAACGGCTAGCAGTGGCCTTAGAAGGGTGGTAAAGGGGTTCAAGCGTAAAAAACTAGCAATGCAAACGAAGTCTCAGAACCAATGTTTTAAAACCGAGCTTCGCGACGAACCTAAAAATTACTCCGCTCACAGCTCATCGGGCTCTGATCGCGGTCGAACCGCTACGTAATCCTACGACGTAATAAATATATTATTTATATTTTATTTAAATTTTAAAATATATAATCAATAATATTTAAGATATTATTTATTACTTTTATATAAATAAATTATTTCAAATTTTATTTTAAAAATACGTATAATGTTTAAATATGAAAACATATTAAAATTTGAAGAACTCTGCTTATATAAATATATACTTAATTAAGAGTAATATATAATTTTTTATAATATCTAAAATAATCACAATTAAGAAAGATAAATTTCAGAGAGTTCTGCCTTCAGAACTTTTCTTTCCACGCTCGAATCTATGTTTGTAAGATTTAATTGAATTTTTTTAATTACAAACCTTCTAACCTTACAAAGCCTTTCTAATTCTAAAGAAAACGACGCTATTTTAACTCAAAAAAAATTTTAAGTGGAGCGACCGCCGGGCTGGCTGAGAACCGACTACCTACCTGGGTCAATTCATCTGCTCATCCGGCTCTATCTCGTTCGATTAAAAACGATTTTTCAGATTGAACTGCATCGGCGACATTAATCGACCGTCTGACCGGGCTCATCCGATTCGATTTTCAAAACATTGCTCAGAATAATAGGAAGGGAGAAAACACCATGGAGTCCTAAAAGCCCATCATTATGGGCAGGAAGCTCGATGGTAGCATTGAATACGAGAGCCATATCGAACGACGCACGACTTACGAAATCCACCCTACGGTTGCCACCTATCCCAAAAAGTAAAAGCGAAAGGATAGGCCATCATAACTGGCAGTGCAAAAGACAACACCATGAAGTGCCATTTCGACACTCCTACCTTGCAGTGACACTCAAAGGGCTAATGGAATGAGATGCGTCAAGGCCTAACTAAACCCCATTGGGACTCAACACAAAATGCAGCCCAGAGCTCAGCATGGACGACCCTGAGCCAAACACACCGAGACGCTTCCTCGAGCTTAGCACCTCGGGACCTTCCTACTCTGAGCCCTAAGGCCATCTCGACTCAAAGGGATACACCACTTTGATCACCTTGGACAAACACTCCTCAGAACCGACGATTAACGCATGACCAAATTTGGTGGGATCGCGAAGACCCCGATCTTTGACAAATACGCAGACTTAGCCAAATCACCAACTGCGACGATTGACACATAGATCACCATATACTTCACTTTTATGAGGGCCACTATGTGCCCTTCTCCCATGAAAGCCACTACCTTGATGGATCAGAAGCTAATAAGGAGGCGATATGTGACGGACTTCCGTAATATAAATTGTCCCAATTATAATCCTAAGGAAGATATGTAAATTCCTAACAACTTGAGAGAAATAAAAATCAAATTTGAAATTCTATCATTTCCATCATTCATTTTCGTTTAATTTTAAATTTCATGCATCAACATTCTCATGGATTTATTTCTTTTATAAAATTCATTTTTGAAATTAAAAATTAGGTAAAAAGACTTCAAGCGAGTGCGAGTACCAATTTGAGATGAAATCTAAAATCAATGATGGCTTAACTTACTTGTAGATTATATTAGAGAATATGAATGAAATTAATCCTTAGATATAATTAGGGTGTGTTTCGGAGAGCTTATCTACAGCTTATTGGAACTTATCTTCTTATAAAAGTCTTTTGATAAAAATTGTACATATTTGGAATAGTTTACAGAAATAGCTTATGACCCATTTATAAGCTCTTTTTAACTTATTTCAATAAGCTTCATGGAAAAGCTTGTCAAAAAAGCTTATATGAAAGACTAAAACATGTCATTTTAATAACAAGAATGTCCTTGTAAAAAATAATGAAAAAATAATAATAATAATAAACAACTTTCCAAAAAATTATGTAAAAAATAGGTAACATTTTTGAAAAATTATGAAAAAATAGAAAACAACTTCTGAAATTTTATGTAAAAATTGGAAAAAAAAATTAAAAGATATGAAAAAAAATTCTGACAAATAATTAAAAAAAAATTATGTTGATGATGAGAAGAATGACATCACTTATTTATTTCTTTATTTAATTGATGCAGATTCATGAAATATTTATTTTGGTTAAATTTAAATTTTCTGATGATGAGAAACAACGTGTTTGTTATTATGATTAAGCTGGGAATGTTTTACGATTTAAACACAAGAATGTTTGATTTTTTATATTTTATACATTTTCTTTATCAGATTTTAATATTGGGATAAAACTATGTGACAATATATAATGATATATAATTTTTATTTATATTGTGAGGCTACAAGATCACTTAAAAAGCCGCCTATCTGCACAGACACACCCAATAACTACGAAGATAATGATACATCTGTCTAACGTATAAAAAGATCAAAATTAAAGATTTTAAATTTAAAAAACCCTATAATATTTTAATTTTTATAATATCTTTGGCGATTCAAAACAAAATCAAAACGGTAAAGATAGCTCATTAGTTTTTTTTATACTGCAGGATTACATGCGAACGAGCAACGTTTTCAAGATATAATGAATCTTACTTTATTTTATTTTATTATATTTCAAGATATATTATTTTAAAATTATGTCAAGTACTTATTTATATAAACACTTTCAATTTATGTCGCTAAGGATGATATTTTCAAGAATTTCACTAGATTATGCTCACAGGATAAGAATATATCCAAACACCTTAAAATAATATATAAACGTTTTTAAAATATGCATTCAAATACAAAGAACTTATTAAATAAAATACTAATAACATAAGTTCTTTTATAATAAGCTCTTATAAAACAAGTGCTTAATTAAGTGCTTACCAAAACAGAGCCTTAATCCTTATACAACAAGACCATAAACAAAACGTGAGAATAACAAAACTAGTCTAACTTGAATCCAATACGATTCACATTGATTATATTTAGTTATTTAAGATGCACATTACTTTTTCTTTTTTTTCGACAGCGATGTGATTTACTTGATTATTGAATAAGTTGTAGGATATATCATTAATTTAAAATTCATACTATATATTGATGATCCAATTGTTATTTAAGTCACGTCATGCTTGAATTGAATTCTCGAGCGAACGAAGGAGGGAGGACACTGGCACTACCAAGTACACCACCACACTACGTACAAGTAAAGAAATATTTAACAGCAATACTGGGAAGGGGGGAATAGGTGAAAAAGTGAAAAGTGAAAAGTGAAAAGTGAAAATCTTGGGAAAGATGTCATGACAGCAGCTGCAGCTGCAGACGGGCTGTGCACTGGCGGCTTCATCATTCCGGATTTAAGGAAGGGATACCTCAGAAGCTTCCCGCAACTTCGTGTATCTTATACAGTAAACCACTGCTTTCTTGATCTCTTTCATTCATTTCATTTCGGTTTTGTATGTTTTTCGGTGGTCTTATAAATAATTGTTTCTGGTTTCAGAGGTATAACAAGCCGTGTTCACCGGCGATGAATGGTTGCCAAGGAGGCCCTCATATTCCCGTTGGAACCACCCAGACTCGGACACTTCCTGCCGTTTCAACTCACTCACTCGCCCTCCACAGCCTCAGCTCCTCCGTCGACCGCCTGAGATCCGACCCGCCTCCCTTCCCCTCCGGGATTCTTCGTCTCCAGGTATCCTTCCTTCCTTTTCCTTATCAGAAGGCTTAAAATCCAGCCGGCTAATGGGATTTTGCCAAGTGGCTGGTTCGTGTCCACGTGGAAGGACATCTAATCCTTACCAATGGGCTCGATTGCTCATACTTCAAAACACGGGCATTTCTTGAGTTTGGTTCGCCCATTTACTAAAAAATAACAGGGGAATTATGTAAATATCCTGTCAATTACTCAAAAGAGGAAAATAGAAACATACGATCACTCCATGAAATTAATTAATTCAAAGATGTAGTGTAATAATAACTTAACTTCCCCAATTAAGATTATTATTTTTTTGTCTCCCATGTGTTAAGCTTCAATGCTTATAATAATAATAATAATGTAACATACTCACTATGTTAATATAACATACTTACTATTATTGTAAACAACTTTTGTAAGTATTAATTTATGTAAAATCTATTACATTAGGCAAAATAAATAAAAATATATTATATTAGATAAAAAAGTTGGTTACATTATATAAAAGTCTATTACATTAACATAATAAGTATGTTATAAAGTACGTATATATAGGAAAATAGATCAAAAAAAAATCCATAATATGAAATTATAAAAATTTATAACCATTAATGAGCATCAAGACCGATGATTTTTTAAATAATTTTCTAATTTGAAAACATTTTTTACAAAGAAAAATTTGATTCTATTTTTTAAGAACTATTTTGAAATATTTTTAGATATTTATTAAAATGTGATCCAAGAAATAATTCAAAATATAAAAAACACTAAAAATTTTTTTTGCATATTTTTACAAAGCATAGCTGCATAAGTATATAAAATAGTTTTCATGTTTAAATTTTCAATGAAAGTTTTGTTCCTTAAATAATTCAGAATCATTTTGGGAAAAAATTTTCAGAATATTTTACAAATATTTTTCCACTGACCTTAAGATTTTTTAAACATATTAAATTACTAATTTGACATTTAATAGAATTTATAATTATAGCTATGGTAAATGTGCCAAACAAGTATATGAAATGAATATTTCAATGCTAATAATAATAATAATTTTTTTTACTTATTAAAAAAATAATATTTTAAATAATTTAAAATTTGTTTTAGTCTTTATTTAATGACATGCCAATTTAAATATCAAATGTGAATAAGCTATTAGCTCCCCAAATTAGTTCAACCATGCACTCCGTAGTCATGACATGAAAGAGGATCAAAGAAAAAAAATACAAATTCACTAGAAGCTAGAGATTAAATTTTAAATCAATAACTTAATTTTAATGTTATTTTTAGTGAAATTTATAATTCATTTGTTTTGATTTTAATTTGCATATGCTTTTATTTTAATTTTAATTTTAATTTTAATGTTAATTTTAATGATCCTTGTATCATATTTTATGTTTTTATTTGATTTAATTTTGAGCCGTCAATTTTTTTTAAAAATTTTTTGCTTGAAAGTTGAAACTCTCATGATAATTTTTTTTCCCAGTTGTCTGATTATCGGAATTGAGAAATTGTAAGAAAAAGTAAAAAAAAAAAAAAAAAGAAGAAAAAAGAGTAAAAATTAAAATAAGATTCCAATGGAATTTTCTTTTCCCATATATATATATATATATATATATATATATATATATATATATATATATAAATAAATGGGATTTCATAAGCTTTGATGACTTTTATATCGTGACATATAAACATTGGATGATACCGTATGATTGGCAAAATCTTAGAAAATAGGCCTTTCCCGCGTAAGTGACAGGTTTCAAATCCCTAATTCTGACTGTTGATGCAAATCCTGGTATTGGTATTCGAAGGTCCCAATTCAAGAGAAAATTGAAGCAACTGATTGGCTTCATGCTCAACCAGAGCTTCTTCCCAGATGTTTTTTCTCCAGTAGAAGCCAGAGTGGCAACTCTGGTTCATTCGTAGAATCTGTCAACGGAGATGACAGCAGTTTAGAGGGCCCAAATTTGGTTAGTGTCGCAGGCATCGGCGCTGCAGTCTTCTTCCGGCATATTCATCCATTCTCATTTGATGATTGGAAGTCCATAAAGAGGTACCCACTTTGGAAGGATTTTGGTTTTATTTGAATATGAAATTCTACTCTTAAATTGTTAGTAGTTAGTACCACCTGTTTATACGTTTGATTGACTTTCTTTACTAATTTTGAAGTTCGATCTATATGTATAGGAGTGATTTTCTAATTTGTTTTCTCTTGTTGAAGGTTTCTTTCCAAGAAATGCCCTTTAATTCGTGCATACGGGGGTATTAGGTTTGATCCAAGAGCTGATGTATCATCTGAATGGAAGGCTTTTGGTTCATTCTACTTCGTGGTTCCCCAGGTGCACCATTTGATTACCTTTCGAAAAGCAGATATGCTAATTATATGTATGTTAGGAATTTAACTGACAGGGTTTTTCAATTTACTAGACATAAATTAATACTCAAAAATAAAATTACCAGAGTTGCAGAAGCTTGAAGTCACTATGCTGTTGTACAATTCGCAGTGAACAAACACTCTATTTCCATAGCTAAAGAGGGAATGACTGAGAGACTGCTCACATCCGATTTTTGTTATTGTCTTCTGAAAGAAAGAGTGTTCCTTTTATATAGAACTTGTGGGATAAGGATGGACTTAGAGCTTGTTTGACAGTGATTCTAGGAAGTATTTCTAGCCTTTCTAGCACATGAAAACAACTCTTTTGATAAAATTTTCAAGTGCTAAAACGATACAAAGTGATTCTCAGAATCACCATCAAACAGATTCTTTTTTTTTTTTTTTTTGGGGATAGGTAATTATATATATATATATATATATATATATATATATATATAAATTTGTCCATATTGGGACTTGAACTTGAAAACTCCCATAACTCCACCGTGACACTTTACTAGTTGAGCCAAGCATCTAGGGCGTTAAACATATTTTTAAAATATCAAATTTAATTGGGAGATACTTCAGATATTGAAATCATCTCATTTGATTCAAGACTCAAGAGTATTAGAGCCTACACCACATTTGGGACTCTTTTCTGATGTTCCATTAACCAATGAGCCCATCCTGTCTAGAAATTGACTCTATCAGTATACAATTGTTATTTGTGTATTTAGCATAGTAGCTTGATTGGTACATGTGGTGCATGTGCTATGTTGGATATTTTTGATCCCATGTGTATAGGCCCATAAAAAAAAAAGCTATGAGACAAAGGGGAAAAATGGAGGTTGCTCTATTTCTAAACTAGATATTTGTAAGAAAAATATCGTGTCTTACTTATTGACAGGTGGAGTTTAATGAGCTTGAAGGAAGTTCAGTTCTTGCTACAACCATTGCATGGGATAATGCCATTTCATGGACATGGGAAAAGGCAATTTGTGCACTTCAAGCTACAATGTGCCAGGTTCATAAGAATTGGATACTGTTTCCATTTTAAAAGTAGGTCATTTTGTCCATTTGGAGCTGCAGATTATAAATTTTTTTGTATCTAAATGCAGGTTTCTTCTATTGTTGTGAGGTTGAGTAAAGAAGTTTGTAACATGTTTGTACTCAGTGATAGTCATGTTCCCAATAAGGCATCTTGGGATGATGCTGTTAATCAAGCTTTGCAGATAATTGGCAGAGCTGACTCACCCCTTGTCAAGGTATTGAATAAGTTATATGCTACTCCATTTAGTTTTATTGGCCTCTTTTTAGGGTCAACTAGTTCTAGTGGCAGCTAGAGATATGCTCCAACCACTGAAGGTGATAACAATAGTGCCTCTTTTTCGTCTGATGGTTAATTGTATAATATTCATTATTTCTTTTTACCTTGTTTCGTTGTAAGTTACTTTGGTGGATCAACTTTTACATGGAAATTTCTAGGTGGTACTTGCACGCAGCAGCAGGGTTGTGACTACATCTCATATTGACCCTATAGCGTCGTTGGCTTGTTTACAGGTTATTATTATTTTTAATTTTTGTCTTAGTTCATATTATGTGAATCTTCACCATGTACTGTATAGTTGTGACATTAGCTAGAATGCTTGACCTAAGCTTCTGCAGGTTGAGGGTCAAAATGCTTACCAGTTCCTTCTTCAGCCACCTGATGCTCCAGCATTTCTTGGGAGCACTGTAAGCTATTTTTACCTTATTAAGTAACAGTAAAGTTTATGCCCTTCTTGGCTCATTTGGTAAAGGGATGGGGAGGGTTTTGGGGTGGGTTCTAGTTCAAGTCTTGACGGGGACAAAGATATACCTATCCAAAGTAAAAAAAATCAGTAAAGCTCATATATTCCTCTATCTGCATGGTCGTATCTTTTATATGATTATTTGCCATTTATTCCAGAAAGCCATTTTATTAAAAAATGCCTTTGCATCATTTCTGGTTGTAGAGCAGTACTTTGGTTTAAGATTAAGATAGAATGCTGATAAGCAGAATATCCTTGCAAGGTGTTCTATGTAGTTGGGCGAAGCAATTCATATGAGGATATAGTCATTTGGAGTCTGGACCCACTCCTTTGTACCCTTTAATTTTATTCATCTTGATATATCAATATGTCATTTTATGTGGCAACATAATTTCAGTATGCCACCACCATTTTTGAGTTTTGTGATAGGAAATTATATGTCAAACACATCCATTTTTTCCTATCCCTGAGATAAATGATTCATGATATTCAATTCGATTAGATCCCATGGTTAGTAAATGAGAGAATGGAATGATACATAAAATTACCAGTCTTTTGAAGAAAATTTATACTTTTACCCGATAGGGTAATCATAGATCCAAGGAATATTAATGTTAGGTCTTAGGAAAGCCAATCAGTTAATATTAATCATTGTTACAATGATTGACATATGATTTTATGCTCTAAAAAGTTCTCATGCAATTTTTTACTTGTGACATGACATGCTATGACTGAAATTCTTGTGATTGTTTAAGTTTTATGATTAGTACTAGTGATATTGCTATGCTATGAATGTAAAAATGGTGTTGCTATCTAGAAAATGCAATTTCTGTAAAACATCCTCCATGGAGTGCTGTTGGTGTCAGAATTTAAATTATCGTCCTATCCTATTTAAATACCTAGTATATGGCATGCCCTCAGATGGCTGTAGATAAAAAAAAATGTGCCCTTAAATTGTTTTTGGTTGTTAATATATATGAATTTCTGTATACTAAATTTATGAAGAAGCAGAGCTTTTAAAGATATCCAGTATACCTTCTTATGATTTATGTCTAGATTTAGTGGCTACTATTTAATTCTATGGAACTCTGTGAATAGCCCGAGCGACTGTTCCACCGAAAAGAGCTTTGCATCCACAGTGAGGCTTTGGCTGCAACCCGTGCGAGAGGTGGATCAAAGGCTCAGGATCTTCAAATAGAACTTGATTTGCTTTCCAGGTTTCCATTTATTATTTTAGACTTGAAGAGCAAAAAAAAAAAGGAACACACGAATACATGGAGATATTTATCAAATTTATCATTTCAAAATTTTTTGCCCTAACCTGTCTTTGACCTGCTAAACTTCTATTTATAATATTTCTTGTTATTTGCTTTTGCAGTCCCAAGGATGACTTCGAGTTTTCTATTGTACGTGAGAGCATACAAAGAAAACTGGAGGTGGGATGACTTTTGGATATATTTTCAAAGAAATCTATTGTGTTTCTTGCTTTTAAAGAGATTCTTTTTTCGATATTTAGTTTTTTGTCTTAGCTAAACTATTGCTATGGAGCCTTTTTTGAATCATTGGGTATTGATTGTTCATGCATCCACACACACATACCTTAACTTTGTTATGGCTTATGGAGTATTCTATATTTAACTATGTAATGAGTGAACATTGCTCTGTTTATTTTCTGCTTTTCAGGCCTTATGCAGCACGGTTTTAGTTGAACCAAAGAAAACAGTTCGAAAACTCCCCAGAATTCAACATCTATATGCCCAATTGTCAGGACGATTGAGAAGTGAAGATGATGAGGTGAATATTGATATCCTGTACTGTTTTATGATCAAGTTCTCTTCAAGATAGCTTGATTCATTTCTGTCGATTTTAATCTTTACTTCCTCAGCTCTGTATTTGCATTGCTTAGAATACTCTCTACTTCCCAAGCTTGAACTTTCCATGGATGTATAGTGCATTCTTAGATGTTAAATATTTTGAACTGTTCATCCAAGGGTGATCTCATCACGAGCTCTAGCTTATCTTTTGTTGATTAAGAGATTCCCTTGTTTTCTCTTTTTCGTTTTCCAGTTTGACATCTTGTCTTCTCTTCACCCAACTCCAGCAGTATGTGGGTTTCCTAGCGAAGAAGCACGGCTTTTAATCGCTGAAACTGGTATGCACATATATATTTTTTTCCCCATGTTGTAGCCATTCTCTTTTCCCTTTTGGTTAATTTACTTCAAAAAAATTCAATTGTGCTTTTAATCCTAAGAAGAAAATTGTAACTTTAGTCGTGTTATAATGCGCAAAATAATTGGAGATGAAAGTAACTTCCAGGTTTCTTCTTGTAGACAAGGGAGTACAGCATGCTTACAGTCAGCCTCACCTTGAATGCCATAAATAACTTGTACTTCAGAGACTGAAGGGTCATGCTGATGTAGTTCACAACCTCACAAAGTCGCATTATAATTTCACTAGTCATACATAAAGTTAACCTTGTCATGTATAGTCCATAGTAAGTCAATGTTTTTAAGGTTTAGCATCATGGTTTGTAGGCAAAAGATTGAAGGGTACATTACAGTGTGATATACTCGGCATTTACCGGAAAGTTTTCAGTAATTTACTAACATTGTCATCTCATTTTTCCTTGGTTCTTAGAATCTTAGGGTGTTTTGCATTTTATTTAGGGCAAAGTTGGATGAACCCATACTGCATAAAGATTGGAGTGAAGCTATGTAGGACTAATTTTCCTTAGGATAGACTTTCCAACACTTGCCTCAACCTCCATCTATATAAGTTCTATTTGTTTATTATTATTATTATTATTATTATTATTATTATCATTATTGTTATAGTATGTATCATAATTTACATATAGGATTGTATCTCATTAGGATACTTTACTTGTAGGGTTGTAACCAATTAGGAAGAATAGATTGGCTTGCCTAATGTATAGTCTATCCTTCTGGTATATATATATATGATGAATCAATGGAAAAATAAGAATTTATTCCGCAACCTTCCTCCTCGGGTTTCTACATTTAGATCGTGAGCCAAAGCGCCTAGATCGAAGAGTTTCCGTAGTGCCGTTAGGCGCTCGAAGTGCTCAAGAGAGTCGTGAGGTGTTTGAAACACCTATTTCGAGGAGAACGGGATCTCATCACGGCTGAGGAGCTCATTGGCCGACGAGTCCTGTTAGCAAAATTCGTTGTTCTAAAACACGCGTGGTAGAAACTCACCCTCCATTATGTTTCGTGCCGCATCCACACGTGCTGCGCGGTGTGGGCTTAATGGGACTATCCCGGGCCGCTTCCTCTTCCGATGTCATTTGGCAATCGATGTGTCCTCCCGTCCACTGCTTCTATTCGTACATGCTGGATCTACTACTGGGGCTTGCGGTCCAACAACCCTCTTTACCTACGGTTTATGCGTGATTTTTTGAGTTTTTGACTTATAGGGGTACTCTTTGGCCTTGATCTACTTTTTTTGGCTTCCTAATGAGTGCTTTAGCATATATGAAGCCTGTTTTAGTGCCTGAAGTGGTCCTAATGGTGTCCAAAATCATGGAGGACAAACTGACTAGTCTCAATTACTTGGATTGGAGTATAACAATCCGCCTCTACTTCAGAGCATTCGTGAGCTGGCCATCTCGGAGGCGACCCTCCTAATTCGATGATTTGAAAGAACTGGTCGGAGGACGATGCCATTTCTTCCTACAATTCAGAATTGACGATAAAGTAGTTTCATATTAATCAATGTGAGCTCATATGAGCTAATAGAATATTTGGAATTTGTGTTTTTTGGGAGGTTTTTATCATTTCGTGATATTTTACGCAAGCAGAGAGCCTTTATCGCTCTGAGAAACAAGATCGGTTTCTTACGGAATTTTTCATCGACTATAAAAAGACATATAAGGAACTGAATATGCTATTACCTTTTAGTCCAGATGTTAAGGTTCAGCTAGCTCAATGGGAAAAGATGGCAATGATGAGCTTCCTAGCCGCCCTCCCTTATGAATATGATTCTGTTAAGATGCAGATTCTGTTCAGCTCTGAGATTTCATATTTCCAAGAAACGTTCAGTAGGATACTCTGCACAAAAATATCCTCGCCTGCTCTTCCCTTTTCCCAAATGAGGGGTGCTCTCGTTGGTTGGAACATGGGTGAGTCAGAAAAGCTACAATACAGAAATAGTGGTCCAGAGGGTAACCCTTAAGGACCTAGCTCTGGAGGAGTTGTGGACTATTACTATCGTAAGCCTGGACATGTGATATGAGATTGTAAGTTGTAGAACCAGAATAAGAGATTTCTATACACTCATATAGCCTTCTCTAATGAGGCATCTGATCAATCAATTTAGTTCTCCGCAAATTCCTATCTCACCTCAATTTCATCCTTAAATTGTGCACCAAAGATACTGCTGAAAGTAAATTTGAATACATTATATACACATGGTATCTTACTATTCTTTTGGATTTGTGGAATTTAATATTTTTCTCCCTTTCCACTAGCATGTATTTATTCAGTAATGGCAGATTAAAAAACATTTATGGGTCTTACAGTAATTGTTCTTTAATGATTCTGCACTTTAATCTTGATACACATAAGAAATGCCCCATGAATTGTTTTTTCGTTCCTTCCAATGGAAATGAAAGTGACACGAAATATGAGATGAAAAATAATAAGAGCAGAATTACATGAGATGAAAAATAATAATTTCTCTTACACTTAGATTGACTATCCTCATAGTTTATATAGAGGATTACAAGAGAAGAATTAGGAAACAAAAGACAGCTAACAAAAAACCCTTAAATTGAGGGAGTCAAAACCATCCCTTAAATTGAGGGAGACAATTCCGTTAAATTGAGGTAGACAAGTCCCTTAAATTGAGGGATTTTAAAATAATTCTCCTATTCTATTTACAACTTATTTACAGCCTGGACTCAAGCCGAGGACTATAGCGTCTTCCATCTCAAATTTTGAATACACAAGATCGTGAAACATTGGACCTTCAACCCTTGCTGTAATATCGCCTAATCGATGTTCGACTAACATAGTGACATACACACTACTCCTTCCTCGAATTTTTCTTTGATGAGATGTCTATCAATCTCAATATGTTTTGTCTTATCGTGTTGTATAGGGTTATGAGCAATATTGATAGCCGACTTGTTGTCACAATAGAGCTTCATAGGACCATTCCACTTAATTCTCAAATCATCTAGACATCTTAATGTGGCAGAGTTTACACAACCCTCAAAGGGCTCTAAACTCTAATTTCCGCAAACAACCTTGCTACCACATTCTCGCTTTTACTTCCATGTTACCAAATTACTCTCAAAAAAGTATTAATACTCCCTCAGAGTCGGGATCTTCGATCCACTATGGAACCCGGGAGCAGAAGAAGGCTGGGTGTATGCTTCTGTGAGCAAGAGTATCGCTCTTCTTGAACAAAATCTTTCTCCCTGGGTCCGCTTTTCAAGTAATGCAAAGACCTTGTGTTGTACTTGAAGATGAGGTTCTCTTAGATCATGTATGAATCGATCGATCATGCCTGGGCGTAAGGAGATCCGCCGAAAAGTAGTATATGGGCCTACCAGAACCACCTCCGTACATTCTTTTATCCACCATTGGTTCTTCTTTAGCTTCTCCCAACTTGTGGTTTGGATCCATTGGGGTAGAGATTGCTTTACACCCAATCTTACCTGTTTTTGCCAATAAATCAGTCACATACTTTTGTTGAGAGATGAAGATCCCTTGTGTAGAATATACCACCTCAATACCGAGGAAGTACTTCAGTTTCCCTAGTTCCTTTATCTCAAACTCTTATGCTAGTCTCTGCTTCACTTCATGCTTCTCTCTCATCATTTCTAGTCACTATGATGTCGTTAACATAGACTAGTAGAGAGTTACTCCCCCTGCAGTCAAGTGCTTAATGAAGAGAGTGTAGTCACCTTGGCTTTTTTGTACCCAAACTCTTTCATGACTTTTGCAAATCTCTCAAACCAAGCTCTAGGAGATTGTTTAAGCCCATAAAGGGCCTTTTTTAGCTTGCACACCTTGTTACCTGTGTTCCCCTCAAATCCTGGTGGGATGCTCATGTAAATCTCTTCATCTAAATCACCATGAAGAAATGCATTCTTAACATCATACTATAGGAGTTGCCAATTGTAGTGGACAACCAATGACAACAGGATTCTTACAGATCTATTTTGTAATCGAGCAAAATCTCGATAATCAACTCCATAAGTTTCCAGAGTGTACCCTTTAATTGGGTACACAAAGAGGGCTGAGCTAAAATCAACAAAATTTATATACACCTGTTCTTCCTACTACACGTCGTAGTCAAGCACGCAAGATAGCTGGGGTCTGTGGCCGAACACTGGACGTGGTTTTCATCCTAAAAATGATTTGCATAAGTGCATCGAAGGCAAGGCTTTCTATTCGACTTTGGATTTGTGGTTTCAAAAAAACAAGTGGAAGTAGTTTGAAAGTCGAGAAATTGTAAGAAGCAAAAGCTAACTTGAAGATTTAGTCACTATCTGGTGCCAGTGCTCATGTCCTGTTTTATCCTCGCTATATGACAAGCAACCTATAGTCCAAGGTATAAACTGGATCTATGTTTAACTAGCAACCTCAATTCCTTGAAATCAACCTCCTATTTGAGTCAACACGTAGCATGCACCCATGGCCCCTTTATCGTTTTTGAAACCCTAACATTCAATATCATCTCAAGAGGCTCAGAAGACCATCTAATGAACCACAAGGTATCTAGCAATAAGTATGCACTCAGACCTCGAAGCATGCAGAGTATTGGCCAAATCAACATTCAGCCTATTCAACCCTCGCCTTGAAACCCCACATTTAAATATCACTGTAGCGCCAGCACCATCTAAAGAACCACAAAACAGATCTAAAGATTGGCATGCAATCAGGTCCCAAAGCATGAGAGTATTGGCCAAATCAACAACATCTCAATGCTATTCAACCCTAATCTTCGGTAAGATGTGTCATAAACACGCACCTATGGCTTCTTAATACAAAGAGACAAATACATTTATAGCTCTCACCACTGTGTTTTCAGCCTCCTTCCTCTTCAAAGAAAGGAGGCTTGTACAAGACCCTTGAGCTATCCCCAAGAGGGGTGTCTGGCAAACAAGAAAGTAAGAGAAAGAGGAGCAGAGGTTATAGAGAAAAGCAAACCTAATAAAAATACGAGACTTTATTTACAAAAATGAAAACTTACAAATTTCTTCTCCCCACCCCGCTAGTAATACAAAAAGGAGGTTTATATGTGCCACCTCATCACATGAAAATACCAAAAAGCCTAACAATTGGGCTAAATTTGGGCGACAAGAGAAGAATACACCAAATTTAAAAGCTCCACGACATTAAATACAAAAACATGATTTAGGCGCTGAATTTCGCTAGGATCGCTAATTTTGCTATGAGCGAATCACCGTATGCATAGCGAAAATAGAGTACCGCTTAAAGTTGACAATTTCGCTTAGTTACGAAATTTCCTCGCTAGCTAGCTTAGCTTAAATTTATGTGAGTAGCGAATCATGAATTTTTCGCTTAAGAACAAGGCTCTAGCGAATCGGGCCTGGTCTAGTAATTTGGAGATTTTCGCTAAGGGTTGCGAAATTTTCGCAGAAAGCTCGCGAAATTTTTCTCGCGTATCTTGAAGTGTAAAATTTTTCGCAACTCTAGCGAAAATTCCGTGCTTTGTCGAGATCTCCACTCAGATTTCCCATCCCGTCTTCAATCGCATCAATTTTTCTTCACTTTGCTCTTCATTTTCTCATTGATTCTTCGTATAATCGATGACTGATACTGGGACTCAATCTTCATGATTCATCATTCAGACGAGATTGAACTCCCAAAGTGCGCAAAACCCGCAAAACAACCAAAAATACTTCTAAATGGCATAAGTGCTACTAAGAAGACTCAACACTTCAATTGGTATAATGATACGATACAAGAAAAGACTCAAAACCTATCTAATATGCGCTCAAAATAGCACTTTTTTGGGCACTAATCACAATTTCAACCAAAACGCGAAATAAATCTTGAAGAATGCAAAATAAAAAGTGAGATATGTGGTGATTTTCAAAAGGTTAAGATTCAAAAGGTTTATCTACATATAAACAAGATTAAATTGAAAATTGAACAAATTTGAAAACCGATATGAGTTAACCAAACCATACAAGAACAATTTCTGTGTCAATATCGTTCCATGATTCTCAACTCGAATTTCCACCTAAGTCTAATGGTTCTTATGTAAACTTATTTAAGTCAATAAATTGAAAAATTTGTTCCCTCCCCCCCAACCTAACACCGATACGGCCATAAGTCAGTTGAACAACCTAGATAGGGCTAGTTACACTCTTCGCTTTATTCAACTATATGTGATGCAATGCTTAAAATTCACTTCACCAAAGTCCTGGCTGTGGGTCCACCGATGACTCCCAACCAATTAAGGCTTGTGGCATCAAGCCAAAAGGATCACCGACCACAAATCCTAAAGGCTTCACCCGACTTCGCATGACTTCAGTAAAATCAAGCACCTACAATTCGCTAAACTCACCTATCCACCCATGTAACGAACACAAAATCGACGACCCAACCAATTAAGGCTAGTGGCATCGTGTTTCAAAGGTTCGCCATATACCACCCCTGACCAAGTGTTTCTGGATTCAAGGCAAAACTTCACGACTTTATTTTTCTTTTTCTTCTTTTCTTTTTCTTTTTCCTTTTGCTTTTTCTTTTCTTTTCCTTTTTGGAAGACAACATTGGTCTTCAAATGTGGGTAACTCAAAACTATCCTAGTTACAACATACCTAAGGCCGCTTGCAAAGCGTGGGAGGTATGCAAATTCACAACCTAATAAACGATCCGAGTGCCGGTGTGAATTAGCATAGCGGAAATTCAAGTCGGGAAGCATGCTCGAACTGCGGATCGATCAAAAATCGACTCAAGTAATGGAATTTGTTCTAACATATGTGACAAATAATGATTCAATTTTTCCAACACGGCAATTCACCATTCACTTTGAAAGCAATCACAATAGTTCAATCAAGCAATTCAATTGTTCAATCAAAAGAAAAGCATTTAAAAACACAAAGTGGAAATACTAAACATGATACGCAAAAAGTCAGATATATATAAATCGAATAGTTGGAGATATACCAAAATGGCTAGTACATGGTCAAAGCTAAACATACAAAAATATCACCGCCTACTACGGCTAATACAAAAATCCTAATCAAAATCAAGAGCGCTGATAAAGCCGGGAGCAACTATACAAAATGTAAAGAAACCTAACCACCTCACCGCCGCGCGCTGTCCGTCAACGCCGCCGCCGCCAACATCCGTCGCTTTGCCCGTAGCGGGCTCTCTCTCGATTGTGGATTAATGAGGAAGACCTGGGGATACTGGCCATGATTCAATACATGAGTAAAGACTGGTCAACCTCCGATCCCGGGATGCCTGTAGCCGCTTAGTGAGCGTGATAGCATCCATCACACCAGCCTATCTCTCTGAAATGCATGACTGCATCTCAGGCCGAATGGTGTGTCAATAGACGGGCCGGGAGGACCGCCCGCACTACGATGTGGGTCAGGAGGAGAGGGGATGGAGGTGACATCCGGTGGAACCCGACTACGCATTCCTGCCTGGGGGCACCATATGAAGTGGTGGTCCCCGCCTCCTACCCGCAGCATTCCTCCTCGGGTCCCCGTCGTATGGAAAAGACACTCGCATAGTCATCACCCGCCTCCACCGACACGACCAAAGGCACCCAACCCCCATCTCGATCCCGGGCTCCGCCGGAAACTGGGATGCTTCGAGAACATGGCGCAGTCTCGACATCGCAGCTGGAATGCCCTCGCCGGCCAGTCCTTCCGATGGACCTTCTCCTCGAATCGCAACGTAGAGTGCTTTACAACCAAACTGTAGGATCGAACCAAAATCTCCCGAGATCCCAGAAAGAGCCCCAAGATGGCTCTCCGCATTACACGCCGGTAGAGGGAATAAGATCGCACGAAATATGATATCGACGCCAAAGATCTCGAGGGAGTCATTTTCAAACACCGGGGTCCGAAGAAGGGTGTCTTCGGCCGTTGCTCGAACCATTCGCGATGAGGCGGGCCCAATCTCCGAATCTCTCAGATCGTGTCGGCCAGATACGCAGCCAAAAGTCGCCGAATATCGGCCGCCTGAAAGTAATTCCTCCGCGGCGATCACACATCGGAACCGAAGCTCACGCGGACTAGCCGATCCCTCTGGGGACGCCATCGAAAGTGGTAGAACTGCAGCACCACTCGTGGGTAGTAATACTGCCTCGGGGTCATGAAAGGCACAATGGTCAATCCGATCGATCTCACGGGAGGACTCCCAGATCTAAAGATCACCCTGCATGACGCTGCCGAGTACACTCCATGAACTGGCCTACGATGAGTCACATTCTGAATGGGCTCCTAAAACAAACATAACTGCCTGGGTCCTCTAGTACAAAGTTGATACGAGGTGATGAAGTCTTCCGCGAAGAGATGTGACTGTGACTGGCCGCGCCGAGAGGATGATGACTCGGCCGGCCCGCGTGCGGGCCCGCTTGAGGGCCTCGGGCCTCCCGAACTCTCCCCTCCCGAGGTACAGTGACAGGGCACGGTCCCATCCGTGTCTCGATAGCCGCCAATCCCCGAGGCTCGTCACCGTCTCTGGGACCTATGATGGTACCTGAGTCAGGCCTCCCTCTCGTGTATCGGGACCTCACTCACACACGCGGACCCACCCCGAGTACGAACCATACTGAAATGTAACTAAAATACTGGAAGAGGGCTCGACTCACCGGGAAAATGCAACAGGCTCAGATCTCTCGAATCGAGGCTCTCCCTGAGGTGACCGACCACTAAGCAGCAAACGAACCGTGGCTCACTGTCGCAATCGAAACTCCGGGGCTCAAAATAGCCAACAAGGGGCTCAGAAAAGACCAGATGCTGGCGCGCACCAAAAGCTATCCGAGGGCACTACTGCCCCATCGCGCGGGAGGCTCATCAAGGCCCGACAGGTGGCCAGTCGGGCAATGAACTACGTGGCTCGCGCCACAAGTGGTGGAGGCTCGCCGGCTCGGGACAGAGGTGCAAGAGGCTCGAGCGTAAACGCACAGGCAGCAGAGAAGCACGTGGCTTCTATGAGGTCGCCTGTCACGGCCAATGCGGCAGGCACAACTCCCATAAAGGATGCTGATCATAGCGATCTGACAAGCCGAAAGCTCGGGAGAACTGGCCAAGAAGAAGGATACGCACGGCGGGTGTAGACGCTGGGACTCAGTAAGCCACTGGGAAAGAATGAAGTGGTAATTGACAACCCTCCCCGTGTTTATAGATCAAGCCAGGGCAAATGGTGTCTCCCCGCCAATTTTCGCTATTTTTAGCGACCTGGGCCCAAACCGGTACACCATCTCGCAATTCAATTTTCAGGGTTAAATATTAACATTGTACGAGCATTATAAGGAAAAATTATTATATACAACTATAATTAAAATCGAACACACAATACTATAGTATAAGCACAAATTAATTATGAAAATTAAGTTAAAATTTTCTAAAAATAAATAAAAGTATTTAAAATTAATCAATTAAAAAACAAAAAGCAAACATCATGGAACTCGCACTCGGTTTATGGAAACAATCAAAACAGCTTCATTCTCAAAATTTACTCAAGGGGGTCAAGGAGAATGATCTCCTCAACCCACGCAAGAGCCTGGCCGATTCCAATGTTTGCGCCCACTGTTGAACTGCGTTTCCTCGATGGCTCGGAATTGAGTGAATTATTGGTCAGGTGTTAATGGCAAGACCAATATCTTCTCATCTCCATGGCCGATTACTCCTTGCATTTCCCCGACACCGCGGTTTTCCTCGCACATCAGACAATTGAAACAACTTCATCGTAAATTTACATTTTTAGTTTCTAACAACAAATTCGCTGTTGTTCAAATGGAAGATGTTTAACTCCAAGGTCATGTTACCAAAGGTTAGTTGCATGAATCCATTCCTAGCAATTTATTATTATCGGCAGCGGGCCGAAATGGTCTTCCTAAGATGATTGGTACATGAATGGGTTCACTAAGTAATCGCTCGTTGTCAAGCACCACAAAATTCCATCGGTAGTAGAATTTGTCTATTTTCACAGGAGATCTCAACTATCCCTTAGGATTTTCACCGACGATCACCAATGATAAGCAGGGATGTCGGGTAGGTTTAAGTTCACCTAAACCTAGATGCTTGTATACGAATACGACATTAGGGTTAACACCGTCTTTCTAAATCAAGTAAATGATCATCAGCTGGGCTCCACCAATATCACCTAAATTGTGGAGATCCAGGATCCTCAGATTTACTGCAGATTTTGCTTGATTATGGCACCGACTTCTGTTCAAAGGAGAAATGCCTTCGCCCCAATGCCTAATCCTTCTTGATTTGCGGCAAAAGATCTTTTCAAAAATTCTCCCGCATGTTGTGACTTGTTTAATTATGTCCAATTGTAGGTATGTGTTAACCTTCACTCTGCCTTAGACCTCTTAAAATGCCTCGGCCAACAGATGCCTTCTTCTTACCCTAAGTGCTTCGTGGGAATGGAGGTGGTATGATTTCATCAATCCTCCTTTAGAGAATATGCTCGCATCGCAATTCTCTCCTCGTACGGATTCTTCAATGTGCTGCATAGCCTATCAACTTTTCCACTCTCGCAGTAATTATAGCCTTCAATCCTCAATCCATTCGAATTCGTCGGATGACCCGACCTCACGGATTCCCTCGGGGATTTGGAACTGCTTTGCGATGCAAACCTCCCTTTATCTCACTTCAAAGAACTTGCTGATCTTAGTGATCGGATCGTGAGGCTGTCAATTTTCCGTCGAGATTGCTCTCGCCCATCTATTCTCTTATTCGCTGTACTTTCACAAGATCAACTCTTCAGGCTGGCCAGACATCGACTTTTTGCCCTCAACAAAGTCGCCTTCACCACCTTACCTTCCAAATCTCAATATGGCTTGTCTCACTGGAGAAGAGAGATGATGTGTCACAGGATCATAGTGGGGAACCAAATCGAGGTTTGGCAATCTTAGTACATGTGCAGGGGATTGGTCTCCATGCAAGGTTGTGGTGATTCCTCCACCAAACTGTAGGGTAATACCATATGGAGCATCGGATTGTTTGCGGGTCGGGACAGTCTCTACGCTGTTTCAGACATTCGACATCAAATCCTTCACCGCAGGGCCATGTGACACTGGCTCTCGCTGCGTACAGGATTGGAAATTGTTGATTGGATCAGGCAAGATTGTCGCCGCATGCACTTCATGGAGCCGTTTTCCTTCGCTTCCTCTTACCTCTTCCTAGCTGTGGTTGATATCCTAGCCTCATTTCCATTTCCTCTGGCCAAGGCATTACATCCCACCCCGTCGACCGTGGTCTCATCCTATCCACCCTCTAGTAAGCCGTGCTCATCCCAACCCCAAGTTTTTCAGCCACGTAATTTAAAAAATCCATGGTTTACCGGGGATGTTTGCTTTGGGTGTTTCTCCACACATTTCAAGCTTCAAAAGTTCTCGCCTCTACAGTGAGACATACCACCATAGAAGTGGTTCACTAACATCCAAGTATCAAAACCCATGATGTGGACAGCACCGATGGTTTCCATAAATCTTCCCAACACCGTAAAATCTCTCACCATCATGAGTCAAGTAAAAGTATAAATTTGTCTCTTCAAATTGTTTGGTCTTATGAGCATCAAGAATTTTAGAATCTCGCTGCAGCTCGCCCAATTTCTTTATGGTTCTCAGCCCTAAATGAGCCGAGCCATATCTTCGCCTGGTTCTAAGGGTCAATGGAAATGCTTTGGGCCTTTAGCAAATCCATGTCCATCATACCTTCCTCACAGTGCAAACTCCCTCAAAATCCCTAATATGTGTGTAATGGATTTCATTTTCCATACCATGATACGTGGGGAGTAAAGTACTAAATATGGCCTCACCGCTACATCTTCGGCCAGAGGAATGACACAAAGATGCGGCACTAACTTCTGTGAGGGTGGATGTGATCCCTCATGGTCTCATAGCCGTCGATTCATCGGTTCCAGCCGACTCGCTGGGTCTTCAGTAGCTGGATCCATGGTATCGCTGTGTACACTCGACTTCACCGATCGGGTCGTCACAGATCGATTCTTATGCGCTTCCACCCACGATGTGTCTCCGTCTCCCATCAGTTGCATAAACACCTATTACAAAATTCTATAGAGACAAGAAAAGAGCACCAACAAAGCTTCGTAAAAAGGTTAAGATTAATCTGCTAAGAATTAAAATCGATCAGAACAAAAACAAGCAGTTTATTGCAAGTGTTGAAACTGGCAGCTTCCTGCGAATCGAGCGACAAAAGTGGTAAAAAGTTACCTCCACTCTCAAGGATGTGCTGATCACAAGTACACTTCAACTTACCATTAGTAGCTGGGCACCATCCCCGCTTAACGCGCCATTTGGATTCGTGCCACAAGAGCCGAGCTAAAATCAACAAAAATTTATATACACCTAAGCTTCCTACTATCGTCGTAAATGCTCATCGCAGTGATAGTGGTTCATGGTCGAACACTGACGTGGGTTTTCATCCTAAAAATGATTTGCATAAGTGCACGGGAAGGTAAGGCTTTCTATTTGGACTCTTTTCGATTTGTCTGAAAAAACAAAGGGAAGTAGTTCTCAAAGTCGAAATTGTAAAAACTCGAAAGTGAAGTGTAAAAACTTTGAAGATTTAGGTCACTAACTTGGTAAGTTAGGGCAAACAAGTGTCCTCGGGTTTTATCCTCGCGTTATGACAAGCAACCTATAGTCCAAGGCATAACCGATCTATGTTTAACTAGCAACCCTCACCCTTGAAATCAACTCCTATTGAGTCAACACAAAGATGCATCTACGGCCCCTTTAATGCTTGAAACCCCATTCAATATCATCTCGTAGGCTCGTAAAGACCATCTAACGAACTCACGCCGCATCTAGCAATAAGTATGCACTGTGATCCTCGCATGGAGAGTATTGGCCAAATCAATAACATTCAATGCTATTCAACCCCATTGAAACCCTAACATTTAAATATCACTGTGAGGCTCGTAAAGACCATCTGTTAGAACCACGCTGCATCTAGCATTAAGCATGCACTGTGATCCTAAAGCAATGGAGAGTATCGGCCAAATCAATAACATTCAACGTTATTCAACCCTAATTCGAGAAGACGGTGGGGTCATAAAACACGCGACCTATGGCTTTTAATACAAGAGGACAACATTTATACGCCCCAGTCACCTGCTTAGCCTCTTCCTTCACAAAGAAAGGAGGCTTTAGTCAAGCATCTCTGAAATGTATCCCTAAGAGGGTGTTTCATGTACCAAGAAAGTAAAGAGTAAAGAGGAGAGAGAAGAGAAAAGCAAACCTAATTAAAAATACGACTTTATTTACAAAAATGAAAACTTACAAAATTTCTTCTCCCAAATTCGCTAGTGGTTACAAAAGGGGAGGGGGTTTATATAAAGCACCAATACATGAAAATACCAAAAAGCCTAACAATTTACAATGCAGAAGACAAGAGAAGAATACACCAAATTTAAAGTTTCACGCAAGATTAAATACAAAAATGATGACGAGGCAAAGGTTGAATTCGTCAGATCAAGCACTTTTGCTAGGTAGCGAAATTACTATGCATAGCGAAAATAGAAAATTTCGCTAAAGCTTCGACAATTTCGTTTAGTTAGCAATTTCGCTAGCTTAGCTTAAATTTATGTGAGTAGCTTAGTCTCATGAATTTTCGCTAAGAACAAGGTCTAGCGAATCGGGTCTGTCTATTAAATTCCGAGATTTCGCTTATGCTTGTTAAATTTTCGCTAAGGTTGCTAAATTTTCGCAATCCTAGCGAAAATTTTCGCAACTCTAGCGAAAATTCCAGGCTTTGTTGATCTCCACTGCATTTCATCCTGTCTTCAACTGCATCAATTTTTTCACTTCTACTTTCATTTTCTCATTGATTCTCGTATAATCGGAGGATCACATCAGATTCACCCCTTCATGATTCATCATTTATCGAGATCGAACTCCCAAAGTGCAAAAACCCGCAAACAACCAAAAATACTCTAATGGCATAGTGCTACTAAGAAGACTGAATACTTCACTGTATAATGACATGATTAGCGAAAGCAAAGCACTCAAAACCTATCTAATATGTGGTTCAAAATAAAGATTGGGCACTAATCACACCCCCAACCAAAACGTCATACCCTCAAGAATGCAAAAATAAAAAGGAGATGCATGTGGTGATTTTCAAAAGGCTACTATGATTCAAAAAGGTTTATCTACATATAAACAAGATTTTAATTGAAAAAATTGAAATCAAATTTGAAAACCGATATGAAAGAAACCAAACCATACAAGAACAATTTCAAATAATATCGTTCCATGATTCTCAACTTGAATTTCCACCTAAGTCTAATGGTTCTTTATGTAACCGTATTTAAGTCAATAAATTGAAAAATTTGCTCTCCCCAACCTAACACCGACATGGCCATAAGTTGTCGAACAATCAGATAGGGCTAGTTACACTCTTTTCATTTATTCAACTATATTGTAGGGATGCAATGCTTAAAAATTCGACTTCACCAAAGTCCGTGTAATCTGGGTCCACCGATGACTCCCAACCAATTAAGGTTTAGTGGCATCGTCAAAAGGATCACTCGACCACAAACTCTAAAGGTTTCACCCGACTCGTGATGACTTCAAAAAATCAAGCACCAATTCTAAACCTACCTATCCACCCATGCAAATTGAACACAAAATCGACGACTCCAACCTCAATTAAGGCTAGTGGCATCAGTTTCAAAGGCTTTCGCCATATACCCCTGACCGTGCTCTCGATTCAAGCGCGCACTTCACGACTTTATTTTTCTTTTTTCTTCTTTTCTTTTTCTTTTTCCCTTTGCTTTTTCTTTTCTTTTCCTTTCGAAGACAACATCGGGTCTTTCTGTACCGTGGGTAGACCTAAACTATCCCAGTCGCCAACATACCTAAGGCCTACAGAAAGTTTGGAGGTACGCAATTCACAACCTATTGAAACGATCCTCGAGTGTCAGGTGTGAATTAGCATAAAGGGGGAAATTTTCAAGTCGAGCATGCCGAATCGCAGGACTAACAAAAATCACTCCAAGCATGAATTGTCAACATATAGTGACAAATAATGATTCAATTTTCCAACATGAAGCAATTCAATTGTCCACTCAGCATTCAATAGTTCAATCGAAGCAACCAATTGTTCAATCAAAAGAAAAGCATTTAAACACAAGTGGTTACTAAACATGATATGCAAAAGTCGTGATATATAACCGAATAGCTTTTGATATACCAAAATGGCTAGTAAGCATGCATATCAAAGCCAAACATACAAATATCACCGCCTACCATGGCTAATACAAAAATCCTAATCAAAATCGAAAGGCCGATAAAGTCGATAACTATACAAAAATGTAAAGAAACCTAACCACCTCACCGCTGCAGGCAGGCGGTCCGTCAGCTGCCGCCGCCGCCGCGTAACATCCAAATAAGCCGCGCTCAGGGCGGGCTCTCTCTCGATCGTGACACGGAAGACCCAGATAGCGGCCATGATCCGTCACATGAAAGTAAAGACTGGTCAACCTCCGATCCTGGATGCCCGCGGTAGCCGCTTAGTGAGCAGATAGCATCCATCACACCAGCCATCTTCTCGAAAGCCGGGCATGACTCCAGACCGGGCCAATGGTGTACCGGGTCAGACGGGCCAGCATCCGCCGCAGCCGCCATTTAGCCTCGGTGGGAGGAGGGGATGGAGGTGACATCCGTGAACCTGACTCCACCGCATCTCGGCCTCGTGGGCAGTATATCATATGTATGTGGTGGTCCCCGCCTCCCGACCCCGCACTCCTCCCCGGGTCCCGTGGTCGTATGGAAAGATACCCGCATAGTCATCACCCGGCCCACTCGATACGATCATGTGGGCATCGAACCTCATCTTCGATCTCCGGGCTCGCTGAAATCCTGGGGATGCTCGAGAACACGGGGCGTAGAAGTCTCAGCACCAAAGAAGGGAATGCTCTTCGCCGCAGGTCCTTCCGATGGACCTTCTCCTCGAATCAAGCAAATGCAGGCCATAATCTCAAATTTCGTAGGACTCCAACCAAAATCCCGAGATCCTGGCAAAGAAGCCTCCAAGACGGGCTCTCCTCTCGCACATAATGCCGCAGAGGGAATAAGCTCGCATTTGGGGATGCACGATCACAAAGACTGAAGTGAGTCGCCTTCAGAAAATACCGGTCCGAAGAAGGGTGTCTCGCCGCTGTCGAACCATCTCGCTACGAGGCGAAGGCCCAATCTCTCGTGAATCCCTCTCAGACGTCGGCGCAGATACGCAGCTGCAAGCCGCCGAAATATCTGGCCGCTTCCGAGTACCCGCGACATCATCAATACCAACCGGGCTCACGCGACTAGCCGGACCCTCTGCACGTCATCGAGGCAGAGAACCGGCAGCACCACCTGCGGGTAGTAATACCGCCTCGGTCATGAAAGGCACAGCGACAATCCTCGACGATCTCACGGACCCAGATTCAGATCGCCTGGCGGACGTCGTAGTACGACCCGATGGAACTGCCTCTACGATGGAGTCGTACATTCCCTGAATCGGGTTCCCTTACAAACAACGGCCTTCAATCCGAGGCGGTGCGAATACCAGTGATGAAGTCGCCTCCGCAGCCAGACATGATCAGACGGCCAAGTGGGCCGAGATGACGACTCGCCCGTCCGACGCGGCCCGGCCGAGGGCCCGTCCGAACCTCCCTCCGAGGTACAGGATTCGGCACCCGGTCCCATCCGTCCGATAGCCTGATCCCCGAGGCTCGCCGTATCGGCTCTGGGGGACCTGATGGTACTCTGAGTCGGGCCTCCCTCTCGTGTATCGAATCTCACCCGCGTCAAGTGGACCCACCCGAGTACGAACCATGTCGAAATGTAACCAAAACATCGGAGGAGTGGCTCGATCACCGAAAAATGCAAATGAGGCTCAGATTCCTCCGGGAACCGAGGCTCTCGAGGTGACTGACCACTCAAGCAGTAAACGAATCCGTGGCTCATCAAGCCGCACCGAATCGCTCGGAATAGCTGCAACATGGCTCGTGAAAGATCGTATGCATGGCGGTGGCACCGTGTCGAACCGAGGGCACCTGGGCCGTCTCCAGACCGGGCAAAGTGAGTCACCAAGGCCTCGACGAGGTGGCTTAGGTCAGCAATGAATCCACAGTGGCTCGTGGCGCTGGCAGTGGTGGAGGCTCACCGTGGCTCCGGGGACAGAGTGCAAGAGCTCGAAAGGTAAATGCACAAAGTGCAGCGTAGCTAATGTGGTTTCTAAGCAGGTCGGGCTCGTCACGGCCGCCGTGGCACAACCCAGCGACAAGGATCAAGAAGGATTCCGACGTCAAGAGCTCAGAGAACGGGCAAGAAGAAGGATACGGCGCGCGTAGACGTGCTTGGGACTCGTGGCTTCACTGGGGGAAAGAATGAAGTGGTACTGACAACCCTCCCTGTGCTTATATAGTGATCGTTGCGGCAAATTGAAGTTCTCGCTAATTTTTCGCTATTATTTTTAGCGAATTCGCCCAAACCGAGTACACCATCTCGCAATTCAATTTTCAGGTTAAATATTAATATCAGACGGCATTATAAGGAAAATTATTATATACAACTATAATTAAAATCGAATCACAATACTATAGTATAAGCACACAAATTACTAATTATGAAAATCGCTAAGTTAAAAATTTTCTTAAAAAATAAATAAAAGTATTTAAAAATTAACTCCACTAAAAACAAAAGTAAACATTTGCGGAACTCGCAATTCTATTTATAAACACCGAACCAAGCTCATTCTCAAAATTTACTCGGGCTGGGGTCAAGGAGAAGATCTCTCAACCTACGCAGCGAGTCTGGTCGACCCCAATGTGTCGGGTGCCCAATTGTTGAACTGCTCGTACCGGGATGGTCGCTGGACCAGTACCGGCTTGTCGCTGGGTGTTACTTACAAGACCAATATCTCCTCATCTCCACGGCCGACATTCCTTTGCATTTCCCCGGATGACTGCGTTTTCTCGCGACATCGATCAATCAAAACAACTTCATCGAATTTTGATTTTCGCTTAACAAATTTCGTTGGCTTGCTCAAATGGAAGATGTTTAACTCCAAGGTCAGCAGCGTCAGCGTTATTGCATGACTCCATTCCAAGCAATTTATTATCAGACGCGCAATAAATGGTCTTCCTAAGACGACGGGTACATGAAACGGGTTCACTTGCAATCGGCTCCGCTGTCACACCACAAAATCTACTCGGGTAGTAGAATTTGTCTATTTTCACAAAAATATCCTCAACTATCCCCAGTGGATTTTCACCGATCCATCTACCAACGATAGTGATGTCAGGTTTAAGTTCACCTAAACCTAGATGCTTGCATACCGAATACCGACATTAGGGGTCTTATGAAGACCGGCCCTAAATCAAGCAATGACTATTTATGCAATTCCCAATTAATACAATTCAAATTGTGTAGATCCCGTGATCCTTGTATTTGACAGGTATTTGCTTGATTACAGTAATCGACTTTGCTCAAAGGAGTAAAATGCCTTCGTCTTCAATGCCTATCCCTTCGTTGATTGCGGCAAAGATCTTCAAAATTTTGCATAAGCAGGATCATTTAATTATGTCCAACAGAGGTATGTTAACCTTCACTCGCCTAGACCCCAAAATGCCTGGCCACGAGATGCCTTCTTTCTTACCCTAAGTGTTTCATGTGGGAACGGAGGTGGTATAAGCAGATTTATCAATCCTCCTCTAGGGAGAATATGCTCGCATCGCAATTTTCCTCGCATGGATTCTTCAACAGGTTTCGCATAGTCGATCAACTTCTTTCCACTCGTGGTAATTATAGCCTAACTCATCCATTCCCCTCGAATCAGTTGATGACCCGACCTCAATGGATTCCCTGGGATTTGGAACCTGCTTGTGATGGAAACCCCTTATCTCAGACTCTAGCAACTTTGTTGATCTTAGTGATCGAATACGTAGGTCGGCCAATTCCTTCGTCGAGATTGCTCTCGTTCCATCTATTCTCTTATTCAAACAGACTTTCTTACAAGATCAACTTTCAGGCCGCCGCACATTGATTCCTCGTTCCTCAACAAAGTCACCACCACCTTACTCAAATTCAATACGGCTTGTTCTTACCGGAGAAGAGGATGATGGTCAAGCTGGGTGATCATGAGGGGGAAACCAAACTGAGGCTCTGGCACCTGGGGTACAGTGTGGGGGATCGGGTCTCCACTAGTGTTAGTACGATTCCTCTAATCGAATCGTAGGTATTACCATATGGAGCATCGATTGTCAGGGTTTGTATCATTCTACGTTGCTCACATTCTCGACATCAAATCCTTCACGTTAAAATATGTGATTACTCGTCATTGGGTGCATGGGATTGGAAATTGTTGCAAGGGATTGGATCAGGCAAAGATTGCTACCACGTACAGCACTTTATGGAGCCGTTTTCCTTCAAAGCTCCTCTACCTTCCTAGCTAGGGCTGGCCTTCATTTCCATTTCCTCTGTCAAGGCATACATCCCACCTCGCTGAACGGGTGGTCTCATCCTATCCAATTCCCAGGTTAGCCTTATCCCAAATCTCTTAGAAGTTTCAACACGAATTTTAAAAATCCACGGTTTCATCAGGATGTTTTGCTTAAAAGTCTCCTCCACATGGTTTGCAAGCCGCCACGTGCAGAGACATACCACCATAGAAGTGGTTCACCAACATCCAAGTATCAAACCCACGATGCGGACAGCACCGATGGTTTGCATAAATCTTCCCAACACCGTAAAATCTCTCACCATCATGAGCCGCAAAAGTATAAATTTGTCTCTTCAAATTGTCGGGGTCTTACGAAAGAATCGAAGAACTTCTTCAGAATTTCGCCCGCAGCCACCTCAATTTCTTATGGTTCCCAGCCTCAATGAGTCAGAGCTTTCATATCTTCGCCCCTGGTCTCTTAAGGGTCAATGGAAATGCTTTAGCTTTAGCAAATCCATGTCCATCATACCTTCCTCGGGCGTAGTAAACTCCTCAAATCCCTAACATGTGTGCTTGATTTTCATTTTCCATACCATGATATGTGGGGAGTAGGGTACCAAATATGGCCTCTTCACTCAAGTACATCTTCGCCAGGAGGAATGATACAAGATGGGCACTAACTCTGGCAGAGGGTGGATGATCCCCTCATGGTTCTATAGGTCGCTGGATCTACTGGCCCTGTGCCGACTCGCTGTCTTCGTGCAGTGGATCCATGGTATCGGGGCAGGGCACCGACTTCACCGACTCGGGTCGTTGTGTACCGATTCGGCGTGCCACCGATGTGTTCCCCGTCCCATCACAGATAAACACCTATTACAAAATTTATAGAGACAAAGAAAGAGCACCAACAAAGCTTCGGCAAAAGGTTAAGATTAACTACAAGAATTAAACCGATCAGAAAACAAAAATGCTGCGCTTATTGCAAAGTGTTGAAAACTGCAAAGCCTCAAGAACCGAGTGACAAAAAGTGGTAGTGGCAAGGCCTCCACTCGTGATGTTGATCACAAGTACTTCAACTTTACCATTAGTAGTTCGCACCATCCCCATAACTAGCGCCATTTGATCTGGGCAGGCCACAAAGAAAGGCCAGCTAAAATCAACAAAATTTATATACACCTCTTACTAACATTAGTCAAGCTACTGCAAAGATAGTGGTTCAGTGGTCGAACACCCGGACGTGTGTGGTTTTCATCCTAAAAATGATTTGCATATGCACGGTTGCAAGGCTTATTCGACACTTGGATTTGTTTCAAAAAACAAAGGAAGTAGTTTGAAAGCCGAAATTGTAAAATCGAAAGTGAAGTGTAAAAAGTTAACTTCAAGACGCAGTCACCAACTCTGGCAGGTTGCTGGCGCTGAAATGTGTTCGTCCCTGGTTTTATCCTCGCTGCTATGACAAGCAACCCATAGTCCAAGCGCATAACCGATCTATGTTTAACTAGCAACCCTCACCCTTGAAATCAACTCCTATTCAGTCACGTAGCATGCATCTATGGCCCCTTTAATGCTTGAAACCCTAACATTCAATATCATCTCGTATAGCCAGAAAAGACCATCTAACGAATCCACAATGATCTGAAGAATAAGTATGCATCAGATCCTAAGCATGGAGAGAATACAAATCAATAACATTCAATGCTATTCAACCCTTGAAACCCCTAACATTTAAATATCATCGCAGGCTCAGAAGACCATCTAAAAGAACCACGCTGGGTATCTAAGATTGGCATGCACTGCATCCTAAAGCATGGAGAGTATCGCCAAATCAATAACATTCAATGCTATTCAACCCTTAATTTGAGAAGACGTGGGGTCATAAAACACGCGACCTATGGTTTTTAATAATAAGAGGACAACATGCATATGCCCCACCACTGCTTTTTGAAGCTTCCTTCCTCTTCAAAGAAAGGAGGCTTAGCTACATCTCTCAGTCACATCCTCAAGAGTGGTGCTCGCGTGCCCAAGAAAAGTAAGAGAAAGAGGAGAGAGAAGAGAGAAAAGCAAAACCTAATTAAAAATACGAGACTTTATTTACAAAAAATGAAACTGATGTAATTTTTCTCCCCAAATTCCTCGCTAGGGTTACAAAAAGGGAGGGGTTTATATAGCCACCTCAATACATGAAAATACCAAAAAAGCCTAATAATTTGGCTTAAATTTAAGGACAAGAGAGTAATACACCAAATTTAAAAGTCTATTGGCATTAAATACAAACACAGATTGAGTATGAATTTCATAGATCTAAGAATTTTCATAGGTAGCGAAATCACCATGCGGCGAAATAGAAAATTTCGCTAAAAGCTCGACACCTCGCTTAAGTTAACAAATTTCTCGCTAGCTTAGCGAAATTTATGTGAGTAGCAACCATGAATTTCGCTAAGAACAAGGCTCATTTAAATCGGGCGTTCGTCTAGTTTCAATTCGAGATTTCGCTTAAGGTTACAATTTTCGCTAAGGTTACAATTTTTCTCAATTCTAGCTAAAATTTTCGCAACTCTTAGCTTAAAAATCTGTGCTTTGTCGGGACTTCCACGCATTTCATCCCGTCTTCAATCGCATCAATTGTCTTCACTTTGCCTTCATTTTCATTGATTTTCGTATAATTGATGATCGATTATCGGGATCAATCTTCATGATTCATCATTTGTATCGAGACTGAATCCTCAAGTGCAAAAACTCCGCAAAACAACCAAAAATACTCTTAAATGGCATAAGTGCTACTAAGATGTTCGAACACTTCACTGGTATAAATGACATGATTAGCGCAAGCAAAAGCACCTCAAAACCTATCTAATATGTGGTTCAAAATAGCACTTTTCGTGGGCAATTCAATCACCTTTGGCTACCACCTTACTTTACGCCTCTTAAGTCGATCCACACCTTATATATTTAAGTGTGGTAAAAATCCACTTGCAATCAACAATGTTTTTTCCTTTCATCTTTCTCAACGATCTCCCATGTTTTATTCTTTTCTAATGCACTCATCTCCTCTCTCTCATACATCCTTCCATTCCTTTGCGGAATACCTCAAACAAAGCAGCTGGGGAATAATAGTGGTGCTTCTTAGACCTCACAAATGAAATTCTCTGGCCGTGATAGGTGCTTAAGAGACACTTAGTGTGATAGTGGATAGAGTGGTCGGTTAGTGCATTCTCTGGTGGCTTTTCTAATAGCAATGGGAAGGTCAAGGTTGTTTGTTGAGTTAGTGGATGTTTCACCAGGTTGTGTATGTAAAGGTGGGTTTGATCATACCGTGATTTCATTCCCAGGGTTTGAGTTGGATTCTTGGACTTGCTTTGGTTTTGGAATGACCTTTTCCCTTGAATACACCTTAGAAACCGGTGGAAAACAGGAGTGACATTGGTCAGAACAGGGACACACTCGCTTTCATCAGAACTCAGACTCAGTGTGATTGGTTCGGATGACTCAGGTTCTTCATCACCATGGTATGAGACATGAGGAAAGTCAAGGGGTTCATAGGATTCATAAGGATTATCTTCCATCATTGAAATCTCCCTTTGAAGAGATGTCTTGGGAAAAAAAGGTTTGTTTTCGGTGAAGGTGACATTTGCAGAGATGTAAAATTTTCTAGTTAAGGGGTTGTAACATTTGTAACCTTTGAAAGCATTTAAAGAATTGGCGAAGACACATTTTACGGTGCCTAGGTCTAGCTTCGTCTTTTATGTCGGGCCGTGGACATGAACAAATGTAGTGCACCCAAATACCCTAGGAGTGAGCCCATTTGAGGTTCTAAAGTGTGGATAGAAACTCTTAAGTACCTCTATGGGACTTTTGTTGTCTAACAATCGTGAGGGAATTCTATTTATAAGGTGTGTGGTAGTAAGAACTTCCCCTTAATAGGACTTAAGAACATTCCCTTGAAAGAGTAAGGCTCGAGTTGTGTTAAGTAAATGCCCATTTTTCCTCTCGATTAGCCCATTTTGTTGGGGTGTGTTAACACTCGATGACTCTGGCGGAGAACGCTATGCGATCGAAAAATGTGTGACTAAATCAAGTCAAGTAATCTCTAGCATTGTTTATCCTAAATTTTTTTATTTTAACCCCAAATTGGTTTTGAACCATTGAGTGGAAATTAGTTATGACAATGCTAACATCATATTTTTGTTTAAGAAGAAAGATCCATGTAACCTGTGTGCAATCATCAATTAAGGATACAAACCAACGAGCCCTAGAAACATTAGGTATAGTCGAAGGACCCCATATGTCACTATGAATCAAATGAAAAGGATGATAACTTCTTTTGTTGCTAATAGGAAAAGATACACGAGTATGTTTTGCTAATTCACAAGTTTCGCAATGAAACTCAGAAATATCTGATCCTTGGAACAAATGAGGGAGCATGACCTTTAAAACCTTAAAAGGTGGATGACCTAGACGTAGGTGATACAACCAAATGGTATCTTTATTTGAGGAACTAAGAAAAGACAGACAAATTATTACTAGTTTTCTGAGATGATTCAAGTTGATAAAGACCGTTCCTTTCCTTAGCAAGTCCAATCCTCCTCCCTGAGCCCTGTTCCTAAAAAACACAATAAGAAGGGAAAACAATAGCATAATATTTAAGATCATGAGTAAGCTTTTGAATGGAAACAAGGTTGGCTGACAATTTTGGTACATGGAGGACATTTTTAAGGATAAGGGCAGGTGTGATGTATATGTCTCCTAAATCGCAACAATGATAAAGAGCCATCAAGCCACCGCACTTTTCGCTACTGGGCTTGGAGTATAGGTATGGAAAAGTTGAGATTTGGATGTCATATGGCCTATAGCACCGGAATCTATTACCCAAGAATCATCATAAACCTTGTTTGAGGCATTTATGCAAAAAGAGAATGAAGGTGTATCCGAAAAGATTAAAGAGCAAGCTCCAAAGAGGGCTTTGGCTCGGGCGGGATCCAACTGTGCCTTCTCGGGCCTTCTCCATTTCTTCATTATTAAACCCGCCTATCGCTGAATTTTCCCCGCTCAGGGTCAGCCCGGGCCATGTGTGTCGAGACCTTGGCGCCTCCACGGTTTCCATTCACGACTTGGTGGCTTACCATTCAACTTCCAACACTTTTCTTTTGTGTGCCTTGGTTTCTTGCAATAGGTGCACTAGAGATTGTCCTTTCTCCTTCCACTGATTGTCTCTACTTAAGTGTTTATGCAGATCATTTTTTCCTTTCTCTTGATATTTTGTTTTTGCTACTAGGGCTGACCCATCCAAGGCTCAGGGTTCACATAACACTCCTTCTCGGCTTCCTCACTCCTCGAATCGCCACCACCCCATTAGTGCCACGTAACCTCCGCTTGCCAAGAATCTGGATTCGCACTTGATCAAATTCTGGGTTAAGCCCAACAAGAAAATCATAGACTTTATCTTGCTCAATGAAATCCTTTAGAATAACCGCATCCTCTGGGCATTTGGTTTTTATCACCCTATAATGATCAAGTTCTTGCCACAAAGCTTGGAACTGATCGACATATCTCACAACCTGCTTTACTTCCCCCGCTTTGTAGCAATCGCCTTCTACCTCGACGCCACATACCTGAGCTGCATCTCTAGCTACCGCTTGTTTGATTTGTATCCCCAAATATCCTTAGTTGTAGCCAAGAACATACATGTGTCGCTACTCTCAGGAGACATATAATTCCACAACTACGCCATAATCATAGAATCTTCTTCATCCCATGCTTCAAAACGGGGATCTCTTGGTTTCAGCCCTGTACCCATAAGATGGCTGATCTTCCCTTTCCCTTTCAGCATACATGAATGTTGAGACCATTTACAGTACTTTTTTTCCATCCAACCTATATGCAGCCTAAATATTTTGCAATTCCCCAGGTTGTTGAGATCGAACAATCTCCTTTGATTGTGTTGTAGTAGTCGTCTCTGCAACCTCCGACATCTTCCACGAAAAACCCCGATCTCTTTGGAATTAAGGCAGATCGCGAACAAAAAAAAAAAATCCAGCTATGAAGGCCAGAAAAATGGCATTGAAGGCCAAAATGATGCCCAGGTTTTAGAAACCTATGGCTCTGATACCATGACACGAAATATGAGATGAAAAATAATAAGAGAAGAATTACAAGAGATGAAAAATAATAATTTCTCTTACACTTAGATTGACTATCCTCACAGTTTATATAGAGGATTACAAGAGAAGAATTAGGAAACAAGAGACATCTAACAAAAAGCCCTTAAATTGAGGGAGTCAAAACCATCCTTAAATTGAGGGAGCTTCCCTTAAATTGAGGGAGACAAGTCCCTTAAATTGAGGGATTTTAAAATAATTCTCCTATTCTATTTACAACTTATTTACAGCTTGACAGAAAACTTATTCTTGAATATGTATTCCAGAAATGTTTGACCGAGGAATGTATGCCGGTCCAGTTGGATGGTTTGGTGGAAGAGAGACTGAACTTGCAGTTGGGATCAGGTCAGCCTTAGTGGACAAGGTAAACAGTAAACTAAGTAATTTTTCCTTTCTTAGATACTGTCTTTCTCTTAGATTCACATATTATGCTGTTGGAGTAAAAATTAGATCTATTCCATGTCTACTCAACTCTCACAAGATTTTGAATAAATTCATTTTAGTTACCATTTATAGCGTCAGTTTAAAGTCTTCTCAGTACTTCAAGGACTCTGTTTTATTGTTCATAAAAATCGTTGGCATGCTTATGCTGATCAATTTGTTCCCAGGGTTTTGGCGGATTAATCTATGCTGGAGCAGGTATAGTTAGAGGAAGCAATTCATCTCTAGAGTGGGAGGAGCTGGACCTCAAGATGTCTCAGGTGTTTAGATCAAATTTTATTTTATATAGAAAAAGTTAAAAAAATAAGGAAAATTTAAAGATGTGCATGTAAGGCATGTGTATCTGAGGTCCCCTTTTCCCCTTCTATTTAAATATAATGTATGAATGTGAGTGGAGGACCCTATCTTAAAGTTCATAGGCATTACAATACGCAGAATGTACATGGTGTGAAGAATTGATAATTTTACACATTGATCTATATGATGAACAACAATAATGAATGCTAAGATCGATTCTATGCCTGTTGGTGCTTCTTGCAGTTCACTAAGTCTATAAAAGTTGAGGTGCCTCTCACTGAAACAAAGAAATCATAACACAGGTCGAGTCACCTAAAAGGTCAGTGGTTCTAACAGAAATATTTCTGGTCTGTGAGATCTCTTTAAACTTTGTTTTTGGATGGTCAACCAAAAAAAGCATCAACTTCCATTTTAGTCATTTGATTGCTAAGAAATTTGATTGAATGAATGCCTTCTTATGTTTGGCTTACCATCAATTCTGCATTTTGTGTGTTTGATCTTCAATGTGAAAATTCTGTTTATACTTTTCCTCACATGCATCGATCAATTCCTTCTTATGCTCTGTTGTTGCACAAGCCTTAAATTGCTCCTGCAATGAAGTAAAATAAAATATTGACAAGAGCCAACACCGTTGATATTAACTTAAGAATCCTAAGGACTGCCAGAATTCCTTGTGTCCAGAAACCAGAATGATAAATTTATGTTCACATTTATTTTGTTTAAGATATATTAGTTGAACTGGTTTCGGTGTGCTATTTTCAGATGGACTTGTGTAGTCACTAGTGCAGTGCCCAATTTATTCTTGAAAATATTCATGTGGGACCCTATAAGTTTTAGGACCACGATGACCATTATAATGGAATTCCACTAAACCAAGGTCAAATGGTGGCACATATAGTAACAAAAATTGGCTGACTGTACAAACAGTAAACTTGAACAGTCTTATCTTTTTTTGTGTCATTGACATTATTTTAGGTTGTTCAGTGTGATCATTAAGTGAACCCCTATTAAGGTTTAGTCTCCTACTCTATTTAGGATTCTTTTCCTTCTCTCTTTAGTCTCTTAATTGGACTCTAACTTTATTTTCTTTTTTGCTCTAATACTAGAGTATAAATATATATGTTTCCTTCATTATAAATTAATGAGAATATAGAATTCCTTTTCTCTCAACATGGTATCAGAGCCATAGAAGAGTTTGAGAATATTAGGGTTAGGGTTTCGCCGTGTGGTCAATTCTGGCGACCATCTAACAACTGTGCCTCACTCCAGTTGTATTATAGTCGTCGCAAAGCCTCTCGGGAGCGACAACCACTATGAAAACAACCCCTCGTCGGAAAATTTTTCTGGCAACCCTTACTCTGGTGCGTGGACACTCCACTAGGATCGTAGGAGCCTAAGCTCCTCGCCAGTGCAAAAATCTCCGGTAGCAAGTCCCTCACAATCCTCCATGCTCAGGTCCACATGCCGTTGTGGGTGCGTAGAAGCTTTTCTGATTGCCAGACTTCACCACCTGAGTCGCCTGCTGCCGATCTAGAAGCCTATGTCCTTGGTTTTCTAATCCAACACTTGCATCACCCTCTTTTGTCCATTTTTCTCTCCAGCCACATATACTTTCATATTCTTTTTTATTTTTCGTCAAAGTTCGACACCACCGAAGCCCCTCTCACCTTCTGGAATTGTTTTGTTCCTTTCGAAAGTACTGATTCCGTTTCTTTTGTGACTCTACTGATTTCTCATCTCTATGGCTGAATAAAACGTCACTATGGCCGAGAAAGATTTCTATGGTCGCAAAATGTCTCTTTGTGGATGGTTTCAGTCTTATTCTGAAGCGATTCTGGGAGGTGGACGTAGCAAACCGGTGTAAAAGCAACGCCCTCAATGCACATACCGGCCATAAAGCCAGATTACACCCGCATGATCGAAGTATCGGGCCATACGGCCAACTCCCGCATTTTCATTCGCTCGCTTCGATCATTCAGCCGATTTCGAAGTTCGTCTCGCGGAGCTCATCCACACCTCAGGGGGTCATTCTTATGCTCGACGAATATGAGGAGTACCTTTGTCTCACTCAAGTAACCAAATCTTCCTCCATTGCTTGTGTTGCCCAGACCGGTAATGTCTCTACTTGCCTTACACATTCATCTGCACCTTGGATCTTTGATACTGGAGCCTCTAATCATATCTTTGGTAATAAAGATTTTTTTTTTCTCTTACCTTTCCGTCTTCTTTACCCACTATTACCTTAGCTAATGGTTCTAAAACCATAGAGAAAGGCGTTGGCTCGGCTTGTCCCCTCCCTTCCTTGCCCCTTACTTCTGTACTTTATGTTCTTGATTTTCCTTTTCATCTTATTACCATTAGTAAGTTGACTCGTGACCTTCATTGTGTACTTACTTTTTTACACAATTTTGTAAGCTTGCAGGACCGGAGTACGGCAAAGACGATTGACATAGGACATGAGTCACAAGGCCTCTTTCACCTTAGCTTGCCTCTTTGTTTCACTGCTTGCACTTCCACTACAATTCCTCTCCTCCTCCACAGTCGTCTCGGTCATCCAAGTCTCTCCAAGTTTCGGGAGCTGACTCCTCATTTTTCTAGTTTATCTTCGCTTGAGTGTGAGTCATGTCAGCTTGAGAAACATTCTTGTGTCTCATTCCCAAAGCATTTAGATCCTCGGACAAAGTCTCCGTTTGAGCTTGCCCACACTGATGTTTGAGGTCCTTCTAGGTTTCCGTCTACTTTAGGATTTCTTTACTTTGTTATTTTTATAGACGATTATTCTCGATGTACTTGGTTATTTTTAATGAAAACTCAAGCTTAGTTATTTTCTATCTTTAAAAATTTTCATGCTGAAATTCGCACTCAATTCAATATTTCTATTCGTATTTTAGGAAGTGATAATGTAAAGGAATATTTCTCTATGCCATTCTCTTCTTTTATGTCTTCCCATGAGATTCTTCACCAATCATATTGTGCTTATACTCCTCAACATAATGGAGTGGCGAGCGTAAAAACCATCATTTAGTTGAGACAACTCACACTCTCCTCCTTCATCATAAGGTTCCTCAACATTTTTGGGGGGATGCTATCTTAGCTGCATGTTATTTGATTAATCGTATGACATCCTTTATTTTGCATGATCAGATCCCTCATTCTGTTTTACTACCTAATTAACCCCCTCTTTTGCCTCCCTCCTCGTGTTTTTGGTTGTATTTGTTTTGTTCGTATTCTCACTCCAGGGCAAGACAAAATCTCAACCAAAGCCACGAAGTGTGTCTTCTTGGGTTATTCTTGCCTTTAGAGGGGTTATTGCTGTTATTCTCTCGACATTAATCGCTACTTTATCTCTGTTGATGTCACATTCTTTGAGGATTCCACCTTCTCCTCTGCAGCACGTTCTCTTATTCTGGATGTCTTATCTATTCCTCTTGTCTTACCATCTCTAGATTTCCCTTCTCCACCTACAGATGCCGTGACTCGACCCCTTCAGGTTTATACTTGCCGTCCTCTTCCTCCTCAAGGGCCTCTTTTTGAAGCATTTTCTATGCCACTGTCATCTCTTGCTCCGATTCCGCAACTGTCTGATGATCTACCTATTGCCATTCGGAAAGGTACTCGTTCTACTTCTAATCCACATTCTATTTATAATTTTCTCAGCTTTCATCGTTTATCTTTACCCTACTTTGCCTTTGTTTACACCTTGTTTTTTGTCTCTACCCCTAAAAGCACTAGTGAGACTCTCTCTCATTCGGGCTGGAAACAGGTAATGGCTAAGGGAATGGATGTCCTTTACTCCAATGGCACATGGGAGTTTTGTCGCTCTTCCTCATGGCAAGTCTCCCATTGGCTGTCGTTAGGTTTATACAGTGAAGGTGGGACCTGATGGTCGGATTGATCGGCTTAAGTCTCGCTCGTCACTAAGGGCATACTTTAGCAATATGGCTCGTGAGTATTATGATAATTTTTCCAAAGGGTCAAGATTGCCCTCTATTCGCTTGTTTTCTCTATGGTCATGCATACGTCACGGGCCCATTTTTCGCCGATAACAAGAATGTCTTCCTTCACACGATCTCACGAGGAGGTTTATATGGAGCAACCGCCTGGTTTTGTTCCCATAGAGAGTCTGGTTTGGCATGTAAATTACGTCGTTCCTTATATGGTCTGAAACAGCTTCCTCAGCTCGTTTTGTTAGTTTATCTGTGGGTTCGTGAACTTCGTACGATTCAAGCATACTAGACCATTCCATTTTTTTATCGCATTCCTTACTGATAGCGGTATTTACTTGATATTTTATGTGGATGACATTGTCATTACAAGCAGTGACCAAGATGGTATTCAGAAACTCAAACAACACCTCTTCAGCCACTTTCAGACAAAAGACTTAGGGAAATTTAAGTATTTTCTAGGCATTGAGGTAGCTCAGTCTAATTCCGAATTGGTTATTTCTCAGAGGAAGTATACTTTTGATATATTGACAGACACTGATATGTTGGACTATAAGCTTGTAGACACTCCTATGGATCCAAATGTCAAACTTGTAAGGAGATATCGACGACTTATAGGTAAACTGAACTATCTCACTATCACTCGACCTAACATTTATTTTCCTGTGAGCGCATCGAAGGGTTCTTACAATCACCCGTGATACTATCGATGCTTCATTTCGCATTCCTCGTTATGTCAAAGGTACACCAGTCAAGGGGTTTTGTGGCGAGAAACGTAGGTCATATCAGGATTGCGCTACGCACGTATTAATTTCAAAGTGTGCTTTAATTCCACGTGATAAACGCTCTACATCGTGGTATCAGTTCATTGAAGTAACTTCTAGTTACGCTAAGAGAAGAGAGTAAATTTTCTCTCGTTTCTATTCAAATTTTTCGAAAAACAAGAAAAACGCGCTTAGTTACGGTAGAATAAGATGAAAACAAATTTTGAAAACAAAGAAAATGAATTCATTATTTTCAACATTTTATATACGACCGTAAAACGTGTTAGCTTCCTTGCTTTCGAATTAAATTCAACCAAATTCAACCAAATGGGGTTGAAAATGAAAACGTATTTTCAACCAAATTCAAGACGAAACGTATTTTCGAAAAAATGAAAAACTAAAGATTAGGAATAAATTGAAAATTTTCATATTCACTTTGATAGAAATAAAATTTTCAGTTAACTAAATCTGGCCTCACATTCGAAGAGTAAGAAACAAGATGTAGTAACCTGATATAGTGTTGAAGTCGAGTATCGAGCTATGGCCTTAGCAACATGTGAACTCATATGGTTGAAGCATCTCCTCCAAGAGCTAAGATTTGAGAAGGATGAACAGATGAAGCTTATATGTGATAATCAAGCCACCTTGCATATTTCATCTAACCCGTTTTCCATGAGAGGACCAAACACATCGAAGTGCGGATTGTCGCTTATCGAGAAGATCGCATCGGGATGCATGACTACTAGTTTTGTCATCTCTAATGACCAAGTAACAGATATCTTCACTAAGTCTCTTAGAGTCTTAGGATAAAAGATATACGCATAAGCTTCGCGCACCTATACGCCTCCATCTCGAGGAGTGTTAAGGTTTAGTCTCAATCGATGATTCTTTTTCCTTCTTTAGTCTTCTAATTTGACTCTAACTTTATTTCCTTTTTTTCCCTAACCTTAGAGTATAAACATGTATGTTTCCTCCTTTGTAAATTAATGGAAATACAGAATTCCTTTTCTTTCAACAATCCCAATTTAAGAAATTTCCATGAAAATCACAGGTTGAGAAGTATACTTTTTTTTTTTTTTTCCATTTATTAAAATGAAAACAAATACACATGAGACTTTGTCTACTCATGCAGTGGTGCATATCATTGCATACCTTTTCTGGGACATTTATTTGCATTTATGCATATCATATCATGCATAATCTTTGGGAGCTTTTTATCTCTTTTTTTGGTCAATATATTGCTTTTTACCGATCACCAAAAAAAAAAAAAAAAAAAAAATCATTGCTTCTAATTAGAGTCATTAACTGTTTCACTACAAATGTATTCCTGAGGAATCATGTGATATCAAATTTAATATATCCTTCTCTCAAAACATCTGAGAAAAGAGAGATTCCGCAAAGAAATATTCACACTAGCTGTTTTTTCTTTCAAGTTATCGGCCATAAAGAAATCAAGTCTTAATCTTTACCACTAATCATTATTGTTAGTCTGTGGGGTGGCAGATGTCCTGAGGAAATGACATTGGAAGATCATCATGGCCAACTGTTTCATACCTCACGTTCTGGTTGCCTGATTTCAATTTGAACCGTCCTCGTGAGAAGAAGAGTATCAAGAGAAGGTTGTTTGTAGCTTTGGATGGAGAGATTAAGCTGCAGCTTTTTATCTTTGGCTGGTTTCCACTTTCTCCATTCATGATAAATGGCTTGGATATGAATAAGTACATTGTTTTGTAACTTCCTTCGTAGAAGGGCCAACTTGGGGTATTTGATAATTTGACTGAACAATATTTATCAGAGTTGTTGAAATAAATTGTGCTTTACTTTCTTACGTGAACTGGTACTGTTGCACCAAATTATCTATGAGCAATACAAGTGTTCGATGTGCTCTACTGCTCTTTTTTTTGGGATATTTAAATCCCTCGACATTATTCTTCAATGATATTATAATCACAAATGGAATGAAAGTACAGTATGAATATCCATTTACGGGTAGTGTATGTCCACGGAGAAAGTTGAACAAATGGTCATTTGAGTTCATATATACCTTTCTGGAAACTCCTATGCTTATCCCAGGTGTCATCCCTATGCCTACCTTTTCTTTTACCTCTATTACACCCAAAAGAAAATAATAAAACCAGCAGCCGAAGGATCCACTGTACATTGTTTTTCGCCCTGCATTTTCTACTCTAGTTTCTCCTTATGTGTATATATATATACATACTAACATGGCTTCCCTTCTACGCAGGGAAGAGGACCCGCAAATTTTGTTAGAATGGAGGCATATTTCCCAGGTTTTGCGTTGATTACAAACTTGTTTGAGAGATCAAAATTGGGATCTCCAGATTCAACAAAATAGGCTCCATTCATCATCAGATCGTCCTGTGATCTCCATGTCCAATCCTTCCACACACTCTGAGGCGAGTATTCCCTCTTGGTCACCTGCATCACACACACTAATCAGGCCTGGAACACTGAGAACAGTCTGAATATGATCTTCTTGAATTTCATGTACTTCTTTCTATTTGCATGCTTGTGCTAATTACCTCTTTACTGTTAATGTCAGGAGGAGCGACGAATCGGTTACCATGGCTGATTATTGTGGGGTTTTTGCTACCCCCTATGGCGTACATAAGCCAATGTGTGTAGTCGTTGTTGACAACATGGAAGAACCCCCACCGACATCTTGGCATCCTTTGTACCAGCCCTTGGCCGAAGTGGTTGAAAGCAACTGTTATTTGCATGACCTTATCGTCCGAGTGAGAGTCGCTTGCACCAAACAACATGACCTGCACAACAATCAACAACAACAACGCTAGAAAGTATTAATATGGCAAGCCCCTTCTCCTTCCTTGCAAACTGTAAGTTGATAATAATTTCATAGAGTCAATTTGTATATCTGTGTATGACTACACCTCATTATGGTGAGCGAAATGACTGTTGGAGATGGTAATAGCAGTTGAAGCCATGATGGCATCTATTAGTCCATCGGAACATTTGGACATTGAAACATGATCAACCCAAATATTGGTGGCCCCGAAAATGGATATGCCATCCCCGTCGCTCCTGGTCCGGAAGCCATAGTGGCTGACGGAGTCCCGGATCAGACCACCATTCCCGACTTTAATGTCATGAACATGGAGGCCGTGGATGATGATATTATGGACAAACTGGACAGTAATGCCAGCACCACTGGCAATGTGGACATTGACTCCACGGGCATCAATGGTTTTATTACTGGTCATGATGAGCTCCTCATTTAGCCTGATAGCCATGTTATGAGCAAATATGATCCAAAGCGGCTCCTCCTGGATGACGGCATGACGGAGAGTCCCCGGCTTGGGATTCACCATGTCATTATCAGAAGGATCCGTCACCACATAAATTTTGCCACCTTTCCCTCCGGTTGTCTCCTGCCCAAAACCAAGCCCACAATCAGCTAGCCTCATCCGATTATCAGCCCAGTTGCTTTTGCATCTCCAGCACCTGTCTATTGGGTTTGTAGCCGTGCATTCTCCTTTACGCAAGTTCCTCCTTTTGTTGTTTCCCCCTTCAAAGCCCCTGTCCCACCAAAGAAGGTAAAGGTACGATTTTGTTCCTTTTTACTAAATATTTGCTTTGTAATTGTTTCATTAAGTTTCATAGGATAGTAACAGGGTGGGTTTTTTTTGGTTCCTATACTATCCTAATAAGATAGGTTTGGTTTAAGCGTAATCGGATTTTTAATAACCTGTCAAATTATATTTTTTAATTATTTTATTTTTTAATATGAATAATAATAATTAAAATATTTTTTAATTTTACAAATTTATAATATTTTATTTTTTATGAAATATATTAATATAAGAAAAAAAACAAATATTAAAATATAAATAACACTAAAAAAAAAACAAAAATTAAAAACTAAAAAGGACGGGTTGGAGAATTTTTCCCATACCTGTCAAATGGGACCAGTATGATAAATGATATTTTTAAATAAGATGGGGTTGGGATAGGGTCACCTCGTCTAGAACTTGCTTTTCATTGTCATCCCTACATAAAGCTCTAACACTTGAAATATGTAAAAAAGATGGGGTTGAGATAGCAAACCCGCTCCGTTGTCATTCCTATATAACGCTGTAAGCATGATTTGTTGTAATGAAATTTGTGGGTTTATCAAATGGACTTACTTATGAACATCGTGGTTGAGAGTATCGGTCACTTTCTCAGGATTGGGATGATAGGCGCGGAGGGCAGCCCTTTTGGCGTCCGCCGCTCGCTTTTGCCACACCTCATCGAAGTCGCCGATATGGGCAGTCACGGTGGTTGTTGATATTATCACCAAAAATGCTATTAAAACTACCAATCTCACGTTAACTGTTTCCATCACTGTTCTTCTGGGTTTTGCATGTATTGCTGCTGCTGCTGCTGCCGCCTTTTCTTTTCCTTCTTACAAAAAGTTTATGGTCTACAACCATGGTCCTCTGGTTGAGCTGGTTTGTCATTTGCCTTTGCCTTTGTCTTTGTCTTTGCCATTATGTAGGGACTGAAATGATAATGAATTGCCCATTTAAAAGCCAAAGCAATGCGGTCTAAATCAAGAAAAGGGACTTAATATGAGAAGCAGGGAGGGAATAGAGGGGAGCCACTTCCCCATAACTGTCACCCAGTGTTTTAACCTGAAGGCCAGCCGCCCCCTAAAACGCCTCTTAAAAAAAAACGGTTTTTAAATAAATTATTTTTATAATGGATAATTATATTTTTTCTACGGGATAATTCTATAAAAAAACAATATTTTTTGTAACTTGTTTCTAAAAAAATACTTTTAAAAATATATTAATAAATTATTTTGGTAAAGTACAAACATTTTATATTTTTATATTGGAAAATTATTTTAAAATGGATATTAACATTTAATCAATATTCCAAAAATTATAATTTATTTTACATTATAACCATTCAAATAAATTATTTTATTATATGTTAGAAAAAATAGATATTAACATATTAAAAAAATGGATATTAATTATTTATTCCAAAATTTTCATTTAAATTTATTATTATTTATTTAATATATTATTAAACATTTATTTATTATATAATGTAATTACAAAAGGCTTTGCCTTTGTCTTTTTCCTTTGAAAACATTTTTGTCACCAACTAGCTATTTCATTCGACTTTGTTCTTATTGCTTTCTTTATTTTGATAAACTTAAATTCAATCGTAGCCCACGGCGGAGCCACCATAGGCATTCCCATAAGACTCAAACTTTATTTGCAACCTTGAAAGTATTAGGGAAAAAAAATCAGGGAAATTGATTATTTTTGTATTTGATTTCATTGTTAAAAATATAAAAAAAATAAAAAATAATTAAAATTCCTCAAAATTTTACATATTTTTAATTTTCAAGATAATATGTAGAAAAACAAATAAATGACTTCAGTGAAACATATATAATTAATTAGTTAAGTTCAAGCTTTTATTTTTCTCTATTTTCTTTTGTACTTTCCGGGTTACAAAATGAGCCTAATGGCCTATTAAAACTTTTCCCAAAAAAAAGTTATTGTTTCTACAATTAAGAGATTCGAGCAAAGTATAAGTTATTATACTAAAAGCTCTAACGACCAAGTTACCATCCTATCATGTTTATCTAATACAAAATCTCTATAAATGTACAAATTGTAATTTAAAAAAATTTCAATTTAAAACCCTTTGTCATTTGCTCCACACCAATCATTTATCATATATTTTAAAGTGTTTTGATAACCTAATGGTAAGAAAACCTATTATGAAAGATGGGGGAACCTAACTAAAAGAAAAACTTAACCTGCTATTTGCTAGTTGGATTTATCTATTTAAATATTATTAAAATATTATGTGAATAAATGATAAATCTATATTTTATTCAATTTTTAAAATTTATTATTGATAATAATTGTTCATATTTAAATTTAACTTTCTTATTCAATAACAAAATTTGTTGTTAAAGTTTTGTATTAACATTATATTCTATATATATTCATATTCTTAGTTAATATAATTTTTTTAAATATGTTATGATAATATCATCAAATATATTAAAATATGTTTTTCATTAAATTTCTTATTGAAATTTTATATTTTTATACTACTAAATTATGTTCGTCCTATTATAGCCAAGTTTTTGGGCATTTCCTTGAAGAAACAGTTATATATATATATATATACACACAAAATAGGGGAGTTTTAGAAAATACAAAAATTAAAAATAAATTTAAGAAAAGCATGGTTTGAAAAATAATCCCAATTCCATATAGACTTTTTATATAGAATAAAGATTCAAAACAGTAAAAACGTTACATTATCGATATAAATTAAAAAAATTCAAAATTATGAAAGCGTCAAATTCGAAAGACACTTTCAATATAGATTCAAAATTTCCAAAACTTTAAAAAGTATTTCAGTTAAAATTTAAGATTTTCAGAATTTTTAAAAGTGTATTTTCAAAAAACACATTTTATATGGTAAAATATATATTAGATTTAGAAATATATAAGCGTTTGATGAATTTTATTTATTTTTGGGCTAAATATCGAAAAATCCCTACAAAATAGTATGCTAGTGTTTTGTTAGGTTAATCAGCAACCAAACATATGGTTTCCATTATCTGTGGGCCCCTTTCCTTTATGAGTAACCCATGTGGATCACACTTATATTTGGGCCTCTTGTTTAAGGGCTTTGTAAATCTTAGGTTACATAAGTGGACCCAATGATTGAAAATACTTAAGGTGGTCAATCATAAGCGCAATGATTATTGACATAAACAAATTGGTAAAATATATATATATATATATTTTTTTTTTGAAGCTTGAAACATTCTTTTAATAAAATTCCCAACAAATAGTAGGAGATGAAAAGCAAGGAATGGTACCTTTCCTCAATTAGACATTATAGTGAGTTAAGATATATCCTAGCTTGGCCAAAACATAGAAGAAAGGAAAAAGTTTGGAATAAGATTCACATAGGTTGAGCAAGAAAAGTTGGTCCATTTCCTATCTAGCTATAAATACAAAGCCATAAAACTGTTTCCTAACATATATATATATATTTATATCCCTCTGCTTCCTTCATACCATATCAATGGAAACAACAAGCGCAAAAGCAGAAGCAGGCAACATAGCAGAAGCAGGCAACATAGCAGATGTTGTTAATTGGAAGAACGAAAAGGATCATGTCATAATCGATTTCAAGGCCGGTACTGAATAAATTTCTTCTCACCAATTATTTTTTATTTTTGGTTTTGTAATCTTTAGGATTCTCATATTTAATTTGTTGTTTTGATTCTAAGGGCATGACATTGAACTGAAGATAAACAAAGATAAGACTATCAAAATAGTGGTCTCCAAACAGCAGGGAGATAAAACTACACTGACGATGGACAAAGACAGTAACGAGATGAATCTCAAAATAATGGTCTTTCAGCTAAAGGAAGATAAAACTCCTCTAGGCGATTCTCTGTCTCAAAATAGTAATCAGACGGACGAGAAAACTGATCATTCGACTCAAAAAAAAAGTCAAGTGGATGATAGCGGCCAACAGAAGAAAGAAAGTAACGATGGCGAAGCAAATAAACGAAGTGACAATGTGTTAGGAAATGTAATGAACATGTTGAAGGATTACAAGGGGATCGTCATAACGGCTGTTATAGCCATTTCATTAGGGTTTTTATTGCGTCGAAAATTCAAAGTAGTTTGATATACATATATATTGTTGATGGAAGGAGTTGGTGAATCTTGAATGCGTTGTAATACGCTCTCATTCATCTAATAATTGTATAATCTTACCGTATGATAATAAACCCTTTTGGATTGTCTTGTCTTTAAGTTTGAAATGTTAAAAAAATCTTGAGCATATATATACTTATTTGTGTTTCCCTTTTTTCATTCCTTGGTCTTTACTAGTCATGGATATATATTTGTTTCACAAGCTTCAATTATAATATCTAAATTTTTAGGCTCAGAGAAATATGTTAAATTTATAAGAATTGATTTTGCTTTCCCTAGAATTTTGTTAATCACTTTTGAGGTGCAAAAAAGTTTGAGATAAATCAACAAAAGTTACCCCTTTTTTTTTTGGAAAGGTAATAAAAGTTACTCTTAGTAAGTGGATGAATAGAGAATTTCTTAACTTTAACTAATAATTGAAGTAGATTTTGTTTTGCTTAGGAGGAACAAATGTCATGCCTAAATCTTATTGCGCATATACTTTGTTTGATCAAGATAAATATAATTATTTATTGACATGATTTAAATGCTAAAGCAACATTGATTTCTTGGAAGGACGAAAAAGACCGAGCCGCAATTAATGTTTTTGAATGAATTTCTGTCTACCAACTCTCTTGTGATCTTGGGAGGCCAAATCGGTGAACTTACTTCACTATTTTCTCCCATTAAATCTATGAATCATAGCTTACATAGCTTAGATTATTGAATTACATCTATTCCATTGGAATTTGAAGATGAAAGAAGAAACAAAATAAAAATAAGAAAAAAAAAACCGTAAACTTTCTCATTATTTTGAAAATTAAAAGTACAGTAACTCTGACTCTACTATTCACTATTAACTATCCTCATATATCACATTGGCTAAAATCTCTCAAATAAGAGGTGACTCTCTCACTAATAAATAATAATTAAAAAAATAAATAAATACTAGACTTTTCTAAATAACATGACACTATTAAAAGACGTGGAGGTGTGGACATTTTTTAATCAACATATTCAATGGAAAAATAGATCAGTTTTTCCATCACGGTTTTGTTTATCTATTGATCTTTTGCCCTTAGGACAGTGTCTTGATAATTGAATTCAAATATTTCATATATGGATATTCACTTTTACTCTCTGTGCATATGCAGTGTGGGACATTGCATAGATTATAAAAAAGAATGTAATTTGTATATTCAATTGATGACATAGAGGGGATCGTTATGGTGCATTTGTATATTCAGTCATTCATCTCATGGTTGTACCATGTACATATGATCCACATTGAACAAATCCACTTCATTCTAATTTTTGCCAGGATAAATTCGACCACTGATCTTCTGAGTCTTTGATTTTCGTTGAAAACAAACACATACCCATCAAAAGAAAATCCCAAAGCTCTTTGGTCCAGTGGGCAGACTCAGAAAAGAAAAAAAATGCTAAAAAAAAAAAAAATTCTTGTATTTAGTTATTTAATAAAAAAATTTAAGTGTCAATAAAGTCTCATTTAAAGATTAAAAGGGAGGGGTATAGGGAAGGACTAAATTGAAGTCTCGTGAGAAAAAAATACTACTACATTGTAATTCTAAATAAATAGATATAAAAAAAAATTATGTTTGGCTCTTGAAAAATATTAAGGAAAATAATTTAAATATTTTAAAATTATTTAATCTTGATAATGATGAGTTTTAATATATGAAATTTAATTATATTTTATTTTCCATCATATTTTTCTTTATTTTTTTTTTCCTTTAATTTTCCCTCAAAATTTTCAGAAATCTAATTAAGAAAATCAAATATAAATAAAATTATTTTCAAACTTACAAATTCGGAACTAGAAATGAACGTGATAGGCATTTTAACATAATGGTATAAGATTTATGAAATTTGAAAGAGACATATTTTTCTTTTCCAGTTGGATTTCCCTTAGAAACAAAGAAAAAAAAATTGAAAAATAGAGGGGAAAATTACAGTCTGCAGAGAAGGAGAATAGAGGGAAAAATGATAGATAGATCAACGACCCACACCCACTGCCCATTGTTTTGGCAAAATATGCTGCTAGTCCTGTTTTCATTGCAAATACTCTTTTTATTTTTATTTAGTATATTTATGAAATGTTTCTCCTTTTATTCTCAGTTAGTTAAGTCATATAAACGAGTAGAAAATGAAGGAAAATACAATACAAATCGATCGATCTCTATGTTCATAGAGCACACCAACATTAAAGAATCTACTAAACAATGGAATGAAAAAAAGTTGTGATGGTGAAGGGAACAATAGTTATACTTCTAATAACTAATAACAGGAGTTGTAAATTGTAATAACTAATTATAACAGTATCCAGGCCATGTATGCCAAGTTATATCTGGAAATACAATAATAATGTGCTCCTCCACCGAAAGAGGAGTTGAGAAGGCAAAAGCAAAAGCAAAAGCAAAGAATAGTACCTTTCCTCTCCAAACTCAATAGGACACCACCAACCATCTTTGGCACCACCTAGGAATTAAGTTTAGAATAATTCAGATTTGAATCTAGGCTATATCAATTTGAATGCTTTCAAACAGGTTCATTCCATCAACTTTCCCTCTTCATACCACCTTTGTATTTGTATATATTAAGACTCTGTCTAGCACCATCACGATGATTCAATATTGGATATCTGCTCCAAGAACATAACCCTATTCTTGTTTGTTCTTCTCTAATTAGTTCATCAATGGCAAACGTTAGAGGAAACAAAGGGGTGAAGGTAGGGAGGAACTCTTCCTATCAGCCGTTGTTCCAAGAGATTGTTCAATCTAATGTTTGGAGTGATGATGAAAAATGTCACTATCTCATTGTTGATCTCCCTGGTACTGAATTTTCGTCTTCTCACATTTCATGTGTTGAGCATGATTTTAGCTTTATATCTACATGTATATGCAAAGTTTAATCACTAAAATTGCAAAACTTAAATCTTAATTTGCATGGGAACAAATGTATTTTCTGTCATTATAAGTATATGGAAAAGTAGAAAGACTTTAACTTCTGTTTCTCTTATATTAAGGATTCAAGAGGGAGGAGGTGAAGCTTCAAGTTGATTATGAGACCAACACTGTGATGGTCAGCGGAGAAAGGCAGGTAAGTGAATTGAAATTCATCCGGTTTGAACAGACCTTTAAACTGCCAAAGAATTCAGATACCGGAAAGATCACTGGAAATTTTGAAGACGAAATTCTCCATGTAACTGTCCCTAAAGTCAAGGAACAAAAGGAAGAACCTAAGGAGAAGGAGGAGAAAGGAACTTACAGGAAGGTTGTGGAAGAGAATGTCAAAGAGAAGCCTAGCAAAGGTGATGATGACAAACAAGATGGTGACCATGGCCCAAGTCTTGAGAATATAAATGGGGAGAGAAACAAACAGAGTGAAGGTGTGGATAAAGTGTTTGAAGAGAAATTATGGTATGATGCTGGTCTATTGAGAGTGTCATAATAGTTGAGAAATAACAAGGGGATTGTTATGATAGCCATCTTAGCATTTTCTTTAGGGGTGTTTATCACTCGAAAATTTGAATCAGGTGGGGAATGAGGAAGTTGTATTCTACCAGGATCTTTAATTGTAATTTGTTCTTATCCCATGGTTGTGCTTCTCAGTAATTGTATATGACCACATTGGCATGACATATGCCTATCTACAGAATAAAAGTACTTGATATATGGAATCCCAAATAACTATTAGCTATGATACTGCTTATACTCTTTCAGCTTAGCATAACTTGAGTTGCTAATCCTATGGACTTAAGGTCTTCGAATCTTCCCAAGCTACAATTCTTGATATGGGGGGGGGGGGGAAGAGATAGACATGACATTCCTTAGAGAAATAAATGATTGACAAATAAGTAAGTGTCAACCTAATTGGGATGTACTTATTTCGTAGTGATATAAATTTTTCATACATTTCCAAATGTAATTATATTCAATGAATAAAATTTTTAAATGAGGTATTTTTTATTTTGAATTGTTTTTAAACTTATTTTTTATTTAACTTTGAAAGACAATTCTAAATAAAAACCTACGCATGCCTTCGCTGTAAGCAGCTCTACAGCCTCTGGACTGCCTCTAGGAGGGCCTAAATCGGTTCGAAGCCGGCTTTGCCAAAATAAAGCCTCGTATTTGACCTTTCTTAAAACAGGGGTCAGGGCTTTGGTGGTTTAAATTGCCGGGCTCAACCAGCCCAGCCCCTCGGGCTCTTGGAGAACTCACTGAAGTCTTGATTTTCGTTGAAAACAAAAACATACCTGATGATGCCTTTTCAACCTGAACCGGGCCGAGCGCTGCCTGGGCCGTTGGGTTGGAGTTAAGATACCGCAAAATAAACCGCTGGACGCCGATCGTTTGGGCCGAGAGGAATACCTAAATGCTAGTCCACCGGGGTCCGAAAAGTGGTTCGCTTCCCGCAGAGAAAACAAAAGGAAGAGGGGCCGGCGAGGGCTTCGCCCGGGACCGCTCCGATGCCTAAGTCAGATCTCGTCTGAGAGAAGGGAGAAAGAATGTCCTCTTCGCTTAGTTTTGGCGTACCTTTTGCCAGGCCGGGAGCGGCCTCAGATTTGTAATGGGCCTCATCCACCTGGGACGATGACAGGGTTCTTCCTTTCGAGGATCGCTTTTTCTCAATAGTCATCCATGTATTTAGCAAATGGATTAGTCAATGGAGTTTATTCGAGTAATCCTCCTTTCTTTATTGAGAGATATTCAACTAACTAGCTTTTTGATGCCTTTCCTCTTTCTTTTTATAATAGGACTTGATAGGGCGCTTCCTAAGAATATTCTATCATCCGTTATTTGTAGAGATATAGTTTGATCGCCTGTATGGGCTCTCCGCCCTTCAATTTGTTCCACCTAACGATCGAAAGGATTGGGTCATATGAAGGATAATGATACGCATCGCACCCACAATCAGCCAATGGGCGAAAGTGAAATGCTCGACCCATTTCTATATCCTTATCGCTAGCTCTTCATTTCAGGTACGGATTGCGCGCAAAGTATCGTGGATTACCGCGATGGTTGTTATTTCCGTGTCCGTCTGGATGTGGATTAATTAACCCGTCCTCGCCGCCATATGTTAATGATGGCTCTCGAAGCCTGCGGTTCGCTTTTTCATATTCTCTTTGTTTTCCCTTGTTTCTTGCTCCATCTTTCTAGTTCGACTTCCTTTAAATTTTTATAACTCCCCTTTGCCTTTATATTTCTCGCGTTCTTGTATTTCGCTCGATTTTGCTCTATCCGCTCGTTTGGTCCCTTTCTGCGTCTTTTTCATTCCAGTTCGCGGCATCTCGCCCGTCAGGTTTCTTTCGACACACGACGAGGCCCTGTGGTTCGTTCTGATTTCGCTGTTACGCCACGGGTCCCAAACGCTCTTCCTTTATGACAAATATGATTCCTCTGCTGATGCTTCATCCCAGCCGCGCTTCCGCTTGTTTGACGTTGGGCCTCAACCCGCTCCGAGGCGCCCTTCCCCTTAGGTAAGGGTGCATGAAGATAAACTTGATCAAATATCCTAGGGGTTCTGACTATCTCAGACCGCCGCTCGACATCTCTCAAGTGGGTTGTAATCCCAATAGTGTTGGCCCTTTATATGAGTCTACTTTTGTTGAACGATACCGGCCCCTTCCCGGGTGTTCGATATGGTCTCCGATTTTGACTCGTTACGCACCCTCCGCCACAAGCCTCGACGAGATGTTTTTCGGAGCACACCTGATACAACGGCCTCCGCTTCCATTGCACCCTTCATCAAACAAAGTTCTTCAAAGATTTCATATCTGCCCTTCCTAACCGGCCCCCAATGGTCGGGGCATTTATGGGTTTGCCGGTCTTTAGAGACAAAGGGACTCGCGTCCCAATGTGGCTTCGCTTCCCGCATCTTTAATCCGACGGCTACCGCCGAGGGGTTTATTTATTTCCTAGACGCCCCGAGCTCCTTTGGTGATTTCGATCTTCCTTCTTCCTCATAGGACACGGAAAATTCGATATTTCTCGGTCGGGCCGTTCCAACCTGGAGTACAACTCTTTAGATAGGAAGACACCCAGGCGCACCTAACGTGGAGCGCCCGATAACCTTCAGGAGTATCGCCCTACCTTTCGTTTCATTCATCTAAAGTTGGGTTGAATACTCCCGACTCTTAGTTTCTCTTATATTTTTCAGATGTCTGCCTCGGCTTAGCGATGAAGATACTACTGGTCGCTCCAAGAACCGAATGCTCGCTTCGCTCCTACCGCAGAGCTATTGCTGTCGGATGTTCCTGCCTATCCGTCTGAAGTCCGCCACCGCTTTAGGGCCTTCGCCTCTACTCGCTGGGAGCTTCGGGTCCGTCGCGGCCGGCTCCTACCCGAGGGGAGATCTTATCTCATCCTGGAAGGGATATCTCAAAACCGGGAGTGCAAAGAGGAGGAGAACGGATTCTCCCAAGAGGGACTGCCTGGGCCCGCAACAAAGTTCGTAGATTAGAAATACTCTTCGAGTTCCTCATCCAAAGTGCCCGAGCGGTCCCCTCGTCCCCGTCGGCCAGGACTCCCTCGTTCTTTGTCTGCCCCCTTCCGAGCCCATCGCAGTGGGGAACCGCATAAGCTGTAGCGACTCACCGCTGGCGCTTTTGCCTATAACTATAGCGGAATAATTCCTTCTCGCACTCGCCGCACATCTCCCCGAAGGTGTCCAGTCGAGGAGAAAGAAAGCAAATCAGGTCGACGGCCAAAGATTCCCGCGTATCAATGCTAAACTACGGCTGGTGCCGCTTCATCCATCCTTACCGATTCCCGATATCGAGAAATCAAAGGAGTTGTCGCTGAGAGGCTTTGGCTTGTCTTTTCGTGGATTTGCTGGTAAGCTTATAATTGTGTTAATCCTCCGTCTGTCTGCGGTCGAGTTCTAATTTGTGTGTCTTGGTGTCGCCACTCACCTAGCTGGGCTTGGCCGAAAAAGCCAAACTGAATGAGAAACATGTAAGGATCGCCCGAATTTATAAGGCGAAAGTGACTACTTTGACTTCTGAGCGGGACGAGCTGCAAGGACGAGCGCAGCAGTTGATCGAAGAAATAGAGCGATTTAAGTCTGAACTTAGGCATACTTCATCTACTGCGTTCTATGAGAATGGGAGAACGCAGGCCCGAGCGCTTGATCGAAGGCTGAGGGCGAGCTCCGGGAGGTTCGGAGTGAACTTCAGGTTGCACGAAATGATTTGGTTGAGACTCGAGAGGGTCAAGTCCTATTCAGGATGAGCTCCAACAAAGTTAGGAGGAAACTCGGCCATCTCTCGAGCGAGCAAACTAGATCTCAGACCTGGAAGCCACGGTTATCTAAGTGGCTTCGAGCGCCATGAAAACAACTCCTCAAATTGCTTGTCGCGAGGTTTCGCAGGGCAAGGCGTCGTTGGAGGCCGCGCCATCGAGTCTTCAAGCTGCAAATTTATCAAGACGGCTGAGCGATGAATGTAATGGTTTGCGAGCAGATCTTCATCAAGAGTCAAGACGTGGTTGCTCGGGAGGACGAGGTTATCAAACAATCATGAGATCAAGCAGTGCCCGGGGCAATTTCCGTGCTGGCCACCGAAGGCCGTTTGGGCATACCCAGATCTAGATTTCAATTTTGACCTCCCTAGCGACGAGGAGACGGAGGGGTCTTCTGATATGAATTATTCCTGTATCTCGCCACTCCCATCGAGATCCTTCACTTCGTTGTCTCGACGCCCAACCTTGGATTTATGTTTTTTTTTTTTTTTTTTTTTTTTTTTTTTTTTGTCAACCTCTCCCTTACCGGCTCAAATTCGATGTCCGTGTAGCCCCTTTCAACAAATGCTTATTTTTTTGGAAATTTGTGTTCGTCGATTACCTTTATTCTTTTCCGAGTCAGACATCCCGAGTTATTGATCCTAGTAATTTGAACCGCATCGTTGAAATTTCGTATACTATTCCGTTTATCCTGGTTTGGTTCCCCAATTATGTGGTTGGTGGAGCTTATTAATGCGAGGAGGGCTCGCCGTGTTGACCGATTGACGAGCTTGCTGGGACGAAAACAAGAATCTGAATCTCGCCGCTCAAGGGGTGTGAGGAACTCGTCCGAAGGAACATTGGGAGCTCGTCCGCCTGTGTTAAAGGGAGTGCCCACACGAGGAGGAGCCCGTCTCGTTGATGTACGTAGAAGGGCTCGCTTTGATAAATAGAGGGAGTTCGTCACTGTGTTGAAGAGAGCTCACAACGAGGAGGAGCCCGTTTGGCTGGCAAAGGGAAGGGCCTGCCCCGACAAACAGAGGGAGCCTGCCCGCCCGTAAGAAGGGAGAGCTCTTTCACGAGGGAGGAGCCCGTCTCGTTGAAGTACAAAGAAGGCTCGGTCCCGACAAATAGAGGGAGCTCGCCTCGCTCGTGCTGGGAAGGGAGAGCTCGCCAGGAGATTCCGGGTCCGTCAGGTACGCTGAAGGGCCTGCCCCGATGAATAAAGTGGGAGCTCGCTCGCCCGTGCTGAAGGGAGAGTCATTAATGGGGAGGAGCCCGCCCGTTGAAGTACAGCCAAGGGCCTGCCCCGAGCAAATAGAGGGAGCCTGGGCTCGCTCGTGCTGAAGGGAGAGCTCGCCAAGGTGAGTCATAGGAGGGAGCCCACCGCTTCAAGTACGTAGCGGCTCAGCCCCGATGAATGTGGCTCGTCCGCCCGTGGCCGGCGGGGAGAGCCTGTCAATGGGGAGGAGCCCGTCTCATGAAGCACAGGAAGGGCTCGCCTCGATAAATAGACTCCGGAGCTCGCCTCGCTCGTGTCAAGGGAGAGCCTGGCCACGAGGAGGAGCCCGTCTGAAGTACAGAAGGGCTCGCCCCGATGAATAAGGGAGCTCGTCACTGCGGTTGAAGGAGAGCTGTTTGATGGGGAGGAGCCATTCGCTAGCGCACAAAGTGAAGGGCTCGCCCCGATAAATAGTGGGAGCTCGCTCGGTGCTGGGAAGGGAGAGCCTGCCATCTAGGGAGGAGCCCGCCGTCAAGTGCCAAAGGAAGGGGCCTGGCCCTGATAAATGTACGGAGCCCCAGTCCGCCCGTGCCGGGGCGGAGAGCCTGCCACCGAGGGAGGAGCCCCGTCTGCTGGAAGTACGAGAAGGCCTGCCTTGATGAACAGAGGAGCCTCGGTCCCGCCTCGTGCTGGGAAGGGAGAGCTCGCCAAGGTAGAGTTGCAGGAGGAGCCCGTCTGCTGGAAGTACACGGTGAGGGCTCGGCCCTAATGAATGTAGGGAGCCTGTCCGCCTCGTGCTAAAGGGAGAGTTTGGTTTACCGAGGGAGGAGCCTTGGCCCGCTGAGGTACAAAGAAGGGCTCGGTCCCGATGAATAGCGGAGCTCGCTCCGTCGTGTTGAAGGGAGAGCTGCCAATGGGGGAGGAGCCCGGTCTGCTGAAGAGAGCAAGGGCTCGTCCCGCAACAGAGGGAGCCTGGCCCGCCCGTGCTGCGGAGAGCCTGGGCCAAGGTGAGTGCCAGGTGAGGAGCCCGCCCGCTTGGAAGTACGTAGAAGGCCTGCCTGATGACAGCGGGAGCTCGCCCGCTCTGCCGGGCGGGAGCTCACACGGGGAGGAGCCCGGCTCGTCAAGTACGTGGAAGGGCTCGCCCGACAAATGCATGGAGCCTGCCTCGCCGCTGGGCGGAGAGCTCGGCCAATGAGGAGGAACCCGGTCTCGTGGAAGTACGTAGAAGGGCTCGCCCCGATGAATAGTGGGAGCTCGTCCGCCTGTGTTGAAGGGAGAGCTCGCAACGGGGGAGGAGCCCCCGCTGGGCACAGCTGAAGGGGCCTGCCCCGAGCAGTCGTGGGAGCTCGGTCTCGCCCGCTGGGCCAAGGGAGAGTTTCACAACGGGGAGGAGCCCGTCTGCAGCAGCGCTGAAGGGGCCTGCCCCGATAGTCAGGGAGCCTGCCCGCCCGTGCTGAAGGGAGAGCCTGGCCAAGGTGTGAGTTGTGGTGGGAGGAGCCCGCCCGCTTGGAAGTGCCAGAAGGGCTCGTCCCGGATGTGAATAAAGTGGGAGCTCGCCCGCCTCAGGCCAAGGGAGAGCTCGCTGATGGGGGAGGAGCCTGGTTCGCTGAAGTACGTGGAAGGCTCGCCCCGATAGCCGATGGAGCTCGTCTCGCCCAGGCCGGGGCGGAGAGCCTCAGTGAGGAGCCCGCCCGGTCAAGCAATGCAGGAAGGGCCTCGCCCGATGAACGAGGGAGCCGTCCGCCCTCGTGCTGGAAGGGAGAGCTCGCCAAGGTGAGTTGTGGTGGGAGGAGCCCGTCTTCGCTGGGCGCGCGGGAGGCCTGCCCCGGAGCAAATGCAGGAGCTCACCTCGCCTCGTGCCAAGGGAGAGCTCACAATGAGGGAGGAGCCCGCCTCGCTGGGCATGCAGGCGGGCCTGCCTTCGATGAATGAGAGGAGCTCGCCCGCCTGCGGCTGGGCGGAGAGCTCGCCAATGTGAATCAAGGCAGGAGGTGTCCATGTGAACCGCTGGGGAGAGCTCAAGCCGGGAGTGAACTGGGAAGAGTCGTCAAAGTGAACTGCCAGGTGTAGCCTCTTCCAAGTGAATCGTTGAAAGGTAGCTCGGCCCGGGAGTGAATCGCCGAGAGCTCGCCCAAGCGAACCGTGGGGAAGAGCTCACAAAGTGAACTCGTGGGGAAGCTCATCAAAGTGGAGCAACCCGGCTCACGGTGGCCTGCATGCTCCAAATCGAAATGGGCTGACTGGACCCATTTAGGCAAATAGCCCAGAAAGGAGTAAATCACCCGTCGTGAGTGAGCAACTGGGCTCATGGAGATGTGGCCTTGGTGGCGTTCCAAATCGAAATGGGTTGACTGACCGCTTAGCGCCATGGTCCTGTGTTGAGTAGATCAACTGCCAGAGTGAGCACCCAGGGCTCGCGCGGTGGGCCTTGGTGGCGTCCCACCAAATGAGCCGACGATCTCGACTTGTTTAGCAAATAAGGGTCGTGCTGGGAGTGGGATCACCTCGCCGAGTGAGCACCTGCCTACGGCGCGGCAATTGGTATGCTCCAAACGAAATGGGTTAATCTGACTCGTTTAGGCAAATACGTGGTCTGGTGGTCGAGTAGATCACCTCGTCGAGTGAGCAATCCGGGCTCATGGAGAGGTGGCCTCTGTGGCGTTCCAGCCGAAATGGGCTGGATCCCCACCTGCGAGGCAGCCGCGTCTGTTGAGTAGGTCACCTCGTCGAGTGAGCAACGGCTCACACACGTATGGGTCTTGGGCGCATGCCTCCAAATTAAATGAGTCGATCTCGACTCGTTTAGGCAATGTGGGCCTGTTGAGTAGATCACCCGTCAAAGTGAGCAGCTTGGATAGTTCGTCCATGTGCACTAGGAAGCATTCGTCACAACGGTCAAGGCAAGAGCTCACACCGTGGAACTCAAGGGGGCAGAGCTCGCCCCGCGAGTTATCACCGGTTCCTTGTGGGGAGAGACGCCGCATGAAGAGGCGCTTTTATGAGAGGAGCCGCTTTCGTGTGTCCTTCGCTTATTGAAAAGTGCGAACCGCTTTAATGCCGACCGATGGGGAATTTGAACGGCCATCAGGTTTCTGGATGCTTTCTATAAATAGTGGGTTCATGTTTCCGTATCTTTACACTTTCGTTGTCGCTTCCATAATCGGGCGGATGAAGTTTGTAGAAGATGGATGCTTGATGTTCACGTCTTCGCTAGTTCTTCTCGACGCCTCCGGGACCTGGGCCTTCGAATTTCTCCGCGTGGGAGTTATGTTTTTCCCTAGTTCCCCCTTTACGGAGTTATGTTTCTTCCCCTAGCTCCTATTAAAAGGAATGAGTCCTAAGGGTGGGGGTTGCGCGTCCCTGCCTCACCCTCGCTCTTTCTTTTCTCCCTCTCTCCCCGCTATACCTCTCCTCTTTTCTTTTCTTTTCTTCTTCTATCTCCACAGCCTTTCATCAGCTTCTTCTTCTTTCTCTCCTCTCTGCCCCATCTTTTTCTCCTCTTCTCCTCCTTCTTGTCTTCTTTTCATTATGTCTTTCTCCTTTGTCTCCCTTCCCCTTTTTGTTTTTTTTTTTTTTTTTGAGGGTACCGCTTGTACTGAGTATCACGAGGGAATTGCTTGTACTGTATGCTTTTCAAGACACCACAGATTGTAATTGAATATGATTCATTTGGAATAAAGAGGGACTTTTATTTTCATGAATTTTCTGTATATGTTTCTTACATTCTGACTGCTTCGAGATACTCAAATTGCCATTGTGCTTGACTCGTCACATGATACTCGGTCTGGTTTTGTTACGAATCGATGCCTACTGATAGAATCGTCTGTGTGCTCCAAGGCTCCATGTATGTCAGTAGATTTTCCCTCCTCCGTTTGGAGCTCATAGCTGCTCCCGGTCTCGACGACCGGGCTATGTAAGGACCTTCCCAAATGGGACCTAGTTTCCCATGCGTTGATCTTCCTTGTCAAGTGCAGCTTTTAAGCACCAAACTTCCTGCATTTAACTTCGGGCTTGACTCTCGGTTGTAGTACAGGGGCCGTTTTCCTTGGTACCCTTCTATGCATTCGCTGAACATGTCTGCCATCCAAGAGTTCCAAATTGTAAGTGTGGCTCGCTATTTTGTTCCTCCGGGCGCACTCCCGTCTTCAAACATCTGGGAGGCCTTGCCCCAACCTTCAACTTGGGCTACTGCTTGCTCTAGCTAGGTAAATGGGGTCTCCTGAAGTTGCCGACTTCGTGTTGCCTGTAGCCCATAGCACTCGGGGAGGTATTCGACCCAACTTCCTCGAGATCCTCAGCTTGGCTTTCAAGGCGGCCCCGAGGGTTCCGATGAGACTCTCGGCCCTGGTCCATTTGATCAGGTGAGCTTCGTGACGAATAGTACTCTTAATCCCAAGCCTCACAAAAATCCCCTCGACCTCCCGCTGCTATCAAACCTGTTTCCATTATCCTGAGATCCAGTGGTTTCGGATGCCGCAACTGGGAGATATGATCGTCGCCATACGGTTACGCATCTTCGCTTCCGTGATCGTGGCTAAGGGCCTACCAAATTTCACTTGGTAAAAGTCAATCTACCCGCGACGATTATAAATTTACATTGGCCTTTGCCAATGGGCAGGGGCCCCACTATGTCCAACCCCACTCGCCAGCGGCCAGGGCCGGTGATTGATGTCGAGGCTCACGGGAGGCGTGATATTTTAGCGCGTGTTCCCGGCATTCTCGCATCTTCACCTGTGCTCAGCATTCGAAAGCATTGTGGGCCAATAATATCCCTGCCTCAAAACTTTCCCGGCCAATGTTCGAGCTCCGATATGGTTCCCACATATGCCTTCGTGCACTTCTCTTAGCACGTATTCAGTGTCTTCTCCGGCGATGCATTTTAGGAAGGGTGAAGAATCCGTAGAGACTTCCTCGATTGCAAACCCCGGGCGGATCTCACTCTATCTTTGCCGCCTTTGGTCAGTCTCGTAAAGTTCCGTTATTAATGTAACCTGGGCCAGGGTCCATCCAGCTTTGGTACCGAACCCCACTGGGCGAATTACTATGCCGTAAGGGTCAACGGAGGGCTCTACGAGGTATTCGACGGGTGCTGATCCCCCAATGTCTTCCCCGCAGTTGTCAGAGCCGCTTTACAAAGCTGCCGCACGGGCATTCTCCGTTCGGGACATACTTGATCCGAATCGATATTAAACTTTTTTAATAAGTCACGACTTTCATGGGAGATATAGGATCATCTTCTCCCCTTCGCCTCGTATGTGTCTTCGACCGTTCGACCACCAGCTTGGGAATCGCTATGGATCTCTAGCCGATCGAATTCTTAACGCACGAGCGAGATTGAGCCCGCTTATTACGCCATTCGGCCTCGTTGTTGGAGGCGTGAACCCAAACCCCGAAAAAGGCACTAATGTCTATATCCTCCGGTGAGGTCAGATTAAGCCCGCCCGCCTCCTTTGCGCATTTGAGGCTCCATCCACAGAAAGCTTCCACATGTGAAGGTCGTCCCCGATCGGGCGGGCTCGACGAGTTTCATCGGGCGACCTATGATGAAATCGCTAGATCCTCGCCCTTATGGTCGTTGCCCAGACGGATGTCGACCGCCGCTCTATGGCCCATTTCATCGTCCTCCCAGACCTCTCGTTTATGCAACACCTCGGCCTACGGGGTATTCCTGGCCTGGGACTTCTACGGTGTGAGCCTGAAATAAGGACGGTTTCCAGTCATGGCCACTGTGAGCTAGTATTAATTTTTCCATTTTCGATACCTCTCCTCAACTCCCTCAAGGTCTCGACCGCAGCAGCAGACGGTGTCAGATCCGCTCTTTGTCTCCTCGACGAAAGAACGCACCAGTTGAAAAATCTGACACTGCCAAATATAATGTGAGGAGTTCTCCTTCTATTCGGCTCACTAGAATGGGGTGGCGCAGCCTGGCATGTTTTCAAGGTTACAAACGCTTCACATTTCATCCTATCAAAGGCTTTCTTCAAAACTTCGAAGAAAGGTTGGCATTTCATTACTTGGCTCCCCGAGACGACCTGATCTTAGAGTCATGATCCTCCCTCAAGCACTCTGCTGTACTTCCTTTATCCTCGATGGCGATGGCATGTCAAGCAATGCTTTTATTTTATCCGATTTGCTTCACTCTCAGGGTTGACTATGAAGCCTGGGGAATTTTCCCCACGACACGCCGAAGGCGCATTTCGCTGGATTCAGCTTCATGTTATAATCCCTCAGGATCTGGAACGTCTCGGAGAGGTGAGAGATGTGGATGCCCCATTTGAGCTTTTTACTTTACCAAAGATGTCGCCTATGTATGCCTCCATCGGGCCGTACCTATCTCGTTTCAAACATCCGGCTCACTAACCTTGGTAGTCGCCGCATTCTGAGCCCAAATGGCATTACCCGATAACAAAGAGGTCCCCGTAAAGGACGGCCATCGCCTTCTCCCTTGGCCACCGGGGTCCATGCTTATCCGGGTTATAACCTGAGAAGCGCGCCCATGAAGCTAAGAAGCTCGCGCCCGCGGGCATCTACGATAAGGTCGATCCGGCAGGGGAAGCCGCCCTTCGGGCATGCTTGTTTATACCCGTGAAATCAATACGAGCCGCCGCTTGCCATTTGCTTTCGACGAAAGCACAACATTACAACCACTCGTATTCTACCTCCCCGATCGCCGCCGAGGAACAATTTCTTCGCTGATGGCCTGCCTCTCGCGCTAAATTTCGCTTCGCAACCTAGCTTGAAAGATGGGTTGGCGCTTTAGTTTATGAGCCGATGACTCCATGGGAGTCGATGCCACTCATACGCCCGTCTACGCGAAGATGTCCTCGTTCGCCTTAAAATCGGGTGAGGAGGCCTTTGAGGCCTTCTCTCGCTAATTGGAGCCGATATAGCAAGATGCCTTCGGGTCGCCATCCATCGTTACCGTTCCAAACGAGGGCTCGGGCCGAAAGTGAACACTTCATCACGCATATCAAGCCCACCCATGCCTTACATCGTCGAATCGCTTTTTGCTCTGCATGTAGCGGTGTAGCATTCTCGCGCCACCTGGCCGATCTCCTCGAACCGCCCCAAATAATCGCTTAACGTCTGGGAATTTGACACAGTGATATGCTCAGGGGATGGCTTTTATCGCGTTGAGAGAGGGCTCGCTCAAGAACATGTTACAGCCGACGGCGTCCACTCAGCCAGAAACTCGCTGGCCGTCGCCGTTGCAAGGCTCCTCGTTAGCACCGCTTGACGATCCCAATGGTAACACCTTTTCTCCCGAAACCCACCCGAGATGGTGTTGACAGTTCTAGCTTTTCTCCCAATTCTATTTGTCGAAAGTTCGGCGTAAAAATGATGTCGGCCGAGCTCCCGTTGCCTACGACCGATGGACCGTTGTGTTTGCCACAATTGCACGGATTACCAAGTAGTCGCCACGGGGTGTCGACAATCTCTTCCAAGTCCGAGTCGGAGAATGCGATATAGTAGTGTCGACTCGCGGTATTTTAGATAATCGACCGCACCTCCCATGTCTCGCGCCGATCTTATGTCGCGCTAAGGGCCTTTCGAGTTTAACTAGATTCTCTAAAGAATCCCCCTGAGATCACGTGGATTTCAGGTTGCTCGATGTCAGTCGCCCGACGAGGCTGGTGGTCGGGCTTCCGTGGCCCGGTTCCGATTCGACCTCGCCTTGAGATTGACTTCCCTGGAGATATGAAACACCGTATATCCGCGGGCCAGACGTATAATTTATCTCTCTCCTCGCCTGAATACGCTTATCCGTGCGATGTCCACAGTCCCCCGTGGGAACTCACTACTGCAAAGACTTCCGGGTAGCTGGATTCTCGACTTCTCCGCGCCGGCCATCTTAGAACTCCGTTTTACTGCACTCATGTAGAACTTGCGATTAATCGAGGCCGCGAGGAGCGGTCACGCGCGAGTAAACTGCCGCCTCTCGGCGGTGATTCGCCCAGCGATCCCTAAGGTTCCTTTGTCTTTTGTGGATCGTTCTCGCCGCCCGAGATTTCCCTCTGTCGCCTTTGCCTCCCGCCCGCCCCGTCGCTTCTCCGTCGCTTTTGTCCTTGCTAGCGAAGAGCTCTCCTTCTTCGAATGTGAGGCCTCCCTCTCCGCTTTACGTATTTTTCGGCAACAGAACCTCGGCCATGTTAGCTTGAGGGTTCTTTGAGATAGAAAACATGAGATCTTTAGACTGCACCCCCAACCCCGCAATGAAGGTCAGGATAAATAACTTTCGTCAAGTATCTATCTTCAAGGACTCCTAAGATAAACCGTCAGACGTAAGACTTCACCTTCTCGTGTTCCCCTGCTTCGATGGCCATCAGATGGTAGCTCGGCTTCCTCAGATGCCCTAGTACCGATGAAGTGGGAGACGAACACGATTGATGTGAACCTCCGAATGAAGAAATCGTCAAGAGATTCTCATGAACCAGCCATAGCCGGCCTTTAAGGTGGTGGCTTAACGCCCGCACCTGGACAGGTCCTGGATACCCATGCAACTCCATCTCGATTTATAGTATCGAGATGATTCCATCGGGATCCTTCGTCGCCATCGAATGCTTCTAAATGAGGCATCCTAATTGCCTGAGCGGGTAGCTCGCCACCTCGTGCAGCGTGATTCTGCTTTGTTGTACCAAGGTATCCATACAACGGTGCGCCTTTAACTACTTCCTTCACACGACTCACTGGCTTGAGGTCCCTAAGCCTTGCCCCATGTCTCGCTCGTGGGCTCCGGGAGGGATGTCAGGTTCCGTGTCCTCGCCGTCCCTCCTCAGACCGCCGATCCTCTCCCTGGCTGGGGCTGGTTAGGCCCCGCCCTCGGCTGACAGATTCACCCGCTTCGGTATTTCGGGATTACCATAGCCGCAGCCGCCCTCGTGGAGGAACACATCAGACCTCCCAACCGTCGCTTCTCTGTGCCAGATTTTGAAGGTCTCGCGAAGCTGCTCTATTTCCTCTATCAAGCGGCTGCTGACGAGGCGAGTGCTTCCACCTGCTTTCATGGGCCTGACGCTTCGCCGCCCGGTGGTCATTGGCTCGCATTCCCCGAAGTGGGCCTGCATCCTTGTAGGATTATGTTGCTCTCGCCAGGTTCCGTGTCGATACCATCGCGAATCGAAATCGCTTATAGCGATGGCTGAACCGCCGTTCCTAGCGCACGCGCTTCAATCGATGATGCCTTTTTCAACCGGAACTCGGGCCGAAGCGTACCTGGCCGCCGGGCTGATCCAAGATAAACAAGGGGCCAAACCGATGGACGCCGATCGCTTCAAATGGGAGGAATATCGCAATGCTAAATTCACGCCCGAGTGCGGGTCATTCCTCAGAGAAAAACAAAAGGAAGATGTGGGTCGGCGAGTTTCAGCCTGGGACCGCTCCGATGCCTAAGCCGATCTCGTCTCGAGAGGCGGAGAAAGAACGCCCTCTTCGCTTAGTTCCATGCATCTTTAGTGCCTGAAAGTGGCCTCGTATTTGTAATTTCGGGCCCATCCACCTTGACGATGATTAGGTTCTTCCCTTCGAGGATCGGTTTTCTCACGTAGCTATCCATAGATTTAGCAATGGATTAGTCACTGGAGTTTATTTTGGAGTAATCCTCCTTTCTTATTGAGAGATATTCAATCAACGGTTTTTGATGCCTTTCCTTTCTTTTTTATAATAGGACTTGATAGGGCTGCTTCTCTACGAATATTCTATCATCCGTTATTCAGACACTGACCTACCAGACGCTCTCCCGTCCTTTCAATTCCATGTTCGACCCAATCTGCCGAAATTTTTCTGGCCGGTCATATAAGGATACTCGACACGGCACGACCACACCGCTTTTACTTCATGAATAAACGTCAATCTATTTCTATATCCTTATCAAAGAAAATCCGAAAACTCTTTGGTCCAATGGTCGGACACAAAAAAGAAAAAAAATGCTAAAAAAAAAAAGATTTTCTCGTATTTAATCATTTAATAAAAAAATTTAAGTGTCAAGGAGACCTCAATGATTAAAAGGGAGGGAGTATAGGGAAGGACTAGATTCAATAATATTGCTACGATGTAATTCTAAATAAATATATGTAAAAAAAGGTTTTGTTTGGCTCTTGTATTATAATTTTTTTGAAGAAAATCATATATAAATAAAATTACTTAGAAATTTAAATATTTTAAAATTATTTAATCTTTCATAATGATGAGTTTAAACATATAAATTGATTTGAGGTATAAATAAATATATTATATGAAATTACCTAATTTATTTTCCTTCTTATTTTTCTTTATTTTTCTTTATTATTTTCTCTTTTGGATTTTCCTCAAAATTTTCGAAAACTTAACATAGCCATGAAGAAAATCAAATATAAATAAAATTATTTTAAAACTTATAAATTTGGAACTAGAAATGAACGTTAGAGGCATTTTAAGTTAATGGTTTAAGATTTATGAGATTTGAGGGGGGAGATATTTTCTTCCCCAAAGTTGATTCCCTTATAAACAAAGAAATTTTTTGAATGCCTCTGTCTAATATACAGTCTGCAGAGAAGGAGAATAGAGCGGAAAATGATAGATAGATCGAGGACCCACACCCACTGCCCATTGTTTTGCCAAAATATGCTGCTAGTCCTGTTTTCATTGCAAAAACTCTTTTTATTTTTATTTAGTATATTTATGAAATGTTTCTCCTTTTATTCTCTGTTAGTTAAGTCATATAAACGAGTAGAAAATGAAGGAAAATACAATACAAATCGATTGATCTCTATGTTAATAGAGCACACCAACATTAAAGAATCTACTAAACAATGGAATGGTAAAAAAGTTGTGATGGTGAAGGGAACAATAACTAATAACAGGAGTTGTAAATTGTAATAACTAACTATAACAGTATCCAGGCCATATATGCCAATTAAGTTATATCTGGAAAAACAATAATAATTCGCTCCTCCACCGAAAGAGGAGTTGAGAAGGCAAAAGCAAAGCAAAGAATAGTACCTTTCCTCTCCAAACTCAATAGGACACCACCAACCATCTTTGACACCACCAAGGAATTAAGTTTAGAATAATTCAGATTTGAATCTAGGCTATATCAATTTGAATGCTTTCAAACAGGTTCATTCCATCAACTTTCCCTCTTCATACCACCTTTGTATTTGTATATATTAAGACTCTGTCTAGCACCGTCACGATGATTCAATATTGGATATCTGCTCCAAGAACATAACCCTATTCTTGTTTGTTCTTCTCTAATTAGTTCATCAATGGCAAACGTTAGAGGAAACAAAGGGGGGAAGGTAGGGAGGAACTCTTCCGATCAGCCGTCGTTCCAAGAGACTGTTCAATCTTCTGTTTGGAGTGATGATGAAAAATGTCACTATCTCATTGTTGATCTCCCTGGTACTGAATTTTCGTCTTCTCACATTTCATGTGTTGAGCATGATTTTAGCTTTATATCTACATGTATATGCAAAGTTTAATCACTAAAATATAAACTTAAATCTTAATTTGCATGGAACAAATGTATTTTCTGTCATTATAAGTATATGGAAAAGTAGAAAGACTTAACTTGTTTCTCTATATTAAGGATTCAAGAGGGAGGATAAGAAGCTTCAAGTTGATTATGAGAATCAACACTGTGATGGTCATGGAGAAAGGCAGGTAAGTGCATTGAAATTCATCCGGTTTGAACAGACCTTTAAACTGCCAAAGAATTCAGATAATGGAAAGATCATCAAAATAAAGACGAAATTTCCATGTAACTGTCCCTAAAGTCAAGGAACAAAAGGAAGAACCTAAGGAGAAGGAGGAGAAAGGAACTTACAGGAAGGTTGTGGAAGAGGAGATGTCAAGAGAATTCTAGCAAAAGGTGATGTTAGCAAACAAGGTGGTGACCATGGCCCAAATCTTGAGAATATAAATGGGGAGAGAAACAAACAGAGTGAAGGTGTGGATAAAGTGTTTTGAAAAGAATATTAAGGTATGATACACAGCCCTGTGTGGAGAGTGTCATATTGAGTTGAAATAACAAAGTTATTTATGATAGCCATCTTAGCATTTTCTTTAGGGGTGTTTATCCTCGATTTGAATCAGGTGGGAATGAGGAAGTTTGTATTCTACCAGGATCTTTAATTGTAATTTGTTCTCATCCATGGTTGTGGCTACTCAGTAATTGTATACTTGACCACATTGGCATGACATATGCCTATCTACGAATAAAGTACTTGATATATGGAATCCCAAATAACTATTAGCTATAATACTGTTTGCAATTTTTCAGCTTAGCACAGCAAGGTTGCTAATCTATGGACTTAAGATACTGAATCTTCCCAAGCTACAATTCTTGATATGTGGGGGGGAAAAAAGAGATAGACATGACATTCCTTAGAGAAATAAATAATGTATATTGTATTGTATTTTCTTATGGTTGAAAAATACAAATGATTGACAAATAGTAGTCTTAGGCTAATTGGGATGTATCTTTTATTTCGTAGCGATATAAACTTTTAAATATATTTACGAATGTAATTATATTGATTAATAAAATTTTTATATGAAATTTTTATTTTGAATTGTTTTAAAACTTTATTTTTATTTAGCTTTTGAGTGCAATTTAAATAAAAAATTTAAGTTGAGGTTTGGGTTTTTAAGCAGAGTCTACAGGCGGGCCTTTGGATGGGCCTCTAAGGCGAAATTTCATCGGGAACTGAGCCCAGGGCTTAAAATAAAACTTCATAGCACGACCTTTGCCCAAAAAAACGAGGGCTGGAGTACGTGGCAATGGCGGGTTGAGGAGCACAGGTAGAGCTTCATTTCGTCGAGTTTGAATCGGGCGCAGTATTGAGGCTCAACTGGAGATCTGCCGAATCATGATTTTCGTTGAAAACAAAAACATACCCATCAAAAGAAAATCCGAAAACTCTTTGGTCCAATGGGCAGACACAGAAAAGAAAAAAAATGCTAAAAAAAAAAGATTTTCTCGTATTTAATCATTTAATAAAAAAATTTAAGTGTCAATGAGACCTCAATGATTAAAAGGGAGGGGGTATAGGGAAGGACTAGATTCAATAATATTGCTACGATGTAATTCTAAATAAATACATGTAAAAAAAAGGTTTTGTTTGGCTCTTGTATTATAATTTTTTTGAAGAAAATCATATATACATAAAATTACTTAGAAATTTAAATATTTTAAAATTATTTAATCTTCATAATGATGAGTTTTAAACATATACAAATGATTTGAGGTAGCAAATAAATATATTATATGAAATTTAATTCTAATTTATTTTCCTTCATATTTTTCTTTTATTTTTCTTTATTATTTTCTTTCTTTTGATTTTCCTCAAAATTTTCGAAAACTTAACATAGCCATGAAGAAAATCAAATATAAATAAAATTATTTTAAAACTTATAAATTTGGAACTAGAAATGAACGTTAGAGGCATTTTAAGTAAATGGTTTAAGATTTATGAGATTTGAGGGGGAGATATTTTCCTTTCCCAGTTGGATTCCCCTTAGAAACAAAGAAATTTTTTTTTAGCTGCTCTGTTCAATTACAGTCTGCAGAGAAGGAGAATAGAGCGGAAAATGATAGATAGATCGAGGACCCACACCCACTGCCCATTGTTTTGCCAAAATATGCTGCTAGTCCTGTTTTCATTGCAAAAACTCTTTTTATTTTTATTTAGTATATTTGTAAAATGTTTCTCCTTTTATTCTCTGTTAGTTAAGTCATATAAACGAGTAGAAAATGAAGGAAAATACAATACAAATCGACTGATCTCTATGTTCATAGTGCACACCAACATTAAAGAATCTACTAAACAATGGAATGGAAAAAAAGTTGTGATGGTGAAGGGAACAATAACTAATAACAGGAGTTGTAAATTGTAATAACTAACTATAACAGTATCCAGGCCATGTATGCCAATTAAGTTATATCTGGAAAAACAATAATAATTCGCTCCTCCACCGAAAGAGGAGTTGAGAAGGCAAAAGCAAAGCAAAGAATAGTACCTTTCCTCTCCAAACTCAATAGGACACCACCAACCATCTTTGACACCTGAAATTAAGTTTAGAATAATTCAGATTTGAATCTAGGCTATATCAATTTGAATGCTTTCAAACAGGTTCATTCCATCAACTTTCCCTCTTCATACCACCTTTGTATTTGTATATATTAAGACTCGGTCTATAACCATCGCGATGATTCAATATTGGATATCTACTCCAAGAACATAACCCTATTCTTGTTTGTTCTTCTCTAATTAGTTCATCAATGGCAAACGTTAGAGGAAACAAAGGGGGGAAGGTAGGGAGGAACTCTTCCGATCAGCCATCGTTCCAAGAGATTGTTCCATCTTCTGTTTGGAGTGATGATGACAAATGTCACTATCTCATTGTTGATCTCCCTGGTACTGAATTTTTGTCTTCTCACATTTCATGTGTTGAGCATGATTTAACACATATCTATATGTATATGCAAAGTTTAATCACTAAAATTGCAAAACTTAAATCTTAATTTGCTTGGGAACAAATGCATTTTCTGTCATTATAAGTATATGGAAAAGTAGAAAGACTTTTAACTTCTGTTCCTCTTATATTAAGGATTCAAGAGGAGGAGGTAGGCTTCAAAATTAGATTATGAGACCAACACTGTGATGGTCAGCGGAGAAAGGCAGGTAAGTGAATTGAAATGCATCCGGTTTGAACAGACCTTTAAACTGCCAAAGAATTCAGATACGGAAAAGATCGCTTTGGAATTTGAAATTGAAATTCTCCACGTAACTGTCCCTAAAGTCAAGGAACAAAAGGAAGAACCTAAGGAGAAGGAGGAGAAAGGAACTTACAGGAAGGTTGTGGAAGAGAATGTCAAAGAGAAGCCTAGCAAAGGTGATGATGACAAACAAGGTGGTGACCATGGCCCAAGTCTTGAGAATATAAATGGGGAGAGAAACAAACAGAGTGAAGGTGTGGATAAAGTGTTTGAAGAGAAATTATGGTATGATGCTGGTCTATTGGAGAGTGTCATATTGAAGTTGAGAAATAACAAGGGGATTGTTATGGCTGACTATCACTTAGCATTTTCTTTAGGGGTGTTTTATCCTTTCGAAGAATTTGAATCAGGTGGGAATGAGGAAGTTGTATTCTACCAGGATCTTTAATTTACATGAGAATTTGTTCTCATCCCATGGATTTGTGCTTCTCAGTAATTGTATATGACCATTGGCATGACATATGCCTATCTACCAGAATAAAAGTACTTGATATGGAATCCCAAATAACTTCAGCCAGCTATGATACTGTTTGCAATTTTTTCAGCTTAGCATAACTTGAGTTGCTAATCCTAGGGACTTAAGGTCTTTGAATCTTCCCAAGCTACAATTCTTGATATGTGGGGGGAACAAGAGATAGACATGACATTCCCTAGAGAAATAAATAATAGGAAGTTTGTCCTCACAAAACTGAGGGACAGAGCTAGGCTGCAACTGGTAGCACCACAATACAGTTCATACATATTTATAACAGAGTCTGATGATGCATGATTAAAAAGGGTTGTGGGATGGGGCAAAGATCAAAATTAACCATTCTGAATCATGAAGATGAGCATCTTTTTATTGTCAACAGCGGATGAATAATACATTAGTAGCATATGTATGCAAGCACAGAGATGTATGGTGACTGAAAATTGAAGGACACAGAAAACCCCTGGTTTCAGTTTTCAAGACTAGCAATAGCTAACCTTTTCACATGGTGAATTGGGTTGGAAAGACTGAAGAATCTCTATTGAGGAAGAAGACTCAAAATGACATTAAATAGGAGGAACGGCTCATAACATAAGAAACTGTCTAGATGCTCTAACAAATAAAGCCAAATTAAATGCAAATGAACATTGTAGCTGCCAATCTTTATTTTTAAACAAGGCAACTAGACATAAAAATGGAATCATTGATCAATTTCTGCCATCCTTTTGAGTGTACAATTCTACTAGCAAAGTCATAACTACAATCCCTAACTTTGAACATTTACCATATCAAACATCATCAGTACGCTTCACTAGTGAGTTTGTCTGATCATTATCACACCAAAAAAATATGCCAGAACATGTGGGGCATCCCTTCAAAAATCACTTTGTGACAGGATCAGATTCTATAAGCAGTAGTAGTTCACCACATCACAAAAGGCCTCCAAATCAACCTATAGATGACGCGGGCAGGAGAAGCTTGTTTGGAATATGCATGCCTAAAAGTGATGATGTGTGTGCAGTGTACCCTTAGGAAAAAAGGGGAGGTTTCACACTAGTGTAATCGTCTTTATTTTAACTGGTGATGGATACCACTTGCTAGCTGCAAATGTCAAGAGGAGGCCTGAAGACCTTCATTTCTATGATTCTATCATGTGTAGAGGAAGGGAAATTAAAGTCTAGATTGGGAGATTTATTTTCCTTCTTTTTTAAGCTTGTTTTGTTGTTTCTGGTGTTTTACAGAAAAGATGAGGGGATGCAATAGAAGAGATATTATATGATCTAATTGGGTTGTCCAAATTCGTTATCAGAATCATAGTAGAATGGTGGATAAGAGAATATTTTTCTCCAATTCAAACATAAAATAACCATTTATCACAGCATAAATGATCCTTTGTACACTTAACGCATCAGGTGAAAAAGCAACAAGGATGGTCCACAATAGATTTTGCAACAAAAGAAAAGATAGAGTTTGAGAAAATTAACATTTAAGGTCAAACTGGGGCTGTCAATTGATAAGTTTATGATCTGAACCCCACGAGATAAAAATTCAGTTGGCTTCATTTCAAATTGGACACATGATATCCAATAATGATCAGACTGAATTTGATTTAGGTGAATTCAATCTGATTAAAATTTGGGCTCCGATAAATATTGTAAGCAGATATGAGAAGAGGACTCAAAACTCTCAATGGCAAAACCTTCAGTGAAACTTGGATCCCACACTTACCCAGGTTACAGAGGAAGGCTATCTACCTTGGAAGTCCATGAACCTGAATGCACTTCTTTCCTAGATTTTTTTTTTTTCTATTCATGGGAGAAAGATTGAAATCTTAAGCTTCAGAATGATAATGAAAGTTGTAATTTCCCGCCAGATGTGTAAGGCAAACAAAATTATTGGAAGTCAGTACAACAGGAGCTCTAAAATTCAAACTTGACACAGGTCTGTAATGGTAAAAAGTAGACTTAGCTCCTCGCTCCTCAACATGTTGTCAAAGGGATATAGAAGAATAAGAGGTAAAGGTGATGCTTTGTTCTCAAGCTTTATTCAAAATGAGGTGGGTGCTTTTGACAAAAAGGAGGCGGGCCATGGTTGTGGGGGTGGAATCGTGTGCCTTGCAGAGGCATCTTAGTTGGCCGCTATATTACTGTGCTGACCAGAGTGTCTTGCTCAAGCTTTCCACTTTCTTACTATGAGGGATTGATTGAGATAAGGAATACTAGCTGTTTGGGTCTCTCCCTCTTTCATTGCAATTAATTGGATTTATTTTACATGGGATCGATGTTACTAGGATTTTTCAGTACACTTTGCATATTATGGTTGTAGTATTTTATTTTATAAGGATTCGAGCTTCAGATTTCCTTTAACCCCTTCTCACCCATTTGCCACTTAAACCGGGCCACAAGGTTTTTTATTCCTAATACTAAATCTAAGGGTTTCCTTATTCCTAATAAATATAGCCTTAGAATTGGAATATAAGCCAAAGTCTAAGAGCAACTGGATTCATAATAAATGTCACTCTTCCAACTTATCTGCAAAATGGATCCAATGGGGCCGAGCCAGATGTGGACAGGATGTTTCAAGTTCAAAAGGCAATTATGTACAAATAAATAGATAAAATATAGAAATTGCAAATTCAAAATGGGGAGAGAGAGGAAGTGGAATTAGGAACCCATAAAAGGAGGGAATGTAAAAAGCGAAGAAAACCTTCAAGAGAGAGAATGGAATCTGATCTCTCTCTCTCCCCTCCAAGCATCAGCACAGCGGCTATCCAACCAACAACCCAACAGACACATTCCCTCCTGAAATTGCCAAAAAGCAACCAAATCAAAAATAATAAAACCCATAAACATAATTAAGGAATTTTTATTCAAAAAAGTGAGGTAGTGAAATATCATCATATCAAAACAATCGAAAGCAAAGACAGATAACCCACCCCTCTCTCTTTCTCTGTGTCCTCGCCGCTATCAACGGCCATCATTTTGTCCATATTCCATCTCCATTCATTGCCGGAAGAGAGCTCACGCGGACTCCCACTGTAAAATGACACTATGACGACCCCGTCTCAACCACCCCCGCCGCCTCCCAAGGTACAACGCAAGCTCAGTGTCGAAATCGTCGATGCTCGCGATCTTCTCCCCAAGGACGGCCAGGGAAGCTCTAGTCCTTACGTAATCGTGGAATTCGACGGGCATAAGCAGCGCACGTCTACGAAGTACAGGGATTTGAATCCAGTATGGAACGAGAAACTGGAGTTCTTGGTTTCGGATCCGGAAACCATGGAGCTCGAGGAACTGGAGATTGAGGTCTTCAATGATAAGAGAATGGGAAATGGGGGCGGTAGTTCCAGGAAGAACCATTTTCTGGGGCGGGTTAAGTTGTATGGAACCCAGTTTGCCAAGAAAGGAGAGGAGGGGTTGGTGTATTTTCCTTTGGAGAAGAAGAGTGTGTTCAGTTGGATTAGAGGGGAGATTGGACTAAGGATTTATTACTATGACGAAGAGGTGGTCGAGGAGGCCAAACCGCCGGAGGAACCTACACCGCCGGCCGATGTAAAGAAGTCACCGGGGGATGTGGTGGAGGAAAGTAGAGTCCAGCCGCTGGAGATTCCGGTTGTTATGGAGGGCTCGCAGTCGCCTCCAATTGTGATCATTGAGGAGACACCTCCGCCGCCAGAGAGTATGAAGGCGGAGCATCACGTGCCGGAGGAGGTGCAACCGGAGATGAGGAAAATGATGCAGAGTGGGAGAATGGGAGGTGGAGAAAGGGTGAGGGTTTTGAGAAGGTCGAATGGAGATTACTCCCCTAAAGTTATCCGTGGGAGGTTCACCAGCGAGTCGGAGAAGATGACGGCGTACGATTTAGTGGAGCCCATGCAGTACCTCTTCGTCCGAATCGTGAAGGCCCGCCGACTCGCACCTAACGAGAATCCCTGCGTGCAGATCCGAACTTCCGGTCATATCATGAAGTCAAAACCAGCGATTGTAAGGCCTGGCGAGACATCGAAGGATCCTGAATGGAACCAGGTCTTTGCTCTCGGCTACAACAAGACCGATTCAGCAAGCGCCACGTTAGAGATCTCAGTTTGGAACAGAACGTCGGAACAGTTCCTCGGCGGCGTTTGCTTTGATCTCTCAGATGTGCCCGTACGAGATCCTCCGGATAGTCCTCTTGCTCCGCAATGGTACCGCCTCGAAGGCGCCGACGATCAGAATACCGGCAATGTCTCCGGCGATGTCCAGCTCGCAGTTTGGATCGGAACTCAGGCGGATGATGCATTTCCGGAGGCATGGAGTTCCGACGCACCGTACGTAGCACACACGCGCTCAAAGGTTTATCAGTCGCCGAAGCTATGGTACCTCAGAGTTACAGTGATGGAAGCACAAGACCTTCAGATTGCTTCGAATCTTCCGCCATTAACAGCCCCAGAGGTTCGAGTAAAAGCGCAGCTAGGGTTTCAATCCATGCGGACCAGGCGAGGGTCCATGAGCAGTCACAGTTCGTCGTTCTTCTGGCATGAGGACCTCGTCCTCGTCGCCGGCGAGGCTCTGGAGGACCACTTGATCCTGTTGATCGAGGACCGCACCGCCAAGGACCCGATGCTGCTTGGCCACGTCGTGATGCCAGTGAGCGGCATAGAGCAGCGAATAGACGAGCGCCACGTGGCATCCAAATGGTTCCCACTGGATGGCGGGGTGGTGGGTGGGCCCTACTGCGGGAGAATCAATCTACGGCTATGCTTGGAAGGTGGGTATCACGTGCTGGACGAGGCGGCCCACGTGTGCAGCGACTTTCGGCCGACGGCTAAGCAGCTGTGGAAGCCGGCGGTGGGTATTTTAGAGCTCGGAATCCTCGGAGCCCGTGGATTGCTGCCCATGAAAACAAAAGGCGGCGGAAAAGGCTCCACCGATGCTTACTGCGTCGCCAAGTATGGGAAAAAATGGGTGCGAACGAGGACCATCACAGACAGCTTCGACCCGCGATGGAACGAGCAGTACACGTGGCAAGTCTACGACCCATGCACCGTTCTGACCATCGGAGTGTTCGACAACCTTAGAATGTTCGCGGACTCGCCGGAGGAGAAGCCGGACTGCCGTATCGGGAAAGTCCGCATTCGCGTATCCACATTGGAGAGCAACAAGGTGTATACAAATTCCTATCCCTTACTCGTCCTCCAGAGAACCGGGTTGAAGAAAATGGGGGAGATCGAACTAGCGGTTCGATTCGCATGCCCTTCCCTGTTGCCGGAAACCTGCGCCATCTACGGCCAGCCACTGCTCCCGCGAATGCACTACCTCCGCCCACTGGGGGTGGCGCAGCAGGAGGCGCTGCGCGGCGCTGCCACTAAAATAGTGGCGGCATGGCTTGTAAGGTCGGACCCGCCGCTTGGGCCGGAGGTGGTGCGTTACATGCTGGACGCGGATTCCCACACTTGGAGCATGAGGAAGAGCAAGGCGAACTGGTTCCGAATCGTGGCGGTGCTTGCATGGGCGGTTGGGTTGGCTAGGTGGTTGGACGATATCAGAAGATGGAAGAACCCAATCACTACAGTGCTGGTCCATGTATTGTACTTGGTTCTTGTTTGGTACCCGGATTTAATAGTCCCAACCGGCTTCTTATATATATTCTTGATCGGATTATGGTACTACCGGTTCAGGCCGAAAATCCCGGCGGGCATGGACATCAGGCTCTCGCAGGCGGAGACGGTGGACCCAGACGAGCTAGACGAGGAATTCGACACCATTCCAAGTTCCAAACCGCCCGAAATAATCCGAGCCCGTTACGATCGGTTGAGGATGCTGGCAGCCCGTGTCCAAACAGTACTGGGTGATTTCGCGACACAAGGGGAGAGGGTGCAAGCGCTGGTGAGCTGGAGGGACCCAAGGGCTACAAAATTGTTCATCGGAGTGTGCCTTCTGGTGACGGTGGTACTGTATGCGGTGCCGGCGAAAATGGTGGCGGTGGCTTTAGGATTCTATTTCTTGCGCCACCCGATGTTCAGAGACCCAATGCCAACAGGCAGCCTCAATTTCTTCAGGAGGCTTCCGAGCTTGTCGGATAGGTTAATGTAGAGCAGGAGGAGAGTAGAAAGTAGTAGAGGTCGAAGAGGCACCCAGGCAGCGACAAGCGACAGGCGACAGGCGACAGCGACAGCGAGGTGAAAAACATTGGAACAACAATGAAATCGACTGTTTGTTTTTATTTTTGAAAGAAAAAAGGTGTTAGTACCCACAGTTCTAGTCGTAATAACATTGTAATTGTAAGGAGTGAAAAAGTGGGAAGGTGTCTGTCTTTTTTGTATTTGCATTGATTGACTGATTGTTAAGACATGAGAGAACATGAAATAAGGAAAAAAGAGCGAGAGGCAAACAGAGTTGAGAAGGAAAGAAAGAAGTAGAAAAATGGAGTGCCAGATCGATTTTTTTAAGAAGTGGAGAGAGAGAGAGAGAGAGAGAGAGAGAGATTTGGTCCATTTGGATGCCAGAGCGTTTGATGTAACGGTGTCGTGGAAAGTACAGCATTGAATTGCATTCTAATAATATTAAACCCCACCTTCCTTTTTGACTCTTCTCACTCAAGTTTTTTTTCACTTTGTTTTGAAGATTTTAAATAAAATAATTAGTCTTGGCTTAAGGGTCGGATGGGAAAGCGATCCACAATAATAGAATGTCATAACAAGTTCGAGTATTCATAAGTTTCAAGTATTTAAGGGAATAGGTTATTATAATATTGTAATACAAAATAAATAAATGTGAAATAAAAAACTAAAACCACTTGAGTTGTAAGTTGCAATTGCCTTTTTATATATCTTCAAGTTTTTGAATTATTCTTATGAGAGATACATTTGTAACTGCAAGCACCATTTATCGGATTCGTGGCTGAGCACCAATAACTGAACTTTTCTTTTTTTGAAACTAATAACTGAACAATTTATAAACCACGTACAAAAGGGAAATACCAACTCACTGGGGGGCTGAGAAATAACACATAATATGTGGGCATTCCAGATTTTCCGCAAAAGCAACTCCAGCCCTGCCATCAGTTGCATTTCCCGATCTCTCTTTACACATTACAAATACATTACAAATTACAAGCCTTTCTTGACAGTTACAGGTGGGAATTCTGTCATCCTACTGCAAGAATAACAAACTTCTGAAATTCCAGGTTCCTCATGCCTTCTATTTTTTCCTATTGATTCTTGCTTGCTTCTCTGTTTGTGTGTGTGTGTTTTCGTTTGGTGATACCTACCTAATTAATTTCATGGCATGTCCCATTACATTTATTATAACAAACGTTGGAGAAAACTCCAACTACATAAATTTTCTTTTCCTCTTATCTAGAATCATTCTGGAATGTCCTGATTTAGTATAACCACCTTCCATAGTGGCAGACCCAGTTGGGGATCAAACAAAATTAACCATCCCATTTGATGTAATGGAATTCTGAAGAAAGTTTGTTCTTTATGTTGCTGATAAGTATAGGTGTGAAAGGCAGATCAAATTAGTGAAGATAAACCCATTTTGCACCATAATAATGGGATTAATACCTGCGAATTATGCTGATATCTATTTACATTTCTTTGTTTAAAATGTAGGAAGCTAATTAAAGTCAAAATCTACAGAATTGAAGTTGAATATGGGAGAGACAGCAGATTCAGATAAGAAGGAAGCCAAAGGGGAAGAGAAGGAGAAGCATGAGAAGAAAGAGAAACATGATGATGCAAGTGGGAAAGAAGGAAAGGAAGAGAAAACAAAAGAAAAGAAGAAGAAAGACAAGGATGACAAAGAAACTGGTGGAAAGGAGAAGCAAAAGAAGCCTCTAGATAAGATGGATGCAGGAAAACTAAAGCTTAAACTCGAAAAGATCGATACCAAGATGAAGGATCTAGCAGCAAAGAGAGAGGAAATTCTGAAACTGCTAAGCGAAGCAGAAAAAAGGGCAGCAAATCCATCAGGGGAAGCTGCACAAACTCCTTCCTCTTGAGGGTACTACTTTCTCAATGAATTGATGAAGGACGACCAGGTCTTGTATTGTCGACTTTCACCATACAAATGATATGATAAGGAAATCTAAGTATTCTTTGTATTACTTCTTGGAATATGCCTTTTTTTTTTAGCGGAAGAGTCTCATATCAATCAATACAATAAAATGAACAAATAGAAAGACTGATTGCATTAATCAGTGATTACCATCGTGACCGACACTTTTAACTGATTGAAAGCATTTGATCGAAATGTTTGGTCTCAGCAATAATTGATCTCTCGCAATATTCTAACATCTCTTTACAAGAATCTGAGTATGGAGAAACATTTTCTTGAAGAGTTAGATTCATGGAGCTTAATTTTTGTCAGATGTTGTACAAAAAGGTCGGCTAGCTTCAATTATTTTCCTCTTCTTAATTTCTTGACTGATTAATTACAATTGATTAGGAGCAGAGTTGAACATGTTAAACACGTTCTAATTTAATAATATAACATGATAAATAACAGGAAGAGGTAATAGAAATAAATAAATGAATAAAATAGAGAGAGAGAGAAAGAAAGTGGTCAGCTGAATCATGTCTTGAACATAAATTTCAAAATTCAATTCTTCCTGGGACAGATAATTGCATTGCATAAAAAGCAGTCTTGAGTCATTGGAATTTGATGTGGAGGAACAGTAGAAGGTGCAGGGGCATGAAAGTCCAGATTGAGATGAATGATTAAATCAATGGCTATCATCTCTGAAAATGGTGAAATCAGTAGGGAAGATCAAATAGTCAGATGGTCCCAGGGGGGCAGTTCATGGAAACTTCGTTTTCTATATGTGTCCACTATCTGGTGGTACACATGAGGAACCTTCCTCTTTGGCCTTTTCTTTTCCTCCCCAATAAATTTTCTTGCCAATCAAACAGAAAGAAAGAGAAACATAAACCACCCACCCACCATAACCTCCGTAACCCCCATAACCCCCATTCTTTCCAACCAAAACGGAAAAACGAAAATGGCTTATCGCCCGAGTTTCTACCTTGAAATCGGCAGAAAGGCTAGAGGTATTGTATCATTTTCTCTTCTCTTCTTTTTCTTTTTCTTCCATCTTCAATCTACACAATGCATTTTCTTTCTTTCTTTCTTTATGTCGGCTTATACTTCTGTTTCATTTTTCTTTGTTTTAGATCTTCTGTACAGGGATTACACAGAGCAACCACCAATGCACTATCATTATGGGTGCTGCGACTGGAGCTATGATCTGGCCTTAAGATGTAATTTCCCCTTCATTTTATTTATATTTTCATTTTTTATAATGGTGGATGTCCGAGGTAGTTTAAGTGCACCTCGACTAATCCCATAACTTCAATGAAACTCCGTAACCATTGGGTAGACCAATAGAGTTACCCCGGGGTATATTTCCATGTTTTTGTATGTAATCTGATATATATATATATATGCTAATTTTTTGAGAAGAATATTTGAGATTTCTTCATTAAAACATTGATTTCTGTTTCAAATTTCCAAAATAAATAGTCAAATTCTATTATAACAAGATTGGGTATGTATGCTTGTATACAGTTGTATACATTTGGATGATAATGAAATAGTGTAGTGAGGAAAATTTAAGACAAAAATTAAAATCATATCATATTAGATAAATAATTTCTAGTAATATCCTTTTGATAAAAGATCTTTTTATCTATCTTAAATTTGATTTTTAAATATTGTCTAAAACTTTTTTTGATATTGATGGTGCAGCTGAATTATGTGGGTCGACTTCGCACGAAATAATTGACAACAACCAAGAATTAGGTTAGAGTTCATTTTGACCATATGTAATTCCCAGACTCCTCAATTAGGATATTAAATTTTGGGCTTGGTTGGTAAGGTTGGATTTGATTATACAAATAATTAACTATTTATAAAAAAAACTGTTTTTAAAAAATATATTTTATCTGTACCCTTTTTAACGAAATCAATCAATCATATATTTAATTGATCAAACATATTTGAAAATAATGCAATTTTATTATATGATGTACTAAAACATAAAAGCTTTGAATAAATAATAAGTTTCTGCAATCATAATATTGTGTGACAAGAAAATTAATATTAATACAAGTTAAAAAATATCTTTCTTACATATTATGACTACTAAAAAATATCTTTATTTATTCAAAAAGAAAAAAAGAAAAAAGTTATTCTTTTGCACCAAACTTTGTTTTTTTCTTTTAAATTCGTGTAATAAGACATATGATTAATAAAGTGTTGAGACCAAATACCTAAAGCTGCTTAATCATTATATTCAACAAAAGAACACACTTCAAAAAACTGGCATGACGAACACCCTTCACATAACACATCATATGATATTGATATTCAGACATTAGATGGGATCATGGGATTAAGTTAAAAACTGGTTTTTTTGAATTCACAGTTAGAGAAAATTAATACTTAATTTAAATTTTGAAAAAAGAGAGATAAGAGAAAAAAAAGAAAAAAAAGAGACAAATTGAGGGAGGAGGGGAAATAAAAACGGGGATGTTTTATTTGGTGATGAAAGTGTGTTGGCATAAATTGAAATCTTGTATTGTACATATAGTAGGTAGGAAAATTTGAGTAAAACAGCGCTGGTTTTGAGCAAATTCAGTTTTAATTGACCTTACAGTGGGGGAGCATGTTCCTGGAATCAGTGCTGTTCTGCGATTTATTCTTCCTGATCCTTTGTCTAGCAAGGTAATAATTTTCTTCCTTCTTCTGTGTTCTAATTTCTAATATTGGATGCGGGATGGGTGTACGAAATGTCTCAGACTCAACATTCCTATAAGAAGAGAGTATACAACTATATAATTGAAAGCGAATATATACATTCTATATATTCTAATTTCTAATATTGAATGCGGGGTTGGGTGTACAGGAAGTCCCAGACTCGTGGTTCCTATAAGAACTCGAGATTCCTATAAGAACAGACGATGATAATAGATGTTAAAAAAAAAAAAAAAAAACACACAGATGCTGTTGTTATATGTAGAGAGTATTGAATATGGTGTGGTCTGGATGAGGACAGGTAGAACTTCGGTATTTGCGGGACTTTCTGGGGATCACAGCAGGGGTTGAGGGGATGACGACAAATCCAGTGATGAGCTTCTCAGGGGTGATCGGAAGCAGTGTGGTCTCCCTCGGAACAGATCTTGCATTTGACACCATTCTAAGGAGCTTCACCAAATGCAATGCTGGTTTGAGCTTCAGCAGCCCAATTGTGTCTGCTTCATTGACCTTGTAAGGGTTTCTTCATCCTCCCTATTGTATTGTATTATTATACACACAAGATGAAAGAAAGAAAAGAATCGATCCTCTTGATCTTATACATTGGTGATGTAAATCATTTATGTGAGGCAGGGAAGACAAAGGGGACACTGCAAAGGCGTCCTGTTTCGGGTTAATAAACCCGCTGACGAGCACAGCCATTGCAGCAGAGCTGAAGCATAATTTTTCTCAGAATGAAACATCTCTCACCCTGGGAGCCCAGCATGAGGTTGTTCCATTGACGGTTATAAAAGCCCGGGCAGACTCCACAGGGAAGGTGGGTGCTCTGTTTCAGCATCAACTGGTCTCTAAGATTTTCTTGACTCTTGCTGGGGATGTGGACATCATGGAGCTCAAGAGCAGTCCCACAATTGGATTGTCATTGGCTCTCAGGCCTTAATGATCAAACAACAACCCGCTTCTATCTCTATCTCTCAGCAGTTCCATACATAATACAATAATTTTATACCATCATCTTCATCTTCATCTTCTTCCCTTTAGATTATTATTCCTTTCTACCCTTTATAATTGGTTCAATTTGTCTAGGATCAAAGTTATGTTTTTGTATCACTCTCATAATTTGGACATTCCAGCCAGTGAGGAAAAGAAAGAAAGAAAGAAAGATATATGTATACCTTTTCGTTTTTGCGAATAGTGTGATTTTGAGTTCATGGAAAATCAAAGCTTACTCTGTTTTTTCTTTGTGCATTCATTCAGGAATATATGTATAACTTTTTGGTTTTGCGAATAGTGTGATATTGAGTTCATGGAAAATCAAGCCTACTCTGTTTTTTCTTTGTGCATTCATTCTGGAATATATCTATACCTTTTCGGTTTTGCCAACAGTTTGATATGGAGTACATGGAAAATCAAAGCTTACTCTGTTTTTTCTGTATGCATTCATTCAGGGAAAATCAAACCAAAAGGACTAATAATCAGTCTTCTCTTCTCTTCTTTCAGCTTAAGAACCAACTGCTTTTGGCTCAATTTTTTTACACGGAACAATTAGTAACTAATTCAAATGGCCAAATACCGAATGGGAAAAAGATTAGACTACCATATATATATATATACATATATATAACCATGAATATCAGAGTCATCTTACACGCACCTTGACTAATCCTACAGGTCATAAAGTTAATGGCTGCATAAAACCTACCTCCAATGCCCCTAATGTATATTTACTCCAATGCAGAAAATAATGTATATTTACTCCAATGCCCTTGAAGAGACTCCAACCAATGACCATTCGATAGCACAAGAAAATAAAGTGTATTTACTGGATCACCAAGGGATGCACTCCTGGAACAATATTAGAAGGTAAGACAGACAAATATCCAATATATTCTTGCAGGAGATACTAGCATTAGCATTAAGAAATTTCCCAAAAGTTGAAAATGAAATTCAAGTATATACCTCTTGTCCTGATATATATTGAGGTGGTATGTACAGTAATTTCCATGGTCAGATTACACTGACCATTGAAGTAAAAAACAAACCACACCAAACACTCTTAAGAGATTAACATAAACAAAGCATCAACTTCACATAAAGTTGTTTTGGTGAAAACTGAAAATTAGAAAAACCCTTGTAAACAAACACAACACAAGTCAATTACGGATGTACGACAGAACCCTGAAGAAGTCCATCACGAATCTGAGTGGCCACATCACGAACAGCTCCAGGTCCATGGGGGATGAACACAGCAGATGATTTAGAGGCAGCACCAATTTCCTTCATGGTGTCGAAGTACTGCGTGACAAGGACCATGTCCATCACATCCTTTGCAGTGGTGCCTGGCACATTAACTGAGAATCCAAGCACACTGTCCCTCAAACCATCAACAATTGCTTGACGCTGACGAGCAATACCAAGCCCTGATAGATACTTGGACTCAGCCTCACCCTCTGCACGCTTGATTTGTAAAATTTTTTCAGCCTCCGCCTTCTCATTAGCTGCCACCCTCAGTCTTGCAGCTGTGGAAAATATGAATAATTACCAGAGAACTGGGTTTAGATAAAAAGGGCAAAAAAAAAAAATTCCTATTTCTCCAAAAGTTGGGAGCACAATGTTCAATTGAGAAAGCAGGGAGAGCATGCAGTGAAAAATTGGCAAGATAGTAGCAAGTATTCTTGACCTAAAAGAATGATAAAACCCTGAAATATCAGCAACAACAAAATCATCTGGTTTAAAACAACAGACCAGGTGAAAGTGCATCACATCAATGGAAATGAAACAACAATTTCTTTTGTTTCACCTTTTCTTTTTGAAGTAAAAAAAGCAATGATTTGGAAAATATGCACCAGTTTGCTGCTCAGTTACACATAATCATCAAGATTGAATTGTTTGGTAGACCAGGACAAGCAGAGGAGGTTTCAACAATAACCATTTGATGGATTTTTCCAGGAATCAAAACCAAGATTATGTCAATAGAGCAATGTTGATTTAATCTGAAGACATGGGATTTGGCCTCTCAATGCAAAAAACTTAATCATTGGGACTCATCAAAGAACACATATTCTGCATATTGTTTATGTTATGAATGCTGGTAAGTAACTCTATGAGCAAAAGGCAATATAGAAATCCTAAGCAATGGGAGAAACTGAAAGTGGATTTGGTACTTGATCAAATTATTAGATGGATGTTGATTACTTACCAGCATTAATTTCATTCATTGCTCGCTTCACATGCTCATCTGGTTCTATATCAACAATGAGTGTTTGTACAATCTCATACCCATAGGCAGACATAGCCTGTGAAAATTATAACACACAAAAAGATCAGACTAAAACCTAGGCTTCACAATATAAAGTCACAACTTATCTAAACAAATTGACTACCTTTTCGAGTTCCTCCTCCACAGCTTTAGCAATTTCATTTTTTTGCTCAAAAGTATCGTCCAGATTGAGCTTTGGAACACTTGCCCTAATAACTATGTTTATATGAAAAAAGGCAAGCACAGTAAGAATTTATTCAAATATCAGGATAAAACACACACACAAACACATTTTTTGCATATCCAATCATGCATTATGCATATTTCTATAGAATAAAGTAGGATACTATACCATCAAAAACATAAGCCTGGATCTGGCTCCTTGTATTACTGAGTTTGTAAAAAGCATCATTTGCCTTATCTGCCAGGGCACGATATTGTATAGAAGCAACAACATTGACAAACACATTGTCCTGCAGAACAAATTAGAACAAAGATCAATACTTCAGCTGTACTACTAAATAGGCACATGGAATATCTGATCCGCAGAATTATTAACCATTTTAAATTATCATTTAAACAGCTTCAAAGGTGAAAACACTAAGACACACATAGGGAAAAAAGTTTTATGCAGTGATGGGCAAGAAAAAAGAAAATTTCGGGACTTAGGAGCTTGATATAAAAAATTCTACAGACAACTGAGACCAAATATTTCCTCAGTTCTCAGCTATAATTAATATGTATGAAGCCTAAACATGCATCGATGTACAAAAAGCATTTTTCACTAAACATGGCCATTCACTTGGCTAGGAAAGTTTACTGGTCTACTTTAGATGCTTTCATGAAGAGTAAAATTGTTTCCCTACATATTATTACAGAAAATAAGATAGAAAAAAAAATTAGAATGTTCATGTAAAGTTAAAGTAACTAGGAACATGTCACAGGCACAGAGGTCAAGTCATCTTCACGGTTGGAAAAATGTGCTAACCTTAGTCTTGGTCTCACAACGCACATCCAACTGTTGCAACCTAAGTGAAAGATGACCAGCAAGTTGACTCCCAAGGCACCAGGGCAAGCAATGGCATCCTGGCTCAAGCACCTCCTCAAACTTGCCAAATCTCTCCTTGATAGCTACTGTGGATTGATCCACTTGTATGCAACAGAACAGATTACCCATGTTTTTTGCGCACTAACATTTTGAAAGACTGGAAATGTCAGCAAATTCTAGCAAAGGGAAGAAGAATCAACACAAGAAAACAATGATATCCACTGGAAAATATATTAAAATTAGCATGTTTTCCAAATTCCATATTGTTTGCCATCAATCAATCATTCCCAACCAACAAATCATCATGCCTTAGTTTATAAAATAAAAAAATGCTTATGCTTATGGCGATATAATAGTGTTTCTCTACTCAGAGATCAATATACAAAGCAAGATAGTAACACAAATCACTCCCAGAGATTTTCAGATTGTACACTATGTAAGAGATTATTAAACTTGATATCTTCAGGCAGGCAAAACAAAAAAAAACAAAAAAACAAATTCTATGTCTGGATATTATGTTAAACCTCAAAGTTTTGTCTTTAGAAAAACTAAAAGAAAACCCAGAAGAACAAAGGGAAGAAAAGCTTGCACAAATTGTTTTGCAAAACAAACAAAATACTAAACAAAATCAAGTTCAATGACTAGGACACACCCTGGTCCATACAGCAGACAGGATAGATAAGAAACTACAAACAGGACGACCATGAGAATGATCAATCATATTTTTCAAATCTTCAATGGAGTCTCCGAAATATGTAATAAACCATGAATCAACCTCCATTTGGTTGCCCAGGGAAGGCAGCACAACAATAAAAATTCAATTTTTTTGGTTAGAAACCAAAGGCAATATAAAACAAAAGATTCAGAATTTTATTCATCTTCTTTCCCCACTTCCCCTCTGCAACCAAAAGGAGAAATGTTTTAGAAAGAAGACTGAACAATATTAACATAGACAGCTCAGGAGCATCCCCATTAAACACCAGAAGACCTTTTCCCCCATTTTGTCCTCAAACTAGATCTATTGCAATGCAAACAGAACAAAATTGTTTAACACCATTCCAAACTCCAAATCCATGGCAATCATCAAATCATAGAAGGTAAATTTAAAAAAGAAAAAAATCAAACAAATTACCATCTACCAGAACAAACTCCCTCCAAGCATAAGTTCACTACCTTTGATTACAAGATTACAAAAGAGAGGAAAACACTTACAATTCAATATACAAACAAAAGGGAAGCAAACGAGAGCAGAATGGGGAATATATCTGCTCACAGAAGAAGACTTTATATAGAACCTATAACCTTTAGTTGGAAAAGTCCACCCACCCACAATGTTGAGAAATTCCTCTACAGTTCCCTCATTGGCTTATCCATTCCACATCGTTTCTAATTCACATTGAAAAGGAAATATAATATAAAGTATTACATAAGAATTTGAATAAAATGAAATTTAATTAAATATATTAATTCTCTTTCATTTTCCAAATTAACAAAATTATTCCAAGTATAGTTGAATTATTCTAAAGTTGAGTTGTCCACAAACCGAATTGCCTATGTATCCCAAGGGATTGAAAGTCAACAAATGACATACTTTTCCTTATTTTCCAAGAAATTGCAATCATTTAAGACTTGAAATTAAAGTTGCATCCACCGAGACAAAGGAAATTTCTGCGAAATTTCACTAAAAGAAAGTAGATAGAAATTTACGAAATTCAAAATATACCAAAAACAAAATTTGCCAGAACAAGAATTTGTTTGGAAAAAGAATTATGTGCACAGCATTAACCTCTACACATTTCATCGCGATTGTCAACAAGACAAACAAACTAATTATTAATTAATTAATAGATAAAAATGAGACCAGCGAAGAACAACAAATATTAACTAAAATTCTTTGAAAGATGGAGGAGATGACAGATAGGTTTTGTGATTTTTTCCGTCTCGGTCACAAAATACAAAGCGGGTTTGCTTCGTTTGCGCTTATTCGCTTGTTCATCATTGAAAATATCGGCGCATAGAATTGGTAGAGACAGATTTGGAATCTTACTTAATTATTACCATTTTTAGGTTTTTTTTTTCTTCGGAATTGAAAAGAACTTGTTGAACAGATTCAGACGATAAATATCCGATGAATAAGAGAAGGAATAAAGCCAATGTACAGCTGTATAGGGGGGAGATGGAGAGGAGACAAAAGGTGGGGGAATCGGCCATTTTCGGAGAAAATTAAAGGTGATTAAAGATGAATTCAGGAAAATTACACGAAACCCAAATGGGGAATGGAAAGGAAAAATAGGAAATTTACCTGCTTTCTTTTTTTCTTTTGCTTTCCTAGGATCAGGATGGAGCAGTTCTAGACGAGATGATCAGGGTTCTTGAGATGGGATAACACCTAGAAAAAACCCACGAAGATGCTGTTTTAGTGCTTTATAAGGTAAACGGCCTGGGCCACTCCTAAATAACCCCTCTCTCTCCCTCTCTCTCTAGGGTCCAAACCTCACCACCAACCTAATGTGAATTGGGCCTTTTTTTTATCTTTTTTTATTGTCTGTTATTTTATTTTATTTTTTTTAAATCTTATTTTAATCAATCAAATAAAATTAACCATAATAAGATAGAAACAATCATACAAAAACTTACAAATTTTCATAAAAAGAAAAAAAATGCATAAACCTAATAGGAATAAGAATATGTTCAAACCTGACCCTTATACTATTTGTCGGGGTCTTAAGGGAGCCATCATTATTTATATTGGTATGTCATATCAATAGGAGATTTATCTACTATCAATAACTTATAATCCTTCGTATTTTTAATTGGATATTATCTACATTTAATAACTTATAATCCTTCGTATTTCTAACAAGTGGGACGTGGGACCTTGGACAATGACCCAACAATTTGTTCCTTTTGTGACATTTACGGCTCAATTCCAAGTTAAATTAATCCAAAAATATAATCCCCTCAATAAAGTAGAAAAGTGATTACCTCATATAACATGATGTAATGAGGAAGTGTCTCATTTATAGTACAAATCCTTTACAAATATATGGTATCATTTAGATCTTTAGAGAAAATATTTATTGTCTATATATAAAAAGAACATGTGATGTAATATCATTTTATATTATTTAATAATATAAATATTATACTTCATATTCTTCTATTTTTTCTTTGCACCCTTTTCATCAATGCATGACATTTTTATTATTCTTACTCTAAAATCACCTTATCAGATTCTTTTTTCTTTTCATTTTCTCGTTTCAACAGTTGGATTTTTTGCAAAGATTGTTATTATCATTATGTCGCCTTCTGCTTTATTACAAAGCCATTATTATAATAGTTATTATGATAAGAATATTCGCTGGTTTCGTTGTTAAATATTGACTATATTAGTAAGAATTCAAACAAAAGAAATAATCTGGATGAAATAATCAAGATATCAAATTATTGGGCTCTCGATGTATGAACCGACGCGATCATATCATTCCATACTCTTGCAAGAATCCAGTATTCGGGCGATAACATTCACTCTGTTACCATTCGATATAAAGATTCACCCTGATCCACCGGATACCGTACCTTCTTCCGTTAGGCACGCGAACCTTTACGCTACGCACCGCTTCTCAACGAAAGACAACGATAAAGGATCTCAAACCCAATCGAATAATCCCAAAAGCATGCGCTGATAAGATAGAGAATCCCCACGCTAAGACCACCCACACTTTTCACAGAATAATCGACGAAGTATCAGATCGTCATCATATGTCAGTAAACCGGTGACGAGATATTTTAATCACATATTACCAAATTTATGCGCTTTATACTTATTACGCGATACTAAATATCGTTTCATCATTTAGCGCTTAGTTATTTAAAGCTCCTTGATATGTCAATTTATTGCAAGTTTAAATTAATAAAATAATTTTTTCTTTCAAAAAAATATAACAACTTAGTACATAAAAAATCTGAAAATAAAATAAATATATTATTCTTGTAATATTTAACATATAAAATATTGTAAAATGAATATTATTATGTAAACATACATTTGAGGTGTATAGAGATGTGAAGAACAATTAAAACTTCAAATGTAAGAAAAAATAAAAAACGAAAAAAAGATAAAATGATAAGACTCGTAGTTTGAGGTGTAGATATGAGGTAGATATGAGGAAGATATATAAGGCATTTTAAAAACTTAATAATTATTAATATATCATATAATTAGATAATACTCTAATTGACTTTAAATTGTACAAGTGAAATAATAATTTTACTTTTTTTTTTGTTAAGATAAAAAGAATTTCCACTGATCTAAACTAATACATCGATAAACATAATCACCACAAAACTATAAAATATGGTAAACAACATCTGTGATTAAGAAGATAACGAATCAACAAAACCATATATTCGATACTTAGCTTCACATATTTTATATTACTATTGGCATTTATAATACCTATAACTAAGCTTCAGAATATATTGGATGACATTGGATACTATTGCTTTTATCGTGATATACTTTTCTTATACTTTTCTCGTTTGAATTATTTAAGCGAATAAACGTCGCATCGCGATATGATGGCCAGCGTCGTCTTAGATAACACAATTACCCGTCGTATAAATAAAAACCTAGATTTATGTGGAATAACCACTTTATTAATAGAAAATGATAAGCGAAATGGTGAAACATGTCAGAATAATCAAAAAAATCGCTCGTCATTCTTAACAAAAAAAGAGGCTAACAAGAAAAGTTACAGAGAAAATGAAATTTAAAATTAGCAAGGGATTTCGCAATGGTGAACTATTAACCAAATAAAAAATCATAATTTTACTTGAATTTTAGAATATTATGTATTTTATAATACAAGAAACTACATTGTTCTCCTTTAATCCTTCATCCCTTAAATATATTTTTTTTCTCTTTTACACGAGCAATCCTATAATGTAATGCTTATTCATACAGGGGAGTGTAAGATTAAAAATCTACTTCAATTAGAATGTTACTAATTTAGGAAATTAACTTCAAGTAATAGGATTTTAGTCGTTTTTTTTATTATGTCATTATATTAAAAATTTTATATATAAATAAATATTACATAAAATTCTTACAAATTCTATCCCACGTAGATATAGACTTATGTAACTGAAGAAACGTTGTTTAGTATATAAAAGAAGACAATATATTTTTCTTGAGATAAAAGAAAAGATGTATTAGATATCATAATAAAGAAAAGATGTAAATAAATAAATGGTTTGGTTTGATAGCTCCAAAAGATAGTAATCAAGTATAAGAATATGAAAAGATGATCTCGAGTTAAAGTCTTAATATGAATAATTTACTATATTATAACTAAATTATTTAGCTTTAAAAAAAGTATAAGAATATGAAATATTGAATTAAGTGATAACATTATAAGTAATAAAACCACCCACCAGAAAATTTAAAAGAATTCAACATATCTTTCACTTTTTGTACCAAATTAGAGTTGTTTAAATTAATATGTTATGAATATGTAGATTTTTTTTTATCAGATCATGAGATGTCATGAGTGGTTATACACACACACATAAAAGACGTTTTTAAATTATACCACATTTATACTAATCCTCATATGAATTGAGATAATCACAATGATAGAAGGAACACTCATATAAATATTGTCAGAACCCTTATAGCTTTAAAATGGGTCTATTAAATTGAGATGAACTCATTTATATAGTACTATAAACTTTTTGCCATATCCATTATGGGATATGATAAAAAAAGTTTTTCGAGTTGAGATGTAGTTACTTAAATCTCATTGTTCAAGTTAAGTCAATATTCAAATTAAGTCAAAGTTCAAATTAATTGAAGCCTATGTCACAGTATTATGTAAGTCTAAAACCACACCAAAATACAAATAAGAACTAAATCCCACCAAAATGGCCATTTGGTTCAAATGGTAAAAAGGTGAAAAGGGATTGCGTAAAAATAAAATATTACAACATAAAATATAAAATGAATAAATATATATAAAATAAAATATAAAAAAACCAGCACCAAAATGTAACTCAAGACCTTAAACTAAATAAAGTCAAGGTTCAAATTAACTTCAACCTATTTGATACTAATTATTTTCAAACGTTCAGTTAATAATTAGAAAAAAAATAACAGTATGGGACAAAATAAATATTATATGCTCATAATAATGCTTTTGAAATTAATCAAAATCTAATTTCACATCCCATGGTTTTTCTTAAAAAGATTTTTGCAAGTATAATTTTTTGGCATGCAGAATAGGATAATATTTATTTGTCACTTATTTTTTTTAAGTCAAATATTTCTGCATAGATTCAGATAAAATTATTATCCCGCAACCTAAAGCATGGCAAAAGCACCTTCCTAGTAGTAAATCCAAAATGTTTCTTTAAGTTAGAGGGTTTGGTTTTTTTTGGCTTATTTACGAAAGTAAATTACTTTCAGATTTTAGACGGTTTGTTTTTATTTTTATTTTGTATAACTTATTTTTTAATTTTTAAAAATTTATTCTTAATAGAAAAAGCTAAAATATTTTAGACTTTGTACAAAATATTTTAAAATCTACATATAATATTTTAAAATATTTTGAAAACATTAAACATTTTTAATTTTGTTTTGATCAATCCGTTATTTTTTTAAATTATTAATTTTATATATTCTATTTTAGTTTTATAAAATAAATAAATAAAATAATTTTTTTATAAGAATGATCATAATAAATTATTTATCATAATGATTTTATCATTTTAATTTTTTGTAGCTATGTTAATATTTTTTTATTTTATCATAATAATAAAGTAATGAAAAGACCTTTTGAATACTAAATTTTAAAAATCTAATTCTTCATTAAATTTTATCTAATTTTGACAAAAATGTCCTTATTGTTTTATTGTAAAAATAGTTATTTCTTTTCAAAGATAAATTATAAATACATGAAATGACAAATGATATTTTTGTCAATTATGAGTAATTCTTCAATAAAAACATGTAAACGATTAGCTTTACAAAATTTAAGTTGTTTAAGGTATTTTAACCAAATATTTATATTCTTAAAAAAAATCAAAGTTATATTATCATTACACAAACAAGTACTCACTTTAATTACTTTTTAATATATTTAAGATATTGATTTTAAGCAAATAAAAATCAAACGGTTTAACACTTAATAGAAATACAATATTAAAAAAACAATTTAATACTTAATACTATTAAACCTTATTCAGCATTCAACTAAATAAAAGTTCTATTCAACATTAAATAAAAAAAAAAAAAACTATTTAATACCTAATATTATTAAGTCTTATTCAACATTCAGCCAAATAAAAATTTTATTTAGTATTAAGTAAAAAAACTAACACCCTAATCAAGCTAAATAAAATTCTTCAAAAACCTAATTATTTTATTCTCTTGGACATGATCATTAATTTATATTATAAACTATCTCTAAAAAATTCAAGTCATACATTTACTTTACAAAAAAAAGAAAACAAATATAACATGGGCTTGTGAACATGATAGAAACATTTGATAATGTTGGAATAAAGAAAGACCTTTTAGAAAATGCTTTCAGAACTTAAACAAGCAAAATAAAAAAGATATTCTTCAAAAAAAAAAAAAAGGAAAAAGTAAAAAAAAGAAAATGCTTTCAGAACTTAAAAAAGCACAATAAAAAAGATATTCTTCAAAAAAAAAAAAAAAAAAGGAAAAAGTAAAAGAAGAAATTTCTTTGAATCATGTTGTAAATGAATGTTTTTGGGATTAAAGCGACTTCAAAAATATTCCAAATGTAACAGAAATTTCAAACAAACTAGGGCCACGAGATAGTGTTCATGCAAAGGTAGAATATTACCCTTTACAATTTATCATATGTTTGAATATACTAATTATTAAAAAACCAAATGTTCTATTTAAAGAAAAAAAAAAATCTCATTCCTTTCAAAAAAAGAAAAAAGAAAAAAGAAGAAGAACAAAAGATCTTATTAAGAAATAATTAAAGGCTAATCAAAATGGTCTTTCAAATCTTAGAAAATATTATTTTTAATTTAAGAATAAAACCAATTTCAATTTGTTAACATTATTAAAATTTTGAAATGTTAACTTTATTCAAGAAATCATATCTTTAATAAATTGAAAAACTATTCAAATAGGAGATTTTCAATCCTAATAAATAAACTTTATTTCAAACAGTTTTTAAATTGTTGGATATTTTTAGACTTAAGTTACGACTTTGGAGCATTAAGATGTGAAGGTATAAAACATATCTTGTAACTAGAACATGACTCTAATTTTACAATATATTGATGATAATTGATTTGATTTTTATTAACGATAATTAAATATATTTTGCTTGTTTGAATTGTCTTCATCCAAATAAACGTCGTACCACGATAACAACAATTATACGTCACAAAAAAAAAGATGATAATCATATGTTGCATAAAAACAACTACTAAAGTACGAAAAAAACAAATAAAAATGATATGGAATAATCATTTCATTAAAGAAGATAACGAAAAAATATGTAAAACGGTGATTTCAAATTAAGAATTATTAAAAAAAATCGTCTCATCTTACTTAAGGAAAAGAGGCTACTTGATTCTTAGACTTCGATTAAAATGTATAATCTTTCCCAAACCATCAATGTTTGAGTTGAAAGATAGCTGATGAGACACACAGAATAAAAAACTGAAACAAGATTAACAAGACCGAGAGAAAATAAGTTATATATTTGTCACACTAATGAATAATCAATTGAATAAATCTATTTGACAAATTCTAAAAGTTTTTATTTGTTGCTTTTAAAAATAAAAATTTATTTACTTAAATAAGTTAAATTATTTGATTTTAATATTATTTCCAAGCTGTCAATTAATAAATTTTTTTTTGATAACTAACTATTTAATTATAATATAATAAATTATTTTTATTGTCACTCGCAACCACGAACCATTTAAACGTTAAATGTTTGTTACATTATACGTTAGGCATAACGAGCAACAATTTATTAAACGTTGAAAATAAAAAATTAAACTTTGGCTGGCCCAGTCAGAACGGGGCCCACTGTCTTCATCCACATGGTAACATCAAAGAAACGAACTAATCGAGGTAAGAATATCATTAGGGCACTATATATATATCCAAATGGTAACATCAAAGAAAGGACCTTCAGTAGAGAATATCATTAGGAGCACTATATTTAAATATATATATATATATATATATATATATATATATATATATATATATTGATGATCTTTTTTAATGGAGGCAGAATTTGGGCGTGTGAAGGGATCGTTGAAATTTGGACTACGGATTGTTTGTGAAGTACAGGATACGGGCGTGCGGATCGTCTGAATTGATATGGCTGGCTGTAATCTGCGATCACCATGACGGCAGTGGTATGACCTGTAGCAAAAGGGGGTCGGCGAGTATCTTGGGTGGCGCCTCAGATCTTTAAGTCGGTTCTTTCGAGAGAAAAGAAGAGGCTGGCAGAGGCTAATGTGTTGCGTATGAGTATGCGTCCCCAAGTGCGTCAGCTCAGATGGGGTGGCTTGTATTTATAGTGTATATTATTACGATTTGAGGCGATAAGGTCTTCCATTTGATGAGATATTATTGCCTTTATCGGATTTTAGAAAGAGATATTGAAGGAATAGTTTATTGAGAATTATCACTCGGCTTCCTTTTTAGTGAGATTTGATTGGTTCTTGAGAATAATATGTGTGAGAATTATCACTGTTTCCTTATTAGTGAGATTTGATTGGATTCTGGGATAATATATTATTGAAAATTATCTTGTTTATATTAGTGAGGATTTAGTCGGTTGCGGAATGTGGTAGCCGGAGTGTCAATGTCGTCGGTATTTGGGGTGAGTGGGTAGAACTTCGTTTGGGCCCATTATTTAGGGGTTTTGGGTGTTTTTATGGAACTGTATACTCGGCACGGAAACAGTGAATAGGCCTGCCTTGCTATTCCACCAATACAAGTCGTATATATATATATATATATATATATATATATATATATAATCTTTGGAAATTTCGTTTGTGGAAAAGATTGTGAAATGAAGATAAAAGACAATAAAATTTTTTGGCAAATGCTTTTATTTTTCGTCAACAAAATTTCAGAACCACTGTACTATAGAACTCCTACTACCAAAAATTATAAATTTACCTTACATATTATAAAGTTTTTTTGAAATGTGAGATGCTATAATTTTTTTTCCGAATTTCAAATTTATTTGAATAATTGATAAAATTGTAACAATTTTCGTTTTTCAATCTATTATATTTCATTTTTATTTTAAAAATGATAAATGGGTACCAAATTGAATCAATGAACTTGATTATTACCATCAAAGTTTTTATAATATATTTCGATTTATATAAAGATTAGTATAGTTATTATATGTTTTAAAGATTTCTTTTATACGTGTATGTACCCCGTCTAAAACACTTCTTGATTTGAAAAAATAAAAATGAAATTTATTTATTAAAAACTATACGATAAAGTATGAATAACTAAATGAGGATGGAATTACTGTGAAGTTGTAGGTGAAAGTACAAAATAATAAAATAAAATAAAATATATGAGATAAAAAGAAAAAAAAACACTGGACCTGATTATAATTTGTACCATTGAGGAGGTGATGATTGGACGCTGTCAAATGGGCCCGGTGGTGGGTAAGAGTCTAACAAAAGTCTGATTTGGTCTATTTATTAAGTCCATTTTCACATGGGTGTGGGACAGTGGAAACGAATTTAAAATGACAACGATGTCCTAGATTAGATATTTTCTCATCTCTCGCCTGCAATTGCGCGGTTGACATTTTGGTACAGTGGCGGACCCCACAAAACAAAAGTCTGGGCATAATTATCTTCGGTTTTGGATTAAAATACTATATATATATTTTAAATTATTAAAGTAGTTGATATTTAAAATTATTGTCTAATTTAATACGTTTGAACCATGTAAAAGACAATAAAACAAATACCGCTATAGTCGACTTCATTATTTTTTTTTTAAGTATATGTTGTTATCCTGAATAGCGACATTTAAGTAATTATCGTTGTCATGAACATAGGCTTTATCATTTAAAAAAAATTAAAATTATGCTGCCACCAATATTTGAAATTATATAAATTGATTTGAAAGATTATATTTGATATCTAAAATCATAAATTTCCTAAATCTATATGGTTTTTAGTGTAAATAATTTTTTTAGTTTAAATAATTTATCTAAAAAAATCCACTTTTACGCATTTATTGAATAAAAAAAAATCAAATAGAAATTATTAAAAATAATGATATCTAACTTAATTCTCCTATTGGTACTATTTATCCACCCTTTAAATAACTTATTTTTGTGTTTGAGAAAGATTTATCGTAATAATAATAGTAATAAAATTGAAGTCACAGTAATTCTTTTAAAAAAAAGTTTAATAAGATAAATATGAAATTACTATCATGTTAATTTTATTATTATTATTATTATCTTAAAAATATTCAAAATAACAAATTATTTAAAAATTATTTAGAATAATGAAGTGATAAGTTTTGATAAATTAATGGGTTCAAAACAAAATTAGTTATCATTTAAATCAGCACACATTTTATTTATTAATTCAAATATATTTTTAAATTTTCACAACAAGTACATCCAACTTAACCTAAAATCTCAAATAAAACTGCAAGTTTTATTTTAAAATATTTGGAAGGTTTATTTTTATTTTACAAGTTGTATCCAGTAATGTATTATCATATATAAACCAAATCATATAAATATATATAAAAATGTATATAAATATCAATATATACAAATATAAACATATATCAATGAGTCCCTCAAGATGGTGTCTTTATATTTCTCTTAGGACGTTGCCTAGAATATATAACTAGTTGATCTATAGGGTCTTGTGCAATCTCATATGGAGCTGATGGATGAAATACTCGACGTCTACGTGGAGCGCGAGGTCGCCTAGGTGGAAGTGCACCCAAGTCTAATACAAGGTCAATCATGGTCTCATTGATAGGAGCCAATGTAAGGGATGGTAAAGTTGGAGATGATAAGGTGATATCTACTACCATGGAAGCTGGCTTTGGCGACATCGGAGATGGCAAAGATGTGGTCTATAAAGGGGGAGACGTGGGTGATAATGGTGGGATGACATGTGGAGCGGATGTCTCAATTGATGTGTAAGTGTGTGGGGCTATGGAAGGTGATGCGTAAGTCTGTGGGTGTATAAAAGTATCGAGCGATGGGTAAGTATGAGAGCGTATGAAAGTATCGGGTACAAATATAGGAGTGGGTGATAATGGTGGCAATGTCGGCTCAAGTGTACCACAACCTCCCTCACCATCTTGACCACGACCTCGCCGATCAACCCTTCTTCTCCCTCTACCTCGAATGGGCTGCATACGAACTGGAGTGGATGACACCAAAGGTCTAATGGATGTGGTGTGTGAGTAGATGCCTTATGATACGTGTCCGCGATGCGTGCTCTCCAGATACGGTGTATATGGCGCGATATAGTATGATGTAAGTTGTGCACTAATCCTGTGGTAGCCCCACGCGATCGGCTAACTATGTTAGCCAAGACAGAGATTTAAAAGAACCAACCAAACAAATATAAATACGTAATTTATTGATTCAAATTTGAAAAACATTTTATAAACACAAGACTCAACACCAAAAGTGAGTAGTGAAATTTGTAGTAAGATATACAAATGTCATCCCGCATGGAGTGGTGGTGTCATGCAAAGCGTCGTGGCCAATCTTTGTGATACCGTGTATGCGTCATGGAAGTCCATGGCCACCCACCATAGAAATTGAGGTGATGGTCCGGTCCTCGTGTATCCCATAAGGCAATGTATGGAGCATGATGCATCGTCCAATCTCTCGAGAAGTCGTCGCGTCGCGTCGCATTTTCCGTATGATTGTTGCTCATCAAGAGCAAGATGGAGGTATCTCTTCTTGTGGCCCGGCACAAGACTACGCTACGAAGCGATGCTGCTTGAATAGTCCTAAAACATATAAGCGGTGACATCGTCCGCCAGATCTCCTGATCAGATAAGCATATTTCTGGTAGCTGGTCAACCGACTCTCCAACGTATGACTGTTATAAGACCTACACATTTACAATTTATGTCAATAATGTTGATGTGAATATGAATTAGATTACTATAGAACCATCTACTTTTACATATGTCATTACATGACGAGAGTACGTGCGTCTGGCGATCTCGATATAGAAGAGGAATTACCTGGATTAATAAGTGTCGAAGTGCTCTCGCTTACACCCCATTGGTAGAGCTGGCTCTAGCTCAATCGTAGCATCAACTGGTAATCCATCGTGGACAACCTCAATCACGTCTCCATCGACGACATTGGTGTCGTCATGATAAAAGGCATGAGTGACTAGTGGTGCTGGATGTGCTGCTAGTTGCCCAAAATCGGGTCGCCCCATGTGAAGTCTCTCCTAAGATCAGCGCTGCATACAAAATAAACAAAAAGTAAGCAAACTAATGATACACTGTGTACATGAATCAGTATGTAATATAATAAAGTTATTGATACCTATAACAGTGTAATACAACAGCTAATACCCAATGTACGATCCAAGCTGGCTCGGCATAACTCTCAATATAACTGTGCTAGTATTGCATTACCCCAACTATACGCCACAGTTTGCTTCAAATCTCATAGCAATGGGAAGCATAGATGGACATGCACTCCCTTCTTGTTCGGAAACAAGAAGGATCTAAGTAGTGCCTAGATGAAACCATGCGCACTTCGTTCTAAGGTGACATCGTCTGTGTCAAGTGCTGGGTGGATAACTGGTCACATAACCACCGTATGGAGAGAGTGGATCCTCTAAGAGCATCAGCTGGTGGGGTGACACCGAGCAGCTCCTCGCACAACTCTACCACATCAAACACACATGTCCCAATGACTACTGGTCTGTGGATACGGAGCCCAAGGTTGATAGTAACATCCTGTAATGTGATCGACATCTCTCCAACGGGTAAATGAAATGTGTGTGTCTCAGGCCGCCATCTCTTGACAAGACTAGTGATGAGTGGCCAATCAATCATGACGTGGCCCATGTGGTATATACCATAGAATCCCACGTGGATCACGTATGGACGAATACGTAGATCCATCCTCCACATATTGATGAAGACTTTTATACACTGAAAGGGTGGAGTACATCCACGGAACTCTGATAGCAGAAGAAATCAATTTTATAATTGATTATATATAAATTAAACCAACAATATGTAATAGTAGTTGATATTTAATAAAATACATACTTGTTCTGTATCTACTAAGTGCGACCTATGCATGTCTTGCAATACCAAGATAGATGGACCTGAAGGATCTGCATCATGAAGTCCTCTGAACGCTATATATGTAACAAATAACACAAAGACAGTTTAATTATTAACAAAAAACATTGAGAAACTAGTATCATATGCATGAATGCAATTACTAAGGCAAATAACAAAAAAAAAAAAAAAAAAAAACCCACGTACAAGAATGATGTCTCATTTACATAAATACGGTACACACGTCTTTTATATTCTAAGAAATAAACATTCATTTTGCCAGTCTTATCTGAAAGGAACTCTGAGCATGTGGTAATGCTTTAAAAAAAAAAAATGAGTTACATCACATCTTTATTAGACAGTTCTATTCTTGCAAGAGTATCGATTATGACCTGGTGTTTGCACAACCCACATGTGATATTAGTTTTCCCTCCCTAACGTCAGTTCATTATCTGACGGGTTGATTTAGAGCGTCGGCTGATGTGCATTTCATTGACTCGGGAGGCCTGTCGTAGGACCATCATAAAGAGGCCACTCATCTTCATTGAATATGAGATGAAACAGAAACACTCCAAGTATCTTAGTAAATTATTGATCATAAGTAACCTTAACAAATAATCGAAAATCAACACGGGATCTTTGACATCTTTGCTATGATATGGCTACATGGAAACCCATATATAAGTGTCTTACCACATGTGCATTTTTGATCATGTAAGTTGAGTCGCTATGTTCGACCACTCATTGACTTTACATGAAATCGTCCCTTGATGTGGTCGTAAAGAACAATTTCCATTGATCCAACCTTAACAACATGGGACTTAATATGAGCATCAACATAAGGAGTGTACTGCTCATCAGATGCCAATCTGTTAGCGCCTTGTTCCCTTCTGGCAACAAAGTAACTATTAAGAAGGAAAAAAGGTCAACTGAACTAATGTAGTGATTGGTAAGTTATGAGCTCCCATAAGAACACTGTTAAAAATCTCAAACAAGTTGGTAGTCATTAGCCCATATCTACGACCTCTATCATGTAACACCCCGAAATATACCCTAGCAATTTTCGGACATGTTTAGGGTATAATAAAAGTAAAAGTATATTTATCCGGAATAAAATAAAGAAGCAAGAACTTGGAATTAATACAAAGCTTAAAATGTGAATTAATTTACTAATTTAGGACCCAAGGGTCATAATTTAATGTCTATATGCCAAAGTAGGATTTAGATAAATTGAATTGAGAATAAAAACGAAATTGAGGACCAAAGAAAGAATAAAAGAAAGATATTAGAAACGAAATAAGGAAGAAAATTGTGGAAAAAGATGTTTCGGCCATGAAAGAGTCGGTTAAGTTTCTCCTTTCGACGGATGGTCAAGGATGCTCCAAAAGAGAGAAAAAATGAAATAAAAAGGGGGATAAGATCAAATAAGGATAAGACCAACATAAATATCTCATTTTGGTCTTGGAGAAAGAGAGAACAAAAACGGATAAGAGAGAAGAGAAGAGAAAGGAAAAGAAGAAAAAGAAGAGAAAAGAAAAGAAGAAAGAAGGAAAGGAAAAAGAAGATCACAGGTATGGAACTATGAGTCTTTGTAGGATTTTGTATAGAAAATTATGGAACTTGTTAAGTTCTGTATGGAAAAGTATCGATTTTCGTACACCAAGATGAAAACTACAAGGCATAAGCCCAGCTTTGGTTCGTAAAGTTTGTATACGGTTTAGAACCCTATCTTGTGTATGGTTTGGGTTTGGAAACTCCCAAACTCATTTCTTGTTAGGGTTGAGTTGAGAAGAGCTCTAAGGCTCCTATAGATGTGTTTTGGGAAAGGTCTAGTTGTAATTTGAACCAAGAAAATTTCCCTATTTTTTATCCTACTCATTAGCCAGACTGATTTTTGGGTAATAAATAAAGGGAATTTGACAGTAAGTCCTTATGGGAAATTTTAGCCACATCAATGAACTTCATGTTAGGATTTTGAATTCCTCAATTTGGACCTCTGTAGACCAAGTTATGGTTCTTTTACCGAGGTCACCTCACTTTCAAATGCGCCAGTCACCAGTCTGGGTAACTACGTATGACCTCCAACTCGAAGGTCATAACCTTCTGGTCCGAACTCCGATTCGGTAGCCCCGGACCCAATGGAAAGCCCATTGAGTCAAGAATCCATTCATATACCTGAGGAGGATATTAGGGTTTCATATAGATAGTGTTAGGACCGAGCTCACCGAGGTCAGGTCAGCTCTGTCTCGGCTGGGATTCACGCATGACCTCCAACTTCGGAAGGTCATAACTCCTTCGTCCGAACTCCGATTTGGGTGTTCTTGGACTCTATGGAAAGACCATTGAGTCAAGAATCCATTCATATGCCTGAGGACGATAGTAGGTATCAGACCAAGGTGTTAGACCGAGCTCACCGAGGTCAGATCAGCTCGGCCAGTTCAGGTCAGCTCGTTTGGGTTGACTACGTATGACCTCCAACTTCGGAAGGTCATAACTCCTTCGTCCGAACTCCGATTCGGGTGTTCTTGGACTATATGGAAAGCCCATTGAGTCAAGAATCCATTCATATGCCTGAGGAGGATATTAGGTGTCAGAACAAGGTGTCAGACTGAGCTCACCGAGGTCAGGTCAGCTCGCCGTCAGTCAGCTCGTTTGCTGATCTACGCATGACTCCAACTCTAAGGTCATAACTCCTTCGTCCGAACTCCGATTCAGGTGTTCTTAGACTTTATGGAAAGCCCATTGAGTCAAGAATCCATTTATATGTCTGAGGAGGATAGTAAGTGTCAGACCGACGTGTTAGACCGAGCTCGGCCAGGTCAGGTCAGCTCGGCTGGGTGTGACTACATGTGACCTCCAACTTCAGAAGGTCATAACTCCTTCGTCCGAACTCCGTTTCGAGTGTTCTTGGACTCTATGGAAAGCTCATTGAGTCTAGAATCTAACCATTTGCTATTTAATGGCATTCGGGATCCACATCTGAAAATATGATTGTTGTACCAAGTGTACTAATCGCTTAGGTAAAGTCAATTGGAATACATGATAAGAAAAGAGATAGATATGAACAAGAAATGGTAATAGACGTAGATTTGATATGTAGAGAGGAGTATAAAGAAAAGAATAAAATGATAAGCTCAGGAGAACACGTATAATTATGTAATTTGCCTAAATTTGGATATTGAATGACAAGACATATATGATCGATGGCATTTTCAGGAAACTAATCTTCTGGCCTTCTGTGCGTGAGCGAGACACGTGCATATGATCGATGCCCGGCACTCCTGCTAGTGCTACGATGCTTCTATTACGTGGGCAGACACGTATACATGACGGTGCCGACCTCACGCTAGCGTTTCGACACTTCTATTACGTGGGCGAGGCACGATAAATATTCAGAGTACCATACGTGCCTTTGGGTATATATTATCTTTGAGTCTCATTCATTCTTTATCTCGGTCGAGCAAGCGAATCATTTATACGTGTATCTAAATAAGAAAAATAAAAGATAAATAGTTTGGACACATTAAAAGGTACCTAAGGGTATCAAAGAAAGTCTATATTACGAACTCTACGGGAGATAGACCAGTCGATAAAAATCTAAATAAAACGTCTGAAGTATAGAAATGTATAGGTATATGTCATAAGATATGATAGTCTGATAAAGTACATGAAGATATAAATTAACAAGATATCAGATGTTTCAGGAATGAGTACATGTACACGAATGATAGGCATATATGAATATAAGAATGAGTAAATGCATGCATGATAAAAATATAGGAATATATGTATTATAGAGAAATATGAGAGCCAGTAATGAAGGCTACAAATATGAGAACGAATACAGATTAAAGTAATGATAGTATATATTGCATAAGCAATCATGATAACAATAGTTATTCATGCTTATGAGATATGTACAGAAAATTTAATAAAACAGATTGCCTATGTCTGACCAAGTAGAGGGATAGATAGGCATGCCTATAGGGAAGATCTGATTCTTTGCGGCATATAGATCACAGGATATTGAGACCGTTTGGGTCGGTGAGATAGATCCGTTTGGATCACGATGGCCTGAAAGGGTCACCTGGCAGCAACGGGCCTTTCTGGGATGGTCATTGTCTCGTCTGATGGCCAGCGCTCTCAGGGCCCTTTATAGACCAACTGTTTCGTACAATGAAATCTGACTCCTTCGGGCCTTTATAGTTTCACGTATCACTTTTTGGTATTCCACGAGGCATGAAAGAGAAAGTAATATGAAAAGTACTTGAGGAAAGCGATGTAAATAGTACATGAGCGATCCATGAAATAGTATATGAATACAGTATATGAAATTAGTACATGAACACAGTACATGAACAATACGTGAAAACAGTACATGATGACAGTACATGATAACAGTACATAATAACAATACATGAAAATAGAAGATAACAAATGGTATAGTATATAACCATGAAGGTAATGTATGTATATGAGATATGATAAGGCATGAAAGATGAACACATGAAAAGTATAGAACATATATAAAAGTACAAAAGTATATGAAAGAAGATGTAATAGTACATGAAAAACAATAAGTTATAGAATGAATATGGAATATGCAAAGTATAGAAATAAGAATATAGTAAAAGTATAGATAGGAAATACGCCAAAGACATAGAACATGTAACAGAAAAGATTGACATGCATTAGGAATGAAAAGATGATAAGAAATAAAAAGTTATATGAATATGTATAGATATATGAAATGCATATGTATAAGCTTGTGACGGTCACCATGGGTGGTTGTCCATGCTTATGTTCAGCTAAAGCGTAAAAAGCTTATACGAGTATTATTCAATCCGTGTCGGTACTAAAGAAAGCGAAGACAAGGATAGAGGGCGGGACATCCCATCATGAGCATGCCGGCTGGAGATGAGTGCTCACCATGCTGCTTCCGCAATCTCACGATGTTTGTATTGAACAATAATATCATTATAAGGGTTTGTATAAGTAAATGGGACTCGGTATATGTGTATAGATTTTTGATGGACACCACTGGGTGGTAGTTCTTTTGTATATGTAAATAGATTTTTTGTTCTTATAGGAATTGTTTGTATACCGCAGTCTGAGTTTAGCTCGATGAAGCAGGTCAATGAGAGTTCTAATAGATAGTCTTGCGCCCCGGACTCTGTTCGGATCCGCCATTCGGGTCGGATCGGGATCCAGGTGTGACATATCATGTGCAAGTGCCCATATCTCAAGAGGGATAACCTCTAACCATTATTGTGCTTCCAAATTAATTCTCCCAATTATAACTATATGCTTATTGAATTTGTGTTGTTTAGTCGTTGAAGCTACTATGCATACCAAATTATTTAGGAGTTTATCTTTGAAGCGTGTCATAAAATTTCTTGCAAGATGACGCATGCAAATCCTGTGATAGGTAGATGATGCAGCCCAACCAAGATGAGGATCACTCATTATTGCCATAATACCTATATGTTTGTCAGATATAACACAAATTCTCGTCATTTGAGTTACTTTGTTTCTGATACATGCCAAGAACTAACCCCAACTATCAATATTCTCACCTTCTATAATAGAAAATGCCAATGGAAACAACTGATTATTTCCATCATACCCCATAACAATCATTAACGTGCCTTTATACTTCTCATACAAATGTGTACCATCAATACTCAATACGGGACGACAATGTTCGAACCCTTCAATAGATGGCTTGAATGACTAGAACACGTGTTAAGATATCTCAGTATTTGACATATTACTATCAAATGTTTTCAAATTGCTTATCGGGTTGCTTACTCTAAAAGACTAAAAACGAAGCGTATGACTTGTATATGATCGAGAAAAGTCACCAAATAAGTGTCTAAGTGTTTTATGCTTTCCATTCAACGCCTTTTTGTATGAAATTTCATATCAATTTATAATCACGCATGAATGTTTAGATGAACAAGTGATTATACGCCAATAATTGCATTGATACCGAAGCGACAACCAACTTTGAGTCCAATTGATGATGGTCCCGATTCAAGTAAGGATTGACACAAGTATGTAGCCCTTTATACTTGTTGATAAAAAATAAACAAGTATTTTTCACAAGCATGGCATGAAGCTTCCGTGGACATTAACATTCCTTGGCATTCTTACATCTTAAAACTAGCAATTTTTTTAAGGATGCAACAACCACAAACTCTTGGTGTGCTATAATTGAGTAAATCTTTGCAACCTCTTGCAAAGCAGATTTAGAATTAAAAACTTGACCAGTTACAAATTCTCCGCCAGTATCTCGGTAGTATGTTTACCCATGGGTTAATCCTTGAAATAACATTACCAAAGTTTTGAACATGTTCAAATTGAGGTGATGGTGCTAAGTGATACTGAATAGGGGATGACTCATTTGGTTCCTCAACATCTGGGTTATTGGATACAACACAAGATGCCGCATGCATAAAGACATATATCCCTTGCTCATTCTCCAAAACTTGGTTAAAAGTATGGAAGGATGATACATGTCCATCAGCTTGAACATCTAAATCTCCATTAGATTCATCATCAACATCTTCATCAAATTCATCATTAGCTTTTTTGTTTTCATTGTCTTCATCATCTCCATATACTTCACATTTTTCAGTATCCGATGCTAGACCGCTACTAGGTCCACAACCATAGTCAAATTTTGCAACATTATCATTTTCTCGAACCAATAAATCAGTGTAGACACCCACAGATTGATTCACTTATGGCTTGACTCAAATGACCTTAATATATAATTCAATTTTCTCCATGCCAGTTGTGTTAACCAAGTTCAACATTCGGTACACACTACTGTCATCCCATATTGGAAAAGGTTGGAACCTATTTCCACTTTTTAAGGCATACTTACAATTGAGAACTATTTTGAACCTTTGTTTGTCAATGGTTGTCCTTGAGTATATCATATCGCATTTGTTCAAGCGTCTGATCAATGGGGTATATCCAAGGCACAATAGCCGACTTTGTTCTGACATATTTGACATTTGTTTCAGTTCTCAGTATATTTCCATTGTAATAATATATCACGAGAATAGTGGAAACATACATATTTGACCTATACAAAATGGTCTCAATAAGTTAAATAATATGAGACAAATATAATAGAGAGACAAATACACTAACAATTGATTAATTGATTGAATCACTTGGTAGGGCATTGTAAAATGGTCCCACGACCATTGAAATATTATATATACTTGGAGATTGCCCCAGTCGTGTAGGTTTGTGGTAAAGGTAAAAAACATACAACCTGTTAGTTTGACATGTTTGCTCAATAGTTTATAGATTTTGGTGATTTAGGGTTGATTAAATAAGTGGGGAAAATATTTAGGCCTCTTTTGTTAATAATTTTTTAAATTGTTTTTTCTTTTGAAAGAAAACAAGAAGAGAAGGGAAAACTCGAATACCGGAATGGTGAGAAAGAATTTTGATTGGTTGCCTATGTTTTGTATTTAATTGAATATAAGAAATGTGAGTTGTCATTTTCCTGCTACTTTCTAAAGTTTAATGTTATTATTTTATGATATAATTATACATATAAAGTTTTGTCTTGAAATTAAATGCATAAATCTTGCATTCTTTTTTTATTAATTTTTTTTTTCATCTATTCACTGTGTATTATATTATTGTATTACTATTTTCTTATAGGACTTGGGGCCTCGGTCTCTCCTACATCTATCCTTTTTACTATCATTAAATAGCGTTACCAAAGTTTTCAACATGTTCAAATTGAGGTGATGGTGCTAAGTGATACTGTCTAGGGGATGACTCATCTGGTTCCTCAACATCTGGGTTGTTTGATACATCATAAGATGCCGCATGCATAGAGACATATATCCCTTCCTCATTCTCTAAAACTTCATTGAAAGTATGGAAGGATGATACATGTCCATCAGCTTGAGCATCTAAATCTCCATTAGATTTATTATCAACATATTCATCAGATTCATCATTAGCTTCTTCATCTTCATAGTCTTCATTGTCATGCCCCATTCCCGATCCGACCCGAATGCGGATCCGAACCGAGTCCGGGGCGCAAGACTATATACTATGACTCATTGACCAGTTCTTTTTCAGAGCTGAACTTGTACCTGTGGGTATACAAACAATTTCTGTAATAACAAAAATCATTTACATATACAAAAGAATTACCACCGGAGTGGTGTCCATAAAAATCTATACACATATACTGAGTCCCATTTACTTATACAAACCCTTATACGTATACATGTCTAATACAAACATCAGAGATTGCGGAAGTAGTGCGATGAGCACTATCTGGTGGCTTTACTGTTGATGTGGGATATACGATACTCACCTCCTCTTCAATACCTACACGGATTGAACACCCGTGCTGAGCTTTACGCTTAGTGGGAACATAAGCATTGACAACCACTAATGGTGACCGTCACAAGCTTATACATATGCATTTCATATAACTATACATATTCATATAACTTTTGTGCCCATCTTACCTGCATTCTTTGTGCATGTCCAATCTTTTCCGTTACATGTTCTATGTCTTTGGCATATCTTCTATCTATACTTTTACTGTATTCCTGTTTCTATACTTTGCATATTCCATATTCATTCTATAACTTATTGCTTTTCATGTTCTATTACATCTTCTTTCATATACTTTTGTACTTTTATAAACTTTCTATGCTTTTTCATATCATCTTGTACTTTACCTCTTATTTTCATCTTGTAATTTTCATATACTATACTTTCCTATGATTTTCATATACTGTACTTTCATATTCTTTTCATATACTTTATCTATCATATACATTTCGTGTCATTGACACTTTACTTATTGTACTTGTATACTTGTCATCACATAGCAATGCTATGCTTCTCATATTATGTCTTATAGTCTTTACATTTTATTTACATATGCTTGTCATTTTCCTTTATGTTTCGAGCTTGCATCATTTCAACACCACTGTTTTCAAGCTCTTTCTTAAACACTGTAGAAACAGATCAGGAGATTGCTGGGAGGCTGACCCGGCGTACTCCTTGTCGAAATAGTGGTCTATAAGGGCTCGAAGGAAATTTACATTATCATTATGCGAGACAATGACCATCTATAAGAGCTCGAAGCGTTGTGGTGACCACTTTGGGGAGACCAAGTGATCAAGCGGGATCTATCTCATCGACAAAGCGGGGCCTCGATATCGCATACGTATGTTGCAGCAAGCGTATCTTCCCTATAAGGCATACCTATCTATCCCTCTACTAGGTTCTATGACAATCGTGTGTAATTTTGTGTTGATGCATATCTCATATTCAGGAATTATTTTTGTCATTCGCGATCATATGTGAATATATACAATCATTTATTCTTAACTGCATTTTTTTCATATCTCATATCTCACTTTACATTTACATATACATGTAACATATCATATACTTATGTCATATTCTATACTTGTCATATACCCATGCTTATAGATGTTCCATACATATAATTTACACAGGCATATGCAATCTTATACTTTCTTATCATATCATGGTTCATTTAAGGTCATTTATATTTTATGTACATATCTCATAAGCATGAATAACTATTGTTATCATGATTGTTTATGCAATATATACTATCATTACTTTAATTTGTATTCGTTCTCATATCTGTAGCTTCATATTATGGTTCTCATATTTCTCTATATATATTCCTATATTTTTATCGTGCATGCATTTACTCATTCTTATATTCATATATGCCTATCATTCGTAACACATGTACTTTCATTCACTGATAACATCTTATATCTTTGACTAACTTATATCTTCATGTACTTTATTAGACTATCATATCTTACTTGACGCATATACCTATACATTTCTATACTTACATGCGTTTACTTGTACTTTATCGGGTTGTCGCATCTCCGTGGAGTGCGGAACATAGACTTCTTCTTTAATACCCTTAGGTACCCTTCATGTCCAACCTATTTACCTTTTATCATTTCGTATTCGGATACACGTATAAACATTAGCTTTGCCCGGACCGAGAGATAAAGAATGAATGAGACTTGAGTGATATATACGAAGGTACGGTGAGTATACAATTAGGAACGTAGACGTCTTGCATATACACGTAATAGAAGTGTTGAAACACTAGCAGGAGTGCCAAAACATTGGTCATGTATACGTGCCTGCCCACGTAATAGAAGTGTCGTAGCAGCAGCAAAGTCTTGCGAGAAGCGCGATCATGTATATATTACTTTTGCCAGCGTAGCCGGCTTTTATCGTAGCCTTAGCGAGGAGTGCCAGCAGCGATCATGTATACGTGCGCCCCGCGTATTAGGCGCCGTAGCACTAGAAGGAGTGCTGAAGCATTGATCATATATGTCTTGTCATTCGATATCGGTCTTAGCGGTCATACGGTACTCACGTTTACTCTAAGCTTTATCATTTATTCCCTTCTTTTCTGCTCCCATGTATTCCAATTGACTTTACCCATGCGATTAGTACACTTGGTACAACAATAATATTTTCAAATGTGGATATCGAATGCCATCAAATAGCACATGGTTAGATTCTAGACTCAATGATCTTTCCATAGAGTCCAAGAACACCCGAAACGGAGTTCGGACGAAGAAGTTATGACCTTCCGAAGTTGGAGGTCATACGGCTGATCCAAATCTGACGCGGCACGGGCGACTGGCCGAGCTTGGTCCTAACACACTTAGTCGACGCGCTATGCTCCATAGACATATGAATGGATTCTTGACTCAATGGGATTTCCATAGAGTCCAAGGAGTTATGGCCTTCCGAAGTTGGAGGTCATACGTAGTCAAACCCAGACGAGCTGACCTGAACTGGCCGAGCTGACCTGACCTTGGTGAGCTCGGTCTGACACCTTGGTCTGACACCTACTATCCTCCTCAGGAATATGAATGGATTCTTGACTCAATGGTCTTTCCATAGAGTCCAAGAACACCCAAAACGGAGTTCGGACGAAGGAGTTATGACCTTCCGAAGTTGGAGGTCATACGTGAATCCCAGCCTAGACAGGCGACTGTCTTGGGTGGCGACGACCTCGGTGAGCTCAATCTAACACCTTGGTCTGATACCTAATATCCTCCTCAGGCATGTGAATGGATTCTTTATTCAATGGGCTTTCCATAGAGTCCAAGAGCACCCGAATGTTCGGAGGTTCGAGACGAGAAGGGAGTTATGACCTTCCGAGTTGGAGTGCATCGTGCTACTCCTTGAACGAGGGCGACTTTAAGCGCCGAGGCGGGCTGACCTCGTGGTGAGCTCGGTCTAACACCTCGTTCTGACCCCTAATATCCTCCTCAGGCATATGAATGGATTCTTGACTCAATGGGCTTTGTATAGAGTCCAAGAACACCTGAATCGGAGTTCGGATGAAGGAGTTATGACCTTCCGAAGTTGGAGGACATACGTAGTTAAACCCAGCCAAGCTGACCTGGCCTCGGTAAAAGGACCATAACTTGGTCTACAAAAGTCTAAATTGAGAAATTCAAAAGCCTAACATCAAGTTCATTGATGTGGCTACAATTTACCAGAAGTACTTACTGCAAAATTCCCTTTATTTATGACCCAAAAACCCGTTCTAAGGTCCAGCTAATGCGTATGATCAAACATAGGGAAATTTACTTGGTTCAACTTACCTTTAAACCCTTCCTAAAGAAACACATATATAGAAGACCTTAGAGTTCTCGAAAAGCTCCAAACCCTAACGAAAGAGTTTGGGAGTTTCCAAACCCCGCTCATACACAAGATAGAGGGTTCTAAACCATGCCTATAAACTTTCTAGACAAAACTAGACTTAGCCTCATTACAAATATTCGCTGGATTCGAAATGCGTGATCTTGCTTTCCTTTCCTTCATTCTTCTTTTCTTTTCTTCTTGCTTGCTTCTTCTTCCTTTATATACTCTTCTCTCTTATCCGTTTTTCTTTATATAACACTCCCGAAGACCAAATGAGATATTTTCTTTTGGTCTTATCTTTATTTGATCTTGCTCATTTTTATTTCACTTTTCCTCTCTTTTAGAGCATCCTTGATCATCGATAAAGGAGAAGCTTCACTCCTCTTTCCTTGGCTTATTGTCTCTTACACAATTTTTCTTCCTTATTTGATTTTTGTAATATATTTCTTTTATTACTCTACGGTCCCTCCAATTTCATTTTATTTACCATTCAATGTATCAAAACTCCTACTTTGGCATATGAACTTATTCAATTATGACCATGGGTCACGAATTGGAAAATTATTAATAATTTACCCTTAAGCTTTGTATTAATTAGGGATTCTTTGCTTTATTTCTTTTTATCTTTATTTTTATTATGAAAAATACTTATTATACCACTAAGCATGTCAGAAAAGCTGGCGGCGATATTTCAGGGTGTTACATTCATCATCTCCATATACTCCACATTTGTCAGTATCCGGTGCTAGACCGCTACTAGGTCTACATCCATAGTCAAAATTTGCAACATTATCGTTTTCTCGAACCAATAAATCTTTGTAGGCACCCACAGATTGATTCACTTATGGCTTGACTTGAACGATCTCAATATACAATTCAATTTTTTCCATCCTAGTTGTGTCAACCAAGTTTAACATTCGGTACACACTACTGTCATCCCATATTGGAAAAGGTTGGAATCTATTTCCACTTTTTAGGAAATACTTACAACTAAGGACTAATTTGAACCTTTGCTTGTCAATGGTTATCCTTAAGTATATCATATCACCCAACTGTTCAAACGTGCAATGAACCGGTACATCTAAAGGCACAATGATAGCTTTGTTTCCGACATATTTGTGATGAGCTTTAAAGTCATCTCTTTTTAGTCCATTTTTCTGTTTGATTTTCAGTTAAAATTGAATATTTAATATACAGAATTATGAAGAAACTCACCAATTTGTCATTAGCAGGGAGGAAGCAAGAAAGAAACGTGAGAAAAATGCAAAAATAAGTGGATAAAGGTGCGACGGTGAGCGAGAAGCGAAAGGAAAAGAAATGGCTAAAGTCATTGCGAGTTTTGGGGGGTTACCACACCGACCCGATTGGTGCGACGAGGGATAACAAGCTATAGAAGTCGCGGCGTGAAGCGCACATGAGAAAGGCGAAGAAAAAGAAATGAAACGTCCTTCGCGGCGTGAGATGAGTCGTGACATCAGAGCGGTTCGTGAAGGAGACATTGTGAAGGCATGATGTGATGTCGCGACAAGATATCGACATTAGGGAACGCACAGATCAAAGCCGCAGAGTCATAAAGCAAGGTCATACATCAATCTCTGATGTCGCACATCAAGTACAACCAATTGATACCGGGCAGAGAATTACGGGCCGGGTCACGACATCAAAAACCATCAAGTGAAGTGATCGGTGAAGTTATAAGCTGATGTCGCGACATGAGATCAAGTCGCGGCATCGTGAAACGGTACCGTATCAAAGATGCAAAGAGAAGGGATGTCGCGACAAGACATTGATGTCGCGACAACATGAGCTACCACAAGCCTACGCTTCCATAAGATGATGTCGCTGTATTACGAGATCAAGTCGCTACATCCGGCATCATGAAGACCGCAAAGGCCCAGCCGAGGTCGCGACAAGATATCGACGCCACATCGAGAGAACAATTGAAACTCGCTAAGACGGAAAGCATGTCGCGACAAGACGATGGCGTCGCGACATCAAGAATGACTAAATCAAGGCTATATAAAGGTAATAAGTCGCTTAGACGTGGGATCGGTGGTCGCACCTTCAATGATGTCAATGAGATAAGGAACCAAGTCCGCGATCAATGTGCTGATCAAACTGCTACTTTAAAACTACAAAGAGCCTAAGACAGATTAAATTCCAATTTAGAACCCTATAAATACACAAATATCCAACTCAAGAGTAGCTTCGCGCCACTGTACAGAGGTCTGGATAGTCGCGTGCTCATTTTTTAGTTTTCTTTTGTTTTTCTTCCTTTATTTTATGTTTTCCGTCGCTTTTTTAGTGCAGATACTTTTCATACCAATTATTTTCGCTTCATTTTCCGGAATCGATGCAATCGCTTTCAAGAAGCCGAATACGTAATTAATTTCGCTTTTCAAATTACCGCCTCGAAAGTTGAAGTTCGCATAAATTTTCTCCGAATTCGCTATTCAATCAAACGCAGCTTATTCTTATGATCGAGGGAATATCGCAAATATAAAATTCAAGAATCATGAAACCTAAATTTTTCCATTATATGAATGCTATCATTTCGAACTTATCTTTCCTATTGTTATTTCCAGCAAATCGCAAATTTCAGTTTATGAATTTATTTACAGTTTGGGTTTAAAGTTTCTGATCCGAATATCGGCTTATTCGTCAGATTTGTTTCATTGTTCGATTTCAAGGAGGTCCTCCGAGGACACAGTAAGACATTCCTGAGCCATGAACATCTCTTAAAGGTGTATTAACCCGCTATTTGATCTGGCTGTGCTTGTGAGTTTTCCCGATAAATCCTCTTTCTCGCTTGAAATCAAGACCGTCGAACAGTTATCCATTTAAACAAACAAAGAGTTCACCTCAATCTCGATATGATGCCATTCCCAGCAATGAGATCTAATCATGAAAGATCTTATTCTAATTTTTGTGAAGAGCAACCTGAAATCAGATATCCTCGCTTGACCGATAACTTGGGAGCTGTTTACCCACAAAATGGCATGAAGTATTGCAAAAGAAAAATACCCAGGTTGATGTCTCGTTAAAAGTGTTTATCTAATTCCCTCGTATTCGAGAGAATCAGTCAAAATTAGTAAAATGAAGGTGAAGTTCGAGAGATCCAATTGACCTACTTTAGCTCGACAGATTCGAAAACTCGAAAATTCGCTGTAAAAATTCCCATGTTACGTAGAATCGATTCTTCACAATAGCATCATCTTAATGTGTTCCTTAAACGACATTATTCAATCGATGATCATTTTCCTAACAATCATTTATTCTTTATTCTTATATTCAAGTTTATTTTTCATACCTCGGGCCATTTTCTTATGTTCATTTAATTTTTCCCAAAGACCTTAATGCCGGATTCCACTATCATTTTATGGTCCAAATAGTAATGGAGCTTCGAGTAGTAAGGGTAGTTGATTTTAGTACTCCTTGAGATCTCTGTGGATCGATATCCGGACTTAAATCCATTTTATTACTAGTTGACCTGTGCACTTGCAGAATAGCAAAATCAAAACCGAGCTTTGAAAATGACTCATTCTAAGAGATTTTGTTTTACATATTATAATGTCAACAAGTTTTATGGCGCCGTTGCCGGGGATTAGACAATAGTCCTTTGGTAATAGTGTTGTAAATTTTGTGTGTGTGCTTTGATCTCTCAACAAGTTTTATGGCGCCGTTGCCGGGGATTAGACAATAGTCCTTTGGTAATAGTGTCATAAATTTCAGCATGTAATTTTGGTCCGCCAACAAGTTTTATGCGCCATTGCCGGATCGAAAGAATTTCATAAATCAATATTCGATGAAAGTTAAGGAAATACTAATTGACATTTTAAAATGTAGCGACCAAAAATAAGGCTTCAAGCAAAGTGACTATTTCTATTCACGACCTTAACAAGCCATATTGAAAATGATTATTAATTTGACTAATCCTATTAATGGAAGCGTGTTTGGCTTTTAAAAAACTACGCATAGAAACAAAATACCGATCTGACCCCAAAATGATACGTAAATAGAAAGGACGCCTAAGCTCGAGGGAAGACCAAGAAGGCGTAAAACTCAACCATGGAAGAAGAAAGGCAGGATCAAAGTTGAAATACATACGTATGAGCTAAGGCCTACCACCGGCAATGGAGGATTTCTCGAGACCAATTATACAGAAGAATATCGCCGACGTATTGTACCGCAGTCATGCTAATAATTTTGAATCGGGGCCGCGATCGATTACAATGGTCCAAAGAAGATCGCCATCGGGTCATCCCAATCAAGATCCAAACGTACCACTGGAAGATTCTCGATGGCTAATATCGCGTCGAACGGGTGAGACCAGGTCATAAACGACCTATTCCCATTCTCCTAAGAGATACAACAAATACATGGTATGAATCATTACCCATGGTTCCGTTGATACTTGGGAGGAGTTAGTTGAAGCTCATTTTAGCAGATTCTTTCCCCACCCAACTACGTAAAGAAGGAGAAATCATCGGTTCCAACAGGGGGAGACAAGCCCAGATGAGCCTGGGAAAGATTTAAACGTCACGAGAAGATGTCCAATGCAATGGGATAGATCCGAAGACCTCAATGGACATTGTATATCATGCCATGAATGATATATCAAAAGGGGATCATCGATGCTTCACGCCAGGGAGCATTCAAAAGAAAAGTGTCAAGAGGCAAAGGAGTCATCAAGATCCGCCAAATGTAACATGAAAACTCCTTCTGAGCTTTCAAGAGGAAACATCAGAGGAAAGGGGATCACGGAGCTGAGCAAGATGACAGCCATGGAGGCCAAGCCGGGATGCCATTATGCATGTGTTAGACAAGCAAGAAAGAAGACACACCGCTCATGAAATAGGAGCACCTAAAGGAGTTAATGACGGAAGTGCCGAGAGGGTAATCAAGAATTCTAGCGAGGGTCACAGAGGTCAATTATGTGGAAGTAGCCAAGAGCTGGTCATTTTAAACCCAATCCTAACCTTTCCAAAGACATTATCACCCAAAGACTCGGGAACCATGAGAACTTCTCAGAGTGGTGGAGGGGCTTCGCAAGCCAAGGCGTGACGTAACCTCATCAAGGGTATCGCCACTACCTAGGTTCCAAAGAAAGAAGAACAGACAGAAATGAGACAGAATGAATACAAAGCATGAGAGGAGGGCCCTAGCTTTCGAGTAGAACAGATGCTGCGCTTATGGGGACAATAAAAAGTCATTAACCTTCACATGAACAGACTGGGAGAATTGGCAACAAGTTACCACTCCCTAAAATTTTTCGTAACACTACCAATGCATCCCCTCGAAGAACCTCGGAGACACAAGTATGTACCGCCCCAACCCCGCAAAGCCAGAGGAAAGATGCCTTCCAAGTGATACAAGGAAGAACCCAAAGACCGCATATCGCAGGTGCTTTAGAGTGGGAAGGAGTTAGAAGAGAGGAAAAGAAAAGATGACAAAAGAACAAGCAAAGTAGCAATACTGTAGGGGAAGAGACAAATTGAGAATGATAAAGATAGCGAGTGTAGCGAAGAAATCAAGGATCTAAAGCTCATCCCATTTCCACAAAGACCGCAGAATCAGATGGAGGAGTAGCCAAGGTTCTCAGAACTTTCCGTGGTTGTGAGATCGCATGCCTTTATCGAAGTGGTGGACTCTCGTGATGCCACTTTATGCAAAATTTCGGGCTGGCTATACCGAGCAAGAAAAGAAAATAAGAGGTTAGCGAATATGAATTCACCGCCACTGCAGCGTGTAATCGTGAAAGAACTGGCCAAAGAAAGATGAAAGACCGTGAAGTTTCATACCTGTATTGTCGAGGACCTGAATTCCAGAAGCTCGACTCGTGAGCCAAGACACCACGCCTCTGGCCGCCTGAAATTAAGCCTGGGGAGCTGCCATCTCACAACCGTTACTCTACAAACGGCGCATGACCACCTAAGGAAACCGTATAATAACAAGATGTGTTGGTCATCGTTTGGGAAGTTTGTATTCCCAAGAGACTTCATCATTCCGACATGGAAGAAGATCTACGAGTACCCCACTATTAGAAGACCATTCCTACCACGGAGCGCCCGATCGACATGCGCAAATGAGTTCTCATTTTCGGGAGGGTCGAGAAGAAGTCGCTACATTTAACTTGATCAAAAGTATAAATATAGATAGGGACAAGGAAGGTTGCAATGCAATGATTTGTCTCTATCTAACTCGATGTTATAAATGATTGTAACACTCCAGCTTTTATCAATGAGGAAGATGAATTCCCCCGCATACCGAAGACGTCTCATTCTCGAATTTCCATACGCCAGCTTTTCATTCTATAGAAACTGTGTTGAACTCAAGCACAAATAAAAGATAATGGGGAAAAATAGTGAAAAGAGGAAAATCATCACATTCAGCATTTAAGGGCTAGTTTTTGGAAAGATGTTCATGTCATTTAAAGTATGCATACTTAGAATTAACAAGAAAAACTGCGATTATTTCAATGCATCATGATGCCGAGAACAAAGATTGCTGAAAATATTAAGGAAGCATAAGGAATCTTTAGTTTGGTCCATCGAGGGAATCAAGGGTATTAGTCCAACAAATTTTCTGTATGCATAAGATTCTTGAAGAGACTTCAAAACCATCCGAGAACATCGCAGAAGATCGAATCCAGCGACGGCTAAAGAATAAGAGGTACCCAAATCAATAACGCCGGTTTTATCTATGCTTATTTCGTATAGTCCTCGGGTGAGCCCACCATGTGGTCTTAAGAGCGAGTGGCTTACTCAGGATCGTAAATGAAAAAATGGAATTGATTCCAACAAGAACAAAGGATGTGATGGAGGGTATGTATTGACATGTGAAGTTAATTCAAGAACCGTGAAAAGATCATTTCGTTTCTTTCTACTTCATCGCATGTTGATAGGTTAGCGTGACACCTCATTTTTGTTCTCGGACGTACTGTGGTACAATCGCATTGCTATTGCACCAGAGGATCAAGAGAAGACCACGCCCCTCACATGCCCCATGGTACCTTTGCCTTCTCGTAAGGATGCCATTCAGTTATGTAATGCCCAAATGATATCTATAAGGCATGATGCCTATTTTCTCGATTCGTTGAAGAAGGCGATGGAGATTTTCATGGATGATTTTGATCGTATGGATCCATTCGATCAATGTCTGAAACAATCCGAAACAAAGATTTCAAAGATGCCAAGACAAGCAATTAGCACCGACCGAAAATGCCATTTTATGGTAATGTAAGGTATTGTTCGGGCATAAAATTTCAATGATCGACTAGAAGTCGACTCACCAAGGTATCCATTATCAAGACTTCGCACTTAAATTTTACTCGCGTGAAAAGGGAGTAAGAAGTTTCTGGGGGCATAGCCGGATTTTACGTAAGATTTATCAAAGACTTTTCAAAAAATACGTGTACCACTATGCGTGACATCGAAAAGGATACAAGGTTCACTATGATCTCGCGAAGGATGCTTTCGACAAATCAAGATCAGACGGTACAGCACCTATAATGGCTGCACCGTAATGGAATCGTGGATTTGAAATAATGTGTGATGTTGATTTTATATGGGAGCCGTGTCAGCAAAGAAAGGAGAAAGTATTCAGGGTCATATACTATGCTAGTAAGACCTTCAATGAAGCACAAGAGAACTACTCAACAACTGAAAAGGAGATGCTAGCTGTGGTATTTGCTTGTGAAAAATTTAGGCAATACATTTTGGGATCCATGGTAATTCACATTATCATAAAGAATCAAATACTATGTCGAAAAAGGAAGCCAAGCCAAGATCGATGGTGACGGTGGTCATTGCAAGAGTTTGATTTGGAAATAAAGGATAAAAAGGGTCAGGATAATGTGTGATAGCCGACCACCCGCCCAGAGTAGAAAGAAACAGTTGATGAAGAAGACAATGTGCGCTAATGTAGAACTTCCTGTGATGAGCAATTGTTTAAGGTTTCCCTTCCAACTTCCATGGTATGCTGATATTGTGAATTTATCCAAGCCAGGAGTAATGCCTTCTTAATTCAGCTACCAACAAGAGGAAACCTCTAATCGATAGCAGAGATTATATTTGATGACCCACTATTAGCCCAAGAGAGGTACGACATGATAATAAGAAGACGTGGTGCCGTAAGGAGAACAAGGCAACATTTAAATGTGAATGCCATGCATCAATTATATTGGGACACTTTTCAGAGAAAGAACAAACACAAGATACTCCAATCGTGGTTTTATCGCCCACTATCTCGTGAGATTGTGCACGGTGTGAAATTGTGTGGATCGATGCCAAAGGATTGGAAGACAACAGCTAGAATGAAATGCCCCTAAAAGGTACTATGGTGATAAATTTTTATGTCTGGGGAATATTTTGATGGGACCTTTCACCATCATTTGGAACATTTATATACCGCTAGCAAGAGATTATGTCTCCAAATGGTGGTGCCAGCTTGTCCGAGGAATGATGCTAACACAACTGTGAGTTTTCTTGTGCAATATTTTTGAAAGTGGTGCTTGGGAAACCCTTAGAATCCATTATTTAGTGACGGGGAACCGGGCTTTGCGAACAAAATATTTGCAAAACTCAGCGAGCAGATATGGGATCAAGCATATAATGAGTTTAGCTTATCATCCCCGCACTAATGGACAAGCGTAAATTTCACCGTGGAGATCAAAAGAATACTTGAAAAGACCGGTGAGTCAAGGTGAAGGATTGGTCTTCCAAACTGACGGCGCACTTCGCCTGGCCAGGATCGCATACAAAACTCCCAATGAATGTCCCCATACGTAGTCGTTGCAAACCATGTCATCGCACTTTGAATTAGAATACAAGGCAATGTGGGCCATCAAGAAGTTAAACTCGATTTTTAAGGCCGCAAAGGAAGAGAGATCGGCCCAACCGGTCTCGACTGAAGAACTGAGAAATTGCTTATGACAATGTTCGAATATACAAAAGATAAAAACAAAGAAATGGCATGATCAGAGAATCTGAGAAAAGAGTTCGTATCAGGGAACAAAAAGTTCTCGTTGTTTAACTCTAGACTCCAAATTATTTCCGTGGAAATTAAAATCCAATCGAGCTACATACACAAAGAAGAAGTACTACATTCGGGAGCGCTGACACTCAAGACTGCCATCGGTGGAAGAATTCAAGGTCACTGGACAAAGGTTAAAGCATTATCTCAACAGTGGAGGAGAAGTCAAGAACCCAACTCGGTTCTTAAGGAAAAAGAAGAAGTACCACAACAAAGAGTCCAAATAAGGACTCAAAACTGAAAAATAAATTCGAGGCAACCTAAGAGGATTTCAATCCTGATTTTAAATTTTGAATTTTTTTTTCTTTCTTTTAGTCATTGAAGAATTAAGTCAATATGCTTTCGTAAGGATAGATTTAATTTTTGTATTTTAACTAGAATCTTCTCGGATTATCGCAGTTGATCTTCTAAGGTTCAAGACGGAATATAAAGGTACTCATGTGAATGATTCCAAAGAACTTGCAAAGGAGTCGCACATGAGAAAAAGGAGTAACTCTTCTCTTTAACCAAATCCCGCAGCTTATGATTGAACTAATTGTTAAATCAAGGTCTCAAATATACCGATAGATGTCTAAATGTGTTAGAAACAAGAACAAAATTCCAAGTTTTTGAAATCATTGAATTAAAGGCTTTGGTCACAACAAAAGGGTTATGTCGCAACATTAGCTAATGTCCATACATAACATTGATGTCGTGGACCGCTTGTAAAGAACAGCTTAGTGGGTAAAGATGAAAGAGATCTATGTCACGACACCACTCGATGTCGCTGATATTATCAATTAAGTTTCAAATTTGAGAAGGCATTTCGCCACATCCAATAATTCCCGAACTTACATGTTTTACATCTCCGGGTATGTCGCGACATAAAATGCGACACATGCCAACTACTCATTCCAAAAAGCCCTAAATTTAATGATCTCAAATGAAAGGAGGCGGAATTGGTCGCGATGTCATGGGCCGAAGCATTAATCGTGCCATAAATATTGATTGAATTGGTAACCGTTGATACTATTTATCTACCTAACCCACATAACCATTCGCCTTTGTCTTCCCTTTGAATCTCAACCTCCGAAACCCTAAAGAAATCCCCAACCATCAAAAGCTTTTCTTGCTTCCAATATCGAAATTCCCACACTGTCCCTAACTCGACGAGATAATGAGGGAACACGAACAATCGAAGAAGAAGAAATCCATCAAGGAGAACAGCGCTTAGATGAGATTCGTCTGGGAAGAACAGCAGAGAGACGCCACTAAGCACCCGGCCCAGTGACTTCTCAAGAAAGCGCAAAGCGGGAAAAAGCGAAAGCGAGAGAAGAAGAAGTAGAAGATTTCGCCTCCGGCGGCTTATTCTCGCTGGAAGAAGTATTACGCTATCAAGGGTTTTGTTACGAGAGATTCAAAACCCCGTGACTCTTTCAAGGAGATGATGTAAGGTAGAGGACGGGAGAGTCTGCGCGCACCAAAAGGCGTGATATACAAAGACTGTGAGAGAGTTTATTCCAACATGGCAGTGAATGGGCGATGGAGCCGGCTTTTGTTAGAGGAGTCTGGTCTCATACGGCGATACATCAACGGGGTTTCATGGCATGACAACGCACAAGCATGGCTCCAAATTCAAGAAAATTTGAAAAAGTCAATCTTAGAAAGATTGCCGAGAAGCTTCACCGATAAGGGCATTTAGACCGTAAAGAAGGAAAGCCAAGAAACTCAACAGGGAGCCTTTACGTAAGGAAGCAAGGTATGGTTTTTACTCTCGGGCGCTCGCTGGTTCCAACAAGACATTTACTTACGTTGAGAGAACAAGAAGCCGTACTCATCGTATGCCATACCAAAGTGGATACAAGATCAATATAGAGTTATCATCGAGAACTCTATCACAGATATCACTTAAGGAACAAAAGAGGTCTTTCTCACCCGCAAGAACAATCACGCTCTTTGCTTCTCAAGGTCGAGGAAAGGAGTTCGGGAGTCGAAGAAGAAGTCCTAAGAGCTTCCCACCCCCTCTCCGACTGTGGAGTTGGGCAGGGTGGACAAGAAATCGCAGGAAGGAGGCCGGTAGAGAATGCAGGTGAAACCTGCCGAAGAACCGGTAAAAGGAGACCCAGAGGGCCACTCGATCAAGGAGCAGAGCATCTAGCTGACATCACTCCGACCACGGTGACTGGTATGTTTGCGCATAATGAAGGGCGTGATTTAAGACAACCTTAAATACTTCTATCCCCTCGCGCCTTATCCTTGCATAAAGTGTAATTTTAACACGGAGAAAGCTCAAGAGGAGCACAAGAGGACAACCGACCTCAGCTCACCTGATGCAAAAGAATAGAAGAAAGAGAGAGGGAAAACGGAAACCTGAGCAGTAACTGCAGGTGGATGTATGAAAAAGAATTATGCAGAACAATGCTGGAAGAAGAATTAAAATGTAAAAGAAAGGGGAGCAATGTAGGTGGAGATCCAAAGAAGAGAACAACAAAGAAGGAAGAACCGAATTAAAAGAGGAAACGTATGGGGAAAATGTTGAAGGAAGAAGGAGAGGAGTTCAAGAGAGAAATGAAGGAAAGATCAAGATCTTTTTGGTATCGAAACTCAACCGAGTCACGAAGTTTTCTATAACAAGTGCTGACGAGATGCTCAACTCCTAGCATTGCTGTGAGAAAAGAGATAAGGAGCATGACACCACCTGTGGGGAGCAGATAAAGGGTTTCAAATTACTAATACAAATCTCTACGTAAGGAGCTAGGAAAACAAACCGAATGCAGAGAGACAAAAAGCAATGGGAGGCCTAATCCTACAGCGTATGAATGGTCGAAAATTTGGGATCGATTAACAACAATCTTCTAAATTCTCGAAGTCATGATGTAAATGGAGAACACAATGAATGGCTCGGGAAAGACAAGATGCATCAACAAGAAAGTCGATTCTAATGAGATCATTATCAAGAATACCAGAGGGAAACTAAGAAGAGAAAAGAAAGAAGTGGAATGAAATTCCCTTCATTCCCAAATTCATTTGAACACTTGCACTCAGATCCCCCGACATATTTTCACGCACCGTCCAAAAAGAAGAAATAGATATCTTACCTAACCTTTCGCATCATCCTCCCATATCGTGTATCCAACTGAAAATCAATCAAATAAAATGAGAAAGTTAAATGGAATTGTTGTGTACTATTTCGCATTTGATCAGTTCAATGTTGTGTTGTTGCGGGTCGAATGATTAGGAAATCAAAGTAGGGAAATAGTTCCGTATCAAAAACTCACGAGAGGACATTATCTAAATCAATGGTAAGCATGAGTAGGAGTAAGCTGGAATGAGGAAAATTGCGTATCAAGGACAAATGCATCTAGTTTAATTGAAAACTGTGTAAAAATTACTTATATTTAACTGATAAGTCCATATTAGAGGAAGGTAATACAACAGATGGAACAAAACATACTTTTGAGTTTGTGGTATGAACAGTAAGTCAAGGAACCTGTCGAATATCAATTAACTTAACTACTCATAAATAAAAATGGGTCAAGATACCCTTATAGTTAGTCACAAATTTATAACCGCATTCTGTAATTTGTTAGATTTATTTGACGAGGCGAAATCCTAGATACAAATTGACAAGAAATGATGCAGCTATCTTGGATAGTTTGAGCCATTCTAGCCATCCCTATTCATATGTCGAGGCATATACAAATAGTTCCGCAAATTGAGCCAACAAGCCTATTTTTAAAAATAGGATCTAATGAAACCCCAATCCATCTTAAGACATCAATCCTTCAAGAGTTAACCTACGATTACTCCCTGACCAAAGAGGAAGAAAGAAATGAAGCCTGGGAGCTTATATTGGTGAACTCAAAAAGGGAATGAAAAGAAAAGGCAAAGAGCAAAATGCAAGAGAAAAGAAGGCTTCTAGGATAAGTTTTATCTGTGGCCTAACTCTCTTTAAACAATTAAGCTCTAGGTGTTTCAACACCTAGTACCCTAATGCCATCCGGTATGGGAGTTACTAACCCAAAGTTCGCTAAGAGTGTTAGAAAGCTCAAAAAGTTAAAAACATTGCACTATCCCTTAGTGGTAGCAACCAAGAAATTCCTGAAATTATAAGAGTAAAATAGGGGGAATATGGGCTCAAACGAAGAAATCAAAGAGATATCCTAAACATGAAGTTTAGGGAGCTTACTAGAGAAAACTATAAGAGTTAGTGGTAGAAGAGAAGAGAAAATGTTCAGGGGTGATCTTAACTCAAAATTCCTTCCATCCTACCCATTACCCAAGCCTCACAATATAAGCTCAAAAGACTTGATTGATCCGAAGGTCAATTCACCTACATTAGTGGAGATCAATATGAAAAACAAGCCTATGGAATTTGGAAGAAAGGAACAATCAAAATTAAGTAAGAACTTTAGTGTGGAGTTAAATGACTGTACCATAATTGAGAAAGGAATTTTAATTCATTATTCAACAGATCCAATGAGTATATTGTTTGTAAAACAATTTCAACATGATAGTTCAAGATAACATAAAGAGAGAGAGACCAACCTGAACTGACTTAAAGCTAAATGTACAGAAAATTTTGGTATACCTTGCATTGTACTAAATTGAATGAAACTGTACGCATCATTAAAAATGTCCTTAAAATTATTTTGTTCGAGGACAAACAATTTTTTCTTTTTTGCTTTGAGGACAAGCAAAACTTTAAGCCTGGGGAGTTTGATTTAGCTTAGTCATCTTTAGTCCATTTTTCTGCTTTGATTTTCGCTAAAATTGAATATTTAATATACAGACAGAAAAGAAACTCACCAATTTGTCATTAGCAGGGGAGGCAAGCAAGAAAGAAGAAAAGCAATAAAAATGCAAAAATAAGTGGATAAAGCAAAATTATCGCAAGAGTTAAATAAAGAAATGGCTAAGTCATTGATGCGCTGGGGTTGGCATACTAGCTGAGTCGCATGGGATAACGTTAAGTAGTCGCGAGCATGAAACCCCATATGAGAAAGACCGAAGAAGGGTCGAGCTGACAGCGCCGCGACGTGAGATCAAGTCGCGACATCAAGAGCCACCGGAGACTTGCAAGGCATGATGTGATGTCGCGATAAGATATCGGCGTCGTACATGAAACTAATAGATCAAAGCCAGCAGAAGTCATAAAGTGGTCGCTGATATCAATCTGATGTCGCGACATCAAGTGCTGTTCAATTGATACCGGCAGAATTATGGTCAAGTCGCCATCAAAACCATCAAGAAGACGCGAAGTTATAGTCGGGCGTCGCGACATGAGATCGAAGTCGCGACATCAGGAACGACCAGATCAAAGATGCAGAGCTATAAAGGGATGTCGCTGATAAAGACATTGATGTCGCTGACAACATGAGCGACTACCGCTTCAGCTCACAAGATGTGATGTCGCGACATAAGATCGGTCGCGATATCCAAGACATCACAAGACCGCAGCGTTTCGTATCGAAGTCGCACAAAGATATCAACACGCCGCGGACATCGTGATATAGAATTAACAAACTCGCTAAGACGTGAGAAGATGTCACGCGCAAGATGATGGTGTCGCGACATCAAGAATGACTAAATCAAGGCTATATAGCGTACGCCGGTCAGCGACGCATCGAGGTCACAATTTCAATGATGTCACGTATTGCAAAATCAAGTCGCGACTGAATAAAGGATCAGTTCGTTACTAAAATCCAATAAAGAATATTATATTAGATTAGGGCCCACCGAGGGAACCCATAAATATATTAAATATCTAACCCGCAGAAAGTAGCTTCGCTACCACGTGATTTGTGAGGTTCGATAGTCGCGCGTTCATTTTAGTTTTTTGTTTTTCTTCCTCTTTATTTTATGTTTTCGCCGTTTTTTGTGAGTGATTAGTTTTCATACCAATTATTTTGCTTTCATTTTCCGACCGGATGTAATCGCTTTCACGTACAGTTTCATCATGTAATTTCAGAATTCTTTACTTTCACCACGCTCGAAAGTCGTTCGCATAAATTTTCCGAATTTATGATCTAGCCAAATGCATATTCATGGATCAGAGAATATCGCATTGTGTAATTCAAAAGAAATCAAGAACCGCCTTCCATTATAAGGAATGCTACTGGTTTAACTTATCTTTCCTATCATATTTCAAAGAAATCGCAAATTTCGCTTTATGAATTTGTCATGATAGCTTGGTTTAAAGTTTCGATCCGAATATCGCTTATACCCGCCTAAGATTTGTTTCTAGTTGCCCGATTTCAAGGAGGTCCTCTCGAGTGACAGCGTGAGAAGACATTCCTGGAGCTATGAACATCTCTTTAAAGGTGTATTAACTCCTCGCTATTTTCGATCGTCGTGTTTCTTTGTGAGTTTTCCGATAAACCTCTTCGCTTGGAAATCAAGACCGAGTCGTAACGAAGTTATCCATTTAAACAAACAAAGAGTTCACCTCACTCCGATAGTGATGCCATCTCGGTTAGCCGAGATCTAATCACAGGCAAGATCTATTCTAATTTCGAGGAAGAGCAACTGAAATCAGATATCCTCGCTGACCGATAACTCGGGAGCCAAGGTTTAATAAATTCACAAAATGGGTACATGAAGTATCGCAGAAAAGAAAAATACCGGCTAGGATGTCCCTCATAAAAAGTAGTTATCTAATTCCCGTATTCGAGAGAATCGTGTCAAAATTAGGTAATGAAAGGTGGAAGCTCGAGAGATCCAAATTGATCTACTTTAGCTTCGACGATTCGAAAACTCGAAAAATTGGCTTAAAAATTCATGTTACAACAGAATTGATCTTCACAATAGCATTGATCTTAATGTGTTCTAAACGACATTATTCAATTGACATCATTTTCCTAACAATCACTTATTCTTTATTCTTTATATTCAAGTTTATTTTTCATACCAGTTATTTTCTTATGTTCATTTAATTTTCCAAGCACCTTAATGCTGGATTCCACTATCATTTTATGGTCCAAATAGTACGGAGCTCGAGTAGTGCGGTAGTTGATTTAAAATTCTCGAGATCTCGTGGGATCGATATCTGACTTTAAATCCATTTTATTACTAGTTGACTCGCGGCACTTAATAGCAAATCAAAACTTGTAGCTTTGAAAAATGACTCATTCTAAGAGATTTCGTTTACATATTATAATGTCAACAAGTTTTACTTAATACGGCTTCATTGTGACAATACCTTGGTAATAGTGTTGTAAATTTTGTGTGTGTGCTTTGATCTCTCAACAAGTTTTATGGCGCCGTTGCCGGGGATTAGACAATAGTCCTTTGGTAATAGTGTCATAAATTTGTACATGTGTTTTGGTCTGTCAACAATTTGACATATGTTTCAGTTCTTAGTATATTTTCCTTGTAATAACATATCACTGGAATAGTGGAAACAGACATATTTGACTTGTACAAAATGGTCTCAATAAGTTAAATAATATGAGACAAATATAATAGAGAGACAAATACAGTAACAATTGATTAATTGATTGAATCACTTGGTAGAGCCTTGTAAAATGGTCCCACGACCATTGAAATATTATATATACTTGGAGATTGCCTCAATCCTATAGGTTTGTGGTAAAGGTAAAAAACATACAACCTGTTAGTTGACATGTTTGCTCAATAGTTTATAGATTTTGTTGATTAAGGGTTGATTAAATAAGTGGGGAAAAGATTTAGGCCTTCTTTATTAATAGTTTTTTAAACTGTTTTTTCTTTCGAAAAAAAACAAGAAGAGAAGGGAAAACCCGAATACTGGTATGGTGAGAAAGAATTTTGATTGTGTTTGGTGTTTCGTATTTAATTGAATAACAGAAAATGTGAGTTGTCATTTTCCCGCTACTTTATGTTATCGTTATTATTCTATGATATAATTATATATATAAATTCGCCTTGAAATTAAATGCATAATCTTATACTTTTTCATCAATTTTTTCATCTATTCGCTTTGTATTATATTGTTGTATTACTATTTTCTATAGAATCAGCCTCTATCTCTCCTACATCTATCATTTTTACTATTTAACAGTTTTAAGGGAATTTTAATATTTTTAAAATTTATTATAATAAAATAGTTAATAATAATTAATTTTCTAAAATAATCTAAAGTTCGTTAGCTACGTAGCGGCTACACCTAAGCAAAGGCTACTGTCTAGAACAAAGGCTTTACAAATTTTTTCAAGATAAAGGATAGCGGCTTTACAAATTTTTTCAAGATAAAGGATAGCGGCTTTACAAATTTTTTCAAGATAAAGGACAATGGCTTTCCAAATTTTTTTAAGATAAAGCTGCTGTCTTGGACAACTTCTTTATCATTAATAAAAATATATATTTGTTATGTAAAAGATATGAATTTGAATTAATTGTTAAAAATTGCTTTTAAAATTGGAAATGCTTTACATTTTTCTATAAATTTTCGAGATAACAACCTACAAAACTAAATTTTCTAATCTACTCCCATGGGTTAACATCTTGTTGGAATAAATGACATCTATCACATTTACCCCTGAGGAGTCCAAAGGGCAGGAGTCCAACGCCGGCTTCGTTAACGTTGGTTTCCTGAATATTAAGGGTCTCACCTTTAGCCTATAAAGGTGAGACTTCCTTATTCGTAAAAGATAAAGCTGGGTTTTCAGTTTATCAAAGAGTGTGGTGTTTGGGTGATAAATCCTGACGTAGTTTCCATCACGGAGCAAAGGTTCAGGTGTTGAGGTACTGCTTGTCCGCCGTTGTATCTTGGGAAATAGACGTCGAAGTGACTTCTCCGAGCACCAGTGGTGATTTAATCGTTTTAAGGAGATCGTGACGCTCATGAGACTCCTGCATTTTCAGATAATTGGTTTTCTGCTTTGAGTCTGTAATGGTCTTTTCTCGCAGCCTTTACTTTCTTCTCTCGTAATCCTTGTAATGTATGTAACAAACTGAAAAACAAAAAATGTCTTGAAAAAAAAAAAAAAAAAGGAAAAAACAGAGTTGGTTGGTTGGAGAAGAAGTCACTGGAAAAAAAAATTTTGGAAAGGGGAAAAAAAAATGAAAGAAACTTTTTTCGAAATTTTTTTTTTTTGCTGGTTTGCATTCCTGGTTTTGGAAGGAGAAAAAAAGAAGCTTTAGTCCCTGCCTTCCTTTGGTTACACTTAAAAAAAAAATTTAAGGAAAAAAAAAGAAAAAAAACTATATTTCATTGGAGGCTTTCCTTTACGGATGTATGAGGAGAACCATCATGATTAAGGGAAACACCAAACAAACAACTTGGTTATTTGTTGAAAGTCCTTTGTAAATAAATAAAATACAAAGAGGAATGGAACTCAAGACCTGAAGTTCAAGAGCTATTGCTCATCCCAATAAACCACATGCTTTGTCATATATTTTTGCGAGGAATATATGATAATATGAAAGTCTTTTGAAAGCAAACCCTATTCTCACTTTGTGAGTTTGTGCTAATTTCTTTGTGGTCTTAGGAATTTGGAAACTACAAACAGAGAAGTTCGTCTAAGGAGGCTAGCGTTTGCTTGGCTCCTGCTTTACCCCCACTAGTTCTTCCCTGGAATACTTTGTTACGTGTTAATTCCACTATTCTCGCGAATTGGTTTGGGAATAGAAATTGATCAATTTTTCTATGTTAATTTTGCAGAATGGACATTGGTCTGCATAATTCATGGTTCCCATTGCATCTCGCTTCAGCAGGAACCTCACCAGTGGACAATAAGCACCGTTGATGCCTACTACAAGGCCTATCTCCCACCTCACCTGAGAAAAAACCAAAGAAATTCTGGACGACCAAAAAGGTGGCGCAAAAAGATGCCGTTTCATTTGACCACCTTGAATCTTGCGAGACACCTGACTAAGAAGTCCAAGCTCAAAGAAGATGAGCGCGATATCCAAGTCATCAAGGTCATGGGATGCTCTGAAACATTCTCGACTTTCTCCACAGGGCAGAACTAGCCATGAATGCTTTAACCGATTCTTTATACACGGTATACAGATAAGAAAACAAACCCAAGGAGCTATGGGATTCACTAGACCTGAATGAGAAATCGAAAGTATGTCGGCCAAAGTTCATTGTAGCCGATTCCCTCGATTATAAAAATGGTAGGGACTCAAGACCGGTGGTCATTTCAAGTCCAAGAACTTCAAGTAATCCTCCATGAGATTCATGCCGAGGAATGATGTTGAGCTTAAACTTTTCAAGTGGCATCTATTATTGAGAACCGCTTCCTTCTTGGAAGTTGACTTCAAAACTACCCTCAAACATGTAAGAGAAAGGAGATGAGCATTGAAGATCTGGTTATTAGACTTCGCATCGAAGAAGACAATAGAGGATCTGAGAGGAAAATGGCACACAATCTCAATGAGGCTAAGGCTAACTTTGTGGAACATGGTCAAGGTTCCAAGTTCAAAAAAGGCAACAACAAAGGAAAAGGCACAAAGTCGACCAAAAGGGGAGTGTCTAAGGAAGCAAAGTTCACTGGAAATGCTTCAACTGTGGAAGCAAGGTCACAAATCTTCCGATTGCACTCCAAGAGAAACAAACCTAAGGAAGCTAATGTGACTACTAAGCATCTCCAAGGATGGTCTCGAAATCGACCTCACTACAAAACATCTCCAGGTGAACTTGGTGGGATCAAACTTCAAGGAATGGTGGATCGACACCAAACCGCCATGTATGTTTTGATAAGATGATGCTCTCCACCTTTCAACCAAATGAGATTGAGAAAAAAAGGTAATTCATAAACTCGCCACATCTATATCAAAGGGCAAGGCAAGGTGGTCTTGAAGATGACTTCGGGAAAGAGAGTCGACTCTAACAAATGTGTTATATGTGTTCTAAATCGCAAGAACTCTATGGTCCGGTTCTTCGCTGAATAGGGCTGATTTTTGGGTCAGGCTCGAGTCAGATAAATTTGTTCTATCAAAGAGCCGGAATGGGCTCTAAAGTGGTATAAGGAGGGCTGTGATGTGAAGTTTAATGCACCATCATTAAGTCGAAATGGAATAAAGCTAGTCTTTCGCTTATATTCTCGAAATAATCTAATCTATGGTACGGTAGACAGACATGTTAATTATGATACATCGTGATAAATTAATCAAATTAAATTCATATAACAACTTTCCAAATTGATGCAAAGACAAGTGTGAAACTCATGGTCAAAGAAGTAAACTAACTAGTCATCTTTTCAAAGTATTGAAAGACACACCGAACCTCTTGACTTAATCCATAGTAATATATGTGATTCAAGCTCATACAACAAGAGGTGGTAATAAATATTTTATTACCTTTGTGGATGATAAGACCTGGCATCTATGTGTACTCTACTTAAAAGTAAGGGTGAGGCGATAGAGAAATTTGTTCTCTACAAAAACGGCTGAGAATAAACTCCAATAGGAAAATTAAAGTGTCGAAGTGATCTCGAAAGTGGAGAGTATGAATCGCCATTTGTCGACTCTATGCTCAATCACGGGATTATACATGAAATCCATTAACACCTTATTCGGCCACAATCTAATGGAGCGGCCGAGCGAAAAATCGTGACTCTTAAAAGAAATGATGAATGCACGTCGATAAAAGTTCGTCTACCACAAAACATGGGAGAAGCTATTTTATCTCGCTTAATTACCTTTCTAAATAAGGTACCTAAAAGAAAGTAAAAGACTACATATGAAGCTATGGAAAGGAATGCATCCCACAAATACTGCGAGCCGTGATGTCCGCTAAAGTGGCGCTCCTCCAATCTAAAAAGGTCGGGTCAGACCTAAAACTATTGATTGCATCTTCATTGGTTATGCACACAGATTACGATCGATTCGTTACGAACTAATATCCCTGATATTCACCAGTATCACATAATGGAATCGAGAGGAATGCATCATTATTCGAGGGACGTGGTTTCCATACCTAGATCCAAGGAAAAGCCTAGTTCCATCAAAACGAGTGTTGAGACTATTCATGAAAATAGTCGATGAAGATATCATGAGAGGTAGAACCTAGGCGCAAGAAAGGGTAAGGATAAAATCATTCGTCCGGGATTTTCCGACATACATGCTCTGTGGGGAACCCTCAACCTATAAAGAGGCGTTGAACTCTAGTGGAGAGTCTCATGTGGAAAGAAAGAATTAAAAGCGAAATTGATTCCATAATGCATAACCATACTGGGAATTATTAGTAGATCTTCCATCGGGTTGTAAAACTCTGGGTTCCAAGTGGATTTTAAGAGGAAATGGAAAGTAGACTGATCATCAGACAAATACAAGGGAAAGACTGCGGATCAAAGGCTATGTGCAACCGAGGGTTTGATTATTTTGACACGTATTCTCCGTGATCGAGAATAAACCTATAAGGGATGGTGCTTGTAATTACGTGACTAAAAGATCTCGAGGTACATCAATGGATGTCAAGACAATCTCTTAAATGGAGATTTGAATGAAGAAATTCCACATGGAGCAACTGAGGGGTTTTCAAGCCCTGACAAGAAAATGAAAGTCCGAGATTGGTGAAACTTTGTATGGATTTCAAACAAGCACCGAAACAATGGTATGAGAAATTTGACAACGTTATGTTGCCATGGATTCAAAATCAATGAATGTGACAAGTGTGTCTAGCGTCAAAGATGTATGAACACGGCTATGTCATTTTATGTTTGTACGCAGATGACATATCGGACAGTCTAGAGTGATGATAAGATGATTACATCTACTAAGAACATGTTGAATTCAAGATTTGACACCAGCACATGGGACTGGTCGATGTTATTTTTGGGAATAAAATCAAAAGAACATCGATGGACTCGCATAAGTCACCACACATCTACGTTGACAATATTCTCGGGAAGTTTGATAAGACACAACTGTATAGCCGTAACACCTAGGATGTAACTCTACACTTTCCAAGAATAAAGGAGAGAATGCTGCCTGGTAGAATACTTTAGTAGGGAGTCTAATGTACTTAATGAGTTGTACAAGACCGTACATGTTTTCTTATGCGCTAATAAACTGAGCAGTACACGAGCAATCCCGAGCTATGCATCGCGCAAGGAATAATGAGATATTAAAATACTCTACGATTCACTGCGGACTATGGGTTGCACTCACACAAGATATCCCGCTAGAATTTTGAAGGCTACAAAGGATGCTAATTGGATATCTAATGCCAGAAGACTCAAAACTTTAGTTAAGGAGCAATGCCTTTACACCCGAGGTGCACAGACATGGAAATCCTCAAAATGCATGCCATCGCGATCCACAATGGAATATGAGTTTATAGCACTAGACAATGTGGGGAAGAGGGCGGCACGGCTACGCCACTTCCCGAGGACATTCCAAGGTGGCCAGCTGCCTCCAATACGCATACATCGTGACAAATTAATCCGCTATCGATGAGCACAAACAAAAGATATACTTGTAAGTCTAGACATATCCGTCAGAGACACAATACCATTAAACAACAACTTCAACTGGGTTATCTCTATAGATTATGTAAAATCTTAAGGATAACATTATGATCCGCTAACCAAAGGGTTGTTCGTAGAGTCAAGCTGAAAAAGTCATCAAGGGAATAAGACTAAAGCCCATAAAAGAATAAGCTTCACGCAATGGATACCCAACCTAATTAACCGGAGATCCCAAGACCTAGGTTAAAAGGGACAACCAAATTAAAGACTTTGATACAATCACCGGGATGATCGTGTCCATTCCCTGCGGATGAACAGCGATGCTCATAAGAAGGTTAAGCTTATGCTTTAATGATCTCTAAGCATCGCTTAAGAGTAACACTTGTTACTCTTAATTTACGAGAGTCACCTATGTAAGAGTGAAGTGGAGCGCTTCAAGGGAATTGAATAGGCATAATTCCTATTAAATCCCTGCACCAGCGATTTCATGGCCAAAATGGACATAAAAGTGAGAACTAAATATGTTAGAAGATTCCCCGGCGAATTTCGAGCCGGGGCTTCGACTCGCTGGCGAGTCCGAACCGAAACCCCGGACGCTCGCTTAAACCATTTCAAAGTCATTAATCAAATCCTTTTAGTTATCGCTTATTTAATTTAGTTTTCAAAAGTGTCGCACTAATCCTCGACTGACCTTGGCCATATCCGTCGAGCCAAGTTTATTCGACATTTCCAATTATCTTATCAAACATTCGCTATTTTATTCATTTTGAATTTGAAATTTCGCTGAAGCATTTTCATTTCGGGTGCTCCATAAAACATTTACTTATTCAAAAGACTATATACCACTTTACATTTACCAAAATGCATTTACAAAAATAATGATTCGTAGTTCAAACTCAAGCTACATAAACATCAAATATTCAAACAATGGAGTAATGCATACAGACTCGAGTACACCATAGCTTCTTTCTCATGACTCGATGCTCCTCGATCTTGGGTCTTGCTTTAATGTTCATCACTCTGCACCGCGCATTGATAAAAATACGCTAAGCATTTCATGCTTAGTGGCTCTAAGGCGTCAGATTCCATTTCGCTCATATAAATCATGCATCATCAAAATAATGTTTTATACAATATCGTTGTAATGTAAAGATATCAAGTGCGCTACACTCTTTCAATTTTCATCATTTCTTCGATTTGTGATTCCACATACGGCTATAGAATCCAACATCCACTATTAAATTCGCTGGGTTTAACTCGCCCCGTTTGTCATTCAAGAAAGGCAGGATTACATTCTATATTACCGTTTCACATATGACTATAGAAGTCGACATTCACAACGGATTTAGTTGGTGAATCCCTCATTGTTTGTCATTCAGTAGCAAATGTGATTTCAAGATTCAATATTAATACCGCCTCACATATGACTATAAATGATATTCACGCATGTATCTGGCCAGTGAATCCCCGTCTCCGTTTGGCTATTCAAGAGCAATGTGGATTTCGTGATTAGACAACACGGCATCTTCATGACTAATTCAACAGGAATTCGGCCATGTTGGTCATTCAATAATACGTTTCAAATCAATTTACTTTATGCAAATGAATTTGTTTGTAGCTCAACACATGCATACATGCGTATATTTGTCAAACATTTCAAAATACTAATCATTCAAATCGATATATATGCATATTTCCGCAAATGTAGAGCACACAGAATAAAGAGCGTGTGGTGTACAATCCAGAATAAAGAACAAGTATAGAACAAACCAATATCGACCCTTCTTTCTCGATGTCAATCCGAGTCGCCATCGTCTTCACCCGCACCTAGTCAAATACAATTTATTCACTCGTTGATTAAGAATTAATCATACTAAACGACATCGCCGAGGCAAAGCGAAATCCTTTGTGGAGGCGGTATGGTGTACGTACATTTTTGACTTCTAGTCTCATTCTTATTCTCTAAGAGTCTACTTTACTCATAAATTGGAATCATTCCAATCGGATTATCCGAATCTAAAGCTATGGCATTTTCATGCCAACTAATAAATTTACCGATTACACTGGGACAGCTTTGTATTGTCATTTTTTCCGGGGTCTTAAAATCTCATGTTTACCTAGGTTTGTACTCATTTAAAAGCTAAGGTGCTAAGGGTTCTATTCCAATTGAATCACCTAATCTCGGGAGCAATCAGTCTCAAGTTACGTCCAAACAACAAATCTGGATTATTTCTATGTTCAAAGCCGGAACCAGAATTTGCCTTGCACATGGCCCCACTTTGAGTGAATTTTTAGGCTACTTAGGATCAGAATTTGGCGATGCCTATTCTCTAAGTTTGGTTCTCCTTGAAGTCTATTTTACGTAGCCACTTGAATCACTCAAATCGGATAAGAAATGAGCAAGTTATGGCCAAAATACGAAAACTGGTCGAACCGGGAAAGGCATCGTGGTGTATCGGTACACCCCAAAGTGTACCGTACACTTTGGTTCGTGGGGTGTACCCCGCACACTACTGTCTGCACCGTACACCTTCCAAAATTGCCCGCATTTGTTATTTTTCCACTTTGATGCCAATTCACTCCATACAACTTCTAGAATCTATAAATACCAAACCAATCCTGGAATTCATTCAAAAACAATTCCACAACACTTAAATCAAAAGCATGGAAACCAAAACACAAACCTTAGGTGAAAATCCAAGAACACTACCTAAGGTCCACCAATTCCTTTATAAAACAACATAAATGTGTGATGATTCCATGGTTATTTTCCCACCAATCAGTTTACTTTCTGACCCTTAACACCAAAGGGTTTGTGTGGATCTTTACACAAACCTAGACCAAAGGAGCATCTAATCTCCGATACCAAAACCTTAGGATTCATATCAAACTCCAAAAATAAGGATTCCATACCTTGATCTTCTTCTCCTCTTCCTTCTTCTTCCTTCTCTTCCTCCTCTGGGCTCTCTCTCCCTTCCTCCAATGCTCACAGGGCAACCTCTCGAGACAAAATGAAATTTTGGTTTTATTTTTCTTTCTTTAAAATATCATCTTTTCATTAATTGCAATTTTAGTCCTCATCTCTTAAGATTTGCACATCAACTTATTTTATTTGTATTGTGGCCTAATTTCTACTCCTCTCTTTATGATTTTTATCTCCTTATGACATTTACAATTTTCATTCTCGTCGAGTGCCAAAATTTCCGGTCTACTTCAATTTATCATTTCATAACTTGTCAATTTACCAATTTTCCTAAAAACCCAAGTTTGGCTCAATCTATACCTGTAATATATAATAAAATTCTATTATAAAATTCTAGGTATTTTTGGGGCTGCAATTCTCCCCACTTAAGAAAATTCTTCGAATTTACCTAGTTAAACAGCTATGATATCACGTGATCGCTTTCTTCATACTTTCCCAAGTGGCTTCTCTGCCTGGTTTCTCCACAACACTTTGACTAACGGAATTTTCCTGTTTCGCAGTTCTTTCACTTCACGAGCCAAAAAAAAAAATCTCTACCGCTCTTTCATATGTCAAGTCCTGGTTTAAGCTCAATTGTCTCCGAATTACACGTGATGGGTCCTATCTGGCATTCTCCGTAGCATGGACACATGGAAAACATTACGGATCTTTTCCAAGTCCCGGAGGTAAAGCCAACCGTATGCCATTGGACCTAATTTTTCGACACCATATGGGCTAATAAATCGGGGCCCAACTTGCCCCTTTTTCCGAATCTCATCACCTCTTCCAAGGCGATACTTTAAACACTTTTTCAATCGACTTTCATCGAATATCCTTTCTCTTCATACGGTATATGACTTCGGTCTACTCCAAGGGCCACTTCCTTTGTGACCCTAATCATTTTAACTTTTTCTCTGCCTCTCATCAAATCAAGGCCAATCACTTTTCTTTCACTAATCTGTCCAACACAACTAAGTGTTCTACATTTTCTTCCATATAGCCTCAGAGCCATTCCAATACTTGATTGGAAACTGTTGTTGTACACAAATTCAACCAAAGGGATATGTCGATCCCAACTTCCCTCATAGTCGATCGCACAACTCCTTAACATATATTCCAGAATTTGGATCACTATCTCTCGATCATTCCACTGCTCCCGCGGTGGAACGCTGATCGAATTCAAATGAGTGGCCTACGGCTCTATTAATTTTCTTCCCTAAATTTTCAAAGTAAACCTCTGATTCTATTCGACATAATGGATACAGAATCCTCAGAACTCTAACTATTTCCTCGATATACACCGCAATTGTCGTTTAATAGCCTGGCTCACCGGTAGGAAGTGAGCCGATCGTCAATCTGGCCCACCACGCACTCCAAACTGAAATATGTTTTCCACAATGGTAACCCAACCACAAAATCCATGGTGATCTCGGTCCCATTTCCACTCAGATTCCGACAGCTTCAATAATCCCGAAGGAACTTCGATGCTCGCTTTAATTCTTCGACATACCGCATAATTTGGCTATACCTGACATTTCTTTTCATTCCCGACCACCAATGACATTTTCAAATCTCGATACATCTCGCTAACATCGGGATGGATAGCAAAAGATCCACTACGTGTTCTTCAAGTACGGCTTTCCTTAATTCATCATCGCACACAAACCCGATCCTTATAATGCTAACACTCCATTTTCATTCATCAGGAACTCGCTCTTTACCATCTCCAATCCGATCTATTATGGCGTAATCTTCATCTTCTTTGTGCCTCTAGCACTTGATTCAACAAATTCTGGGCCTTCGCTATCACCCCGCCAATTAGTCAGACCATCGCCCGAAATGACAAATCGGGCATTTAACGCCAAGCGCTTGCACCGGCTCTTCCTACCGTGTATCAACCACTACATTGGTCTTTCTGGTGATATGAAATAATCAATGCCAGCCATAATCTTTATCAATTCCATCCACCTCCGTTGGCTCCCAAGTTAAGCTCTCAGGAGGCAAAATACTTAAGACTCTAAGGATCTGCAAATAAAACACTTTTCTCCATACAAATAATGTCTCCAAATTTCAACGCACACTGCAGCCACTCCCAAATCATGCGTAAGTAGTTCTTTCATGTGGCTTCACCAGTCTCTGCTATTGTGCTACCACTTTACCTCGACAGTAACATTATCCGAGTCCATTTAGTGAAGCATCACTATAAATCATATCTTTTTATCAAGCCTACTGAAAGCTAGCACCGGGAGCCTCATAAGAATGCTTTTAGCTTTCAAAACTTCTTGACATTTTTCACTCCATTCATACTTTTACATTTTCCTGAGCAACTTCGCCATCTGGTCGCAATCATAGAAACCCCTAACAAATCTTCAGAGTAACTCCGCGTAGCCCCAGAAACTACGTATTTCTTGCACATTTCGTGGCTTCCATTCACAACCACTTCATTTTCTTCGATCTACTCTGATTCCTTCTTTCGAAGACAATGTGCCCTAGAAAGGACACTTTTGTCAACCAAATCACACTCGCTGAGTTTCGCGATACAATCGTTTTTCAAAGTCTCCAACACTACCAAGGTGTGTCATGACTTTCGATCTTCGAATACACAAGAATGTCATCTATGAACACTAATGTAATTTAACCCGATTCATATACCTGGGCCGGAAAACACGATTCATTAGGGCGTCCATGAAAGCCGCTGGAGTTATTTCTTTTTTCAAACCAAACGGCATCACAAGGAACTCATAATGTCCATATCGTTCTAAAAAGCCGCTTTATGCACATCGGTATCTTTAATTTCAATTGATATGTACCCGCATCTCAAGTCAATCTTCAAAAAGATACTTCTGCACCTTCAATTGGTCAACAAATCTCATCAATTCTGGTAACTGATAATTATTCTTTACTACAACTTGTTCAGCTTGTCTATAATCGATTAATATACCAAGTGTACCATATTTCTTCTTGACAAAAGCACAGATCTCCCATGGTGATAATTTGGTCAATAAACCCTTTCTCTAGCAGTTCTGCAACTGCAATTTCAATTCCTTTAGCTCAAGTGGAGCCATTTTATACTGTGTAATAGATGCCGGTGTGCACCTGGTACAACGTTTATAACAAACTCAATCTCCCTCTGTGGAGGCAATCCCAAAAATTCTTCCGGAAACACATCTGAAAAGTCACTAACAGTAAGGATATCGGATACATTAGGCCTTTGCTCATCAGACGATCACATGTCAAATAGGCTTCACATCCCTTCCGCACCATTTTTCTCGCAACCGTTGCGGATATCACATTAGAAAGGTGGTTTGACCTCTCAATCGATGAAAATAATCACTGAGTATATTCAAAGTCCTGGCGTCACTCTTTTCATTCTACAATCAACTATCGCTTATGCCTGATAGCCACCCATCCCCAATATCACATCAAACCCCCGAAGGATAACTCCAATCAAATCTCCAAAAATCTACTCGTATTTTGACGTGGACAATCTCTATACACTTTGTTCACACAACACTATGCCCAGCCGGTTCATCACCAAGATATCATACCGCTTTCAATTTCTAAATTATCCTATTAAGACCCACAAGATCCGCATCAAAGTCATATTATCCTTTATATGCAAATGCAATGCATGTCATAAACAATTTCAAAATTATTTTCAAACAATTTCAAAATCACTTTCAGAGAACCGCCAAACCTAGGCTCCGATACCACAAAGCCGGGGATGACTCCCCAGCCCTACCTGACCACTGGCGAAGTCCGAACCAAACTCCCTGGGACGCTGCTTAAATCCATTTAAAGTCATTAATCAAATCCTTAGTTATCATTTATTTAATTTTATTTTCAAAAAGTGTCGCACCTCAATCTCACTTTAATCTTGCTGGTGGATCCGTTTGTTCTGCATTCGACATTTAAATTACTTTATCAAAACATTCGCTTATTTTATTCATTTTAAATTTTGGTACTCATTTAAGCATTTTCATTTCAAGGGCCCATAAAACATTTATGATTCAAAAGACCTATGCCACTTACATTTAACAAAATGCATTTACAAAAAATAATGATTCAGAGTTCAAACTGTTTTACAAAATATCAATGTTCGAAAGAAATGGAGGACAGTATATGACTCGAGCATACTCCGCAGTTTTTCTCTATGACTCGATGCTCCCCGATTCGGTCTTGCTTTTAATGTCTATCACTTCGACACCGCAAGATTGATAAAACAATACGCCAAGCATTTTCATGCTTAGTGGTTCTATACGCTTCAGATTTATTTTGCTCATATATAAATCATGCATTTATCAAAATAATGCCTTTATACAATATTATTAGTGTAATGTAAAAGATACTTATACAAATACACTTTTCAATTTTCATCATTTCTCTTTCAATCAGATTCCACATACTGGCTATAGAATCCAACAACATCCAATACCAAATTCATTTTGCCGAACTCGTCCTCGTTTGTCATTCCAAGAGGTGCAGGATTTCACATTCTATAATACCGTCTCACATATGACTATAGTCGATATCCACAAATGTGATTCAGTTGTTGGAACTCTCGCCTTGTCGGTCATTCAAGAGCAACGTGATTTCGCATTCACATTACCGCCTCACATACGACCATAGAAGTCGACATTCACTACGCATTCACCAGAATCCCGTCTCCGTCATTATTCAGTAGCAATGTGATTTATTAGACAACACGGCATCTTCCACGTCGAATTCACAGAATCGGCCATGTCGGGTCATTCACGCTTTCAAATCAATTTACTTTATGCAATGAATTTGTTTTGTAAATAAATACACGCATACATGCGTATATTTGTTAGGATATTTCAACAATTAATCATTCAAATCGATATATATGCATATTTCGCAAATGTAGAGCAATATGAGAATAAAGAGCGCTGCGGTGTAAGCAAACTAGAATAAAGAACAAGTATAGAACAAACCAATTTATCATTCCGTTTTTCTCGATGTCATCCTAGGTCAGGTTATCGTCTTCACCCAAGACTCAGTCAAATACAATTTATCTACCTAGCATTAAGCACTAATCATACTAAACCGACGACGCTTGGTGTGGCAAAGCGAAACTTTGCGAGGCTGGGTGAGGTACAGACGCTTTTGACTTAGTCTCATTCTCCTTATTCCTCTAAGAGTCTACTTACTCATAAATCGGAATCAATTCCAATCGATTATCCGACCAAAGTTATGCATTTTCTACAACTAATAAATTTATCGATTACACCGGGATGTTTTGTATTGCCTTACTTTTTCCTGGGTTCAACTTCATGTTTTATTCCCTAGGTCATTGTACTCATTTAAATATAAGGTGCTAAGGGTTCTATTCAATCGAATCACCAAATTCTGAGCACTAAACTCAAGTTACGTCCAAAACAACCGGATCTTACCGTTCAAAGCCGGGAACTAGAATTTTGGCTTGCATACGGCCCTACCTATGAGTGAATTTTTAGGGCTACTTTAGATCAGAATTTGGCGATGCCTATTCTTAAGCTTGGTTCTCCTTATCTATTTCATGCGTGAGCCACTTGAATCATCAAACTGTATAAGAAATGAGCAAGTTATGGCCAAATACTTAAAACCGCTGAACGAAAAGTGTACTGGTGTATCTGATAACCCCCAAAGCCGCACGGCACACTTCTGCTATAAAATCGGGCACACTACTGTTCATGTGACCGCACACCTTCGAAAATTGCCTGCATTTTGTTATTCCCACTTCAACACGCCAATTCACCCATACAACTTCTATAATCTATAATACCTCAAAACCAATCACCATCTAAAAACAATTCCACAACACTTAAATTGGTGCTATGGAACTCAAACACAAAAACCTTAGGTGAAAATCCAAGAATTACCACCATATCCACCAATTCCTTATAAACAATATAAATGTGATGATCTCCATGGTTATTTTCCACCACTGGGGTGGTTTTAATTTACACCCTTAATAATTCAAAGGTTCGTGTGATCTTTACACAAAACTCAGACCAAAAGGAGCATCTAATTCCATACCAAAAACCTTAGATTCATATCAAAAACCCAAAATAAGGATTCCATACCTTGATCTTCTTCTCCCCTTCCTTCTTCTTCCTTCTTCCTCCTCTGCCTCCTTTCCTCCTACTTGGTTTGTTGTGGCAAACTTTAGACAAAATGAAATTTTGGTTTTATTTTTCTCCTTTAAAATATCATCTTCATTAATTTCAGACTTTAGTCCTCATCTCTTAAGATTTGCACATCAACTTATTTTATTTGTATTGCGGCTCCATCTCTACTCCCTTTATGATTTTTATCTCCCTTATGACATTTATAATTTTGTCTTGTTCTGGGTGCTAAAATTTCCTGTGTTCACTAAATTTATCATTCATAATCTGTCAATTTACCAATTTTCCTAAAACCTAAGTTCGTTTTGCACCCATACCTTAATATATAATAAAATTCTATTATAAAAATTCTAGGTATTTTCATGCTACAATTTCGTGGTGAATATGTCATCGTCTACACCAATGACATAATGGTTCAAGGACATCATGTCTACTCGTTTGTTAGTAGAGTAAAATATATTTTATGTAAGGGAAGGTCTGAAAAGGATAACACCTACCTCTCCTATGCGTGCTCTTCGATGAATCTATCACCCAGCCTTTAGGTCTTCGGGTCGCGAACGTCATTCTATGGGGAATTGTTGGAATAAATGACATTCATTGTCATTTACTCCTCGAGGAGTCCAAAGGGTAGGGAGTCCAACGTTTGACTTGCCAAACGTTGGTTTCCTGAATGTTAAGGGTCTCACCTTTAGCCTATAAAGGTGAGACTTCCTTATTCGCAAGTTGGTGTTTTTTTTGGTTTTGCTTTATCAAAGAGTGGTACTGTGGAGGATAGCCCTTACGAGTTTCAGCCTCATTTGATGGTCTGTGTCGAGGTACCGCTTGTCCGGCCATGGTATCTTGTAAACAGACGCCGTCGACTCTCCGAGCACCGAAGGAGACGACGAATATGTTTTAAGGAGATCCGAGGCTGACATTTCGTATTAATTGGTTTCCGGGTTTTGTTCTTATAATGGTCTTTCTCGCAGTCTTTACTTTCTCTCTGTAATCCTTGTAACAGATGTAACACATCTTGACTAATCTCATGAGGCCATGAAGTTAAAATTTTGTAAACCTCTAATGGTATTATCGATGGGTAAACCTAAAAAAGGCTTAATTAAATCAATTAAGCTACAAGATACTAATATAATCAAATTATAATTTTCTATTTTCTAAAAAACTAGAAATAAATGATGATATCTAAGTTAAATAATGTTAGAAATCAAAACTAATCTCAAAAGTGGTATTTTGTCTCGCTTTAATATGCCATTATATTTTTCAAAGTTTTTCATCATGCATTTTTAAAAATGCTTTTAGAAATGTAAATATTTGTTGTAGTATCCTGAAATAATTGATTATTTCACAAGCTAGTACTCTGGAAGAAAATGTTTTTATTAAAAAAATTTGAGTAAAAATGTTATTAAACACATTTTTAGCATATGACATCAACTATTTAATTCAATTATTATTATTTTTTTTAAAATTTGAAATTCAATTACAAAATTTCTTCTAATGGTTAAGAATAACATATACTGAGATAGAAAAAGTAGGTTGTTTGGATATTTAGAAAGAAAATTAATTAAATATATCTTATTATTAATTTCAAATAAGATATTATTATCGTATCTTTTTAAAATATTTCTATTTAATTTTAATAAAAATATGATAAAAGGATTTATGATATAATATTAATCATATTTAATAATAATAAATGAGAATATTATTATCTATCATTTTGCCATATCACACGTCAAAATCCTCATTTGAGCCAAAATATGTCAGTTGATCGACATGACTATTGGGCGGTGTGGCTTTATCAAAGATTCCTAAGGCATGACAGCGAAAGGTTCTTCAGATATAGTGAATGTTGAATAATGCTTACCAATATTAAGTATTAATTTGTTATTTTTTTTAATATTATGTTTCTATTAAGTATTAAATTGTTTGGTTTTTAGATGTTTAAAATCAACATCCTAAATATATATTAAGAAAATTGATTTTTCTTAAATATTAAAAAATAAGTTAATGGGAAGAAAAAAAAAATTGCTTTTTAGAAAAAAAAGCAAAAGCCCCTTTTGTCTCGATTAAGAAAAATAAATGCCCTTATAACAAATAATTTGATTAATGGTAAGCCGTTGTAGGGACAGCGGCTTTATCTTAAAATTTGTATAGCATTATTTCGGGACAATGGCCTTTGATGAATTAATGAGTCTACGTCGATTAACCGACTGATTGGACGTAGTTTTAAAAATATATTTCTATAAATTATTTTAATCCAAAACTCAACTTTGACCCCCTAATTTAAATCATAAATCTACGCCATTGTGGGCCATTTTCATCAACGAAACCTATCAAACTCTGACATCAATCCAAGCCAAAAAACTTAAATACCTACAACATTTTCTCTCCAATTCGGCCAACTTTTTCTCACTTACCAAACAGGACAACCCAAAAATTTCAAAAACAAATTGTGACCTTCCTAGAAACCGCAGCCCTCTAAAATGGTGGCCCCAGAAACCGCTCTCATCTAAAATGTATAATGATGAATTGAGGACCACTAGGGATCGAGAGATGCCTGTTTAATTCAAAACAAATCGAGATGCATTTTGGTATGATGTGCATAGCTCGAACCTCTATGCTTATGGGTTTTATGATAGCCCTCATTCCTTTATTTCTCCTTGGCCAGAACTCTTAAAAACACAAACATGATTTGAATTATAATAAACTCAGAAAACCTGCAAATTATACTCTATGTGTTTGCAAATAATTGTTCTCACAAATAGTTATAAAAACAACTACCAAATAAGGCCTTAGCTCCATATGTTTGTTTATCAAGAAAATACACATTTAATCGTCACATTATCAACAAAACAGACCACACCAACAAAATATTATCACCATAGATTAAAATGGGAACTAAATCCAAATATTTATCACACATTATCAACAAAATACACCAACAAAAACAATCAAATGTAGGAGGGTTGCCTTGTTGAGTCGAGATAGATGTTGAAGAGAGAAAATATGGGGCGAAAATCACTTGGTTTTTCGAGCTAGTGGTTGCACTGAGTAGAGGAGCAAGAGTGAAGACATGGGAAGAAATGGGGAAGTTAAGGGAGGAAGAAGGGTTAACGATTTTTAATACGAGATAATGTAATTGTTGGTGACAACAACATTTAAATTTTTTTAAAATTATGAAGCCGCTATTTTAAATTGAAGGATTGCAATATCTTTGTCTGTGAGCCAAAGAATTTAGCCGATCCACAAAGATCTGGGTGTGAAGTATTGAAAAGAAAAATGCTCAAATCTTGAAAGATGATTATATCTTACAAGTAGTGATTAAATTCATGAGTCATAAATAGACATGAATTTCCTAGTAGTGAAAGGTATGGTTAAGGGAATTTCTAAACTATACTACGATGCATCTTTGGCAAGGATTTCAAGCACTCCAACTAATGAAACCTTCAAATTCAAAATGGTGCAAAAAATGATAATTATTCATTGGTATATGTCCTAGTGTTGTCTCACTTAGTGAACTCTCAACTCCATTCTTATTAATATTTAATATACACTAGTGAAATTACTTTAGTATTATTTCATTCTTTTTTCTAATCATCTTAATATTGGAGTTCAAATAGTAAGGATCTTGAGTAGTTGGAGTAGTTGGTTTTATAATTCATCCTCAATCCTCGTGGGAATGATATCTGGACTTAATGAAAATCCATTTTTTGTATACGATCACATTACTTCATGATGAATTAAAAGACAAATAAAAATTTTAATGAATCTAGTTCTGAAAGGGAATAGCACATATTTTCATCCTGATTTAGCGATCAAAAACTTGCTAACATAATAATTTATAGGAAAGAAGGAGTTTACTTCCTCTTTCTTCCACTCTTCTTTTTCATTTTTAAAGTCCCATATGCTTGTTTGTCTTATGACTCTCCACTAATGTAGGCATATCACCACCTTCAAGATCAAATAAGACTTTTAGGCTTGTAATGTGTGGCTTGGGTAATTAGGTAGATAATTGGACACTTTAGGCTCAGTGACGAAGTTTCATTGACAGCTTACCTCTTTTCATCATGCATCTACTTACGGTTTTAAGTTGCTAGCACTCCCCATCCCAGGTTTGTGCATCTTTTTGCATACTCTCTCATACGTATTTCTCTTTCATTTTACTTGATCAGTATGACTTTTCTTCCTTATCTTTGAAGCTTTTTCACTTTTCATACGTTATCAAAGGGTTTTAGAATGATGATGTTTTTGTTGTTTGGGATTTTCTCTCCCTTGCTGAACTTTGGGTCAGTAACTCCCATACCGATTGGCATTAAGAGTACTGTTGTTGAACACCCCTAAGAACCCAATTGTTCAAGGGAGGAAGGCTCTGAGGAACCAGCTCATTCTTCCTTGATGTTTTCCTTTTCACAGTTTTTTTTCTTAATTCTCTTTATCTTTTCTTATCTCAATGAATTTTTCTTTCTCTACCCTTTTTATCCTTCTCTACAACTTAAAAAATATTCCCCCAAACTTGTCATTTTTTGTCATTGATGTATTTTGTCTTGTAATCTGGGCAAATAAGGGTTCTTTACTGTAGGATTATGTTTAAGGAATTGGGCTTCTCATTTGCTAGTTGATGATGAGATTGACTATAGGCTCAAATAAGGAACTAGTGTGTATGCTTATGCATATCATAGGGGTAGGCTTTGAAAAGGTTCAAACTTTCAAGGATGGCCTAAATCATTTCTGATATTAGTGGCATTGCCTAGAATTTAGCCTTGACTATTAATCCAACAAGTTCTAGGACATTGGAGAGATTATTGTGATGGATCCCAGAAGATGTCCATAATCTTGGCATTAGTTGTTTCAGAGCTATTGTTGACCATGTGCAAAGCTTATCAGGGTTTTTATAACCAAACTATTTACAAAAATAGAATTATAGGTCTTATCTGTTCCATCAATTTATTAAAACCTTCCTTATTCTTGAAGTTCAACACATTTATAAATATCTTTACAACTTCCCATTTCAATTCATCTCCTCCTACCCTAAATGCATCTATCAGATTATTTGTTTGGTTTTGTGGATATGTTGATGTGTTATATAACAGTTAGAATGTTCATGTAGATCAACAATTCAGTTCAGAAAAATGTAACACAACAACAACTCAATTCCATCAATAATTCAGCTTCACCAAACAATTCATAGCTTATTTAGCAATTCCAACCAGGAAATTGGTTTCTCATTTATTCAACTAAGTTATTTACTACAAGTCAACAATTTCAAATTATTAAACTCAAAGGAAAGAAAATTTAAACAAAACAAAACAAACAAGAAATAAAAGTGAACAGCAAGCTTTGCAAAGAATTTTCTATTTTATTGAATTTTTCAGGGATGGGATATTAGGTACAGAGAGGGAGGAAGAGATTGAAGAGAAGACAATGTTCATTTTTTACTCCTTGAAGCCTTTTCCTTGGTTGCTTCCATTCTTAAATATTCTTCAACCTCCTCTACTGGGGTTAGTTCTTTTCTTTCCGTTGCACTAGTGGTTTTATTTTGGACTGGTGCTTTACAAGGCTCTGGATTTGGGTTAGAAAATGGTATTGGTGGGTTTGTTACACCCTGAGGGACTACTGTATAAGGCACACAGTCTGAAATTCTGATTTATGGCAATGGCACTTTCTTCTTGTTTGAGACCGTCTTCATAGCCCAATCCAAAATCTTCACATTGCTTTCTGTCAATTCTCGCTACCTTTTAGCTAATGATTCCAGGAGTGTCATGTTGTTGACTTGTTCATAGGTCATTAGGTGTAAACTTTGCTTGTTATGTGCCAGACTATTTAACAAATTCTTGTCCCTTGATTCCAGGCATGCCTTTAAGGCGTTGTCTTTATCCTCCAACATTTTTATTAGGCCTGCTTCATGTTTTCCTGTTTCAGTCCAGAAAGCCATTTCTTTATCCCTTATTACTGGTCTCCATTCTATATCCCTTTTCTCCAACTCTGCTCTCCATTCTTCATCTCTTTGTTTCAATGCATCCTCCAGATTTTGATATCTACTTTTGAGCTTTGCATCCATATATTCATCCCTAAGTTGAAGTTGGATTTTTAGCCGATTATCCCTCTCTCAAATCTCTTGTTTCATAGATATCAGCATCTCCATCAATTAAGTGTTATTACACTGGTGCCCTGAACTTTTAGCTTGTTCTTGATGGATTTCTTTTATGTCTGGAGATACATTCTAGATGAGGCTTTGACTTCCCTGAAATTCTTGCTGCCTTTGGGGTGGACTTTCCCACTGAGCTGGCTCATTGTATCTTTCCTCCCCCATTTCTTTTTCCACCTTTATTTCTTTCTCATTTCCTTTGTTTTTAGGACCTTTTGTCACTTCAGTCAAGGTCAGAGGGGCTGCCCTAGGGTATGTTTCTTCTTTTCTCCATTCTTTCTCTACTCCCCCAAGAAGGCGAAGGCTAGTGATTGTAGCTGGGTGTGGAATCAAGCCTATGCATTTGCTTATGGAGTAGCTCAGGATGGAATTCTCAATTATCTTCCCCACATTAATTTTGTACCCCTTTCGCAATGCATAGAGGAGGATTGCATCGTTCCTTCTTATTGTGCTGAGGTGTTTTGATGGAAAAAGAACTGAGCTAATAAAATAGAACCATACCTTAGCCTCTTATGTTAAATCACCTCTGGAAATGGATTAATAAAAGGTTTTCTTTGTTGCCTTCCATTTTCCTTTTCCGGCTGTCAATAGGGCCATTATTTTCTGGTCCTCTGGCTCCTTTAGTAGTCTCTTAAATTTTTAGCCATCTTTCTACACCTTCAGATTGAACAATCCATTTATCTTGTCCTTGTTGAAGTCTATCCATATTCCCCTGACATATACCTTCTTTCCTTCCTCTTCCACCATGTTTGCAAAAAATTCTTTAACTAATGCAACATAGCCAAGTGACTTGTGCTCGCCCAGTGATTGCCATCTTATCTTCTCAAGCATTTTAAATGGGAAGTGCTTTTGAATCCCTCTTTACGTAGAGACCCCAGAGCCCGGTCAGGCCAGTGGCGAGTCCAAACCCGAAACGGGGACGCCCATTTAATTCTTTAGTTGTCGTTTTGTAAAATTTTCATTTTCAAAAGTGTTGCGGCCGAATCCCGGTCGGACCGAATGGCGGATCGAACGAGCTCGGTTTTACTCGGCGTTTTCATTTATCTTATCAAAACATTTATTCGTCATTTATTGCGGCGGTTGATTTGGGCAAGCCCACAATCCTTTACAAATTCAATGCAATTCGGTAGGCCTATAAACATTTAACAAAATACATTTACAAAGAAGGCATTCATGCCTTTTCAAAATTATATACAAAATCAAGGTTCAGAGTTTAACCCTTTTGTTTACAAAATACCACTTGTTCAAAAGAGATGATATGCAAATTATGGAGTATATACTTATACGCTGTACTCTCTCTATGACTCTACGCTGCGCGATCTTGGGCTTCTTTTTATTTGCTTACTCGATACCCGCGCATAAATAAAACTACACGCTAAACATTTTCATGCTTAGTGGTTCTATACAGTTCTATTCCAATATTCAATTTAACTCGGCATGTATTTAACATTAAACCATGCCTAATATATCAACATATACTCATGCTATTCATTTCCGCATGCTTTCAATATACAAATCATTTGCCATATCATAACATGCATTTTCAATACAGCGGTATTTCACCATTCAATTTATGAGATTTAAGCATATACATGAGAATCATTTACGCACAAATCGATGTTGGTTCATTCACCTTGACTATTCAATTTACATTTTCGACGGATTCCGTTTGATGAATCCCGCCCTTATTACCATTCGGTAATGTGCTTACACATTTAACAATTCGATCTCCCATCATGACGGATGCCGTTTGGTGCACCCCGACATGGTATCAGTGTTCATGCCATAAGCCATCATAGCGGATGCCGATTGGTGCATCACTTGAGTGAACATTTCTTCAATGCCATACGCCATCATGGCGGATGCCCGATTTGTACATCCGCCCAGAGTGGACATTGGACAATTTCGGGGTGCCTTCTGTGAATGTCATTTGTCATCTGTTCAGTGAGGTTCATTAGTGTATCAATCAAAATTCATTATAATCAAATCATTAATGAATCGATCTTTATCATCGTACACATTCGATTTTGGTTTTCAAATATCACATTTCAATTCCATATTCACTTTGGTATTATCTTTTCAAAGAATATATAATCTATGTACTTATTTCATATACTCATTTGCGTACTTTCGTTCATATACTCATTCATGTACTCATTTCATAGTTACTTGGTAAACTACGGAATGCGAAATAAGAATAGAGTCGGAAGAACAAATCGAAATTTGCATCGAATCTAGCTTCCTTCTCTTCGATCTCGGTCTAGGTTAGGCGATCATCACGAGTCCTAGTCAATAACAATCACGCCACTCTTAGTGGATAATTGAATTCTTAAATATTTTTAGTGAATTACAAGTTATTTCCTTAACGGTCTTGGGTTAAGATACTTAAGTACATAAGTTAAGCTTAATGTGTGTGAGTGCAGTACATTTTCACTTAGCTCTAACCTTATTTGAACCCCCATTAATCATTTCTTAGGGTCCCTAAACAATCGATGTATGAATACGGGACTTAACGGTGCAAAATAAGCAAAAACGGGGCTGTTGGAACTACCGGTACCGGTACCACTTTGACTGGCTGTCGGTACGAGGTTATCCCAGCTACCCGGTCGGTGCGGTGCGAGGTTTGGCGATCTTTGGTACGATTGCCCTTTGCATCCTGTACGGTACCGCTCAACCCGATCTGTCCCTCTGAGGTTTGCCCGAAATGTGCGGGATTTTGCATTTTCACACATTTTCTTCCACTGACTCTTCTCCAATTAGTCCCATATCAAAAATCCACAATAGAATCTACCCAAAACAACCTCAAATGTGGTTTAGAATCAATAAAAATCCATTTTCCTCAAGTTAGGGCCTTTCCCCAAAATCCAAATAAAAAAGAATGAGGTTAGGGTTTGATTTTCTTACCTTAGCCCCTTCAAATCTTTCCCTTCCATGTTGCTTGGCCTCTTAGAAGTAAAAAGTGGGAAAGAATCACACCAAAGCTTGATCTTTTGGAAACCCTAGCTCCTTCTCCCTTTTTCTCCTATCTTCTTCTCCAAAAACGGGATGGCTCACAAATGAGCTCCCAAAGACCTCTTTTGGTCTTTAAGAACCCCACTTAAGTGTAAGGCCATGTTTGGCCTTCCACCCTATTCTCAATTCTCATTTTTCCCCTTTTTGGTCTTAAATCACTTAATCTTCATAAGGCCTTGTTTAGCCACTCAATAAATTCAATTTTCCATTTTTGGCATTCTAACTCTTTATTTCACTTTCCTTATCATTTATCATTTATTTCACATTAGCTTTTAAGCTATCATTTGACCCTTAAGTCCTCATTTTACAATTTTTCACATTTGCCCTTTTTCACTTGGGTTTATTTCCGGGTTTAATCAATTTCTCAATTTAGCATATAATATTCAATCATATGTTCACACTTTAAATTTATATTCATAATTTATCAATTTATCAATTTTTCCCGGAAAAACCCAAGTTTGTCTCAATTCATACCCAGAATATATATAATAAAATTATTATAAAAATTCTAGGGTATTTTTGGGGCGTTACACTTTCAACTATGAAATCTCTGTTCTTCAGACTATTTTCCATTAAAGCATATGCTTTTTCTGAGATCAAGATCCTTACGCTTTCATCCCTCTGCTATGTTTCAGCTTCTTTAGCTCCCCTCTTCATTTTTCTTGATTCTTCCACTAGAGGCTCAGGCTCTTCTCTAGCTTCAACTCTTTCTTCCTCTTGCATTCCCTTGACTAAGTTTCTTAAACAGTCTCTTCCTCTACTTATGTGTATGCTTCCATCATCTCGCTCAGGTTCAAAATGAGGTGCGGCAGCTTAGACATGGTCCAGATAGGTTTTGGAACTTTAGGGTTTTAGAAGGTAAGATGAGAGAGAGTTGCTGAAGGAAGTTGAGAGGGTTGATGGTTTATGAGAAAGGTGGCTTTTCAGTTTTCAAAAACTCTCTATTTATAAGCTAACTATTTTGTTGTGCCTTCATTAAATGTCACAACAACAATTGACCTAGGGTTTGTTCCATTTTTAATACTATGTCACGATAGAGTTTTGCAATAAATTAGAAACTAGGTAAGTCAAATGTCGCGACATTGGGAGAAATGTTGCGACATTCTTTCTGATGCTCTTTTGAACTTATGTCACGACAATAAAAAATTTGTCGCGACAAAAACTTTCTCTTTCAATTCATAGGTCATTTACAACTTTGTCGCGACATAGATAAATTGTGTTGCGGAAAACTTATCTACGACAGAGATGAGGTTTGATTTAAACTCTGTCGTGATAGAGAGAAAGTATGTTGTGACATTGAACCAAAATTTTCCAGGATTGCATCATTCCCAATTTTCACTCAAGACACATTCAAAGAAAGGTGTATTCACTCATATCATCAGGACATACTTGTGAAAATTCATTTATTCATCAAGGAACCTCAATTCAAGTATGAACAACAACATTTCATTTCTACTTTAAAATAAAATCACATTTCCTCAAACTTCAATTATGCATTATCATTGAAAACAAAATTGAGGGAAATTGAAATACTCCCCCTTAAAGCTATTTTCTACATTTTTCAGTTTGATACAGTGTGCTTCCTAATAAAATTCATTTCTAATATAGCTTCATCGTCCTGAAAAATTAGCAACAACTAAAATAAAATTTCTAACAAAATTCAAATTGGAACTTTAAACACATAAAATTTAACAACATCAATCTAACTATAAAATTTTAAGTGCAGGTTGCCTTCAAGAATTTGCTCAATTTAATGTCTTTAGCTAGACATTTTTACGCCAGAATCATCTTCATTTAAATAAAAACTCTTTTCCCTCTTCAAAATCTGGATCTCAACTTCATTTAAATTTCCTCCAATTCACTCCTCATCTTCTTCACATCGATCAAAGTTGTTCCTGTTGCTAAGAAAGGTCTCCCTAACAACAGTAGGGCTTGTTTATCTTCTTGTATATCAATAACTACAAAGTCCACTAGGAAAATGAATTTTCCCACTTTGATCAGCACATCTTCTAGAACGCCTTTAGGATGGGCCAATGTTCTGTCTGCCATCTGCAAGGTCATGGCTATGGGAGTAAGCTCTCCTAAACTTAGTCTTTTAACCACTGACAAAGGCATCAATTTAATGCTCGCTCCAGAATCACATAATTCATTTCCCATATCAGCTTGCCCAATTTTACAGGGTATAGTGAAGCTATATTAAAGATGAATTTTATCAGGAAGCTTTGATGATGAATTCATTTAATGCCAGTGAATATAGAAACAAGAATTTATTAGTTACGAGAGCTGGAGAAGTCAATGATTGTAATTTTTCAGAGTTCAATGAATGAGAATGAGATGAATTTCCAGTATCTTGAAGCATCTTGAAGTTGAATTTCTGAACTCCAATTTTAATTTAAAAGAGGCAGTATTCAGTGTTGAACAAAATGGAGCAAAACAATCCAACAGTTATAAAGAGGAAGGTGTTCAAGAAAATATAAGCTCATAAGGATTGATTCTAAAGGAATTGCTTGAACATTTGAAGTATGCTTTCCTGCAACCAGAACAAGCCAAGCTAGTCATCATTTCAGTTAGATTGTCTGAGTTAGAAGAGCAAAAACTGTTGGAAAATATTAGAAAATACAAAGAAGCAATAGCTTGGTCTATAGAAGATTTGAAAGGATCCAGTCCTTTTATTTGTATGCACAAGATCCTATTGGAGGAAAATGTTAAAACCTCTATTGGACATCAGAGAAGGCTGAATCTAGTGATGAAAGAATTGGTCAGAAAAGAAATCTTGAAACCAATTTAAATACGGGGGCTTCATATATACGATCTCGAAAAAACCCTTGGGCGAGCCAGTTCATGTGGTTCCAAAGAAGGAAGGATTCTGCTGTGATCGAAGTAAGGAAGGCGAATTGATTCTTATAAGAATTATGACAGGATGGAGTACGTATAGACTACATAAAACTAAACACTTTGCTCTTTAGGAAATGACCATTATCCTCTGCCTTTCATTAACCAAGTGTTGGACGGGTTAGTAGGTGTAACGCCCCAAAAATACCTTAGAATTTTTATAATAATTTTATTATATATTCCGAGTATGAATTGAGCCAAACTTGGGTTTTTCCCGAAAAACTGATAAATTGTTAGATTGTGAAAAGTGAAATGAATATGTGGGCATATGATTAAATGTTATATGCTAAAATGAGAAATTGATTGAACCCAGAAATAAACCCAAGTGAAAAATGGCAAATTTGGAAATTTGCAAAATGAGGACCTAAGGGTCAAATGTTAAGCTTAAATGCTAAAGTGAATTAAATGAAAAATGAAAGTGAAATTAAGACCAAAAGGGAGAAAAATGAGAAATAGAAATTGTGTGTAAGCCAAACATGGCCTTACACTTAATAGGAGGAATAAGACTAAATGTGGTCTTAGAATGCCCATTTAGAGCAAAACCGTATTTGGAGAAGAGAGTGAGAGGAGAAGCTAGGGTTTTGGGGAGAAGTGAGATTTGATGCAAAATCCTTCCATGATTGTGCAAGATCTTGCAAGAGGGAAGAAGGAAAAAGGCTAAGGCTTCAAGTGTAAGGGGATTTGAGGTAAGAACAAAACCCTAGATTTCCTTAAATGAAGTTTGAGTTAAAAAAACCCTAATCCATCCATGGGTTTTGCTCATGGTTGGTTTAGGAAGGTATTAGGATGTTTTTGGGAGTGATTCTCATGATTTGTTTTGAATTTTTGAGGATTTTGGAAAAAAATCGCAAAAAGGGAAAAACCAGAAAAACTGGGCATCACGGGCCCATTCGCCTTAGTGAAAGGCACCCTCGTCGCGGTGTAGCCCTACGCCGCAGCGAGGGCTGCCTCACCACTGTGAGGGAAAAGGGCTAGAAAGGAACCCCCACCCCCCCAGGTTAGCGGCGTAGCCTTGCTCTGTTGGCGAAGTGCTTCAGCTGTGACGAGAGTCCTTTATTCACCCAGTGAGCCGTTTTCGGATTTTTGTTTCTGAACACCCCATTTTCGTACCCCGATAGTTTAGGGACCCTAATAAATGATTAATGAGGGTTCAAATAAGGATAAAACTAAATGAAAAACAAGACCGTTATGATGGCATTATGATGGCGAGGTTCAAATAGTTTAGGGACCCCAATAGTTCAGTTCGTCTTCGAGCAGACTTAGTGTCTTAACCTAAGACCGTTAACGAAAATGAATCGACATTCAATAAAAATGTATAATAATTGTTTATCCACTAAGAGTGGCATGATTGTTATTGACTAGGGACGGGTGAGGATCACTAACTAGGAGGCGAGATCGAAGGGAAGAAGCTAGGCAGAAACTGACTTTGGTTTGTTCACTAACTCTATCCCTACTTCAAGTGTTTTGGTAGTATACCAAATAAATCTGAAATGATTATATGGAATGAGTATATCTTTGAAATGATATTACGAAAGTGCATATAGATTTGAATATGTGATAATTGAAATGATTGACGATTAATTGCATGTGAAAGATTAATCGAATTGTAAACAAATTGGTCAATTCTTAACATCTTGAATTGAATCGATATCACCCAGAATGAATAACTGTGGGATGCCCAATCGGCGTACATCATTGAAGGCACCCAGTATTCCAATGTCCCTTGGTGGGATACCCATCGGCATCGTCATGATGTCGTATGGCGTGAAGAAATGTCATTTGGCGGGATGCGCGATCGACGTCCGGTCTTGATGGCGTGGCAGGCATTTAAATACCACATGTCGAGGTGCACCAATCGGCGTCGGCATGATGGGAGGCCAGAGGTTTGTGAAATGTGTAAGCACATTGCTAAATGATAAAAATGGCCGGGATTCACTTAGAGCGAATCGTCATGAATGTAAGTGCATAGACAAAGTGAAATAACGAACTTGATGAGTGTAAATGGGATGTAAACTAAACACATCTTTAAAATTAATACGTTTGAATCTCGTGAATTGAATTGTGTTATGATTTATTTGCATGAGAAAATGCATATATTTAAATGATCAATGATTTGTAAAATGAAAGCATGCGAAATGAATAAGCATGAGTATAGTTTGATATAAAATGCATGATTTTATGATAAATGCATGTCAAGTTAAATTGGAAAATTGGAATAGAACTGTATAGAACCACTAAGCATGAAAATGCTTAGCGTGTAGTTTTTATCTATGCGCAGGTTTCGAGTAAACGGAAAGAAGGCCAAGAGCAAGAAGCGCAGAGTCATAGAGAAAGTTGCGGTGTATAAGTGTATACCCCGCCATATGCATATCATCTCTTTTGAACACATGTTACTTGTGAACGAAAGGGTTATTCTTTGTGTATTTGTATATCGTTTTGTAAAGGCATGACACGCCATTTTGTAACCAAATTGTATAAGAGTAAATGTTTATGAGCCTGCCATTTGAAATGTTTCCGCATAAATGAGAATTCTAAAATGAAATGATGTAAATAAAACGTTTTGATAAGATAAAAAAAAAAAAAAAAACGGTCAGAGTAAACCAAGCTCCGGTTCGGATCCGCCATTCGGGTTGAGCCTGGGATTCGGGGTCGCGACATTTTTGAAAAATAAAATTTAATAAAAAGGTAAATAAAAAGAATTAACCGAGCGTCCCTGGGGTTTCAAGTCGGATCCGCCATTCGGGTTGGGCCAGAGACTCGAGGGTTATATTGAACCTCCCATTCTTACATTTTTCTTGATGGATAATGCAGTTATAACCCGGTGTTTATAGCCCTAGAGGATCGAGGAGAAGCTTCTGCATTTACATGTCCTTGTGGCACCTTTGCTTTTAGAAGGATGCCTTTTAGATTATGTAATGTTCCTGCCACTTTTCAAAGGTGTATGATGTCTATGTTTTCTGATTTTGTGGAAGAGGCTATGGAAATTTTTATGGATGACTTCTCAGTATATGAATCCAGTTTTGAGAATTGTTTGGAAAATTTAGAAACAATACTTCAGAGGTGTCAAGACAAAAATCTAGCTTTAAATTGGGAAAAATGTCATTTCATGGTAACAAAAGGTGTTGTCTTGGGACACAAGATTTTTGCAGATGGATTGGAAGTAGATCAAGAAAAAGCTGTTATCATAAAAACTCTCTTGCCACCTATAACAGTTAAGGGGATAAGAAGTTTCCTTGGACAGGCTGGTTTTTACAGAAGATTCATAAAGGACTTCTCAAATATCTCCATACCATTATGTTTGTTGGAAAAGATCTGAAAATTTAATTTTGATGAATCATGAATCTGCGTTTGAAGAAAAGACTCTATTCAAATGCAATGGAATTTGTATTGGGACAAAAGAAGCGAAAAGAAGATATTCAAGGTCATATACTATACCAACAAAACCTTCAATGAAGCACAAGAGAACTACACTACCACAGAAAAAAAGATGTTGGCAATGGTGTTTGCTTGTGAAAAAATCCAGGCCTTACATATTGGGGTCCTATGTTATAATACACACCGATCATGCTACAATTAAATATCTAATTGCAAAGAAGGAGGTCAAACCAAGACTGATCAAATGAGTATTACTACTGAAGAGTTTGATCTGGAGATCAAGGATAAAAAGGGTAGTGACAATGTGATAGCTGATCGCTTGTCTAGATTGGAAAAGACTGCTGGAACAGAAAAGGAAACTGAAATAGCAGAAAATTTTCCTAATGAGCAGCTATTTTTGTTGTTAGTTCAAACACCCTAGTATGCTGATATTGTCAATTACTTAGCTTGTGGTTGTGCCATGAGTTCATTTCTGACGAGAGAAGAAAATTGAGAACTGATTGTAGATTTTATATTTGGGATGACCTACTACTTTTTAGAAGAGGAGTAGATATGATAATCAGGAGATGTGTTCAAGAAACAGAACAAGGTGGTATTATGGAAAAAGGTCATGCATCACCATATGGAGGGCGCACAGGGAGACCAGCAGAAGCTAGAGAAAATTCTCCAATCAGGTTTTTATTAGCCTACACTATTTAAGGACTGTTTTGAATGAGTAAAACATTGTGATACTTATCAGAGAATGAACAATATAAGCAGAAGAAATGAAATGCCCCTGTAAGGAATTTTAGTGGTGTAGATTTTTTATGTATGGGGGATAGACTTCATGGGACCATTCCCATCATCATTTGGGAATAAATACATTCTCCTAACTGTGGACTATGTATCTAAATGGGTGGGAGCAACAACTTGCCTCAGAATTGATGCCATAACAGTAGTTGGGTTTATACAAAAAAAAAAAAATATTCTGAGCAGATTTGGAGCACCCAAAACAATCATAAGTGATGAGTGATAAGTCTTAAACTCATATATTTTTAATCCATTTTCCTGGCATGTTTTTAGCAGTTTCAGATCTATTTTTATGCAAAATTATGAAATATTCACCAACTTTTCTGCATTTTGCAGTTTTTATTAGAACAGACAATTCAGTAAGAAAAGAAGAAGAAATTAAGCGGTGCTGCTTGGCATTCTCTATCGGGACATAATTTTTTGTTTGTAATCGCGACAAAATTTCAAGCGAACCCGGAAGAACTATGTCGCGGCTAAGCATTATATGTCATGACAAAGTCGAGGGTGAACTTCGAGCGAAATAGAATCTATGTTGCGGTAAAGAGTTCTCTGTATCAACATTGCTGAAGAAGAATAAACGAGCGCCGTGGCACCGCAACTACATCGACAGTCAAGGCAAATGGCGAGGAACTTTGTCGCGCGATCCTTCCTCTGTCGCAACATAAAGGGTGAAGATTAACAAATGAACTTCTGTCAAGACCAAAAGAGCATTTACATCGCGATAGAAAATGGCGAAGAATATAACCTGAAGTCAAGCGAGACGGAATTTTTTATGTTGCAACAAAGTTTTCAGCATGGATCCATCTCAAGGAAGAATTTATGTCATGATGAGCTTAAAAGTCATCTCTTTTTGTAGTCGTTTTGTTTGATTTTCGATTAAAGTGAATAATTCATATCACGAAATTATGAAGGAAACTCACGATTTGTCATTAGCGGGAAGGAAGCAAGAAAGAAGAAGAAAAAGCGATAGAAAAATCTGAGAAATAAGTGGATAAAAATGCGATCGAATGGCGAGGCGAAATGAAAGCAATGATTTGGGCTCCATTGATGCGGTTATTAGTCTGCCTGATCCGGTCTAAGTAGCGACATCGGGAAGATTGAAGAGAATTTGATCTGGTCATAGCGAGGGGAACCACCGATCCCAAGCGGTGAAGAAGGAGCGAGAAATTAAAGAGTGATGTCGCGGCCGAGAAACTATTAAGTCCGCGACATCATCAACAACCATTGCAACTTCTGTGTATAAGGTCATGTCGCGACAAGAAAGGCCCGATGTCATGCACGAGAAACGGCTACGAATTTATTCTGATGAGACTTAATGTTGAAGTCGACATCGAGAGGAATCAGGTGAAAGGCTTGAAACTATGAGGTTGATGTCACGACATCAGGACACCGTTCGAAGGCGTACCATTAAGTGATGTCGCGTGAAGGCGAGGTCGCGACATCATATTGACACCGATGGAGGAGTCGCGGGGAGACTGAGCCGATGTCCTTGACATCGATATCGCGACATCGAGGGAACAACCATGGAAGGGTGCAAAGTACTAGAATGGATGTCGCGACAAGGCCATGATGTCGCGACATCACAAGCGATCAATGAAACACATGAGGCATAAGATTGGTGTCGTGACAACTGAGCGACCGAGTTCATAGGAAGCGGAACTTTAGTAGATGCCATTGACATGAGTTCGATGTCGCGATAAAGCTGAGTCATGGCTTGGAGTAGTAACTTAGGCACGAAGCTGCTCTGAAATCCACGGCCGAGGTTATATTGGGATTAGGGCCCAAATTTGGAAAACCTATAAATCTGTGACTACCGAGGAATAGTAAAGAAAGTGGATGCGTCAAAGAATGCGGGCCTTTAGGCTTCCTTTTATTTCTTTTCTTTTCTTTTATTTAGACGGATGTTTGTCTGATTTTTTTTTTTCGTTTTTATTATTTTTTTTTTGGATCTGAATGTTATCGTTTCTTTGAAGAATTTGAATCACGAATTCAATTTCTTTTCAAAATTACTACGGAATGCATCAGTTCGAATAATTTTACGGGATCGATTATTTCGGGTTGTTCGAATGCGGGTTATTCTTTTGTTAGAGAGGATCTTTGCATGTCGTGTGGTGATAATTGAGGAACCCGGCTTTCCCATTTAGTGAACGTTAATAGTCGGTGAGTTTGCTGTAGTGGTGCGACATCTTGTTCATTTCGGTTTGCAAATTTACTTCGGATTATGAGTTTATTGATTTTGGATGAGATATCGAGTTTACTATGCGGTCAAGTGCGTCAGGTGCTGCGATTTCAAGGAGGGTCCTACGAGTGACCACGAGGAAGACAATCACGGGAGTAATGTACATTTCTTTGAGTATACTAACTTTGCTATTAGGGATCCTTTTGAGCTTTGTGGGTTCACTTAAGATAAATCCTCTTCTCGCGATCGAGCGAGTTTGAGCGACTTGCTCCTATTTAAAAACAAGCGGAATTTCACCTCAGGTCGGATAGTGAGGGCCAATCGGTAGGCGAGATCTAATCAAGGAAAAGGTTGATCTATTTTAATTTCGAGGAAGGAAGTAATTTGGAAGTTGTATATCCTTGCTTGACTGACTTGGGAGCCTAGGTATGCAGTCCATAAAATGGTATGAAGTATTGCGAAAAATACCCGATAAGGAAGTTCTTGTTAGCAGTGATTATCCCTGGATTACACGTAATTCGAGAGAATCGGGAAGAAGAGATAACGAAGTAATGTGGAGCGTGGAAGTCGGTACACTTTTCTGAAGTACCAGCAGACGGATTTTGAAGCAGAATAATCAAAGAAATTAATTCGATATGAACTACAGGAATTGATCGTTCACTATGATTGTTTCTCTTAATGTATTTCTATGATGATAAGCATTGTTATTCATTTCTTTTTGTAGGAATTTATTTTCCTTCATTTGTTTTATTTCGATTATATTTGAATGTTCATTTCTCTTTTGAACTGGTTGATTTCCAAAACTTATCTTTTGAAACCCGTATCAATTTATGGTCCAAATAGTATTAATTTCGAGTAGTCGGGTAGTTGATGAAAAATTCGCTTGAGATCTAATGGGATCGATATACGGATAAGTCCATTTTGTACTTGTCGACTGTGCACTTGCAGAAATTTGACGACCAAAACCAATAAATTAAATTGTTCTACTCTAAGAGATTTTTGGTTATGATAGTATGATGTTAACAAGTTGATGGCACTGTTGCCTGGGATTAGTTAATAGTCCTTGGGTAATAGTGTCATAAATTTGTATATGTATTTTGGTCGGTCATCAAGTTTTTGCTCTGCGTTTTCTTGGGGGATTAGATAGTGATCGCCAGTGATAACGTTATAATCGCATATAACTAATGCATAAATGTGCAAACATGTTTTGATCGGTCAAACAAGTTTTTATGTGGCGGGTTCTTTTGAGATCGAGAAGGATTTAGTAATCAATATTCGGATGAAAGAAGGAAATACTAATTTGGACATTTTTAAAGAAAAAGAACAAAAATAAGCGTTTCAACCGGTGACTACTTGTAATGACCTTTAACAAACCATATTATTAGAAACCATTTTGTTGATCGATGATCTGTTGATGGAGTGTTACTGATTTAGGGTAGCTCATGATCATGACGGGTATCGGGATTAGGGCGGTGTGCCGATGGAATGTGCGGCGAGATGCTCGGGCATTATGGGATTGCTCATAATTCTATTTCGCCGTAAATGTTGCTTGATAGACGACCGACGTCAATCTTGTGATTTTGAGCTCGAACCGACGCGATAACCATGGTCAGCGAGACCAATTATTTGGTTGTTCCGCGAAAATCCCGATAGACACTTGGGGGCGATTTAGGAATAGCAAATTCGATTAAATTGAATGGTGTGGGCTGAGAAGTTATTAATTTGCGATTGTTCCATTCTCTTTCACGAGATATAGGTACATGACATGGTTTAACTCCACTACCATATGAATCTGTTAACACATGGAAGGAGGCGAGCGAGAGCTTATTTCGACAAATTCTTTACCCCATCTTCCCTCTACGAACAAAGAAGAAATTACTAATTCAAACATGGGAAGTAAGAACATGTATGTTGATAGGAAAGAATCTTCTTCGAATACAACATTAGCTCATTTGAATTTCGGGGAGAAATGGGAGAGTACGAGAGAGCAAAGGAATGTGATGGACAAATTGTCAGCCATAGAGCCAAGTTGGATGCATTGATACATTGGTTGAATGAGAGTCCCGACTAAATTTAAAAACGAGCGGAGTCGTGGAAAGAATGAAGATTGCAGAAAGAAGAGCCTGCAAATCGGATGTGAGGAAAGGTGAAATTACATGACTAGGAACAAAAGGGAGTTTCTCATAACCTCACCTTTTATTTTAATTGCATTTTGAGTTGGAAAATAATTGTTAGGATTTTTATATTTGAGTAGCATGAGTGCAAGTTTAGGGAATTTGTTTTCTCTTGCATGGAATGTAACTGTGAATATGAGAAATAATAGAAATTGTCGATTTTTACGCATGATAAAAATAAATAGAGTTGTATTTATTTTGAGTGACAACTGAATAAGCGAGATATTGCTGAAAAGTGGGTGTTGTTGTCTTGAGACCTGACACGGGTTCGAGAGGGTTAACCAAGGATGTGAGAGAATGAAGAATAAATAGTAATAAATACGAAGCTTGAGAAATCCATGATCCCTGAAAATCAATGTGGAATATTCTCAGTTTCAAAGAGCATAATCGAGAGGAAAGTGAGCATTCAAGAACGTTCCAAATTCTCAGGAAAAAGCAGAAATCTGTATTGAGAAAATACAAAAGGTTATAATCGATGAATCTCATTTAATCTTCCCATATAAAATTGAAGGAAATCATAAATGACTTTGTTCTTCCCAAGAGACACACCTCACTATAAAAGGGATGGAGGAACAAGGAATTAGAAACAAGTAGAAAGAATGACGGGAAGGGAGAATGAGAGTGAAAGGAGCGTCACGAGGTCACGAAACACGCATTTTATGGAATGAGTGGAGTCGGAAAACAAACGATTCCGCTACTTCTTGTTTCCATAAAAGCGTAGTTTCATCGAGAGAAGCAGTTGATGGGAAGGGAATATGGATTAGTTAGAACCCATCGGCCAAGAGCTCCAAAGAAAAGGTGAAACGGCCCCCTACGTCTGATGAGCGACCTTGTTACTTGATCGAGATCACTCGTCGGGAGCTCGAGTGCGGTGAACCTAATTTTGAAGAAGGAGCTGCAAACTTCTGGAGAAGAGATAGGATTTTAGAGCAGGAAATAGAGTTTTTCTTGAACTTAGTAAAAAATGTTTGTAGATGAAACAGTTGGTACAATATCGAAGTCCTTTTGATATGTGAATATTAAAATTTACATTGAGATTCTGACTTGGTTGATCATGAATTGTGGTTTGTGTTTTTACGTGCTAGTTTATTTTTACGTTGAGTTGAATAATATTTACGTGCATTCAATCTTTCACGTAATTAAGCTGGAATTAAGAGTATTTGTTATAATATTCAATTTATATTTATTTATAGAAATTGGCTGTGCGTGAATTCACGATTGTACTAATGAAATTAGGCAGTGAATAAACCTGAAGTCTTGAAAGAAATAATACGCCTCGGTCGAACAACACCTTTGAAACTTTATGCGAAATTAGGAAAATTTTTACGAGAGATTCGAGAATTATAATCCATAGTCTAGAACTTGTTTGAATATTGATTAAAGGCGAAATCTTGATTGAAAACAAGCAAATGAAATAATCTGAGGCCATTCTTGAGCAGTTTGAGCACTAGAGCCACCATTATAGTCTTTTGCATACACCTTAGTCCACTGAATTTGAGCCAAGATATTCCATGTTTTTCGAATTATCGTGAAAAGCCCAAGCCATCCTTTATCACTAATCTTCCGATAAAGAACTGCTATGAAGTGACTCGAGAACTGAGAGAAAAGAGATAAAGATTTAGGGAGTTTAATTTAGAGGAAAAGCTAAAGAGATGTACGAGAGGAGGTGAAGGAAGAAAAAGATCAAAGGCAGGGAAAATACAAAAGGAAAGAAAGCTAAAAGAATAGTTTTTGTCTTGTGGCCTAACTCTCTTGAACAGAATTAAAGTTCTTAGGGGTGTTTTGACACTAGTACCTAATACCAGCGGTATGGGAGTTACTAACCCAAAGTTCGCTAAGAGTGTTAGAAGGCCTAAAAAGACAAAAACAAAGCACAATTCCTGAAGGGTGATTTGAGAGAAAATTTCCCAAGTTAGAACTACAAAAGAGAATTGGGAGCATACAGCTTTGAAAAGAAGAAATTCAAGGTAGTATTCCAAACATGAAGTTTGGAGAGTTTGGGGAATTACAAGGAGGAAATAGCAGTTAAGGAGAAAAGAAAAAGAGTTTTGGGAAATCTCAGCCTAAAAATTCCATTCATCCTAACCTTTTTCCCAAGCCTAACATTACAAGCCCCAAAGACCACAGGTGATTTTGAAGGTTGGAATCACCTACATTAGTGGAGATCAATATGAAAAAACCGACATATATAGGACTTTAATCGCAGTTTGAAAACCTCCCGGGAGATTGACTAAATCTATCTGAGAATTGAGAAGGATTCTTGACCCTTTTGCACAACAAGACTTGAATAATGAAGCCCATTTACATACATTAGTTTATCGGAGTGATTTTGTAATAGAGTATACCATGCTCACATTCACGCATTTTACGAATTTTGAAATAATATGATATTTTTAATTCCGTGATTCGAAAAAAAAAAAAATGTAAATGTCCTTTTGTTCGAGGACAAACAAATCTTTCTTTTTCTTTGCTCGAGGGCAAGCAAAATTTAAGTTTGAGGAGTTTGATGAGCTTAAAAGTCATCTCTTTTAGTCCATTTTTCTCGTTGATTTTCGCTAGAAATTGAATAATTCATATACGTAATTATGAAGAAACTCACCAATTTGTCATTAGCGGTGAAGCGAAGCAAGAAAGGAAAAGGAAAAATGCGTAAATAAGTAGATAAAAATGCAAATAATGGCAAGAGCGTAAATGAAAGCAACTGGTCGAGTCATTGATGCACTAGGGTCTCCGTGACAAATTCCGGGGCCTAAAGTCACACATCGAAGATTGAAGAGAATTTGATGCAGGTCGCGATAGGGAATCACGCCAGCAAATCAAGAAGGAAGTTTAAATTAAAAAGAGTGATGTCAGCGATTAACTATTAAGTCGCGACATCATCAACAACCATCGCAGAACCTACAAAGCAAAGATAAGGTCATGTCAGCGATGAAGAAGACTGATGTCACGACACCAAGAACAACTCGGCTGTTACAGTGTGAGACTTACGTCAAGTCGTGACATCAAGAGGAGATCAACCGAAGGCTTCAAACTATGAGGTCAGATGTCACGACATCAAAGGGTCAATCTGCTCAAGGAACCGGTACCATTAGGCGATGTCGCTGACAAGAAAACTAAGGTCGCTGGCATGACAACCAAAGGGAAGGGTGCGTGAGACTTAAGCCCATGTCGCGACAACATCCTCGATGTCGCGACATCGTGAACAAACTATCAAGACCGCAGCGGACTAGGAATGGATGTCGCGACAAGGCCATGATGTCGCTGACATCACAAGCGATCAATCGAAACCCGCAAGGGTATAAGATTGGTGTCGCGGATAACCTCGAACGACTCGCCCATAGGAAGCGTAACTTTAAGTCGGCGTCGCGACGAGCTCGCTTTCTATGTTGCGACAAAGAAACCGAGGTCGCAATCGGAGCAAGAATTCGGGGCTCGCTACTCAAATCCACAGCAGGTTATATCGGGATTAGGCCCAACCGAAAACCCTATAAATACGCAGCCTACCTGCACAGTAAAGCAAGCTTCCGAGGCGCATCAAAAGAGAGATCCGTAGCCTAGGGCTTCACTTTTATTTTCTCTTCTTTCTTTTCTTTTCTTTATTTGCAGCGTATGTTTGTCTAGTTTTTCGCTTTTATTATTTTTTGATCCGAATGTTATCGCGCTTTGGCCGGGGTTTAATACGTAATTCAATTTCTTTTCAAAATTACTACCGAATGCATCGGTCTGCATAAATTTCGGGATTCGATTATTTCGCTTCGAATTGCGCTATTCTTTTTTGACGTATGATGCCGTGATCGTGTGATTCAAGAATCGAGGAACCCAACTTCCATTTAGTGAACGCCAGTCGAATTCGATTTTTCCTCGTAGTAATTTGCAAAGATCTTGTTCATTTCAGTTTACGAATTTACTTCAGGTTATGGGTTTATTGATTTGGGATTCGATCATCGGGCTTACTATACCCAATCATACAAGCACTGATTTCAAGGAGGTCCTCCGAGCGACTAATGTGGAAGACAATCCTGGGAGTAATGTACATTTCTTTGAAGGTATACTAACCTGCTATTAGGGATTCTTTGAGCTTTGCAAGTTCACTTAGATAAATCCTCTTCTCACTTGAAGTCAAGATCGAGTTGAACGACTTATCTATTTAAACAAGCAGAGATTTCACCAATTCGATAGCTGAGGCCAATCCGTGTTAGCCGAGATCTAATCAAGGAAAAGTTGATCTATTTTAATTTCGAGGAAGAGTAATTTGGAAGTTGTATATCTCGTTTGACCAATAACTTGGGAGCTAGGCATGCCCATAAAATGGGTATGAAGTATTGGGTAAAAAAAGAAAAAATACCCAGCCTTTTGGCGAAGTTCTCATAAAGTAGTTATCTTTGCCCTCGTAATTCGAGAGAATCGTGAAGAAGAGATAACGAAATGTGGGAGAGTGGAGAGATCCAAACGCACTACAAATGCCTTGGATGTGATTTTGAAACTTGAGATAATCAAGAAATTAATTTCGTATGAACTACGTGGACTACTAAATTTCCGATTCGATTATTTCATTTCAATCGCGCTTATTCCTTTGATCGAAGGATCGCGATCGCGGTGATTCAGCTGATCGAGGAACCCAAACTTCCATTTAGTGAACGCTTGTAGTCACTGATTTTTCCCGCGAGTAATTTGCAGCATCTTGTTCATTTCGGCTTACGAATTTACTTCAGATTATGAGTTTATCGGGTTTTTTGATCTAAATATCGTTTACTATACCCGTTAATCATAATACATTCGATTTCAAGGAGGTCCTCTGAGTGACACAGTGGAAGACAACTCGGAGTAATGTACATTTCTTTGAAGGTATACTAACCTCGTCATTAGGGATCCTTTGAGCTTTGTGAGTCTACTCTAGATAAATCCTCTTCTCACTTGAAGTCAAGAACGAAGGCTCTAACGACTTATCTATTTAAACAAGCGTAGATTTCACCAATTCGGATAGTAAGGCCAATCCCGTTAGCCGAGATCTAATCAAGGAAAAGTTGATCTATTTTAATTTCGAGGAAGAGTAATTTGGAAGTTGTATCCTGCTTGACCAATAACTCGGGAGCTAAGGTGTACAACCATAAATGGGTACGAAGTATTGCAAAGAAAATACCCAAATTTTTAAGGAAGTTCTGCAAAGTAGTTATCTCGTTCTCGTAATTCGGAGAATCAGAAGAAGAGATAACGAAATGTGGAGAGGGAGAGATCCACCGCACTACAAATGCCTTGGACAGATTTCAAACTCAGGATAATCAAGAAATTAATTCGCATGAACTACGTGAACTGATCGCTCACTATGATCGCTTTCTCTTAATGTGTCTTCCTATGATAACCGTCAAGATTCATTTCTTTTGTAGGAATTTATTTTCCTTCATTTGTTTTATTTCGGGCCTATTTGAATGTTCATTCTCTCTTTGAACTAGTTGATTTCCCGCCTTCGCGCCGGAAACCCGTATCAATTTATGGTCCAAATAGTATTAATTTCGAGTAGTCGTAGAAGTTGATGAAAATTTCGAGATCTCGTGGATCGATATCCGACTTAAGTCCATTTTATTACTTGGTCGAATTCGCACACTTGCACTTCGACCAAACCAATAAATTAAATTGTTCTAATTTAAGAGATTTTGCTATGATAGTATGATGTTAAATGAAGTTGATGGCAATCAAGGTTCGGGATTAGTTAATAGCCCCGGGTAATAGTGTCATAAATTTGTATATGTATTTGGTCGGTCATCATAAGTTTTATGGCGATTTTGCTGGGATTAGATAGTAGTCCTTCAAAGGATAACGTATAATCTTGCATGCATAATCCACGATAAATGTGCAAACATGTTTTGGTCCAATCAACATGTCACAACAAAGAAATACCTGTCGCGACATTACATTCAGAATTCACAACAAGGAGTAACAAAATCTTTGTCGCAACAAACAAACATGAGGGAGGTGAATTCTCTGTCGCGACAAGAAATTGAAGAGCAACACAAGAAGAATGGCGACAAAGAAATTCATGTTGCGACATAGTAAAGAATTGAAGGCAGAATCTCTGTCGTAACAAAGAAGTTTTCTATTGTGATAATAAAAGCTAGAGAATGATAAAATTCTGTCATGACAGAAGAAAATTCGGTCGCGACATAAATTGTATGAGAATTGAGATTAGCCAAGTCAAGTTTGTCGCAACAAAGATTTCTATGTCACAACAAATAGCTTAGCAAGCGACAAAGACCAAAGAAGTAAAGTCTGTCGTGACAAAAGAAAATTCTATCGCGATAGAAATTGTTCAGGAATCAAAGAAATCCTGTCGCGATAGACTAGACAAGCTGCTGGATCAAAACTCTGTCGCGACATTATCAAAGTTTGTCGTGATAGAATCCAAAGAAAAAGCTCAGAGAACAGGTCACGACAAAAAACTGTATGCTATGATAGAAGCCAGTGACAAAGACTAAAAACTCTATCGCGATAGAACGTTTTATGTCGCGACAAAGCATCCAATTTGGGCCATAATTTTGGGGATCCACAACACAATTATTGAAGTGCGGCCCAACATTAGGAAGTCTATAAATAGACAGACGCATCTTAGGCACTGTGCGCAGCTTCACAATTCCAGGACTCTTGGATAGTTGAAGACTCTTGTATATTTTTATTTTTCTTTTATTTCTGTTTTACTAGATTTAGTTTGAGCATAGTTTTAGTTAGTTTTCTTTTGATTTTTCGGAGTTGAGAAATGAACTGTGGTGCAGCTTCGAGCCAGAATTTATTGTTAAATTTTCTCTTCATTACTGTTTTGAATAAAATGGAGTTTGGAAATTTTTTGGATTTAATTTATTTCAATTCATTTACAATTTCAGTGAATTTTCCTGATCAGTTAGTTACTGAGATGAGTGAACTAATTTTTAAAGGTTGAGCTCCCTCTAGGAATGGGTCGATGATTATAGTCATTTTTCTACACAAAGTGGAAGAACACCTTAGTTAGAATTCTTGAATTTATTTGATTGGTATTATTTTTTAGCTTAATTGTTCCCAGTACTAGTACCATGTACCCAAGCAAAGTATTGTATCTTGCTCGATTAAGAGGCTCCTACGGACACGTAGACAAGAGAATCTTGAGGGTATGAGCAAGCTTCTTGTGGGTATGGTAGACTAATACTTTGAAACTAATGAACTCTAAAATGTTACTCAGATAAATCACTAACTTACTCATTGTTGAGAATAGTTAGTTGAAGTATCAGTTTAATCACTCAAAGGTTTCTCCTCTTGTTGATGAAAGGATCCTGATCCCGTGTCAGCAAAGATATAATCAAGGAGATGGAGAATTTCATCAGTATTGGAGGATGAGGTGCCATCTAAATTAGAGAAATATTGAAATATCTTGTCTATGGGGGCAAGAATTTTTCAGTCCTAAGATCTGGGTGTGAAGTATTGAAAAAGAAAAAATCCTCAAATCTTAGAAAGATGATTATATCTTACAAGTAGTTGATTAAATTCATGAGTCAGAAATGAAATACGACCCTAATTAGTGAAAGGTATGCATTGGTAGAAATCCAAACTATACTATAATGCATTTTTTACAGATTCAGCTTTCCAACTAATGGCTTAGCTAAGATTCAAAATGGTGCAGAAAATGACAATTATTCATTGGTCTATGTCCTAGTGTTGTCTCACTCAATGAACTCTCAACTCCATTCTTATTAATATCTAATGTACACTAGTGAAATTACTTTAGTATTATTTTATTATTTTTCCAATCATCTTAATAGTGGAGTTCAAATAGTAAGGATCTTGAGTAGTTGGGGTAATTGGTTTTATAATTCATCCTCAATCCTCGTGGGAACGATATTTGTACTTAATGAAAACCACTTTTATTACTTATACGATCTGTGCACTTGCCGTGATTAAAACGAATCATAATTTTTAATGAATTCCGTTTACAAAAGGACAACATATTTTCATCACAGTTGCTTAACAAGTTTTTGACGTCGTTGCCGAGGACTTTAGTTAGTCTTTAGTAGCCGTGTCGGAAAAATGGTCTTAACAAGTTTTTGGCGCTATTACCGGGGATTAGATAATAGCCCATGGTAATAGTCCCATAAATTTGTACATATCTGATCTTGTTTGTCAACTAGTCAACTGGTCATAACTTTGTTTGAACATTTTTGGTCTATATAACAAAAGGTCTTAACAAGTTTTTGGCGCCGTTGCCGAGGATAGATGATTGATGAATTTAGAGATCAATATTCTAACCAAAAAGGGAATTACTAATTTGGACATTTTTCTTTCTTTATTTTATCATAAATTTCAAAAAATCACAAAAACAATTTTAATGACAGTAGCTGATGATGCTACTGAAAATTTTATTTTGAGCATTAATGGAGATAACTATTTCCACATATTTCATTTGATCTCGCTTATTTCGTGGAGAACAAGAATGCATAGAAAACTGTATGTGATTCGTCGCCTTAGATATTGTGAATAGGAAAGAACACTAAGAAATCTGAGGAAGATTACAAGTGCAGAATCTAGAAGTATGGCAAATCAAAGGGAAAGACTACAAGCTATTCCAAAAGAAGAAGAAGAAATAGAAAGACCTCAATGGCAAATGACTATGGAAGATTTTTGGAGGCCTTCTATTCAAGATGAATATTCTGCTGTAAGACAACCTACCATAGAAGCAAATAATTTTGAACTAAAGCCAGCCTTGATCACCATGGTACAACAACACCAGTTTATTGGTCATCCCTCTAAAGACCCCAATGAGCATATGGGAAGATTCATGAGGATGACTAATACAGTCAAGTTAAATGGGGTGAAACCAGAAGTGATCAGGCTGCAACTCTTTCCTTTCTCACTGAGAGATGTGGCAGTAACTTGGTTTGAGTCATTGCATGTTGAATCAGTGACAAATTGAGAAGAGTTGGTTGAAGCTTATATGGGCAGATTTTTCCCTCTAGCCCTGACTTCTGAAAGAAGAGGAGAGATTACAATCTTCAAGCAAGGGGAGGATGAAAGTCTCTACAACGCATAGGAGAAATTTAAGAGACTACTCAAAAGATGCTCTATGCATGGGATAGACTTGACCACTCAGATGGACATTTTCTACCATTCCATGAATTATGCCTCAAAAGGCATACTACGCGCTGCTAGCTTTCAAAAAGAAGAAGTGCAGAGGAGGCAAGATACCAGACACACCTGCCAAATGCAACTACAAGCTCCATTTTGGGCTTCAAGGAGTAGCAGTGTACTAAAGGGGCGGTGTAATCGAGCGACCAAACGATCAAGTATTGAAGCAAAGTTGGATGCACTGATGAACAAGATAGGAAACAATGAGAAATAATGAACCCCACTTGAAGACAAGATGAAGGAGAGCACAAAAGGTCAAGAGGATCAAACCATGAGGGTCCCTACCAAGTTAAGGAGGCACTATACCTCAATGCTAATAGGAGCTACACTTTCAAGCTCAACCTCAATTTTCCCACTCACTATACACCAACACTAAGGAACCATGAGAACTTCTCATATAGAGGAGGAGCACAGCAAGGTCAAAGATCTGGACAGAATTTGGAGCAATATCATGCCTCCTCAGGGTTCCAACAATAATAACAACAGCTAGCAAGACAAAGGGCATAAAATCAGGGGCAGAGGATATCTAATTCCTTCGAGGACCAGATGTTGGCTTTCATGGGAGAAAATAAGAGGTTGCTGAACATACATAAGAAAAAGTTTGCTGAGCTAGCAGCATTGATCGATGTGAAGAAGGGAGAATTGATTCTCAGGGTTGGAGATGAGGCAGTGCACTTCAATCTCAATCACAGCTTGAAACAACCTAAATTTATTAATGCTGATTGTGAGAGTGTAGAAACAAAAATTCCCATCAGTTCTAAACTGATCAATGATTGTATTTTTAAGAGTTCAATGAATGAGAATGAGATGAATTTCTAGTATCTTGAGCATCTTGAAGTTGAATTTCTAAACTCCAATTTTAATTTAAAAGAGGCAGTATTCAGTGTTAAAGAAAATTGAGCAGAACAATCCAGTAGTTAAAAAGAGGAAGGCGTTCAACAAAATATAAGCTCAGAAGGATTGATTCTAAAGGAATTGCCTGAACATTTGAAGTATGCTTTCCTGCAACCAGAACAAGCCAAGCCAATCATCATTTCAACTGGATTGACTGAGTTAGAAAAACAAAAACTGTTGGAAATTCTCTTAAAATACAAAGAATCAATAGCTTGGTCTATAGAAGATTTAAAAGGAATCAATCCTTCTATCTGTATGCACAAGATCCTGTTGGAGGAAAATGCTAAAACCTCTATCGAACATGAGAGAAGGCTGAATCCAGTGATGAAAGAAGTGGTCAAAAAAGAAGTACTGAAATGGCTAAATGCAAGCTTCATATATGCAATCTCATATAGCCCTTGGGTGAGCCTAGTTCATGTGGTTCCAAAGAAGGGAGGATTCATTGTGATCAGAAATGAGAAGAATGAATTGATTCCTACAAGAACTGTGACATGATGGAGAGTTTGTATAGACTACAAAAAACTAAACACTGCTACCAGAAAGGACCATTATCCTCTACCTTTCATTGACCAAATGTCGGATAAAGCTTAGCGTGACACTCTAATACCTGCTTTCTCTTGATGGATATTCTGGTTATAACCAAATTGCTATAGCCCTAGAGGATCAGGAGAAAACTACATTTACATGTCCTTATGGCACCTTTGCTTTTAGAAGGATGCCTTTTGGATTATGTAATGCTTCCGCCACTTTTCAAAGGTGTATGATGTCTATGTTTTTTGATTTGGTGGAAGAGGCTATGGAAATTTTTATGGATGACTTCTCAGTATATGGATCCAATTTTGAGAATTGTTTGGAAAATTTATAAACAATACTTTAGAGGTGTCAAGACAAAAATCTATCTTTAAATTGGGGAAAATGTCATTTCATGGTTGTCATGCCCCTACCCCCGTCCCACCTAGGCGGAGTGAGGGGGAGGCGTGAGACTGTACTAGACTAGGACTCCTTACCTGCTTTTTCAGACATTGGTGGCCTAAGTCTTATAACTATATCAAAATATCGTATACAAAAATACAAAATAAAAACTACCACCGTAGTGGTGTTTACAGTGTCATATACATACAGTCCTAAGTCCCATTTACATATACAAAACTGTACATTACATTTACATGATCAAAGCACAAAACCTACATGTGGTGAACCCCTACAAGTGTGTTGGCCCACCACGCTAAGATCACTACTGCCTTTTCCCCGTACCTATACGATTGAAAAACCCATGTTGCTTCTTTACGCTTAAAGCTGAAACATATGTTTTATACATATACACATGCAATAATATTCTAGTACAATAAGCATATAACAGTAACAGATATTAGAATTTAACAGGAATTCATATAATAAACTTATATGCCTATTTGTACTTATAACAGACTTATACTTATTCAGGTCTCCCGTAGGACGTATACTTGTACTTATAGCAAAATTATACTGGTTCAAATCTCCCGTAGGAGTTACAGAGTTTATACTTATACTTATACTTTTAGCGTAATTTATACTTGTACGTGGGCACCAGAGGTACTACATAACTTACACTATACCGTACCGTGAGGTACTAAGGTAACGTAACAATGTATTTTACTTTCATCTTATTCGTTATTCAAACTCGTATCATATAACTGTTGGATTACCTAGACTAGTAATAAGAAATGAGTAGGACACAACACAATAAGTACCCAAATGTACCCAGATAAGATCGGGCGCCGCGAGCACCAGCAGAGTGCCGGGGCACTTATCGTAACTGCCTGCCCACATAACAAAAAGTGTCGTGAGCACCAGCGTGAGTGCCGGGCACCGGGACGTAACTTGCCAGCTTCACGAATAAGTGTCGTGAAGACTAAAGCAGGAGTGCCACACCGATCGTAACGCCCCGCCTCACGCAATGTATGTCGTGTCATTTAATACCCGGTCTTAAGCATTCTTATAATTATATGTATTCGTGAAACTACCATTTTGTTATAAAGGCATTGTTTGCTCCATTTGGCTACGAGGCTACGAGGTACGCGCATTTTTCACTTACCATTCTTATTCGACTCCCCATTAATCATTTATTAGGGTTCCTATACCCTCAGTGTGCGAATTCGAGCTTAACAATGCATGAATACCAAAATCATGGCAGAGGGCAAGTGGTACTCTGGCATTACTTTGTTTGTACCGATACCAACCTTGCTCGCACGCCGGGTACCGCACCACTTTGTTCGGTGAGTGGTGCCCTGATGCCTTTGCCTGGTACCGGTACCATTTGTCTCGTGGTGGTACCAAGCATTACCCCGTTTCCGTACCGCATTCACTTCACGAAATTACCCAAAAAATGGCAGATTTTGCCATTTTGATCCCAATTTTTCTTCCTTAAACCTCTTCAATTCATCCTACATCAAAACCCACCGTTGAATCCCTCCAAAACCACTCCACAAACACTTAAAATGGTGGTTTGGAATTTCTTAAACCAAACCCTAGCCATAGAATCCAAGGATTCATACCAAAATCCATAAATCTTTACAAAACCATAGAAATAGGAAGGATTCCATATCTATTTGATACAAACTAGGGTTGTTCAACCCAACTTCCAACAAATCTAGGGTTAGACTACTTTCAACAAAACCCTAGGTTTGGAAACCATAAAAATCCCTACCAAAGTCCAAAATACACATGATTCCATACTCAAAGTCATAAATCCATACAAATTCCATACATTTCTTGGCCTCCTCTTCTTCTTCTTCTTTTCTCTTCTTCCTTTCTCTCTTCTTCTCTTCCAACTCGTATGAGCTCTCTTTTGGAGACCAAAAATGAGATATTTTTGGTCCCCTCTCCTTTTTATAGTTAAATTTCCTTTTATTTGCCTTTTTGTCCTCCCACTCTCCATTATTAGCAAAACAAGTTATGCATATTTATTTTAACCCATAGTCTTCTTATCTTATGACTTCTATATATCCATATTGACAAATTACATATTTACCCTTGTGTCTTATAAAATTTCTAGTTTCTCACTTCATGTTTCGTGATTTAAATTATGAAAAATTCAAATTATGCCTACAAAATACCCTAAACACGTTGAAAACGACTAGGGTATATTTCGGGGTGTTACAATGGTAACATAAGGTATTGTCTTGGGACACAAGATTTCTATAGATAGATTGGAAGTAGATCAAGAAAAAGTTGTTATCATAAAAACTTTCTTGCCACCTACAACAGTCAAGGGGATAAGAAGTTTCCTTGGACTTGTTAGTTTTTACAGAAGATTCATAAAGAACTTCTTAAAGATCTCCAGACCAGTATCTAGACTGTTGGAAAAAGATACAAAATCTAATTTTGATGAATCATACAGATCTGCATTTGAAGAAATTAAATCCAGTTTAGTGACAACTCCCATCATGTTGACACTTGACTGGAACAATGATTTTGAAATTATGTGTGATTATAGTGATTATGCAATGGGAGTTGTATTGGGACAAAGAACTGACAAGATATTCAAGGCCATATACTATGCCAGCAAAACCTTCAATGAAGCACAAGAGAACTACACTATCACAGAAAAGGAGATGCTGGCAATGGTGTTTGCTTGTGAAAAATTCAAGCCTTATATATTGGGGTCCCATGTTATAATACACACTGATTATGCTGCAATTAAATATCTAATGACAAAGAAGGAGGCCAAACCAAGACTAATCATATGGGTATTTGTAACGCCCCAAAAATACCCTAGAATTTTTGTAATAATTTTATTATATATTTCGTGTATAAATTGAGCCAAACTTGGGTTTTTCCGAGAAAATTGATAAATTATGAAAAGTGAAATGAATATGTGAGCATATGATTAAATATTATATGTTAAAATGAGAAATTGATTGAACCCGGAAATAAACCCAAGTGAAAAAGGGAAAATTTGGAAAAAAAATGTAAAATGAGGACCTAAGGGTCATTTGAGAAAATGTTTATGTGTTTAAGTGCAAATAGAAGTGATATATGTGCTATAAGGTAAATTGAGGCAACTTAAATCCAAAAATGCATTTTTGGAAGCCAAACATGGCCTTATAATGGATAAGTGATATTAGACCACATTTGGTCTTAGACTGCTCATTGGAGCAAAAAGGGTTTTGAGAAGAGAGTGAAAGGAGAAAACTAGGGTTTTGGAAAGAAGTGATTTTGATGGGAGATCTTCCCATTTCTGGTGCATAAGTGATCAAGAAGAAAGAAGAAAGAAAAAAGCTAGGGCTTCAAAGTTTTAAGAGATTCAAGGGTTAGGTGAGGATCAATTCAACCTAGATCAGACTAAGTAAGGAAACGAGCGATAAATTTTGATTAGTTCTTCGAACCGTTATTCCGATTCAAGTATTGTTAGTTATTTGTTCACCGTAATTATATTCATATTTCAAGTGTTTGGTAGTTTACTAAATAAACTTGAAATGAGTATATGGAATGAGTTTATCTTTGAAGTGATATTACGAAAGGACATATGGATTTGACAATGTGATATTTTTGAAACAACTGACACCAATTGTATGCGAAAGTGATTAATCGAATTAAACGAATTGGTCAATTTCCGACATCTTGAATTGAATCGATATATCGAATCTTAATTACTTTATAGGCGGGATGTACCACGCATCCTACGAAGGCAAACCAAAATTATTCAATGTCCCACATGGTGGGATGCACCAATCAGCATCTGTCATGATGGTGTATGACATTGTTAAAATGTCCCACTTGGCGGGGTGCACCAATCGGCATTTGTCATGATGACGTATGACATTTTTAAATTATCACATGGCGGGGTGCACCAATCGGTATTTGTCATGATAGAGGACCGAAATTGTTAAATGTGTAAGCACATTACCGAATGACAAAAAGGACAGGATTCATCGAATGGAATCCGTCATGAATATGAATTGTATAGACAAAGTGAAATAACAAACTTTGATGAGTGAAAATGAGATTTATAAACTAAATACGTCCTTAAGAGTATATGTTTGAATCTCATGATTTGAGTTAAATGATTTGTTGCATGTGAAAATGCATATTTTGATATGATCAATGATTTGTAAAGTGAAAGCATGTAAAAATGAATAAGCATGAGTATAGTTTGATATAAAAGGTATAATGGTGGATAAATGCATGTCGCAAGCAAACTAAAAATTTGAATATAATTGTATAGAACCACTAAGTATGAAAATGCTTAGCGTGTAGTTTTTATCTATGCGTAGGTTTCAAGTAAACGGGAAAAAAGGCAAGATCAAGAAGCGCAAAGTCATAGAGAAAGCTGGGTACCTATGCTATATACCTGGCCATATGCATACTCATTCTTTTAACGTAACATTTTGTGAACAAAAGAGTTAATCTCTGAACTATTGTTTTATATATCATTTTGTAAAGGCATGATATGTCATTTTGTAAACGTATTGTACAAAAGTAAATGTTTATGGGCCTACCATTTGAAATGCTTTCATGTAATTGAAAACTCTAAAATGAAATGACATAAATAAAATGTTTTTGATAAGATAAATGAAAACAATACAAAGAACCTGCCCAGCTCGATCCAATTATCTGGTCCGCTGAATTCTGGGTCGCGACACTTTTAAAATAATAATAATAATAATAATTAATAAATAAAAACAAATAAAAAGAATTAAACGAGCATCCCGACCGCTTTCTACCCACCAACTGGCTCTGGCCGAAAAGGCGCTACAAGATATCACGCAAGAGTTTGACTTGGAGATCAAGGATAAAAATGGTAGAGACAATGTGATAGCTGATCACTTGTCTAGATTGAAAGACTCAAATTAAAAGAAAATCGGGCCAGCAAAAATTTCCCGATGAGCAAATTTATTTTTGTTGTCGGGCTCAAACACCCTAGTATGCTAATATCACAATTACTTAGCTTATGGAGTCAGTACACCCGAAATTCGGGCCTACCAAAGAAAGAAGAAAATTGAGAATTGATTGCAGATTTTATATTTAGGATGACCCACTACTTTTTAGAAGAGGAGCAGATATGATAATCAGGAGATGTGTTTAAGAAACAGAACAAGGTGGTATTATGGAAAAAGATCATGCATCACGATATGGAGAACACTTTGCAGGAGATAAAACAGCTCATAAAATTCTCCAATCATGTTTTTATTGGCCTACACTATTCAATGTCTGTTTTGAATGGGTAAAACATTGTGATACTTGTTAGAGAATGGACAATATAAGCAAAAGAAATGAAATGCCTCTACAAGGAATTTTGGTGGTATAGATTTTTGATGCATGGGCGATAGACTTTATGAGACCTTTCCTATCATCATTTGGGAATATATACATTCTTCTAGCTATGGACTATGTATCCAAATGGGTGAAAGCGACAGCTTGTCCTAGAAATGATGCCATAACAGTGGTTGGGTTTATACAAAAAAATATTCTGAGTTTGGAGCACCCAGAACAATCATAAGTGATGAGGGAAACCATTTTGCAAATAAAGTTTTTTCAAAACTCATGAGTAGCTATGGAATCAAACATATGATGGGATTGGCCTATCACCCTCAGTTAAATAGGCAAGCTGAAATTTCCAATAGGGAGATTAAGAAAATTATGGAGAAAATAGTGAATACAATCATAAAGGATTGGTTTATAAAGTTAGATGATGCACTGTGGGCATGTAGAATTGCTTACAAAACTCTCATTAGAATGTCCTCATACAGAATTGTGTTTGGAAAACCTTGTCATCTCCTTTTAGAACTGGAATACAAAGCTATGTAGGCCATTAAGAAATTGAATTTTGATTTTCAAGCTGCCAAGGAAAAGAGATTACTCCAAATGAGTGAAATGGAAGAGTTAAGAAATGAAGCTTATGACAATGCCAGAATCTACAAAGAAAAGACAAAAAAGTGGCATGATCAAAAGATTAAGAGGAGGGAATTCAAGGCAGGAGAATAGGTCCTCTTATACAATTCTAGGCTCAAGCTATTTCCAGGGAAATTGAAGTCAAGATGGAGTGGTCTTTACACAATGAAAATGGGGGCACACTTTCGAGTAAAGGGATACCCAAAGGTCGAACTGAAGTGAATTTAGCAATGGTCGAGACTGAAGCATTATCTTGGATGAAGCATAAAAGAAGTTTAGATCCAGATTTTGAAGATAAAATAGAGTTTTGCTGAAATGAAGACATTCTACAGCAAATGTCTAGCCAAAGGCATTAAACTGAGCAGCTTCTTGGGAGGCAGCCCAAGCTAAATTTTAAATTTTATAGTTAGTTTAATTTTGTTTAATTTTATGTGCTTGATGTTATAGTTTTAATTTTGTTAGAAATTTTATTGTGTAGTTTTTGCTGAATTTTCAAGGACATGGAAGATGAACTGGAAATGGATGTTATTAGGAAGCACACTGTCTCAAACTGAAATATGCAGAAAATAGTTACAAGGGGGAGTATTTCTATTTCCTTCAATTTGTTTTTAATGATAATGCATAATTGAAGTTTGGGGGAATGTGAAAATTTTATTATGCAAATCTCTTGTATGCATTGTTGGATATATTGATAAATGATATTGGGTGAACAATGAGAATTGTTATTCATACTTGAATTGAGATTGTCTGTTGTAAAATGTATTTTCACAAGTATGAACTAAGTGGAAAGACTTTATTGCATAATGTCATCCGGGTTGAAGGCAAAGTATAAAAAATAAAAAAAATTCTGAGGTAGGACAAAATCCTGTCACAACATACAAAGTTATGTCGCGACAAAAATTTTGAACTTTTGTTGCGACATTGGTTCTTTTTGTTGCGACAAAGAAAAAATCAAACCTCAGCGCATGTTGTATGAAATTATGTCGCGACACACTTTCTTTCTATCACGACAAAGTTGGTGCTTGATTCGTGCCACGGTAGGGTGATCCGGAATCAACAAAATTTGTTTCCTAAGTTCCTCCTACTGCCGTAGTCAAGCTACTGCAGCATAGCGGTCTAGGGTCGAACACGGGGATGGGTTTTCATCCCACAAATGATTTGTATCATGATTCGAAATGGTGAGGCTTTTATTTGGATTTTCGGATTTGCATTGAAAAGTGTGAGCTGTGTTACCGGGCTAACTTCAAATAGCTTAAATGAAGTGTGAAATGGTGACCTTGAAGGCTTGGGTCACTAGATCAAACGGTTATTAAGGTGTCCTAAGCCACTTCTCGCATTAGTGGCAAAATGACAAATAGTAAATGGCCAAACCGGATCTTGTTTAGCTTTAAAACTAACCCTTAAACACTTCTATTTGAGTTAAAGCAAATACCGAAAGCATTTAATGTTCCAAAGAAGCTTTGAAAACCTAGCATTTAACCTCTTTTCAAAGGGTTCGTGAATGACATCTAAAGAATGTCGCGGTATCTAACATTAAGAATGCATCAACCCTAAAGCATGACAAGTATTAACTAAAGGAAAGACATTAAATAGCATTAAACCCTAGTTTGGCAAAGTTTGAACTATAAATGCAACATTTTAAAACATGAGGACACCGCCAAACCACCAATAACTAAAGTTAGCAACCCTCCTCTTCAAGGCTTGAGGCTTAGCCTAAGCATCCCTCGAAATGTCATCCTAAAGGAAGGTGTTTGATGTACCCAAGAAAATGAGAGAAAGAAGAGAGAGAAGAGAGCAAATTGTGACCTAAAATAAAAGCTGCGGGCTGAAAGCTTGAATGAATAAAAGTTAGGGTTACAAAAGCTATAAGGTGGCTTATATAGCCAACCAAAATATGTGAAATACCAAAAATACCTAAAATACATGATTGCCAATAGGGACAAAATGGGAATTATACAAACGAGGTCGCTTTGGAACCAAACACAGGGGAAGGATTTTCGCTATGCAGTGAATTTCGCTATCATATAGCGAAATTTCGCTATCATAGCAAAAATACAAGGCATAGCGAAAATTCAAATTTTCGCTATGCACAGTAACTTTCGCTATGATAGCGAAAGACTGTGCATAGCGAAATTTTCGCAATGCATAGCGAAATTTTCGCAATGCATAGCGAAAATCTTGCAACCCTGCCTTGCCTTCACAGATTGCCTCCTCAGACTAATTTAGCCTCCATTTCATCAATTCTACTTGACATTTCTTCATTTCGTCTTGATGAAATCACCGAGAATTCTCAACATTCAACACCAATACGACACCAAACTTGAAATTATGATCAAAATTCAAGTAAACCCGCAAAATTACCAAAAACAAACTCGAAACAAAATAAGTGGTACTAAGTGGACATGCACATGTCAATTGGCTTAATTCACATGATTAGTACGCAAAAAGCACTCAAAACCTATCTTGAATAGGACTCAAAATAACACTTTTTAGGTACTAATCACACCCCCCAACCGACACGTTGCTAGTCCCTTAGCAATGCTAAAAACAATTAAGGTATGCTTGCTGTGTTTTTACAAAAAGTGTATATTGTTCAAAAAGTGTGTGTATACGTAGGGTCTTTCCTTCAGTGCGAACAATTTCGACTCTGTACAAAAACCATCATGAGAGAACAATTGCCATATAAGAACAAGTTTTAGGGCAACATCGGTTCCAAGGAAGTCAACCTAAATTTCCACCTAAGTCTAAGTGTTCTTAAGGTGACCAGTTTGAGCCAATAAGTTGCAAAGTTATTCCCTCCCCCCAACCAAGCTACTGCCAGGGCCTTAAACTGTTGACCAATCTAAATAGGACCAGCTACACTCTTATTTCTTCTTTGATTGTATTGCAGGATGCAATGCTAAAAACTCGACTTCACCAAAGTCCGTAACGGGGTCCACCGATGACTCCCAACCAATTACTAGTTTAGGCATCAAGCCAAAAGGATCGACCACCACAAACTCTACAAGCCACTCGAACTCGAATGACTTCGAGAATTAAGCACCCACAACACGCTAAACTCCACTCCATCCACCCGCAGCGAACACTCAAGTCAGAAGGACTCCCAACCAATTAAGGCTTAGGGCATCAGTTTTAAAGGCTTTCGCCATATACCCGGACCGTGTTCTGCTTCAAGGCAAAGCCGCCACGGCTTTTATTTTTCTTCTTTATCTTCTTTTTCTTTGCTTTTCTTTTCTTTTTCATTCGGGAAGACTACATTCGCTCTCTTTTGCGGGTAATACAAACCCATTATGAGTCGCCAATGCATCCAAGGTCCGTTTTGCAAAGTGAAAAGGAGGTATATAACTTCAACCTATTGATAAAACTCGATGTGCAAGTGTGTGAATTAGTTAAAGTGTATATACAAGGTTGAATGAACTTCAATCGACCAAAAACTAAATCATGCATGGAATTGTTCTAACATGAAGGTAGCATACAGTGTTTCAATTCTCCAACATAAGGCAAGAGTAGAAACACAAAAAGATAGGCACAAAAAGCAATCTCAAAATGAAAGAAAAACACTCAATCGCAGGCATGAATACCCAGAAACCAAATTCCAAAATATGAAAATTACTCGATCGACCAAGATGGGAATGAAAGCTGTAGAATGGAACTAGCATTTCCTCAAACATGGTGGCAGGAGAAGGTCATCCCCGCTGGTTGATGATACTCGCAGCTTGTCACAAAGAAAAATCAAATGTCAAACACTGACATTACGTAAATTTTTAAACAACAAGAAACTTAACCAAAACTAAGCAATTAAATTAGTGGCTCCTGAGACAAAGCAGGAGCCACCCTTAAATGTGTGGCCTGTGGGACTCAAGAAGGGTCCAAAAGGAGAATTTCCTCCCTGACGGTCTACTGCACAACATAGGGCTTAACCCTCTGTCCATTAACTTTGATCACCCTTTTATCATTTGGATCGAAAGTCTAACAACCATCGGGTGTGCTTGTTTAACTATGAACGGACTCGCCCATCGCGACTCTTGAGCTTTGCCCGAAATAGATGGAGTTTGAATCATATAGGAGGACTCGTCCCCTTGTTGAAATTCTGCCGCTTATCATTTGATCATGCCATTTTTTTTATCTTTTCCTTGCACCTTCGAATTCAAGTAGGGCATCATTTCGTGATTTCCTCCAACTCATCGAGATCAAGGAATCTTTCGACCGTACTTATTTAGATCCATGTTCAGCTTCTTTATATTCGATTCCACCTGGAAGGTGATATGCCTTACCATAGACCAAATCGATAATGTGACATTCCAAGAATTGTTTTCAAGGGTCGCTCAGAGGTCTGGGCCAAAGTGAATCAAGTAGCTTAATGAGACTGCTCTTTCAAGGTCGCTCACCACCTTCAGGAATGGTCTTAATCTCCCTGCTAGCAAGTTCTACTTGACCACTTGTTTGAGGATGGTAAGGTGGCCACTCAGGTTTCACACCATATTTAGCCATGAGGTTTTCAAAAGGTTTGAAACACGAATGGAACCTCCATCACTAATATTGGGCTTGCACCCCGAACTCAGAAAAGATGCTCTGCTTTCAGAATTACACCACCCCGTGGTCATTGGTTTTGCAAGGGATTGCTTCAATCCACTTGGACAGAGTGGTCCACTCCCACCAATATGTATGTAAGGACCACATGGGGAAAGGTCCCACAACGATGCCCCAAACATCGACTTGGCTCACCACCAAAATCGCTCAAGACCATATGACTATAGACAATCTCCAAGTCTTGCATCTATCACACACACGATACATTTGTGCCTTAACATGAAGGCTGCAGGAAAACTGACAAACATCCCATTGTCGTCTTCGGAAGGTGCGACCACCACTGTGCACCTCATAGTAGCAGCTCACTCCCCACATCTCATGCACACACTCCCATTATCCGACTGCACAAGATTTAAACAAGAAGGGCTCTTCCCAATAAGGAATGGATCTTCGCAAAGAAATATTCCTCATCCCGTTTTTCCAATAAGATGGGATTTCCTCAGAAGGAGAATGGTAAACAGAGTGGTACTGTGGAGTCTTTTTCTCCAAATTTCGCATTAGAGATTCTTCAGAAATTCAACAACATGGTGGGCTTATGAGGTTATGGCTATCGTTAACCTTTGGAAAGATGGTCCACACTACATTCTCACCCCCTTCTGTCTTTAATTATAAGTTAAATTCTTGAAGCGTAAGAACCCATCGGATAAGTTCAGCTTTGCATTAAGGTCGAGATATTTCAAAGCTGAATGATCTGTAAATATGACTATATCGCACTCAACCAAGTATGCCTCGGAATTTTGTCTCCATGGTGTGTAGACCACCGACAACAATTCCTTCAGTAGTATAGTTCATTTGTGCTTCATTCAAGGCTCGCTTACATAATAGACTACATGAGGCTTCACCTTCTCTTCGCCAAGCATTACTCCAATAGCTAGATCACTTGCATCACACATCACTTCAAAAGGCAACCGCCAATTAGGTGCTCACTATCATAGTGGTCAATTGGACCCCCAGCTCAAAGCTTCCGGCATTCTTTCCCAAACAAATTTAGCATCTTTCTCTCAGAGCTTATGAGGGGTTTACAATCTTCGAGAAGTCCCTAATGAACTTTCATAAGCCCATGACCAAGGAATTTGGTCTAACCTGCTTTTGCACTGTCGAGATGGCAATGAACAAGTCTAATTTTTGTTTGTCAACCCTTATCTCCTATCGGAAATAATGTGCCCCAAAGACAACTCCTCGTTAAATCCATAAAATGGCACTTCCTCCCAGTCAGAGCACCAGGCTCTTTTCTATACACCTCCCAGGATACCAAGATTTAGCCTGTACATTTCAAAATCGCTTCCATAATAAAGGATATCATCCATGTATACTTCCATTTATGCACTCCATCATATCGCTTAAACATACTAAGCATACACTCAAAAGTGGTCAGCTTGCAAAGATCAAAAGGCATCCTCCTGTACGCATAGGTGCCAAATGGACAAGTAAAGGTGGTCTTTTCTTGATCCTCTGGTGCAATCTCTATCTTAAAGTATCCTGAATACCCATCCAAAAAGCAATATAATGGGTGTCCAGAAACTCTCTCAAGAAGCTGATCAATGAATGGCAATGGGAAGTGATATTTTCTTGTTACTTCATCAGCCTCCTATAATCTATGCACACCTCCAACCTAAGAGTGATAGACACCCTCACCCTTTTCATTTTTTACGCTGTCACCCCGATTTTAGGCACCACCGGGTTGGGCTTACCTGCAAGCACGATATGGGGTAAATGATACCGGCCATACCTTGTGGACTTCCAATGCGAACCACTTCCCAAGAGACTGGTCCTCCGTGGTCGTCTAACACCTCTTTAGATTCTTCTTCTAAATAAATGTGATGGGTGCAGATTGTTGGGTTTATGCCTTTTAAATCAGAAATTTTCCACCCCAAAGCTTGCTTGTTCCTTTTGAGGAGGTGCAGCAGGTTATGTTCTTGTGAAGTGGTTAGTAGTGATGATATTTCACAACCGACATCGCCATTTTCTTCCGTGAATGCATATTTTAACTCAACCGGTAGGGTTTGAGCTTCTAACCGTTGAGGTTCCTTTGCCTACCGCCAACAGAGGTAGAATTTATTTTCCTTCCAGCACTCTCGCACTAAGCTCATGTACTGAGGTTCTTGTCGCTTCCAAGGCATTCGATAACTCAAGTTAACATATCTTGCATTTGTCGCTCATTAGCCTGCTCTTCAAGAATTGTATCTATTATGCACTTTCACACTGCCTTTCCTTCGAGTGCATATGCCTTTACCAAATGGAAGATATTGAGTTCTAAGGCTCATATTCCAAATGTGAGCTGTATAACCCATTCCCATAGCTTATTATGGCATTCGAAGTAGCCAAGAATGGCCTTCCCAATATGATGGGCACATGATTGGCTCCCACTACAACCGGCTCTATGTCAAGTACGATAAAATCCACTGGATAGTAGAATCTATCCACTTGTATTAACACATCCTCAATGGTCCCCTTTGGTATTTTAACAAACCCATCTACTAGCGACAAGCAGGGATTGCTGGTTTCCAGTTCTCCCAAACCAAGTCGCCAGGCAAGAGTACGTGTGTTCACACTAGCTCCCAAGTCTAATAGTGCTTCTACACTAATGCTCTAATATTAATCGAGATTGTAGGACATCCCTGTCTTTATATTTCACCTGGAGTTCAGACTCAATGATAAGATTCACGCCGCTTAAGGCCTTTTGTTTACATTGAAGCCTCTTTACCGCATATGAAGTCCCAAGAATTTTGCATAGGTAAATTTGTTTAATCAGCGTCAAGGAGAGGAATGTTAATCCTCACTTGCCGTGAAAAACCCTAACATTTCAACTGGTTAACGGAATTTTTTTCTTTTTCTGAGAGCCCGTAACGGAGGGGTACACCTGGTCTTCACCCTTCCCTTTTGCCGACCGTTCTTCCTCCCGGCGGATCGCCCACCGTGGAGCCGCCTTGGGTAGAGCCGGGACTATTGGTCCCGCCTTACCACTACAAAGTCACCACGCCTTTTGACTTCACCAATTCTTACATTTAGATCATCAAGCTGATCTATTTCATGCACTCCCTTCGATAATGTTGTGTCCGGTAAAAATTTCCCCTTTTTCGAACCCCGTGTACTGGCCAAGGTTGGACAACCTCGGCCATCTCGCAGTGCATACCGGCCCGCCCTCGTTGAGTGAGCTCTCGACTGCTTCAATTTTTTTATTAGTCTGAACATTCAACACCTTCTGTTCTTCCACAAACGTGCCTACCACTTTGCTTAAATTCAAGATTGCATGCCTGCTGTGAGAAGAAGGTGGAGGCGGTCAAGTTGGCGTTGAAGTGGAGCCAAACCGCCGTCGCGGCTCCTCGGGCTGATATACAGGGGGTTTTTGGCTTCCATGATAGGTTTCGATGATTTCTCCAATCGGGGTTATAAAGGCCTTATGGAGCATTTGTGGGTGGCTTATTTGACCCAAGACATGGGTATGCTCTGACAAGGTTCCCAGATGACTATTTGACTGACACTTAAACAAGATGGTTGAGATGCAGGTAACTCATTTATCGCTTGCATCAGGCTAACTTCTCATTTCCCAGCCCTCCAATCCTCCGTTAAGTGGTCGGGCTTTGCTTTCATCTCCGTGTCTTCGGAAAGTGCATAAATGCCTCCCCTTTGGTGGGTCGACGGCTTCATTCTTTCAACCCTTGATTCGTTTATCCCAAGCCTTGAAGTTTCACCACATAATCTCAAGAAGTCCATGGCTTCATCCGATTTTTGCTCTAAAATCACCTCCACATGGTTTCTAGCTGTTTCATGGCGGGGACATACCATCGTAAAATGATTCACTAGCATCCATGTATCAAAACCATGGTGGACATACATCGATGGTCTCCATGAACCTCTCCCAACACCGATAGAATTTCATGGCTATGGCCGAAAAGTGTAGATCTCGCCTCTTCAACCGTTAGTCTTGGTTGTGACCGAAGAATTTCTTCAAAATTCAGCTTAAAGATCGCCCAATTTCTAATCGCTCTACGTGAATTGAGCCATATTTTGGCTTTGTCTCCAGGGTTAAACTGAACGCCTTCACTTCAAATACCCCATATTAATTATACCTCCTTAAAGTTATGCATACTTCCTCAAAATCCCGTATGTGTGAATATGGATTTTCATTCTCCATACCATGAAATGTGGGAAGCAGTGGCACTAGGTAGGGTCCCACTGCTACATCTCTCGGCATGAGGTATGATGCAGGAAGGAGAATTAACTCTAGGAGGGTGTATGTGGTCCCTCATCGAATCTGTATCATTGGATTCATGTGGTTGCTTGTTGACTTTTCTGCTCGTAGAGGATCCATTTGGTCACTGTGCACACTGATTTCACAACCTTGCACAACTGGTGCACTCACTCTTTGCAATCTACCTGATATCCCTCTATCCCAATGCTGCATAAACACATGTAACACAAAATGAGACAAAGCAAAGAACACAAACAAAGCTTGCCAAAAAGGATCAGTGTTAGCTAAAACCAAAATTAACTGACTGTAAGATTAAACACAGTGTAGTAACTGCTAAGTAAAAAAAAAAAACTTGTAATTATTACAAACGAAATTCAAAAAGAGTTAAAAGGTCACCAACACTTGTAATGTGGATTACAAGTACATATCAACTCATCATTCGTAGTTCGCACCACATCCTTAACGCACCATTTTGATTCGCGCACGGGTAAAGTGATCCGGAAATCAACAAAAATTGTTTCCTGTTCCTCCCACCGCGTAGTCGCCACCGCAAAGATAGCGGTTTAGGGTCGAACACGGGATGGGTTTTCATCCCAATAAAATGATTTGTACTGCGATTCGAAATGGTGAGGCTTTTATTTGGATTTTCGGATTTGCATTGAAAAGTGTGGGAGTTGGTGTTACTGGGCTAACTGAAATAGCTTAAAATGAAGTGTGAAATGGTGACCTTGAAGGCTTGGGTCACTAGATTGGTAAAATGAGGTTATTAAGGTATAACCTCGTCATCAAGATTAGTGGCAAATGACATATAGTAAATACAAAACCGGATCTTTGTTTAGCTTTAAAACTAAACTCCCAAAACACTCCTATTTGAGTTAAAATAAATACCGAGCATTTAATGTTCCAATAGCTTGAAACCTATCATTTAACCTCTTCGTTGGCTCAAAATGACATCTATAAAGAATGTCAGTGCATCTAACATTAAGAATGCATCAACCCTAAAGCATGGAGTGTAAGTATTGAACAAAGGAAAGACATTAAATAGCATAAACCTAGTTTTGAAAGTTTGGAACCATAAATGCAAAGACATGTTCCATTTAACATGACACCGTCAAAAACCACCAATAACTGCTAGCAACCCTCTTCTTCAAAGCCGAGGCTTATTCCACATCCCTTGAGTTGCCATCCTCAAGGGGTGTGTTTACAGCCAAGAAAATGAGAGAAAGAAGAGAGAGAAGAGAGCAACCGTGACCTAAAATAAAAGTCACAATATTTAAAGCTTGAATGAATAAAAGTTGGGTTATTAAGCTATAAGGTGGCTTATAGCCAACCAAAATGTGTGAAATACCAAAAATACCTAAAATACATGATTACAATAGGACAAAAATGGGAATTATACAAAACGAGGTCGCTTTGGAACCAAAATGATATGGAGGATTTGATGCGTTGAATTTCACATCATAGCTTAAAATTTCACCATCATAGCGAAAATACAAGGCATAGCTTAAAATTAATTCTTTTTCGCTTATAAGACAAAGAACTTTCTATGATGTTACCCCGCTATGATAGCGAAATTTCGATAGCTTAGCGAAAGACTGTGCATAGCTAAATATTCGTTAGGATTACAATTCTCGTTAAGGGCTGCAATTTCGTAATCCTTACAATTTCTCGCAATGCATAGCGAAAAATCTTGCAACCCCGCTCGCTCCGTATTGCCTCCCGCATCCACTTCACCTCCATTCTCATCAATTCCACTTGACATTTCTTCATTTCGGGCTTGAAGGAAATCACCGAGAATGCCTCAACATCCAAAGACCAATACGACACCAAACTTGAAATTATGACCTGAGGCCCGCAAAACCCCCGAAAATTACCAAAAACAAACTCGAAACAAAAATCGTGGTACTATGGACTCGCACATGTCAATTGGCTTAATTCACATGATTAGTATGCAAAAAGCACTCAAAACCTATCTTGAATAGGACTCAAAATAACACTTTTTGGGTACTAATCAGTGCTAACAATTGATTTACAATGAAAGACTTTGTCGTGGCATATTTTCGTTATGTCGCGACGTAAATCAACTTAAGCAAAGACAATTTCGCCTGGTCAGCGACAAGAACGCCACTGAAAAAATCTCAAGCGGTAACATTAATTTATGTCGCGAAGCAAATATTAAAAAGGGCACAATCTTTAGGGTCAAAATTGTCTGACAATAATGAAAGACAAAAAACTTCGCCTATAAATAGAAAATGTTTGAAGACTGAAGAGTCACCTACCTCACAAACCTTCAACCCAATCCTTCCCTCACCAAATCTCTCTCACTCCCCTTCGAAACCCTAGATCCTTAAATATTTCTCTCAAAATGTCTGAGCCAAGGAACTTGGTTCCAAACCTTAACAAAATCATGAAAGAATATGTTGAGAGAGAAGAAGGAATAGTTCAAGCAAATAAGAGTAAAGTGAACAAGGCGGTCAAGAAAGCATGAAGTAAATGTGAAACTGATGCTCTCAAAATGAAGAATCTAGAAAGAATAAGAGAGGATATGAAGAAGAGATGAGCAAATGAGGAAAAGCAAGGGTTGGTATTTGATATGGGCTTATATTGTTTGGAGAGATAAATTACAAACCTGTAACTTATGGTGGGGAGAGTTTCAACAAGTGGATTTCCATCTCCAAGAGTCACTGAGAGCAAGGGATGTCACCTATTCCACGAGCACAAAGCTCCTGGATTCGTAGATGTGGTGAAGGAGTTCTACGCAAATATGGTGGGAATGAAGGATTAAACAGTCTACGTTAGAGGGAGATGGATATCCTTCAACAGAGAGCAAATATACCTCACCTACAATCTTCAGGAGAGGAAGAACGGGTCAAAATTCAAAAGACTCAGGAAGACCTACCTTAAGATTGTAGACCCGTTGACCGATGCGTGGAAAGTGAATGCCACTCAGAAACCACATGAGTCCATAGCCAAAGGAGCACTGATTGAACCAAAAAAGGTGTGGTTTTATTTTTTATGTCTGAATCATTCTCGCTTCCAAGCACCCCATGCACAATGTGGAGAAAGAGGGCGGTATTGTATATGCCATCCTCAAGGTAAATTTGGCAGTACATGAAAACCTAATTGAAGATATAGAGGAGGATTACAAAGGGCTGGATTTCAGCACCCAGCACCGATCCCAAGGCCTCAGAGATCTCGGGGAGACGCCCAAGGAGACTAGGAAGAGTTAAGAAAACTCCTTCCTAAGACACGCCTCCCTAACACTTACGTGGAATCACCAAGGGCCTAAAAACAGAGGTAGGGTAAGACAGTGGAAGCTAAAGAGAAGGTACAAAGAACATGTGTAAACACGCCAGCCAATAAAATGAGAGTGAAGCCCAGGCTCCAATGTGAGCGTGAGGGCAGAACCCACACCGACATTCTCCCCTGAGGTGAGACAAGTCCACCAAGAGCATGCTAAAAGCTAAGAGCCTATAAATAATAATGATGTTGTGCTAGAAGTGATAAATGCAATGAGAAAAGAAATGCAAGAAAGAGACAACCAGCTGAAAGTCCAACTACAACTCAAGGATGAGTATATGGATGCTGAGCTGAAAAGAAGGGACCAGAATTTGGAAGAAGCCCTAAAGCAAGAGATGAGGAGTGTAAGAGTAGATGGGAATTAATAGAACAAGAGCTGAGTGAAGAACTGAAAGCAATAGAATATGCCTTTCTCTCATATCAGCTTAGGAGAGATAGTGAGCTACTCAAGATCATGAAAGAAAGGAAGGATGCCATGGAGAAGAACCTGCCAGAGGCAAATGTTTCGTGCATCTCACGACAAGGTGCACTGTGAGGGAAACAGAACTCGATAGAGGATAAGGAAATAGGGCACCCTAAACTATAGGAAAATGCTAGACTGGAAAGCTTGACATGATCAACAAAATTTGTTTAAATACCATGCCTAGGGAATCTGAGGAACCCTCGAATCTATCAGGGCAAAGAAAAAATGAAATGATCAAGCAATTAACCCTAACCATGGAGTGGTCTGTACTAAATTATGGAGAAGGCAAGAGGGTCAGGCCCACAGTCCAAATCCTCGAGTTCTCACTTTCGCATTGGTTACAAATTAGATCCGGGCGAACCCCGCTCTCCCAGGCATGAAAGAAAAAGAAAAATACCACCTGCTCTTCCATCTCTCCCCTCCCTCTCTGTACTCTAATATCCGCATCCTCGAAAATTCAATAAATATAAAATCTGCAAAGCCATGTTCACTCTATTTCTTGTTTGTTTTGTTTTGGTTTTAAATTTTCTTTCCTTTGAGTTTAATATTTTGAAATTGTTGACTTGTAGTAAATAATCTAGTCATCAATGAGAAACCAATTTCTTGGTCAATTAAGTAAATAAGTTATGGAATTGTTTGCGAAGTCGAATTGTTAATGGAATTGAGCCAAGCCGGTGGTTACATTTTTCTAAACTCGAATCATATCTACATGAACATTCTAACTGTTATATAACACATCAACATATCCACAAAACCAAACAAACAATCTAATAGATGCATTTGGGGTAGGAGGAGATGAATTGAAATTGAAAGTTGTAAAGATATTAATAAACGTGTTGAACTTCAAAAATAAGGAAGGTTTAATAAATTGATGGAACAGATAAGACCTATAATTCTGTTTTTGTAAATAGTTTGGTTATAAAAACCTTGATAAGCTTTGCACATGATCAACAATAACTTTGAAACAACTTGTGCCAAGATTAGGGACATCTTCTGGGATCCATCACAATAATCTCTCCAATGTCCTAGAAGTTGTTGGATTATTAGTCAAGGCGAAATTCTAGGCAATGCCACTAATAGGAAATGATTTAAGCCATCCTTGGAAGTTTGAACCTTTTCAAAGCCTACCCCTATGATATGCAAAAGCATACACACTAGTTCCTTATTTGAGCCCATAACCAATCTCATCATCAACCAGCAAATGAGAAGCCCAATTCCTTCCTTAAACATAATCCTACAGTCAAGAACCCTTATTTGCCCAGATTACAAGACAAAATACATCAATGACAGAAAAAGACAAGTTTGGGGGACTATTATTTTAAGTTGTAGAGAAGGATTAAAAGGGTAGAGAAAGAAAAATTCATTGAGATAATAAGAGATGAAGAGAATTAAGAAAGAAGTTGTGAAAAGGAAAACATCAGGGAAGAATGAGTTTGGTCTTGTAGCCTTCCTCCCTTGAACAATTAAGTTCTTAAGGGTGTTCAGGTATGAGAGTTACTGACCCAAAGTTCGTTAAGGGAGGTAAAAAGCTTAAAAAGACAAAACATCGCACCATTATAAAAAAAACTTGATACTGTATGAAAAGAAGCTTCCAAGATATGAAGAAAAAGTCATACTCTAATTGAAGTAAATGAAAAGAGAAATATCAAGTAGAGAGTATGCAAAAAGATGCACAAAACCTGATGGGGAGGTTAGCAACTTAAAATTAAGAGAAATCAAGGACGGCATAAGGGGCAAAGGTAGTCAGCGTTGAAATTCAGTCGTTCTGAGCTCTAAAGTGTCCACTTATCTACCTAATTACCCAAGCCACACATTACAAGCCTAAAAGTCCTATTTGATCTTGAAGGTGGTGATATGCCTACATTAGTGGAGATTAATATGACAAACAAGCATATAGGACTTTAAAAATGAAAGATAAGAGTGGAAGAAAGAGGAAGTAAACTCCTTCTTTCCTATAAATTATTATGTTAGCAAGTTTTTTATCAAGCAACTGTGATGAAAATATGTGTTGTCCTTTCGTAAACTAGATTTATTAAAATTTCTGATTGGTCTTAATCATTGCAAGTGCATAGATCGTACAAGTAATAAAAATGGATTTTTTTTAAGTCCAGATATCGTTCCCACGAGGATTGAGGATGAATTATAAAACCAACTACCCCAACTACTCAAGATCTTTACTATTTGAACTCCAAAATTAAGATGATTGGAAAAAAGAATGAAATAATACTAAAGTAATTTCACTAGTGTACATTAAATATTAATAACAACAGTTGGAGAGTTCACCTGAGGAGACAAACACGAGGACATGCACTAAATGAATAATTGTCATTTTCTGCACCATTTTAATTCATAGCTAAGCCAATAGTTGGAAAGTTGAATCTGTTAAAGATGCACTATAGTATAGTTTGGATTTCTCCTCAACCATAAATTTTCACTAATTAGAGATTCATGTCTATCGACTTATGAATTTAACTGCTTACTTGTAAGGTGACATGAATCCTCTCTTCTAAGATTCGACTATTTTCTTTTCAATACTTCACACCTAGATCTTAGGATTTAAGAATTTTCATTTCCATGTATAGGATATCGCAAGCTCTCCAATTTAGATGGCACATCATCCTTTAATACTGATGAAATTTTTCCATCTCCTTGATTAGATCCTTGCTAACACGGGATCAGAATCCTTTCATTAGAGAGAGGAGAAACCTCTGAGTGATTAAACTGATACTTCATCAAACTATCCTCAACAATGAGTAAGTTAGTGATCCATCTGAGTAACATTTCAGAGTTCATTAGTTTCAACGTATTAGTCTACCATACCCATAAAGAACTGCTTTATACCCTCAGGATTCTTCATCTCTGTGTCACGCAAAAGGCCTCTTGGAAATCAGAGCAAGATACAATACTTTTGCTGGGTACATACGTACTAGGTAACAGGAAATTAAATTAAATTTAAATAATACCAATCAAATAAATTCAAGAATTCTAACTAAGGCGCTCTTCCACTTTATGCAGAAAAATGACTATAATCATCGACCCATTCCTAGAGGGAGTTCAACCTTTCAAAACTGGTTCACTCATCTCAGTGATTAAACGATTAGGAAAATTCACTGAAAGTGTAAAGGAACTGAAATAAATGAAATCCATAAATTTTCCAAACCCCATTTTATTCAAAATAAAGAATGAAGAGAAATTTAATGTAAATTTCCCAAATAAGTTGTACTACGCTCTCATTTCTCAACTTCGAAAAATCAGAAGAAAACTAACTAAAAACTACGCTCAAACTAAATCCACTAAAACGGAAATAAAAGAAAATTAAAAATATACAAGAGTCTTCAACTACCCAGGAGTCCTGGAATTGCGGAAGCTGCACATAGTGCCCTAGATGCGTCTATTTATAGACTTCCCAATGTTGGGTCGCACCTTAATAATTGTTTTGTGGATCTCCAAAAATTCGCCCCAAATTGGCGCCCGGCCGCAACATGTAAAAAGTTCGCCGCTGATAGAGTCTTCGCCTTTGTCGACTTCGTCGCACTTATAGTTTTCGTCGCGACTTGTCTCTCCTGGCTTTTTTCAGATTCCGCCGCAATTAATTTTGATAAAGTCATGACAAGCATTTTTCTCTTTAACTTGTCTAGTCTGTCGCGATAGGATTTCTTTGATTCCTGAACAATTTCTATCGCGACATAATTTTCTTTTATCGCAACAGACTTTTCTTCTCTGGTCCTTGTCGCTTGCTGAGTTGTTTGTTGTGACATAGAAAACTTTGTTACGACAAACTTGACTTAGCTAATCTCAATTCTTATACAATTTATGTCGCAACCGAATTTTCTTCTATCGCGACAGAATTTCATCATTCTCAAGCTTTTATTGTAGCGATATAAAACTTCTTTGTCGCGATAGAGATTCTGCTTTCAATTATTTACTATGTCGCAACATGAATTTCTTTGTCATCATTCCTCTTGTATTGCTCTTCAATTTCTTGTTGCAAATGTATAGAATTACATCTCTATGTTTCATGACGCGACGTAAAAAATCTTTATCACGACAGTAGATTGTTGCTTTTGTCGCTAATTTCGAACGTGAATGCCGATTACGATTTTCTTTGTTGCGACAAAATTCTTGCTTGCCGGGCTCCATGTCGAAAACTTAGTCGCAACATACAAAAACACTTGTCTCATTTGACTTTGTGTTGTATTTTCGCTTATCAAAGCTTAATAGAGCCGTCTTTGTTATGGCTGTAGTTCATTTGTTAATCTTTAGCATTTTATGTTGCGATAGATGAAGGATTGTCGCAACAAAATTCCTTTGTCATTTGTCTTGATCATTGTCGCGACAAAGTTAAGGATGTCGCAACAATCTTCTTTTCATTCTTCTTCAACCATGTCGCGACAGAGAACTCTTTGTCACAACAGAGATTCTATATCTACCTTGAGTTCAGTCTGGACTTTGTTGCGACGTATAGTTGCTGGTTGCGACATAGTTCTTCTAGTCTGCTTGAAATTCTATCGCGACAAACAAAAACTATATCTCGACAAATAATGCTGCAATTGCCACTTTCTTCTTTTTTTTCTATTGGAATATCTCATTTTCAATTAAAACTTGTAAAACATAAAGTTGGTGAATATTTCATAATTTTGCATAAAAATAGATCTGAAACTGCTAAAAACATGCCAAAAAAATGGATTAAAAATATATTAGTTTAAGACTCATCACATGTATCACACGAAAAACCCTATAAAAGGAACTAAACCCCTAATCAGAAGGCATGCACAAACGATGCATCTAGAGGCTTATGACTTGCTAGAGCACCTAGGAGTCTTTGAATTTTTCATTGAGAGCGCTTAAACTAATATAATTTGCGTGACATGAGGTTGAGAGATGAGCTTCATTTTAGCTCCGAAAATGGGTTTCCAGTCCATAAAGATGGAATGAGGCCTAATTACATACTTGTCCCTAATTTGACAAGGAGGAGTGGATAAGGGTTGGGTTGAAGAAAAAAAAAGTAACATTCCTCCTTCTAGATGATTTATATGACAAGGCTTGAAATGAAAGGAAAATATGCTCACAACCCAAAGTGGATGCTAAATAAATCCAATTTGCAGGTATTTTATTTGGACGCAACCTCTCTCTTTTAATATTCCACCAACCAAATAAAAAATTCCTTCTTCACATTGGAACTCGGGAAGAAAGGGTTATTTGATGCCATAAGTAAAGGATTTGCAATCTATAAAAGGATTCCAAAATAGCGAAGCAAATCAAGAGAATATCTCTTTTCTTGTCCTTCAAGCCCAATTCACCAATTTAAGTACATAGAATGTGCTAAATGTGCAACATAAGAAATTAAGGTCGGTGTAGTTGAATGCATCCGCTAAACTTTTATAATATGATCACCCAAGAAAATAGGACAGTCAATGACATTTAGCAAGGGCTTCCACTTCATTAAACTTTTAGTTCTTCAAAGATGGACAATGCTTGCAATTTCAACCTATGTTCATAAAGTTACAATTTAGCTAATTCAAGTCCCTCTATAGTCATTGAAGAATTTTCATATTCATTAACTTAAAGGTCCTATGAAATTAGTCAAGGTATCTGGTTTGGGCACCCACGAAATTACAAGCTAGCTAACATCTTATGTTTGCATGACCTTATAAAGATCAATATGGCTGATAGAAAAAGGGCCAGCCGGGTTCTATGTTGTTTGATTGTACAAACACTTAACAGAAGGTTTCATTTTTCCTTGAGATGTTCCATTAACATTCTTGCAGTAAGCCGAGGCATTAGTCCCCCGGTAACTCAAGTTTATGTCCTGCATGAATATATTTTTGCATGGAACTGATTTACTGCAGGCTAACTTTACTGCGGTTTGCCTCATTGATGTCCCCTTTATATCAATATATGAGATAACGTTGATTTCCACCGCATCACCCTACATATAAAATCAAATAAATTAATTAATTAAAATTTTTCTTTAAGGCTTGGATCAAGTGATAAAGGGGATAGGTGTATGGGATGTCCCAGTCTCGAATCCATATAAGAACAAAATACTATAATGATGTAATGTAAAATAAATAAATATTAAAAAAAATTAAGAAATTTCTAATCAGCTTCTTAAACCACGAATGAAGTACAATATTTAAATATACTCACTTGTTCATCACATTCTGCATGGGGGCAGTAAAATTGGTCAATTTGGATAGGGTACTGGATGTTGAAGGTTGTTATCCCCTTGAAGACCATTTTCCTTGCATAGCCTCTGCCTCCCTAATCATATATAATTAATTAGTTAATTAATTAATTATATACCAATAAAATCTCATGATAAATGTTGTAGTGGGTGGCTCATATTTATGGAAAAAAAAGGGGCAAATGTTGGAGCATCATAAATACCCTAGATATAGGAGTATTTTGTAATTTTATCATAAACAAAGTTATTATAAATACACACTTATATAACCATATTCTTATATAATAAAAGTTTAAAGCTGTGAATGTAGACATAGTACTGAACCACATAAATCTATGTGCATATTCTTAATTCTCATTTTTTCTTCTTTGATTTCAACGAACACAACATAAAATTACGTGCCATGTCTTAATCCGAACACCCCCAAGCTCCCCTTGAATTGAACGTCTCTCACATAAATATTTTCTATTGTCTCATATGCTCCATATTGCCCCAGGCTTCCAATACTATATTGAACACTAAATCAACTTATTAAATGTGACATTCTAAAACAATAGAAATTCAAATTAGGAATGGGAACAATTATTTGACCTTATGCCATGCCCAGGGCCTCATTTAATATTTTGAATGGTGATGTTGGAGGACTTGTCTACAATTGATATGCAATCATCCCCTGGAATCAAAGAAAATAACATATGCATTACTTATGATATCATTAATTTTTTGTAATGAGGTTAATTGATGCAAGGATATATATATATATATATATATATATATATATATATATATATATTTGGTTAAAAGATATCAATTAATGTAAGATTTGAGAATTTAACTTATCCCATATTTTATTTTTTGAAAAATAACCATTTTTGGACAAAAATGTCTCATTTCATTTCATATAATTTATATTATTTCTTAAAAAAAAGAAATTACTTTTATAAGAAGATAAGGAGGGTATTTTTGTCAAAATCATACCAAAAATTAATAAGGGATCAAATTTTCAAAATTAAGTTTTCAAAAGTTCTTTTAATGAAACCACCCTATATATTTATAATATATAGTACCAGTGCTAATGGTGCAAGAGTCAATGTCGACTTGGGTGATCTCTTTGAGGTGAATACCATCAGTATTGGGACTGTCTCCGGGAGCATGTATTGAAACATTTGAAATCTGTACCATGTCGCATGAATCAAACACTACATGAATGTGAGGATTGTCTCTAAAACTTAATCCCCTCAATCGGACATTTTTCGAGGCTAAATCATGCTGTTGGGCGTGATGTCGTATTAAACCCCAAATCCACACAAGCGGGCATTTTAGTAGGTTGAGTCGATTTATCGTAATTTATCAGGCCTAGCAGCCTAGCAAGCTTTACCTGTTATTTTCATTCTCACGATTTCTTGATATCATCATCGACCCCTACTCTCCGATTCTTCTCATTATGGCGTGATGGGAAAATAGATCCCATTCTCCTTATTATCTTGGAGTGCGGGAGATCAGCGGGAATATGATCTCACCCGTGATCCTTTCTAATAAGCTTGATTATATTTCATGAGCGCGTCGCGATTAAGTTGTCTTTGAAGCTCGGCAAAGTTTGTGTTTGTTGATGGGACATTCGCAAACCAGCGGAGAAGAAGAAACAACTTCGATTGAACCTTGTCGAATTCAATGCTTTCGTCTCATGGATCACACGGACTCTTGATCCAAAATTGGCGGCCTCCATTCCTTTTCATAGTAGTAAAGAAGCAGCGACTTTGGATTATCTTGAGAAGCGGTTTTGCGTGGCCAATGGTCCTCGCCTTCAACAATTGAGGGCTGAGCAAACTTCGAATATGTCTATTGATGATTATTATACCCAAGCTGATGGATTGTATGACAATCGATCGCTCTCACCTCTCCATGCAACATGGGCAATTTGTACTTTGTGATGTTAGTCATCACTTGCCATGATCAGATAATAGAACTTAATTTCTCATTGGCATTAACTATGAGTTATATGCAATCTGAGACGCTCTAATTTATTTAAATTACTCTTCCTCTTACCCACTTCGATCGTGTGTATCATTTATGTCTTCGTGAAGAAAAAGTCTCGGTATTGCTCAAGATAGAGTTTTACAGAGGAAATCCATGCTTGCTCTACAACCGCAGACAACCTTAAGGCTCACAGGTTACCCGTTCCGATAAATCAACAAAATTTAAGGTTCTGGCTGTAAGCGATCGGTCATGATGACAAGATTTGTTTCAAAAGCATGGATATCCGATTGGTGGAAGATCGAACCGGACCAAGGCGCTGGGTATTCGCCGCAGCGCGCAACCACTTCCCCGCGCCTTCCACCGCCCCGGTCGCCCAAAGCCGGGGTCGCCAGCACGGTCACAATGTCACTTCGTGGGGACTGATTCAGCAATTTCTTCACGGTCCTTCGGCATTTTTCGCCTTTACTAAAACCGGAAAGGTGTTCAAATTTTATTGAATATGATAAATAATCGCCAAGATGACTGACGATAAAAGGTTTCTCTCTTTTTCTTGATTATTGATACCGGGTGCTTCACCATGTTAATGCAATCAATCATGTTTGAATTGACACCAAACAATATTTCGTGAATGTTCAATGGGTTACCTAACTACGCACATGCCATTGCTACTGGGTACGGGCCGCTTGCTGGATCAAGGCTATAATGAACATGTTTATATTTGTACCAAACAAATAAGACGCAATCGAATCTCTGCGGTCACACTTAATGATGATCAAACGTCTTTTGGCAATTCATCAATCACGAAGCGGTTATACAGACCTACGCCGAGTCCGACGAGCCGCGAAATCTGGTGCTGACAATTTCACACTTTCGGGCGGATTCGCCGCCAGGTGCGGTAATCTGCCCAGAGATTTCGATTGAAGCATCGCCGCTCCCGGCATCCGCCGATAGAGTCGCCAAGTTAGTTCCCATTATTTCTTCCAAAGATTTAGAAAGAAATTGAACAAAGTATGCGTTGGTCCTCAAGCAAAGCAAAACGTGATAGTTTTCCCCCCGCTGCGATATAAATAATGAATCTTTTGAACTTATTCATCGTGATTTGATGTGGGCCCAAAATAGATACCCTTCAGGAGCACATTATTTTTTTGACTTTGTGGATGATTTTTTCAAGAGCCGTATGGGTTTATTTATTGCGTCTCAAAACACAAGTTTATCAAGTTTGTTTACAGATTGTCCCACGGGCCAAACACATGCCAAAATAGTACGGAGGATAATGGTATCGAGTTTAAATGTATGTTGGATTATTTTGATACATGGCATTATTTTTCAAACCTCTTGTGTTGGGACTCAAAACAAATATCGTGGAACGAAAAACATCAACATATTCTTAATGGGTCGTGCTTGATGTTTCAAGGCAATCTTCCTATTACTTTTTGGGAGAATGTGTGTTCGTGCAAAGCAGATTCATCAGACTCCTTCCGTTTGCTCCACAATACAACTCCCTTTGAAATTTCTTTGGCCAGCACCGAGTATGATGAACTTAAGGTTTTGGTTGTCAGCTTCCACAACCAAGCCATAATAAACACCCTCAAAGCAGGAAGTGTGTCTTTATTGGTTATCCACACAGGCAAAAGGGTGGAAATTATATGACCTTCAGACAGTGACATCTTTGTTTCCGTAGAGATGTAAAGTTTCATGAAATTAATTTCTTACGAGACTGCTTTACTCAAAGTGCCAACTTATTCCTCGTCACACCATCTCAATCACAGATCATGTTGATTTTTCGAAGACTCGAGTCCCGGGCTGCGGATTTCATCATGCAAACACTGGGACTGACGGGCTAATCCCACATCGCCCCGTGCCTCTCGGCACTGCTCTCCCGCTTCCAAACAAGACTCAGGCGCGGCTGGCGACAAGCGCCCCTCCGCTCTTCTTCTGACTTTGTTACCCACTGCATAAATCTCAGTCCAACTGCGTTCATCGCCTTCTACTAGCTCAAAATTCTTATCCTATAAAGACATTATGTGAATTGCAGCGTTTTTTCCAAACACACCGGCAGGTGTTTTTCTTTGGCAATGTATCATCGAAGGTATTGAACCTCGCTCTTTTAAAAGAAGCTATGCAAGATGGCTAAGGTTATGCAAAGGCGTAAGAAGAACAGCCGCTTGTGCCAAGGCACTGACATGGGCGCTTTACCTCATAAAAGGCTCTTTTTGGTTCTAAATAGTATACAAAATCAAATATCATGCAACGTGCGAGCGCTCTTAAGGCTCGTCAGCACTTTTCATCAAGTTGAGGGGGTTGATTATACGAAACTTTCGCTCCAATCATGGTAAATGGTCATCGCTTCTCGCGCTCTCTCTTAGCGCTTCGCAATGGCCAAGAATCGGGCTCGTGATCGATGGATGTTCATACGCGTCGTTTATTTTACGTTAAGTCACATAAACTTCCCGCTTCAACGCTCGCATCGGGTTTAGTGTGTCGCCTCATGTCTTTGTGCACCATGACAAAGCTCACGCGCTGCATGCTAAGTTGCACTTTCTTGAAGACTTATGGTTTCCTTTTAGTCTTATTCAGATTATCTGCTTACTCTACATCGTGACCAGCACAACTTAATGTTCTTTGCAGGTTGATGATCTCATTATTTCGTAATGATGCTCACGCTGACCATTTCAAGGCCTATTTGCACGAGTGCTCCATATGAGTATCTGTTTCAGCATTTTCTGAATGAGGTCATTCAAGAATCAGAGGCAATCTTCAGGTCAACGAAATACACTCCCCGATATTATTGCTGAAAACCGGGCTTATCGGGGGTCTCGCCCTGGCTTTCCCATGGAGCATCACACATTGGCTCTCGCCAAAGGCCCTTGCTCTACTGATCCCGAAGGCATAGACGACTTGTGGGTCGCTCCTATTTATTTAACCTTCCACCCGTCCCGACGGCTTTATGCTGGGCCTATATCTTCGCTCGCCATGCAAACACCGGGATCATTTGGGACGCTGTTTATTTCCGCTTCACATTTAAAAAGGGTGTCCTACCAAGGCATTCTTCTTCGCCCTGATTGTGAGTTATCTCTGACAGGTGGGTGCGATTCAGATTGGGCTACGTGTCCTTTGACTAGACTCTGCCCTACCGGTTGATAAAGGTTTCGGATCTTCTCCGATTTCTAAAGACTGGTTAAAACGATACGGTCCCTGGGCCATTGCCGAGCATCGCTCCATGGTCAGCCACTTCGTAGCTGAAACACAGCCTTGGCTTTTGTGAGTCTGGTGTCACATCTCGCCAAACGCTTTGTTCCAAGGATAACAATAAGCAATCTATATCAAGCCAAAACTCCGGGCCTTCCATGAGCTATTTCAAGCATATTGAAGTTGATCGTCATTATGTGCGTGATGCCATCTGACCGTATTATTTCTTTCTGTTCTACCCCAGTGCTTCGACTCAAGATCACTTTGCCGACATCTTCAATTACAGCTCTCGCAAGCGCAAGTTTCCTCAGATCTACTGGCAAGTCAAGACGACTTCATGCCCCAACTCGAGGGGGTATTAAGATTACACTAGAATATCTAATCTTCATTTCAGAATATGTATATTCTGATTTATCAAACGGTATAATTTCCATATTATAGTCATATTTATAGCTTGATTTGGTCAATGCGAGCACTGAAGCACATTATAGCCATATTTATAATAATGATAACTGTAGCATAACCCCAGAAATGTGTGACTTTGGGCTCAGAATATTATATATAAGGACTCACTGGTAACTTAATAGAATCAAGAAAACCAATCTTTCTAACTCTAATGCACCGCTTCATTCAAACAAGTAATGCTAAGTTTAATTTGTTTATGAAATATGAAATTGAAATCCACAAGGTGACAGAACTCACACTTGGCCTCACACCAATCTGAAAAAATATGAAGACAAAAAAGAAAAACTGGTATTAGAAATTAGAAATGCATGCCCATAAAGGAACTCACAATTAGCCATCTGGATGTATATATAGATAAGTATGTTACCTTGATATAACCTGAAATCCACCAGTTCTTCCCTTTGCCGTCGATGGTACCGAGGAAAAGTCCGTCCACACGATTAAAATGGATCCATTTATCGCTTCTATTTTTTGTACATATCCATTTTGAAGGTTCAATCTCAGCAGTTATGATCCCATCTATCTACAAAGAAAATTTACATGGTTAAAAAACAAATAATTAGTACAAAGGGAAGATTACATTTTCGGTCCCCATTTCAATTTATTTGAAAAATTAGGAACAAATGACTTGAAACCAAGGCCAGGTCTTAGTGATTTAAAAAATATTTGATAAAAAATATAAAATATTTGATAAATTATTCAACAAACCTTAAAGCATAAGGGTTCCACCGGTCGGGCGGCCGTCCGACCCGAGAAATGAGACCTAGGCCCAAGTCAGCCCGACCTTTAGGCCCGCTTGACCGATCAACTGACCGGCTTAAGGTACTTTAAGGCCCAGCGTGGTCACCCCACCCGCCCCCCGACTTCTCTCTCCCTTCCCTCCAACCGCCCCTTCCTTTTCAACGGTCATGTGACCTGGTGGAACACCCCCACCCTTTCCCAACGGTAATATTCTCATTTATTCCTCTTCCCAAACGGCCATGGACCCGCAGAATCTTCCCATTTTTCTCTGGTAAATACTACATTTTGTTTATCATTTTTTATCAAATCAGTATTTTAATTTCTCATTTTCTCTCACAAGTTCACTCAATTTTCTTTCACATTATTTAATACTTCATTTTCTTCCATTGTTCTTCACTTCTTCATATTATATACATTATATATTGGTGGTAAAATTAGCAACCAAGCATTGGTGACTCTAATAATTCTAGATTTTAAAGAATTTCGCTTTGATCCTCCAATTGAGAATATTTCTACCTTACTTTTCTTTTATTTGTTTGTCACATTTTATTTTGATTCAATTTTTTTAGTATAATATTTATTAATAATTTTAATATGAGAGTATGTGCATCTTCTTCTAGTCCATGTATCATCATCAAGCAAAAATTTAGTCTAATATATGGAATTTTTCATAGAATAGAAATAATGAAAATAATAAAAAGAAATAAAATGAAATGTAAAATTTGTAAAGAAACTTTAAGAAATGAATCAAATTTATCGTCATCTAAAAGACATACAAAGGTAAAGTTAAGCATAATGTAGATATTAGAAATTATAGCGCACTGTGTAGCATTTAACGTGGAAATTTAAAAAATTCTATAGATGAGTCTTCTATGTCATACATGAATTTATTTGGACACATAATAAGATCTAAACAACCTTTTAATATGATGGAAACTCATGAATATTCAGAAACAATTCAAACATTGATTAATCCTCAATTCAAAGGTTGGTCCCAACATCATAAAAACGACATTTAAAAAAATTTCAAACAGAAGTGAAAATTTAAAATTTTGCAAATTTTAATGAAAAATTTGTTTAACATCTTATATTTGACATTTTAATGAATAGTTAGTTTTTATGACATTACTCATTGATAGTGAATGGATGTTAAATAAAGAATAATTTCATTAAAATACAAAATACTCATATTAGTGTGAAAACATAGCAACTTTAATAAATGATGAATTGAGATTTAGGGTATTCGTGATAAAATATTTACAACAACATTAGATATCGTCAATAATTACGCATAATACCAAGACAAGATTTTCTATAAATGAAAAGAGGATCATGCAAAATTACTTCATGTAATGTCAGAATTAATTCTACTAAATAATACGAGTTTTAACACATTTGACCAAGTTTGACCAACACTTAGTATATGGGCCCAAGTTGACTTTTTCGAGGATGAATAGTTTTTGGTTAACTAAAGGCACCATTTCAGAAATTAACACATTAGGTCACAGATCGCGAACGTCATAATCCGACGGCTAAGATAAAAAGTCACATATGAGAAGTCTGCCCAGCAGCGACTTTACTAGTCCAGTTCATCTGGGCTTATCGGTGCCACCCTAGGCCCTATATAAACAACATAACTTTGGGTGCCAAAATGAAACTTGTCCCCAAACACCATCTGGCTCCAAACCCTAGGAAAAAACTCTCCAAAAATCGTGAACAACGAGTTGGGTCGTTTTGACCCATTTGGCGAGCCAGCGAGTTTGAACAAAGACATCACCGCCACCCAACTGCACACGCTGGGCCGCCAGGGAGGAGGAGGACTCAGATCACCACCACGGTGAGATTATTTGCCAATCGGCCGCCGACGCGCCCGACCCGGCCGCAGCGAACGCGCCACCAACTTGGGTCACCGGAATTTTTCCGATTTTTCGGCCATTTCCGCCACTTGCGCCACCCCACACCTCCTCCCACCACGGAATCCCTGAACTCATTCCCCGCGGTCCCTTTTTGCGACCTTCACCGCTTTTGAAGATACTATCAAAACAAAGTTGGCCGATCGTCGATCGAAGTTTTTCAACACCGCACCACAACGGCGGACCGTGCAATGTACTGATGACTGCGGTCCTCGCTTCAGCCGATATGCGGTCGTGACTTTAATATCGCTGAATATTGGCTCATTTTGATCAGCTCGTAATTTCATCGCCGCATCAAACCGGGCACCATCAATGAAAGAGCAAAACTGATTGATTGAGTAAAACTGATGTTTATGAATTACTGACTGCCACTTTAGAAATTAGCTCCCGAGCTATAAAAGCCCCACTTTATATTAGGCCCATAAAAGACTGTGGTGAACTGACCTTACTGAGTCTGGTCAGAATGCTTCACAGCCTAAAAGTTATCTGGCTCTCAGAACCAATGTTGCTGGTTCAAATGATGATTAAGGAAATTATTTGAGACATATAATTTACGCCGGATTGTATCCATGGTATACAGGATCACAACCTATTTATAGTCTAAAAGTATGGTTTATATGGCTTTAAAGACAAATGGGCCATGATATATAATGTATAATTGATATACATATATGCTACCCATTTGATCAAATGATTGAAGTTACGTGCAAAAAAATATAATTATTGGTTTTGCTATAAACAAGTTACTATTTCATATGAATTTAAAACATTTTAACTATTTGAAAGTTTTACTGAGTTCGTGGATGAGTCCTGTGGTACAGATAATTTGGGTAATGCGGATCGAGGTTTTGTTCCACCTAAAATTATTGCCAAGATATGATTTTTAGATTTCGTGAAATGGATTATGAAACAATTTAATGTTGGAAAAAGTACATGTGAGAGTAAGGAGACTCATTATATATTATTAGTTGTCACGCGATACCGCCTACCGAGGTTTATTAGTTGCCACGGATGGCCGTTTACCCGGAAGGTTTACGTAGTTGTCACTTGAAGGTCAGCTTACCCGGTTAGTTTATTAGTTGCCACGTGATGGCCGGGTTTACCCTGGTGTTTACTGGGACGACACGCATGGATGTGTTCACCGGCGTTTGTTGCGCGCAATGGCGCCGTGTTCACTCCGGTGTTTATTAGGCCACGACAGCGTGCCACCCGAGATTTATTAGTTGCCACGTGATGGCGCTTTCAGCCTCTGATATTATTACGCCAATGGATGGCCGCCCACCGAGGCAGCATAGTTTCCATGTGATGGCCGGGTCTACCGAGGCTTCATAGTTGCCACGTGATGGCCGCCCACCGAGGTTTATTAGTTGCCACGCGACGGCCTAAAAATCCACGTGTTCATTGCCAATGTTACGCTATCGCCATCGACTTGCCAGCCATTGACATGGCAGGCAACGCCGCTGATTTAACATGGTAGTAATGCCTAATACTACAGTTACAGCTTTTCTGGCGGTTATTTTATTACGTGATTGACCTTATGTCAGGTACAATCAAGATTATGAGTGTTCCACATTGTGCTCGCTAAATTGTTGGAGGCGATTTACATGTTGGTCTTGGGGCAAAGCTGGGCTTTGCAATGTTTCTAAATCCAGAACCTTTAAAGAGTGAATGTGGTTTGATATGATAACTTGAAATAAATGTTATTCTTCTATAAATCCATGTCACCTTTATGGATTATTATCTCATGCGGATGTTTAAACCTACTGTCTTCTAGGTCCGTGATAATGGATAGTCTGCTTCTGTAGACAATCGCCTTCCCGCCGCAGCCGTCGTATCTATCGCTTCTATCTCGTTTTGTTTGTTGTATCGACTTATTCATCTCTACTTGTACCTTTAAATTCTCAAATATTCTGTGTTGCTCGACATTCGTATTTAACTTTTATGGTCCTTATTTATATGTGTGGACCTTTGGTTAATAACGATGACAACCAATGCATGTGCTGATTCTCTCCTTGAAGTGAGCCCCAACTGTGATTCCTAGACCTGTGCACATGAACTGACTGCATATAATGCTCCCAAGAATCTGAGGGTATCCGTCATCCCATTACACGCTTATTATTATTATTTTAAATTTAGTCAGAAAAAGATGGTATTTAAAATGTTTGATAGTACATTAGAAAATTAATATTACTGTGAAGCAATATTAATTGTTCCTAATCAAAATATGGAATTGATTTTTTTGTTTGTTGCAAAATGGTAATATGAAAGGAAAAAATGATAAGTTTGAGATGATAACAATTTAAATGGAATTCTACTTATGTTTTTACAAAATATTACAAAATATAAAAATATGAGATAATCACAATTTAAACTTAACTATCTAATAATAAGAAGCACGTAGATGTCAATGATAAATTATTAAGAATAAAAATACTATAACCTTCTACGATATCTTTTTGAAATTTTGGCTGTCGTCAAATATTTTTGTATGCCAGACATCCAACTTCACATCGGGTCATTATGCAACACAACTAGTATTTATATGGTACTACAAAATTATTTAAGCGGTAAAATTTTAATGATACAATTTTGCAATGATAGAAAAGCATTAAAAAATATTGTGAAAAGCCACTTTGATTTATTATATTATTAATTGTGAACCCTGTAGATTAAAATTGATGCTCTAGATGAATGATTGCAAGTTATTTACAATGAAGATCAAATAAAAATTGAAGAACAAAATGAAGTAAATTGCTATTATATATTTTATATAGACAGTTTATAAAGAAAAATATGGAAATGATATTAGTTGATAAAATCATCATCCACGACAAGCTCCTCATCTTTTTATAAAATCCCTTTAGAAATGTTTAAAAGTAGAAAAAATGCAACAACTAGTTCTTCAAACAATACAACCGACATAGATAGATATCTTAGTGTAGAAACAATTTCATTTGAAGACAATGAAGATTTTGAAATTTTAGAATTGTGGAAAAATGAATACAGAAAATAATCTCGTATATTCAATATTGAAAGTGATGAATTAATCATGCATGTGAGTACACATCGGTCATAGTGCAGTGTGGAAGAATTTACAGCAAAAACGATGTACTTGGCCATCTCAAGCAATCATAAAGAGTATGTTTAAAATATTGGAATTTCCTCGCGACAAGGGATCGCATAATCATGTTCAGAAGTCGACTAGTGACTGATACAGAGAACTTAAATTTATCAAAACATGAATGGATCCATGATAATTTCCCGTCACCAAAAAATAGTGATTAAAATAATAAAATATTTCGTTAAATGTATATTGTATTTTTATTTTTTTTATGATTGAAAAGTATAAATGATTGACAAATAAGTAAGTGTCAACCTTGTCATGATAAGATTTATTTTATAAATGACGTGAAACTTTTCATACATTTCCAACGTAATTATATCTGAAGAATACAATTTTTAAAACGTAAGATTTTTATTTCAATCGCTTTTGTTATTTCTTTTTATTTTTATTTAACTCAATACAATTTAAACAAAAAATCTAACTACCTAAGTGTGGCTCGCTTAGGCGGGCCTCTTGACGTGCTGACGCTAAAGCCCGACCTGCCGGTCCGTCGCCCAAGCAGCCTGTAATTAAACCCACGGCCCACCCTTCTTAAACTGGTTGTCAGGGCTTGACCACACGCTTTAGGCCTATTTCGCCTGCCTGACTCCATGGCCTCGGCCACAAAGCTTTTTGGAGATCCCTACACCTCAATAATGATGTGGAGCCATGGCGAGTATCAAATAAAACCTTATAGTACGAGTCAGATACCTATCAGATATGTTGGCAATACCTAAGGTTTACTAAGGCTCACTGCAAAAGTCGAATCAAAGAAATGTAAGATGAAACCAACGATGTTTGTGGACTCCGCAAGACTCCCGAAGAAGATGATTGAGTAAAAATGTTTTGTTCCCGTGGATTGAGTAGAGCCAAGAGTTGGGTGCATATCACCCCAAGCAAGCATGAAAGCCTAGAATTAACAGAAATGATCAACACATAACACTACTAAAACAACTGTGACACGACCAAATTATCGACCAAAAATTGGCCTGCAATTATCGACCAAATCACGACCATTTAGACTGGAAAAGGCCTTGGCCAAAAATAAATTTCAATTAATTCATCAAATACCGACCATAATTACTTCACTCACAATTTTGGTCATAAATTGGTCCAGAATTAGCGGAAATGGCGCCAAAAAATTACCGACCAATTACCGACCAATTAACTAATTAAAATAAATTTACATGAAAATGAGTCGTAAATACCAAAGTAATCTAAAAATTTTAACCTCGCATCATCGACCAATTATTTACTCAGAATGGGTAATTACCGATCAATTCACCAATAAAGACCAAAAATAAATTAACATTAAAATCGGGTTTCAGAATCGTACTTAATTAATACCAACATGTGGTCGCAAATGGTCGGTATTCCCTTAAATCCGTAAGTTTTCGATCCTCGCTCCATCCACCGCCTAATCCGCACAGTAGCTTGAGTTCCACCGCTACGCTTGAGTTCGCACTGCTTTTGCTAATCGAACCTATTTCTTCATTGGTAAGTCTTCTACTCCCTTTCGCTTGTTCCACTCAAATTTCATTTTATCAAGTATGTCGGTTTTGGATTTTACGCTTGGTTAGTTATTTAGCCAAACCTGGCTCGCTCTCCCCTTGTTTTCTCGGTTTTGTTTAAGGTTTTTCCTTGATTAGATGTTGGTAACCCGATTGCTTAAACTGTGCTGAAGTGTGTTTGGGATGATAATGAACCATATTTGAAAGTTTACCCTTTATTTAGCCCACTTTTGTTTTCTGCCCTATAACAAGCCAAGTTTCACCACCACCACCACGACACCTCCTCCTCTCATAATCAACACTATCTCTCTCTTTAACGCTTACTTTTATTTCTTTTCTTTCTTATTCTTTAACTTCTATTTCATGGTTCATAAATGGGTTAGTGTCCACTACTTGTGGCTCTGTATTTGAAGCTCACTGAACCGTCGCTATTTGGGAGCTTTGCCACTCTGCTTGCTGGGTTTTCATGGCGCATGGAATAATGATCGAAGGTCTCGAGCCAGTGAAATGCCGACTTCACCAAATACTGCTTGGTTCCCGAGAAAAAACTCAAGGGAAAATGGGAGCACAAGGATTATGATGTTTGTTTATTAACCAGATCAATGAGAAGTATAAGAGAATTTGGAGATGGTCTGCTGGGTGTTTGGGGAATGGGCCATTATAGAAAGTTAGGTTCTTTTAATGCTATACGATTTCTTTATTTATCCTCCAATGTCATGTACACTGGGCTTGAATCAATTGAATCAATCACATGCTAAACTACCGAACGCTGGCCATTTACTTAACCGTTCTTGCCTTGACTTTAGCCAATCATAGAACCTGCTTCTCCTTAGTGTATCTATTCTATCACTGGGAGAATCATACGGCATCGCTGATAGAATTTCTTGTTAAAAAACTGTGGTGATAGCATTTTATTAGTATTTCTTTTGTTTTTCAAAGCATATTTTATGACTAAACCACATTCTGTTTTACCTATCAAAAAGAAAAGAAAAAACATTATGACTAAACTACATCTTTCCATGAATGCAAGGATTAGCAGGAGGAAGTATTTCCTATTTCACTACCTACAAAACTGCCGGGTATTTAAAGCACGGGCAAAGCTTCAAGGGATAAGAGGGTGCGTTAGCACTTTCTCATTTTAAATTTCTTCTGCTTCATTTCTCAGGCATTTTCATTTTTCGCTTAGTTACAGCTGTTTAGTTTGCAGGATACTACTACAGAAAGCAAAAGAAGAAGGTTGGCGTGTTTGCCGCCTTCAAGTTCCTTCGCATAGATGAGGAATTTAACATACTCACTGTGACCTATTTCCTAGAATGTTCATGTGCATGTTTAGCTTTAGTTATTTATTTGCCAATATTTTTGAACTGGAACGTTTATTAACCCATGAAAGGGACTTAAGGTCATTATTTCAACTGGGCTGATTTTTCATCACACCAACAATACAAGAATTATTATTTATAACAACCAGAGAAATAATATTAGATCAATTAATCGAAAAATCCGTGTGAATCAAAAGCTAGTTAATATCGTTTCTTAAGATGCAATTTCAATAACCCGAGGGTAGCCTTTCCGCTGGTTCAAGGCATTGCATTGGGGTTTAACTCAATGGTCACCAATTCGAGTCCTCTCAGGGTCACTGTAGGTTTACTTTGCCATTAACTTTATATAATTATTTTATTTTATTTTTATAACTGTAGTAATAAGTCCTCTCAGGTCAAGTTCATCTCCAAAAGTTCAGTTTTTATAACTGTGTACATTCCTAAATACTTTTAATTATATTCGATTTCGATTTCTTTTGAGAGATTTTTCAAACATTTCTTTAATATAATTTTTCTATATATATATATATATATATATATATATATATATATATATATATATATATATATATATATATATATATATATATATATATGATGACAAAGAAAAACAAATAAGATGTAAATAGAATAGCTTTGATATCTACCAATTAAAGTGTTACTGCATAAAAAGTAAAGAGATATTTTAAACAAAAGGTTGAACCCATCCCGCTTGCAACCATGTAATACTCACATTGTCACAAGGCGAATTTTCCACAAGAAAGTGCAGTCCCAGCTAAAAGAGATCATTGGAGTGTGTCCTACACCTTATGTGTGTATAAAGACACAAAGAACATCTTGGAACCATGTGTTAGCATTCAACATGAAAAACAGTAATTATATAGCTACAAAACCTGAGAGGACTTATTACTACAATTATATATATATATATGGTTATATATAAATCACTTATTACTACAATTATATATTATTTAATTTTTAGAACATAAAACATTGGTTTGAGTCATTTTTTCTTATCTTTGTGTACAACCTTCTCTCAACAAAATTCTCGACGTGGGATCAGGATTTAATCTTTCATTATTGTTATTTATACTTGTTTTTAAGATCCGTTTGAGATTTCCAATGCTAGAATTTTCAAGGGCTTTGTCCTTTGCTGTGACTCTTAACTTTTAAATTACCAGAGATTTCACCTTTGTTTCCGCAGATACCAAAGCAGGAAGATGCTCATGAATTCTTGCAAAGGCTCGTTAGGTAGACTTGATAATTTTTACTTGATGAATCTGCATAGAGACTCGCTCCTTATGATAACTTAGTGCAACATATTTTGGTGGTCGCTCTCATCAAGAAGGCTCGACTGGAAACTAATCGCAAATTTCCTTTCTAACATCCACTTTCTTGAATACCAATATGAACTTCGATGTTAGTTTCAAATAGGAGTTTATACAGGTAGTCCTATTAATGGTTTTCTTAACTCCTGCATTTGAATAAATATGTCGTAATCATGGGGCATATTTCAACCCTTACGAGCCCTTGATAGATTTGGAAGCTCATGATTGAAGATGTAGACACGCTCGTGTTAAACCCTTTAGTCATTATAAAATTATACGTAAGTCGCCTGCATCCACGCTATAAAAAAAGATGCAATTCCCAATGAGGAGAACCAGAAAAAGAGAGAAAGATGAGAGGGTTCATGTGAGATATGATAAAGAAGTGTGGGAACCGGAAAACCCAAAAGAACCTATATCATATAGTTCATAATAACCAATTGTCGGTTCCAATTAAATCAACTGGTTTTACCGATGATCCAAAATTTCTTCATAAAATGCTTTACTCATGGACTATTAATTTCTTCTATATTTAATTTTATTTTATGTTTTATTTATATTGCATGAAGATGACAACTCTAAGTGGTCGATAAGCACCAATTGGGAGATGCAAAAATGTTTAGTGAATACACTTGTTGTAGGTGCTTTTTCTTTTCTTAAACAGAAAGTATTCTCATCGAATGGCTCCTGGGCTTGGGTTTCCTCTAAATTTATGAATGGGCTTGGAGGAGAAAATCAAAGAACTTTTGAAGGTGAGCGATGTGCTATCTAAGATCTTTAGGATTCTCATAACTTATATGCATATGTGGTCTCAAGAGTTCGTACAGATACGGGATGTAAAAGCCCAACTTTTCGTTATCTTTATGGATTGGTTGTCTCTTCTTCTTAAAATAGAGTTGTAGCTACTATAGTTGGCTTTTTTTTGTTTGTCACGTTATACTTTCAATATATCAGGTTTACGACCTTGGTTTTTTGCACCCTTTACATTATAATTGATCTCCACTTCACTAAGAAGAATGAACTTGTTTCGTTAAGGAAAAAAATTATACCCCTGCTCTAAAATGGTGGAATTGGGGACAAATGAAGTAGCTTATCATATCAGAATTTAACGAGATCATGATTCTCGCGCTTGGTAGATGTTTTTACTTGGGTAACATTAAGTTTAAAAAGTAATATTCATGGTAATTTTTTTCTTTTTGTTCTTTCACTAGAAATGATTTTTGGAATTTGTAGTATTCTCGAGATTGAGTCAATCTGAAATTCGAATTTGAATATTTAAGTGAATTATTTTATTTTTTTGATTGGCAAAGGGAAGGATTTGATGTGGTCATTCTTTGTGACTTGTCCATACATTACTAATATCCCATGTTCTCCCAAGATGTGAATTTTTGCGAACTTTATTAACACAAATAGGTTGTTTTTGATGCATTCATCGTTATTCTACTTGTTGATTTTGCAACTTTTCTTTGCCTTTTTATTGGAATTGAAATGAAATTGGCAGAATTTCTTTAGATATCTCGTAGGTTATAGAATAACAAGATTTCACTGCTCCAATATCGAGAATGTTGTTACTTAGTCATTCCTAGTGCATTGGTTGGCCGAGGCGTAGGCATATACTTCAAATGGTATTGAGTTTAGTCATTCCTCTCGTTTAAGGATTTAAACTTGATCCGAGGCACATACAACAGAAGTAATAGTGGAGAAATCCCAGCTTTACGCGTGACTTCGTATTCAAGGCTCATTGTTGAAGACAACCTGCAAGTTTCTCTCATGCCTTGTTTATTTGGCTCTACTCCCAAGTATCATTCAATATTTCTTTCCTTTTGAACAAGAATGGGCCATTTATATACCTGCACTAGATATATGCAAACATGATCATGCACTTCTAATTTGTTATTTGAGAAGCTGGCTTTGTGTATTTTAAACCGTCCATATCCTTTGAGAATGGGCAATTGCTTTGTGCAATGTCGTACTTACACAAGTATCAGTTTCACTTTGTGTAAATTGCTGAAGTTTTGAGTAATCGCAAAACATCATACTCATATTTCCACTCCACAACATTCGGTAAAATTAATTATCCTTGACCTTTGTTATTTATGAGTCAAGAAATGCATATAACCATGCATATAGACCGCTCGCCCCGCCGCAATTACCGCAGCAGCTGATTTTCTTCAAGATTTGAAACATGCATAACTCCTTCATTAGAACTTGAATTGGGTAGCGTTTGAGACTTCATGAAGTTCTCAGCCTGTAGGATCCACCCATACATGTAATGGTGTCATATATCCTATCTTAAATGAAAAAATCAGCGGCCTTGCTGCCAATTACTGCAGTGTGCTGATTTTCTTCATGATTTGAAACATGCATAACTCCTCTTCATTAGAACTTGATTTGGGTGTTCTAGACTCCCATGAAAAGCCCTTGAGTGTAGAACTTTCCATATATAGCTTGACAAAATTCGAGGTAATATCTCATTCGAAAATGAAGAAAATCAGTGGCCCTGCTGCTGCAATTACGGCAGTGTGCTGATTTTCATGATTTGAAACATGCATAACTCCTTCATAAGAATCTCTGATTTGGGTGTTCTATGACTCCCATGGAGCTCATTGAGTCTAGAATCCACCCAAATATAGCTTGATAAAAATTGAGGTCATATCCTATCCTAAAATGAAGAAAATCAGTGGCTCCCACCTGCTGCTGCAATTACCCAGTGTGCTGATTTTTTCATGATTTGAAACATGCATACAACTCCTTCATAAGAACTTGATTCGGGGTGTTCTATGACTCCCATGGAAAGCCCTTTGAGTCTAGAATCCACCCAAATATAGCTTGATAAAAATTGAGGTCATATCCTATCCTAAAATGAAGAAAATCAGTGGCCCTACCTGCTGCTGCAATTACTGCAGTGTGCTGATTTTTTTCATGATTTGAAACATGCATAACTCCTTCATAAAGAACTTGATTTGGGTGTTATATGACTTATGGAGTTTCCCATTGAGTCTAGAATCCACCCAAATATAGCACGAGAAAAATTGAGGTCATATCCTATCCTAAAATGAAAAAAATCAGTGGCCCTACCTGCTGCTGCAATTACTGCAGTGTGCTGATTTTTTTCATGATTTGAAACATGCATAACTCCTTCATAAGAACTTGGATTTTGGTGTTCTATGACTCTATGGAAAGCCCATTGAGTCTAGAATCCACCCAAATATAGCACGAGAAAAATTGAGGTCATATCTCATTCTAAATGGAAAAAATCAGTGGTTCCTACCTGCTGCTGCAATTACTGCAGTGTGCTGATTTTTTCATGATTTGAAACATGCATAACTCCTTCATAAGAACTTGATTTGGGTGTTCTATGACTCTATGGAAAGCCTACGAGTCTAGAATCCACCCAAATATAGCACGAGAAAAAATTGAGGTCAGCATTTATCCTAAAATGAAGAAAATCAGTGGCTCTACCTGCTGCTGCAATTGCAGTGTGCTGATTTTTTTCTTTCATGATTTGAAACATGCATAACTCCTTCATAAGAACTTGATTTATAGTTCTATGACTTATGGAAAGCCCATTGAGTCTAGAATCCACCCAAATATAGTTTGATAAAAATTGAGGCCATATCCTATCTCTAAATGTAAAGAAAATCAGTATTCTACCTACAAGGTAATTACTGTGTGCTGATTTTTTTTCATGATTTGAAACATGCATAACTCCTTCATAAGAACTTGATTTGGGTGTTCTATGACCATGAAAGCCCATCAGTTAGATCGCCTGACCATAGCGCTATTTAATAGCATTGGGTACCCATATATTTTTTGAAATTTAGATTAGAGTACCAAGTACTAATCACTTCTGAATGAAATTTATAGAATATATGAGTTGATTAAGCATGATATAGTATGAATTTATGAATGATATGGATATAATAACATGTGATAGATTAAATTGAAGAAATCGCTTAACATATCTTAAACTAAAATTTTCCTATAATACGCATTTAAATCGCTGTATCTCTTTAGCAACGATTGAAATGCAATACCAGAAATCCATTATAGTTAATGCTTTCCCGATGATATATAGTTATCAGAATACATCCGTCCAAAGGTATTACAAACGGGGGTTTGTATACACCGATTTGTCCCAGCGGACAATACAAAGGACGCACTAAAATGATCATGATTTAATTTCAAATTGCATATATTAAGTGTCATTTCGTGCTCGCTCGCTTCTGCTCTCCGGTGCACATTAGATATATATATAGTAATGCAATTTGCAACTGCCGATTATGCATTATTATTTATATATCTTATTTAGTGTACTCGAGAACCACGAGGTCACAATGCATACATACGAACATGCAATCGTGATCTTTTAACGTGAACTTTGTAAATGATCAGGACCAAACCTATTGGAAGAGAAAAGAACTGGGCTGGACGCGCAAGGGAGTGCTGAGCGTGAGGGATGGTGAAGAGGGTCAGATATCACGCAAATATAACTTTATCTGAACCACAATGGATGGTTAATGAACATAAAAATAATCGAGACAATCGTGTTTGTTTACTAAATTGATTTTTTTTTGTGATCAGTTATGAAGACGATCGTGACGGATGTAATGAGGGGCTTAATAGTAAATGAATGTTCTAAATGAAACGGGGGATAAAGTCAAGAATCTGTTTCGCGGCTTCGCTCCGAGACATCCCGAGTGTGAATGGTAAGGTTACCTATAAGGTGTCTCGCACTTTAGTTAAATGTCGAATAAGAAGTTTTTAATGCGAGATCAGCGTGCATTTGTATAAATGGCTTCAGTCGGACATTATGTTCGATATACCATGGTGAGAAGCAACCACCGTGAGGTGTCTAAGTTCGCACTGACATCGCCAGCGAAACCGATCGATGGTCTCGCATAATATGAATCACACTACATACCATAGAATGGTTCAGCGATGTCGCGGGTCCCGACCAACCCTGATGAGGAACCCAATGCCAACAAGGAATTTCTATGAGACATGATTCAGCCGAGACAAACCTGTATATGAGGGAAATTCTAAGCATACTCAACTATCTGCAGCCGTGAGGATGTTAGAAATAAAGCTACATACTGTGTGTTCGTAGCATGGTTTGATGATATGTCTAATTTCCTTATTCAAGAACTGCCACAAGATAATCCATGCCATTGGATTTCTACAAAGACGGGCAAGTTAGTTAGAGGGTCAGATTACCCAGACAGTCATTCATCATTGTAGAACAACTTATATATACTCTGGGTGATGACAAAGTGACTTTAATAATGTAAAATGTGGGCATGCTCGATACAAGCAAAAGGTTAGGTTCTAGAAATAGATTGTATATACGTTGAAGGTGCGTATAAGAAGAGCGCACTCATTTCCACAACATCCAGGTTCTATGAGATTATGCATCAACAAGAAGAACACAATGAAACTAGGTGGCATTCAGAGTGATCATGGAGGGATTTAAGATGTGTCACCTTCCATGCCTCGCTTGGAAACATTTTGATGGTGTTTCCGATTTTTCATCCGTTCGAAATGTTAGTCATTTATTTGGCTTGATGGTTTTCACCCGCTGGGCTTCGAATCCGACGCTAATATCCTGTGTCTGCAGGCATCGCACAGCAATCATTTCCGCACTTATGGGAATAGAAGGAGGAATTTATGTTTTGACTGTTAGTGCCTGGGCCTACTAATCCAAAGGGAAGAGATGTTTTCATGCCCACATAGCTGAGTTGAAAAGTCCGTAAGGCCAGTTCAAACTTATGATATTTCCAACGGCAAAATTTTCAGACATACACGCCTCATGTATTCATAAATGACTTCCACAGATTCTTATGATGTCTGGGTGGAGTATCGGTATGTTGGTGTCCAAGATTGTGCGAAAGACTCGATGCTTTTAGATTAATTAAGAGCTGGAAATAAATTCCGTTCGACAACCATCTAAGTTTGGTCTATGAATCATCCGTGACGACGTGAACACCAAAGACTTCATTAAGAATAGAAAGGTAACTAAACAATTCCTGTGTTAGATCCAGATTGAATTCTCAAGGATTTAGAATAACAGAGGTCGGTGAAGGTGATAGATGCCGATGCCGAGGTTAGAATGCTCTATATCTATGACTCATGGGTAATTAAGAGAAGTATTTTCTCAGATCTGCTTCACTGGCGTGAATGATCAAGCCAGCACAATCTTCGATGTTATATATCGAGAAGAATGTGTTTGACAAATATTTCAATACAAAGGTTTAATATCTCCAGAAAACTAAGGACACGCATGTCAAGAGACGAGTTGAACAAATATTGTCACATCCTCAATTTGCACAAAAATCTTGTCACCAATAAATACCCCGATGTGCCATTTGTTCCGAATAAAATCACAAGAAGGATGTGTTGGAGGGGTAAAACCGAGATTTCCGTGATGGTTATGCTTCTAACTCGTGGAGAGTGGATGCGAAAAAACTAAGATGTTTGGTATGAAGAGTCATGATTGTCATGTATTCATGGCAAAGGTTGTTACTTCAATCGCTCTTCGAGAATTCCCCACGCAATAGAATATGGAGCCGATAATCGAGATTTCTTATTCTTCAAGCAACCGACTTCTTCTATCTTTGACTCGATGAGGAGTTGAGGAATCCGATGAACAAATTCCTCAAGATCTTATAATCTGAGAAGATCTTCCTCCAAGTTTTTTTTGACCAATGGAACATCTTCCAAAGGCACTTCGTTTACGGGCCAGATTGGCCGGGTCCAAATTCATTATCGTGATGTATCCTCCAAAGGCATTAATTCACTCAACCAATTCTTTTCCTATATATATATATATATATATATATATATATATATATATATATATATATACACACACACATACATGACTTAATAATATTCAATAATTCCTGTGATACTGAGGAAAATAAAGCATAAAATCATGAACAAGGCTCGTAGGGAGGTTCGGCACACCGTATATTATGGATGGTATCGCCATAAATTCAGATCACTTCAAAGAAGGAGATCCAACTCTTCCACTTGGCGACAAGCTTTAATATGTTTATCTTGATGACACGCTGATGATGATATGTTTGAAATTTTCAAGCCTCCGTAAAGCATCTAAGTGTTCTAAGGGAAACGAGATATCTAGCGCACAATGAATATACCGCAATTTCATCTATATGTCCTAATGAATTCCGTCTGCAGGTTCAATCCATTCATAAAGTAAGTGAAGCTGTTAAAAAAAGTCAAATAGAGATATATTTAGCATGTTAATTTTACTATTTCTCAATGTATCCATTTTCTAATTTCCTCATTTCATTTTAAGTGTATTCGTTACGTAAAAACGTGAACAGCTTTTAAACTTGAATGACTTAAGTCGCCAATGCCTGGATTCGGCAAGAATTTCCATCGTGGTTTGAAAATACGTATGTTTACTAAACATGAAAATCACAAAACAATTGTAATGTTCTGATGGCCAAATTTATAATTGTAATCGGCACATTGATTTCCGACACAGTTCATAATCGTGCAAATAAAATTTCCAATCATTATCTTCGAATCCAGGCACGAGGTCCCCTAAGAGAGGTTAGAACTTACAACTACATTATGTGAATGGTTTTAAATTTCAATAATCGAATCGCATATGGTTACGGCAAATGCATTAACACGGGGTATGGTAATAGCGATCCGTGATACAATGAAACCGAATCTGACTATTACTGTGACTCGGGTCAAGTGATCGAAAGAATTCGCCCTCGCTAAAAGAACTCGTGGTTATTCAAATGTGAATGGTTCGACCCAAATAATCACATGTCGGTATGGTTGTCCATCCGACAACTTGTCGATGTGCACGATAAAAACGATTCAACAAGTATGAACCTTTGTCTTAGCAAAGACAAGCATCACGTTTATTATCGTGAATATCCTGCTCGGACCTGGCCCTAGAATGGATTGGAAAGCTGCGGTGTAAAGATCAGTTAGGGCTCAAATTGACATCCCCGCATCACCAAGTAATGATGTCATAGAACCGCCAAAATGATGACAATGATAAAGATAATCGGCCGTGGTGGGGACGAAGATCGCCCTTTGCCAGATCTTCGAGATGGATACAAGTGGGGATGTAGATGTTCATGAACATTTAATTGATAATGAGGAAGAAACGAGTGATGAAGAGGAGTTTGAAAATGATGTTACTACATCTGAAGAAGAAGACGAACCAGATTTAGATGATTCTGATGAGAATGAGTAGTTAGTGAGTTTTAGTTATTTCAATCGTTAATCATGTTTGTTTATTTTCATTGCCTTATGTATTTTACTTGATGCTTACTAATCAATAATGTGTTGTTTATTATTTTTAACAGATATGGCACGTGGACGAGGTAGAGGCAACACGTTGCCAGGTCGTACAAGTTCTGGTAGAGGCAACAATGCCTCAGGTATGCCCGATCCTGTTAGAGGGTCGTGGCCTGCTGAGACCCCAATAAAGGCATGCAGGAGATCGTGGAATGGCCGCAAAGATCGTGATCGCCAGACCATCCACATCATGGTCCCGAGATTGTGATGAAATGATCAAGAGACATGGGAGGGAGATGGAGATGTCGAGAGTCTTCCTCAGAGCACCCTACGATGAGACTCTCCTTATCAAGCCGCCTGAGTCGACAATTGATAATCCGTAAGATATGAAACTTAACTAATGATTTATCCATTTCTTAATTTATTTTACTACTATGAAATTCTGCCACAGACTTAAGTTAGAGCCGTCTGTCCAATTTCTAGGGTTCTCGAGGACAATTTTCAGAAGTCCTTGTAAACCTCATAATATAATTGGAAGTCAATACGATAGAGACCGGACATGATTCGAGAGAATTTAAGGTATATATTACTACTTGAACATTTTTACATCAATTATTTATTCTTTGTTCAATGATGAAACATGTTTAAATTACAATTGCGTAAGTTTATAGGTGGACACACCCAAGGAGGCGGTCAAAGGGTGTTCTACAAACATGCTGCTACCAGATAAAGACACTGTACGAGGTCAAAGATAAATGGTTGAAGAAATAAAGTAAGATTTGAGTGTCCCGATCATGTTTTCCAGAGTGGGGGAGAAGATGGGAAGATCCCGATTATAGGAAGAGGTAGGAGAAACAAGAGCGGCAATCGTCGCCGTAGCTGGCCGGAGAGGGCAAGTGGGCATGTCTACACACACCAGGATCTCGGCTCTATGCGTGAGCACCAACGAGCATTGGTATGATTTCTAATTTACACTTCTTATGTTTATTACTTTGTGAATTGTGTCTAATTATGCCTATTTTTCATTTCCTCGAAGGATTTTTTTTCATTTGAATTAACGTATGTATTGTTTGTAATTGAAGACACGCAAGGAGGGTAAGAAGCCCAAGGTTCGCTATTCAGATACACGCATCACCGAAGGGGCATGATGATCGACTTTGTTGATCGAGATCTCGCAAAGAAATGTAAGTTTCTTTAAAAACAAAATTATTTTTTTTTTTTTTTTTTTGGAAGATAAATTAAAATACTTATTTTTACTCATTTTTATCCGTATGTGGACCCTGTGGTTGGTGAAATGTTGATTCCCAACAGACATGTAAAAATATAATGAAAAGATTTTTCTCTTTATTTTTTTGAAGATCAATTAAAATACTTATTTTACATGTTTATTAGACAAGATATGAGGAATGTTAGTCACGCGACTGCCGTATTCCCGCTTGTCGCATCACGTGTTTAATATGTTTGAATTATTTCCATTTATTAACACTTGAACCGTGTAATTTATATAGTTAATTGATATATTTTCATGAAAGAGGCTGATGTACGCCCAAGGCCATTTTTACCATTTTTATCCATACGTGGACCCGCAAGACGGCGGTGAAATGTCAGGACAGTTGCCACGCATTTTACACGTCAGATTCCAGAGCTCCCTGCACAGCCGGGCACTCGCCCGATTTTCGTTAAACTCGAGTCTCTGAGAAAGGGACTCACGAAGTGGTGTCGTTACCCGACATCCATGAATATTCGCGAGCTGATCGGCTGTCAACGGACCCTCGGGAAACATGTAAAAAAAAATATAATCCAAAGATTTGGTTTATACTTTCTCTTTATTTTTTTTAAGATAAATTAAAATACTTATTTTACATGTTTATCAAAGCGAGATACGAGTAAACGTTACCGCCGCGACTCAAGCGTTCCTGCCTACTTCACTTCACGTGGATAGGTGCAAACAGTAGTTCCCGCGCACGCTCCAATCGGCTGATACCGAATCGACGGTAATGAGGTCATGGATGGCAAGGAGAAGATGCCCGCCTATGGCGCTTCGCTCATCGACATCATCATTCTACTCGCATAGATCTACCAGATTGATGGAAGCTCCATCTTCGTGGACCATTTTCGAATTTGTTCTCGACGATGGAGGACTTTCAGACGCTGGCGAAATGCGATACAAGACGCTGGTCGATACCGAGCGACGCCTCGATCACTCGAGGATGATAGGGAAGAGTCACACTCAAGGTTGATTGGCTTACAAAGAAGTGTCGTGGGAAGCGTGGACCAGCTCAACCCCGATGATCTACCTGATTGCTCCTGCACAGAATGCTCAAGCTACAAGATCTACTCCGAAGACCTATCAAAGCAGCGACTCCACAAAGAACCACATCACGTGATTAGCAATAGCAGACAGCTTCCCACTCCCAAAGACTCCACATCCACCATACTCTTTAATTCAAGATACATCCTCGAAGATCACGATGATGACACTAGGTTGATGATTGAGTATTGCTGCACACTTCTTTTTTTTTCTTATACCGATTTTAATCTACGTTTTTATTTCTTCGACTTTATTTACTATATATATGTGCAGATATATATTAGTTTGCTTGTTTTAAAATATATTTTTACTCTTTCATAATATGCATGCACTATTGTGTTTTTTCTTTGTTTTGTAATTTTAATATGTATATATATATATATATATATATATATAGTATATATATATATATATATATATATATATATATATATATAAAGCAAAGCAAGATATCAAACTCAAATGGCAAAAAAAAAAAAATATATATATATATATATAGCAACCAAAAAATTAAGCACTATTTACCGATCGACCATGGTTTCAAACCGAATTAAAAATTTTTTAAAATTAATTAACCAAAAATTGCTACCATTTCACGAATCGAATTATGACCAAAAAAAATTTTTTAATTAATTTACTCGACCATTTGAGATTATATACCACCAATTACTGGAAGAATTTGGTCTGCAGAAACATCCTCCAAATGGTTTTCCAGAATTACCGACCATTTGGAGACCATTTGACTCATCATCAGATTAAATTCTTGTCGGCAAATGGTCTCCAACACGGTATCACGACCATTTTGGAGATTCATTTCCGTCGCACCAAAATTTTTCAAGTTGGTAAATGGTTCGTGAAATGGTCTAAAATAGGCGGAAATGGTTTGTCAAGAATGAGTCATGTGAATTGCCCACAATTTATCGATTAATTGATTTTTTGTTCAAGAAAATACCACGACAGAAAATTATGACCAAATAATTTGGCCTGTGAATCTGGTCGTTAACGGGTTTACCGACCAAAATATATTTGCTTACCGACCAGTATTGGTCGGTAATTCGGTGATTTTTAGTAGGAATTATATATAATTATAAAGTTTTGAGCAATGGTTGATCATGGTATTGTTTTGAATATATGAATAGTCTTGATAAATTAAAAAAAAAAAGAAAAAAAAAGAGAGAGAAATAGCTAATACTGTACTGTCGTCTGTGCTGCCATTGCCAATTGCTCCATACTGGGTTACGTCGAAAACACTACAATGCAATGGGGTTAGCAGAACCAAAAAGTGGGATACAAAGAAAAGAATTTTCAGAAGGGACGCCATTTATTTGATCTCAATTATGCCAGATGATATGAGAATCAAGAACATTGATATGCTGTACAAAGAAGAGAATTATGATCATGACTTTTGCTTTCCTAGAAATCATTTGATAGGATAAGGTGCTATGAGACTATCCATCCATTGAACAATATTAAACAATCAGACATTAATTCCTTATGGTAAACTCAGAGACAGCTATTCTTGCTTAGGATTTACCCAACAGTTATAAAATTTAAAAAACCTTAACATATGTATTAGAATTGTGTAGTTGGTTAGATCAATATATATAGCTATAGCACTTGCACCAATCATCGATAAAATAATTCATATCTCAACTGCCTTCTTTAGAAAGTTTAAACTGTAAGTTCAATATTTCCCAAATATTCTAATAGCAAAGAGATTCTCCCTCAACTCTTCCTCTCCTTCATATTTAATTAACAGCTATAATCGTCTGGTTTCAGTGAACAAGAGAATGGTAGAAGAAAAAGTAATCATTAGTCACAAAGAATATATGTAAAGTGCATTGCGAGTAGCTAAGCACCAAGTACCACTCTCATATACATAATTTGTTCGTAAGACCAATAATTCCCACAAATAAATAAATAAAAACTCATATCCTTCTCACTCCTTTCAAGCTCCTTCTCAACCAACTATCATGGCACCGCACAACTCCAAGTTCAGCAATGTCTTGCATAATGATCGTGAACTAACTAACTATGTATGTAAATCTTTAATAATGTTGTACCTACCTAAAACCTAAAATAAAACACGTCTTAGAATTCTATTTCCCATATAGAGGATGATTATGGGGGTACTATTTTTTTTTGGGAGCAAGGTACATAGGGTCTGATTACTCCTTCATAGCTTGGATCAACAACATTTACGCATTTGACTTCCTCTCCATCACCTATCAAGTTTATGTTCTGCATGAATATGCCTTTACATGGAACTGAATCACTGCATTCAATCTTTACTGCTGTGTCCCCTTTAAACGTTCCCGTTACATCAATGTATGAAATATTGCGAATTTCCACTGCATCAATCTGTCAATCAAAACTAACATGTTAATCAAAATTTTCCCAATAATTTAAAGATCAATCAATAATATTGCTATTATAGATATATATAGATACTCACATTGATGGTGCAATCCAAATGATCACAGTAAAACTGATCAATGTTGATAGGAAATTTAGTGTTGTAAGTTCTGATTTTCTCAAAAACTACATTCCTCACATGACCTCGGCCTCCCTGCCATGTCTTTATTCTAACACCATTTGTTGACCCATTAAATCGAACATTCTTAACATGAATGTTATCTACTGCCTCCCTCTTTCTGTCTTTTCCAAGGCTTCCTATGCTGTATTTAAACCAAAATTAATGGAAATAAATAATCTCTAAACATGATGAAAATAAATATGAGAATAATTGTAAAGAATGTATAAATAATGCAAAATATATGGTCCACCATGTGTTTGAGGTGTAACAGCATCTAAGTACTATCTTAATAAACTGTAAGTATTATATTTGCATTGTCCGTTATGATAGTACCTAAGACATGATTAAGGTAGTACTTATAATTTATTATAATAGTACCTATATAATGTCATACCTGAAATACAATTATTTTTTATAAAACCGTAATGAATCATGTATTTTGCATACATTCGTTACAATAATTCACTAATGAATGGACTAAAACACAAGTTTCTCAATAAATAATAATTTGAACCTTATGCCATGGCCAGGACCACAATTAACATGGTTCACTTCAATATGAGTTGATCCATCTACCATTGAGATACAATCATCACCTGCATTCGGGTCGGGTCGGATCGGATAAATTAGCATGATATATATACGTACCAAAGAACTAATATGACTCTTTACCTTTAATTAGGTGATAAATAATTGAAACGTTGCAATAATAAGGAAATTAATACCAGTGCCAATGGAGCAATATTCTATTTTGGCATTAGCGACCTCTTTGAGGTGAATACCATCAGTATTTGGGCTGTCGCCAGGTGCAGCTATATCGATATTCAAAATCTTCACCCCCTTGCATTTATAAAAGACTACATGCATGTGAGGATTGTCTTTGAAATTTAGGTCATGTAGTCGGACATTGTTGGACCTTGTTACTACCAGAGCCTGTCAATTACTCAGCAATTAAAAAATGAAGCATATGTATAGAAAATATATATGACTTACATATTGGATTAAGGTAGTAGTGATGAACTCACATTTGGCTTATATCCCTGAAAAGATGAGAAAAAACTGTGGCATTAGAAACCAGAAGTAAGCAACCACCCCATAGAAAAAAATCTCAAACTTTAGCATCTAAAATCACTTTATTATATAAAGAAAAGAAAGAAAATATAAAGAAAAATTATTTTTGTTTGTTTGTCTAATTGAAAAACTCAAATATAAATAAAATTACTTAAAAACTTAGAAAATGAGTTTTAAATAGTAAACAAAAATAATATATATCAGGTTTAACTCTATTTTTTATTTTTTATATGTTTTTCATTTTCCTCCATTTTTTTCTTTAACAAAGGGTTCTTTCAAACATAGAATCTTCTTTTCAAAAAAAAATCTATTTGATGAGTTATAAGACAATTCATGTTGCATATGCTTATCAAGAATAGAAATAACCCAATTGAGTTCATGGATTTACCTAGGTATGTTTATGGATCAATAAAAGATTTTTATCTTGAGTAATGTATGAGAAATCAAATCATACATAATGATCTAACCCTTGGAAATCATACATAAATGATCGAACCCTCGATGCCTTGAAAAAGCTATGAGTCATTAAAAACAGTTGAAGTAGTTGAATAGGGGGATCACTGTACAAATTCACCAAAAGCTAAAGAGAATTATTTGGTATTATGCATGACTGGTTACTTTCTTTTTCATTTTATCTCAAATTTTATGAAACCAAACAGACCCCAAAGATATAAGCATATAGTAGGCCTCATACCGTAAAACCCGGCTTCCACCATTCATCTGCATCCCCATCAATGGTGCCGGAACCAGATATGGTAAGGCCATCCACATACTTAAAACTGATCCAACTTTCGCATTCGTTATCAATGCATTTCCATTCTGAAGGTTTTTTTGGTGCAGCTATAGTACCTTCCACCTGTCCAACAATGAACAAAAAAATAAAATCAAACAATTGCAATACAAATACAAATACGCCTAAGGTTCACAAGGGAAGGAAAAGGACATGACCAAACCTTGAACTTGATGTTCTTGGACACGCAGTGGCCATGGAAGACAACCGGATTGATCAAAAACCTTCTGCATCCGGGAACAAGAAACGTTGGATAACCCGAAGCCTTGCATACAACATCCCAAGCTTTCATGAAAGCCTAAGATTTCCAAGACACCAAATGTGATCATACCGGAAAATACGAAAGTATGTAAAAGTTTTCAGTTTTGCCTTCAAAACAAACCAATTCTTACTTGAGAGTCATCAGTTTTGCCATCTCCGACTGCACCATAGTCCATGACATTGAAATCACAGGCTACCAATGGAATGACCGGCAGAAGTGAAGCCAAGAGTAGAAGTAAACCTCGAAGAGCCATTGACATCACAAATGAATTTGGGTTGAATTTGACGGTATTTATTGATTCCTTTCAATGTATAAAGTAGAGGGGAAGTTGAGTGAGAAGAAAAGTAGTCAATCTTGAGTCTTACTTTATCCTTTGAAGTTTAATCTCATAATCTGTTATTTTCGAAAACTATCTTATATTATCTTATTATGATAATATGATAATAAGAGGTAGTTTTGAAACTAGTCAATTGAGTTTGAATTTTAGTCTTTTGTCTTTCTTATTACATCTAACTAATTTAAGGTCATTTTCTTTTCTAATTTAGTCCTACCAATTTTCATATCTATAGACTCAAAAGATACAGAAAGGGAAAACATTTGAATTTTTATTTTTTCTAAATTATAAGTATTTTTGAATTGGGATTAAGATGGTATTTGTTTCTTATTGAGAAGAAAAAAAAAATTAAAAATTTTACTTTTTTATTTAATTAAAAATTAACTTGAGAATATGGTCCCAAATGAACTTATTATCAATAGGTTTATTTTAATTATGTTTGCTTATTTATATTTTTTTCAGGTTAATTTCATTCATCTAATTAAGGGGGCATTTGTTTTTTATTGATTATTGAATCTAATTTTTATTTAGTTGAATGTTGAATAAAAATTAATATTATTAAATACAGTTGCTTGTTTTTAATGTATTTAGTATTAAGTTATTTGTTTTTTATATACTTAAAATAAATTTCTTAACTATAAATTTGTTTAACTTTATTTTTACGATAAAATGAAAAATATTTATAATATATATATATAAATCTTAACATATTAATAAAAAAATAAAAGATAAAATAAAATTATTATGTTACAAATTTTATTATTATCATTTAAAAAAATTATTATATTTATCTATTTTATATAATTAAAATAGAATATATAAAATTAATAATTAAAAAATGGATTGATGACCGTCTTCTTTTAAAATATACTGATTGTTCATTTAAAATATCCTGTGTGGATTTTATTTCACCTTTTTTCCATTAAGAAGACCAAAATAAAAAATAAAAAGCAAATTGATTTTAGAAAGAACTAAAAAAACAAACGCCCCTATAAGTTTTTACTAAATACATATAAAACAGTAAAAAAAAAAAAGAAACTTCCCCTGAGATTTTTACTAAATACATATAATCCTCTTAAATTTGAAATGCTATTAAATATCCTCTTATCTTTTATATAGTTTTTAAATGCTATTAAAAAATAACAACGTATATAATAAAATTACTAACTAAGGACTGAATATATTTAGCCAAAATACTAAAGAATATGAAAGCTATCTCTTACATCATGTGAAGGAGTGATTGGAAACGATTTTTAATATTTAAAGTCGTTTCCTTTTAAAACTGATACTTTTGGCATGAGTGTATTGTTTCATATATCCCAATTCCTTCGAAATAAACTTTTTTGGTTTATATTTAAAGTGTTTGATTTTTTAATTTTCTCCATTACGAAAATTTAGAAAAGGCGAGTAATCATAAAATTGAAGAAACTTTAGTAACTGATGATAAAATATAAAATAATAAAGATATAATTCAAAAGAAAAGGCTTAAAAATTATAAAAATAAAATATTAAATGCTACTATAATTTTTTTTTTTAAAGAAAAGATAAGTTAATCTTTTTTTTTACAATAAAGATAAGTTAATCTATCTTTTGTTTATTTTCCGATTTTGTTTATGTTTTTTCTCCGGAGGTGCTCCATAAATTGAATTATTTCAATTCCCCTCTCTTTCTTATTTAAAACTAAATTAAAAATTTTAAAAATTAATTTGTTGTGCACGGTTTATTTGGTTCGGTTTTTAATATCAAAATGTATCGAATTCCCCTCTTTTTCTTATTTAAAACTAAATTAAAATTTTTAAAAACCAATTTGTTGTGCACCGTTTGTGCACAGTTTATTCGGTTCGATTTTTAATATCAAAATGTATCGAAAATCAGTTTTAATTTATTAAAACATGAACCGATAATTTGAAATATAAAATCAAAAAAATCTGATTGGTTTATAAATAATAACCAATTAAAATTATTTAAATCGGGTTTAAAAATCGAATAGAAAATTAAAACTGTAATTTACTAATTGGTTTAAAAATTCGATTTGACGGTATTTATTAATTTGTTTCAATGTATAAACTAGAGAGGAAGTTGAGTGAGAAGAGTAGTAGTCAATCTTGAGTCTTGACTTTATCCCTCATAATCTGTTAGTTTTGAAAACTATTTTCGTACTATCTTAGTATGATAATATGACAATAAGAGGTAGTTTTGAAACTAGTCAATTGATAGGAGAAGTCGTTTGAAGTTTTGTCTTATGTGTTTCATATTACAACTAATTAATTTAAGGTCATTTCCTTTTCTAATTTAGTCTTACCGAGTTTTCATATCTATAGAGTCAAAAGATACAGAACCTAAAACATTTGAATTTTATTTTTTCTAAATTATAAGTATTTTTGAATTGGGATTAAGATGGTATTTGTTTCTTATTTAGAAGATTTTTTTTTTTTTTAAATTTAACTTTTTTTATTTAATTACAAAATAACTTGAGAATATGGTCCAAAATGAGCTTATTATCAATAGGTTTATTTTAATTATGTTTGTTTATATCAATAGATTACTTTTAATTGAACAGAAAATATCTAATTTGAATACAAACCCAATTTAAGTAATTTTATTATTGAAAATAATTTATTTAATTTAGAATTCTACGGGTTATCATTTCAAGGGGATTAAAAGAAATGAAAGTCATAATATTACATTTTCTTAATAAGTTTAGAGAAAATATTTATATTTTTTTCCGGTTGATTTCATTCACCTAACTAAGATTTTTACTAAGGGGGTCTATTGAATTAAGACTTGTAATGACTTTTATGGAATTAAAAAATCTAAAAAAGTCATGACGTATTGAATTGTGACTTTTAAAAACTATATAAAGTTAAAGTGTATTCAATTACAATTTTTATAAACTCTCTCAACGATTATAACTTTTATAGATTTTATAAAAGTCATGATATATTTGGTTAAGACTTTAAAAAAATATATAAAAGTTAAAGTGTATTCAATTACAATTTTTATAGACTCTCTAAACGTATATCGATATTGAAAAGTCATTGACTTTCATAAACATTATAATTTTAATTACTTTTGATGACTTTTTTAGTATAAGTATAAATACCTACTCAAAATTATCATATCCTTTCTCAAAAGATTTAAAAGATTTTAGAGGTAAGAGTTTAACCTCAAATCGTTCGTAGTTTTTTGAATATGAGATAGTTTAAAAGTAAGATTGAAAATTTGGTTATTATGGTTTTTTTTTAATATGATTTTAAAATTATGTATCCGTATTGTAGTTATCGGAATAAAATATGATTTTTTATTTGAATTATTAGTTTGTCATTGTTTTTAAAATCATATATCTGTATTGTAGAGTCAAAAAATGATTTAAAGGATTCTAAAAATGACACAAATTCTTTGGATTACTTCATCAAGATGATACAAAGCCGATATGGGAGTAGTGGTTACTTATCAATTATAATATTTAAAAATATAATATAATAATTTTTAAAATTATAAAACAATAAAAAATATAATATTTACAAAATATGATTATATAATGTTATTTTTATTTTAAAAAAATAAAAATGTTATTTATAAATAAAAAATATTAGTATATTTATTCTTACTTTTATAATGATCTTTTGTAGAAATCTTTATAATAATTTTAGTTTCATCATATTTCACGTTTTGATTTATATACTTACATTTTAGTTTTCTATAATAACTTGTTTTACCTTTTAGTTTTTTATAATATCTTGTTTGGAAATTTATGATTTCTTATAACATATTTTTATTGTTTTGATGATGGTTTTATAATTATTTTAAAAATTAAGAATTATGAATAAATATTATTTCTAACTATTTGAAACAGAAAAAATAAGAATAAATTGTAAACATATTCTAATTTCTCAAATAGAAATTTTTTAAAGGAAAATAAATTAGATGATGTTTTGATAATTATTTTTTAACAATTTGGATGAGTTTATATTTAATAATTTTTCAAGATAAACTCTAATTTTTGAGAAATAATAATAAAAATTATGTTTTAGTAATAATTTCTTTTTTTATGTTTTCACATAGAAAAATTATGTTTGAGTTTATTTTTTACGTTTTAACTTGGGAAATATCATTTTAAATAACTTTGATATTTTTGTTGAAAAAAATTATTTAATTATGATATTTTACTTTTATTAAAAATATGAATTTATTCTGATTATTTAAATTTTATAAAAGTATATCGATATCTATAAAAGTGTGTAAAAGTCTATCAATATCTACAAAAATCTATCAAAATCTATAAAAGTTTTACAAAATAAAAGTTTATAAGAGTCATTCATATATTTATAAACTCTACAAAAGTTTACAAAAATTTATAAAATAAAAGTTTATGAAAGTCATCATACATTTATAAACTTTACAAAAATTTACAAAAATCTTTAAAAATTTATCAAAATATATAAAAGTCATCAACTTAAAAAAGTATATAAATGTCTTTAAAAATCTTAATTCATTGTAATACGACAGCTTATCTTTTACATCATATGAAGAATTGATTGTACGCGATTTTTAATATTTGAAAGTCGTTTCCTTTTAAAACTGATACTTTCGGCATGAGTATATCGTTTCATATATCCCGAAAATTGGATAAACTTTTTTGGTTTATATTTAAAGTGTTTTATTTTTTTTAATTATCTCCATTATGAAAATCTAGAAAAAGCGAGTAATCATTAATTGAACAAACTTTTGTAATTGATCATATAATATAAAATAATAAAGATATAATTGAAAAGAAAAGGCTTAAAATTATAAAAATAAAATATTAAATGCTACTGTAAGTTTTTTTGAAAAGAAAAGAAAAGTTAATATTTTTTTGACAATAAAGATAAGTTAATCTATCTTTTGTATCTTTTGTTTATTTTCTGATTTTATTTATGTTTTTTCTCGAGAGGGGAAAGCTCCATAAATTGAATTATTTCAATTATTTCCCTTTTTTTCTTATTTAAAACTAAATTAAAATTTTTTTAAATCAATTTAAATTAGGGCTATGCACGGTTTATTTGGTTCGGTTTTTAATATAAAAATGTAACCGACCTGATAATTATCAATTTTAATTTATTAAAACCGAAACCGATAATTTGAAAAATAAATTTTAATTTATTAAAACTGAAACCGATAATTTGAAACATAAAATCGATATAGATAATAACTTATTAAAATAATTAAAATAGGTTGGACTCAGTTCGGTTTAAAAACCAAATAAAAAATTAAAATTGAAAACTAATAATTTTAAAATTAATATTAAAAATATAAAATAAAACTAATATATTTAATATTATCAAAAAATCTATGTGTAAATCTCTTTATCTATCAAAAAAATATTATCCAAAAAATCCATAATTTTCTGTAACTTTTTATTAATAAATTTAAAATTATCATTATCAAAATAATTATCTATAAAATTAAAATTAAAATTAAATGAATGATTTTTATTTTTAAGAAAATTACTTTTAAAGATTTATCATTAACACCCAAAAAACTTAAAACAAATCAGTAAAAATTTTGGTTTAGAGTTTTTTAAATATTTAAAATCAAAAGTTTAAAAGATAACATTATCGTTTGGTCTTTTTTTATATTTTGAAATTAAAACCAACAATCGTTTTAAAACCGAATTTAAAAAAATTAATTTAAAATATTTCAAAATCGGATTGGCATCAATTTTTTCGATTTAATTAGTTTTATGCACACCCCTAATTTCAATAACTAAACCTTATAAAATTTTAGTCTCTATATCGTTTATCTATACTCTGTCTTCCTTCAATTTTTATGTGCACACTTATTTTATTCATGAACTTATGGGTTAATTTTATTTCTAGGAAAAAATAAATATTTACTGTTCTTTTTTTATTGTCTTAATTTATTTTCTCTAAATATTTCGAACGCTTATTTTTTGGCTTAGATTTTTTTTTTTTACATTGATCTCACATAAATAAGAAAAAAAATTCTAATATTTCATAGACAAAAATAAATGTATTTTAAAGCCGTAAAGACTCCTTTAAACAAAATAATACAATAGTTTTACAAGTTTAAAGATTCAATAAAAAGCCCTATTATCTCAAATAAAAACACAAGCCCTATTTAATTAAGAATAATAAAAATTTTAAAAAGTTCAATAAAAAGCACTATTTAATTAAGAATAATAATTCATATAAACTGGTGTGTTAGTGATGGTCAAATCCAAAACATTTCATTTTGTTAGGTCAACTTAAATCAAATATGAATAATAATTTCTTAGATCTCCTAATTTAATAATCAAATCCCACACTCTATTTGACAATAATTCTACACAAAATATTTTTAGTAAAAATGTTTACTCTAGAAGTGTTTTTTTTAAAAAAAAAAAAAAAACTAATCACCCTCCCATGTCCAATCTTTAAAAGTTCTCTAACCAACTGAGCTAAGCTTGTATACACTATAGAAGTGCTTTTAAGAGAATTAATTATGAAGTATTTTTATAGGAATGTATCCTAAATTTTATTAGGGTTCAATTGTAAAAAACTCATTCTTATATGCAAACGAGCTTTACATCGTTAAATTCAATTTTATTTCTTGAGATCTGAGTGTTTTTAGACAAAATTTAATCGACATGACATCCTATGTCTGAGAAAACTCAAATCTCAAGAATAAAATTGAATCTAACATTTGCATAAATTTATTTTATTAAAACAGTTATTAGTATTTTTATAAAAAAAAAAAAAGACAACCTCTTCTAAGGATAAAAATATTTCCTTTCCTTGAGACATGAATCAAGTGATAGAAGGGGATAAGTGTACAAGAATCCGAGGTTTGAGTCCTCGTAAAATATAATACTATGTAACGCAAAATAAATATATGTAAAAAAAAAAGAAGATAAAAAGACTTCCTATTATTCCAGCCAAACAACTATCCCCTCTCATCTCTTTTGGAAACCTTAATTTCTTCGGTTCTTATTTTTCATCCCCGTTAGAAAGAATTCGCTGTTTTTTGCATTAATTCGAAATTACCCCTCCCATTGTTTCACTTAATTATACGAAGCTCCCTTAATAAAACGGTTTTTTTTCCATCCCATTTCAGCTATTTACTTTTTTTCATGCTTTTAATATCAACTCACGCACGTAGCTTATTCATTAATTGTCACATAAAAACTATTATTTAGTATGTTTCATCTTTATTAACTTGAATACTATGTCATCCTTTAATGTTTTTAGTAGTTTGATTTTTATGTTTAGATGTAAAGTTTAATTTGTGTGTTAAGATGTAAAAATATTACTGTTATGAATATATGAAATTTCAATTTTCATTATAAAAAAAAAAAAAAAAACTCTTCATTTTATAAAAGAATGGTAATTGGGCAAGTTTTTTTTGTAGGTACACATACACATCCCCATCACAAGTTAATTTTTTTGAAAGCTATCCTTTTTTTTTAATACAACGTAGTAAATGACACTCTAACCCCTTTCACAAGTTAAATTTAAAACTTAGGTAAAGGATTTTATCATCAATTAATTTATTTTTTTATATATATGCTCACTTTACATATGGCATTGTAGTAAGATTTTATCATCAATTAATTTATTTATTTTATATATACTTGCTTTACATACTACATTGTAAGAATAGCTGAATATAATCTTACCCCATTTTCACCCATACTGGGAAAGTATTGAGTTTAAATTCTTAAAGCTCAATAAAACTAGGACCTAGGCTCTATAGAATTGGCCCCATAAATTCTTATTGTGGTTAGGGCTAAGCTACCCCCACTTGGCCCTTTTTTTTTTTTATATATATATATTTTAAATTATTAAATTAAAATATAAAAATAGGATAAAAATGAAATAACTTTTTGTGTTATATAAAATCAAATAATTTGTTTAAAATATTATTTGAAAAGTACACTTTCAACAAAATTTTATTTTCAATCCCTAAAAAAAAAATCGATGTTGTTATATAATATTTATATGTTAAAACTATTTTTTATTATTGTTGTTTAAAAATGTCTTCCAAACACATTCTTATAAACCTATTTTAATTACTATTTCTGAAAATGATTATAAAAATAATTTTTATTAAAATTCTTTGAAAACTATTATATAATGTTTTATAATACAATTTTATATGCACTATATATCTTTTAATAATTGCATTGTAAATATTTTGTTAAAGTAGTTAATTTTCTAGTTATGAAAAAAAAATTATTTTTATTGATGAAAATATAAAAAATAATATTTAAATAATAGTTATAATAAGATATTAAAAAATTAATTATTGTCTTTCAACAACAAAAAAAACAAATAGTGATTCTAGTTACGGAATAGTGAACCGCTATTGAACGGGTCGAAGACATGACCCCACAATTAAGTCAAATGATATAAGATACATTTGGGATAGCTTATTTATAGTTTATATTAGTTTAACCTTTATAAAAATTATAAATATTGGGAAGAACTTATAAATAAAATTTATGATCCCTTATAAGCTTATTTTAACTTATTTTAATAAGTTTTATGGAGAGCTTATATGAAGCTTAAAAATTGATTATCTTAATGATAAATCTATCGTTATGACAAATTATATAAAAATAAGGAAAAGTATGAAAAAATAAAAAAAAAAAATCCGAAAAAATTATGTAAAAATAGTAAAGAAAATCTAAAAAAATATATGAAAATTTATGTAAAAACAGGTAATTTTTGAAAATTATATAAAAATAAGAAAAAATTCTGAAATAATGAAAACAAAAATAGAAAACAAATTCCAAAAATTTATGTAAAATAATAGGTAAAATTTTTGAAAAAAATTATGTAAAAAATAGGAAAAAAATTTGAAATATAATTAAAAATATAAAAAAAAATTCTATTGATGATGGAAAAAATGATATTGATGATAATTTTCGATTTAAAATTACGTAGATCCACGAATTTATTTTTGCTTAAACTTGTAATCTTTACGAAGATGGTATGTACATCGTTTGTTATTTTGATTTGGAAATATTTGTGATGATGGAAGCATTATTGATGTTTGATTTTATATTTTACGTTCTTAATGGTCAGATTTTATTATTGTGATAAAAACTATAAGTATTTAAGAAGATATATAATTTATTTATATTACAGAGTGCTAACATCGCTTAAAACCTGCCTCAAGTGTGCTTTTGCGCTCAAGGTCCCAAAAGCCATAGCTTCACGTATCTTAAATAACTATAGCCTACTAAGTATATCAATTTTCAATTTACAGAAAGCATTCTAAAGATTTTAATGAAAAGAAAACCTATAATATTTTAGCTATTATAATATCTTTGATGCATATAAAACAAAAGTGAAGATGAGATAATAGTTCATTAGTTATTTTTAGTTTTTAGTTTTTTAAAAATTATAACAAGTGCATATTTATTCAAACACTTCAATTTATGTCAAGCAGAATAAATTTTCAATAATTTCACTGAAAGGAAGATCATGTAATAATACATCAAAACACCTTAAAATAATATATAAATGTTTTTAAAAATATGCATAAAAACATAAATAACTTATTGAATAAAATACTTAATATAACCTCTCATTTAATAAATAACTTATAAAATAAATACTTAATTAAACTGTGTACTCAAAAAGGGCCATAGTCCTTAAATTGAACGAGGATTTTAAGGCATTTGATGTGGTTGTATTGTCCACTCCAGCGCTCAAACATAGCAAAGAATAAAAATTATTATTATAATACTATTATTTCCTCACTAACGGCAACACCCAGACTAAATAATAATAATAATTATTATTATTATAAATAATTAATTATATATGTTATTCAAATAAATTAAACATATATAATACTTCAATAGATTTTGATATTTAAGTATCATACACATTTTATTTCATAAAATTTAAAATATTTATATATTTATATGATAAATTATTTTGAATAATATACTTAATTTTATTTTTAATTTTTTTATATTTTAATAAATATAAATTATATATTTATGACATCACCCAATTCAATCGCATTTCACCATCACAACCAACGAACCATGAATTAAGAACTTTCGGGATGCAAATGGGACCTGGCCCAGCTTTTAAAACATTTCATCTCAATATGACATTTATTCGTTGTTATGATGCTACGTTTATTTATGTGATAACAATTTAGATGAACAAAATATATCCTATCAAGAATAAAGAATTAAATCTGAATTGGTCACAACATAATACGCCAGAATTTGTTCTTTCATGTGGCTGAATATTATAATAATATCAAACGCATGTGACCAACCATCAAATATATATTCTTCGTTCAATTCATTACGCTGTTTCCATCCCCATCGCTTTTAGCGATTGAATTTATGTTTATATTGATGCATCGACAATAATCAATAAATTGTTTCTTTAAAAACAACATAAAGACAAATAATAAGTATTTTAAACAAATTTTATTTTATAAAATATTTAAAAAATGTAAACTTATCTTTTGATATTTTTACTATTCCGTTCGTTTTCCATCGCATAGAACTCAAGTTGGTATTTCTGCTAAACATCGACTTTAAAAATTAAAGCCCAATGACGTGACCCAATTGCTCACCTAATCTATTGTAATTCACAAACACATACAAGTAGCAATTTAGGCTCGAATCAAGCATAATCTCGTCCACTGGGGAATTAAGACCGAATAATACATTTATTTCCAAATTTAAAAATTAAGACAATTGAATCTAACCCACCTAAAATTAGACAGTCTGGTTGCTATATTTTTCACCTAACCCAATTTCAACCCAACCCGTTTGCTTGAATTGTCACCTCTGCCAACACATTTCCAACCTATAATTGTAGTATTCTTATAATAAGAATTTCGAAGCTAGAACTTTTCGTACCCCATCACGTTCATTTACCATTGAATTAGGTTTCAAGAGCAATTTAATATATTTTTTTTAAAACCCATTATACAATAAAGTTGTTTTTTTATTATCAAATTACTTTCTTTTTTTTAATATTATGTTTGATTTGTTGGAAATTAACATGAAAAAACCAAGTTATAAAATCATAAAATCATACAATATGTTTTTTTTCAATAAAATAATTTTATCGATTCAAATCCAAGATAAGACAGATGTAAACATAAAGTCAAATTTGTCAAAAATCATAAAGGATGAAGTAACATATAAGTTAATAGCATAATTAAATAATAGAGGATGAACAAATTACTCCAAGTTATCAAAGATAATTAATCGATTCAAAACTTAAGAAGATTCATATATTTTATTACGACTAAGATACTTAAGTAATCTAAGGATATCTGATCATATATATTTTACTCGCCCTCGAACTGGGCTCCACACAAATAAACGCTTACTGTGCTAAGACAGACTTAAATAAAACATCGTATCAAAACAATACAACCACATAACGTAACAAGATGACGACAATTACTTGTCGTAATAAGACGACAACAATTACATGTCGTAATAAGACGACGACGAAATCACGAAAACCTAAATGAGAACCCATATATGTAGATTTGTATGGAATAACTACTTAATTAAAAGAAATGAGCAAAGCAGACATAAGATTTGAAGGATTTCGCACTAGCACAACAAAAAATCATAAAAAAAAATAAGCTAATAGAAAAAAAAAGTTATAGACAAAATAAAGTTAGGGTTTTGCATCCCTTGTTTTCCTTCTTAAAAAGTGATATATAATATGTTGAAAAACTAGAAGTATAAGGGAAAAAATTGAAATTCTGGAAAGTAGAAGGCTAATTTCGCCATTTGCCTTTTCTTTTTGCATTTTTCCAGATAAATCATCCATTTTTCCCACAGATAGGGCAGTCCCCATTTTGATTGGCTGATATAATCGATCAAAGATTACGGAGGAAGTGTTTGTTTCGCTAGAAAATTCACTGTGAAACAAAATCTCTGCTCCAGAATCTATGGCGATCACCGCGGCATCTTCAGCTGCTTTTCTTCGAAAATTTGAGCACAATCTTTATCCCTCCAAGTCCCGATTTCGTCGTCAGTTTACCGCCAAAAATCCGTTAAGAATTCTCGCCATGGCGCCTAAACAGAAGGTACCTTAATCTTTGTTGCCATTCTTCGAGTTTTAAATTGTAGAATCCAAAACTATTTCGCTAGTTTAGTTTGGTTGCCGCGAAAATTTGGAAAAAGAAATACACTTACTTGAAAAAGGCACCTTAGAGTTGTTTAGTTGGCAGGAAAATTGAAGCAAGAGACCTAGAAATACAGGTTTCAATTTACTCCGTTCTCCTCTGATTTCCCAGCATCCAAACAGAGGCTTAATTTCATTTTCCCACCACAATTTGAAGCGCAGGTGAACAGATACGATGAGAATTGGAAGAAACAGTGGTACGGAGCAGGAATATTCACCGAGGGAAGCGAAGAGGTGGAGGTGGACGTGTTCAAGAAGCTGGAGCAGAAGAAGGTTCTGAGCAATGTCGAGAAAGCAGGACTCTTATCCAAGGCTGAGGAGCTAGGGTTTACGCTTTCCTTCATAGAAAAGCTTGGGGTTTTCTCGAAGGCGGAGGACCTGGGATTGCTCAGCCTCCTCGAGAAGGCAGCGAGCTTCTCCCCGTCGGTGCTAGCATCGGCTGCACTCCCCACATTCGTGGCGGCGATAATCGCCATTGTTTTGATCCCTGATGACTCTACGGCTCTCATTGCGGTTCAAGCACTGATTGCCGGCGCTCTTGTGGTTGGAGCTGTCGGATTGATTGTGGGGTCGGTTGTGTTGGGTGGATTACAGGAAGCCGAATGATTTTTCCCATTGTGACTTTGGTTTTGATTTTGGTTTTTCCCTTCTTGGTATAAATAAATGTTGTAAGAAATTTGTATTATAGAAGCATTTGTTTTACTTCCTTTTTTGTTTCTGGAAAACGTATGATCCTCTTTTGTCAATTATTATATTTGTATTAAATCTAAATATTACAAGCTCAAAGAATTGGTAGCTTAACATGGTATAGAACTTGGTTTGGTGGGAGGTGTTGGGTTAGAGCCACTTTTATGTAATTTGAATCTCTGTTTATTTGAAAGTCTATGAAATATTTTGTTTGATTTGTTTGACTTTTGAGTATGGGTAATAGGTTCATACGTGTGAGAGGAGGGTGTTAAAAGCATGATACTCACGTTGAACCAAATCCTATAAGCCCATGAGACCCTAAATTTCAAGTCGGCCCTAAAGGGAGTTGAATGAGTTTTCATTGGAACAAACCCAAAGCAGAACCAATTAAGCAAGTCCTTGGCATTAACATTTTGCTGGATGTGGAAGATCCCAAGCTAGTGGAAAAGTTGCATATCCGAAGAAATTATCAATTGTCCGAACACATTTAATTAAGTATTACTACACCTCAAGATTCCATTCAATACTGAACATGAATTATAACAATGGAGACCAGAATCTATATTCAATGATCTAAATAATAAAATCAGGTGTCTGGGTTTGTAGGCCTGTACTTGTAGCGACTTGCCCAGACAAGATAATGCAAAAAGTTCAATACACTCAATCCGCACATCAGCCAGTAAAACCTCTCAAGGTGATAGTGATTCAAGTTGTTGCCAAATAGCCATGGATGGTGGCCGAAGGAACTGGTGATCCTATTGACCAGTGATACGAGCACTGAGCTAAGGTAATACCCCATAGCCAGAGATACCCAAGAAAGGGCTGTCGATATAGATCTCATGCTTGTTGGGGCCTCTGTGAAGAAGAATTCCATCAGTCCAGCCAAGGTGAAAAGGTCTGCAGATCCCAGGAACAAGTACTGCAGTGCCACCCAAAGGAATGTGATTCCTAGAGGTTCTGAGGAATTTATTAGTCTTGATTCTGCTGCTACTCCTTTTCGCTTTATCTCCACCAAGGCTGCAACTGCCATGGCCACAATGGAGAGAAACAGCCCTGTTCCAATTCTCTGCAGATGGGTTATCCCCATTTCTGTTTTGGTTACTCTCCTGGCGAATGGGATGATGATATGGTTGTATGTTGGTGCAAGGATCATGATGAAGAGGACAGGAAAGGTCGGGAGGGAAGCCGGCGGGACCTTCAAGGATCCGAGCTTGGTGTTCATGGTAGCTGCTTGTTGGACAGAGAAGGTGGAGAGTTGAGCAAGGCAGCAGTTCAGCATTATGGTACAAGCAAAGATTGGTAGAATCCTTAACACTATCTTCACTTCTTCAACTTCATTTACCGTGCATTCTAATGCCAAATAAAATGGATTGTCTATCACTGCATTATTCAGGAACTTGAGGCTTTCTGTTGGAGCTTCTCTTGGTGCTATTTCTCTGGACTGACTATCTTGTTCCTTGTTGATTTCAGATGAAGACATTGGGCTTGTGGTCATGCTCATGACAGCATTGCTAGGATTTCTAAGCTTGCAGGTATTGAACATTGCAGCAACAACCACCTGTTGGCCGAAAAGAAATCAATGTTAAATTTGTGAAAATCAATTCGATGCATTAAGAGGGACTAATCAGGATTCTACCTTGATGATGGTTGTGATGGGGCTTCCTGTGGGGATTTTGGTCCTGTAAGTAGCCGACCCGAGGAGGAATATTGGGATGGAAATCAGTATTGATGCAGTGGAGATACCAAAACCCCATTGCCAGCCCTTGTTGTCTTCAATCCATACCACAAAAGTCACTGCAATTAGTGCCCCAAAAGAGAGGGAGAAAACATAGTAGTTGAAAAATGATGATCTCTGCTTCCTCCCTTTGGGGGTATTTTCATCAAACTGCTCAGCCCCATGTGGAGGAAGTGAACCTTTTATCCCCCCAACACCTAATGCTACAAGATAGAGGCCTGCAAACAACATTCCTGCTTTCCCACCATCAGCTTCCATGCATGGATTCTTGACATTGCCCAATTCACAGGCTGGTGGTTTCAGGGAAGGCAGGTGAGCTTGGATTGCAAGTATCAGCAAACCCTACAGCAGCAACAGTTGAAGTTAGGCATGTATCTGGACAACTCATTTAATGGGGATGTAGACACTAATTCATATGATATTTTTCTCCATTTTTTTTTCTTGCACTTGATTGGATGGAGATGATTAACAGCCCCACAAATGACAAAAGCATCTCCTTCACAAAATTATTGTTCAGGTGGGATTCCATGTGTGGTCTAATACCAACTTGACCTAAGCACATGGCTGTATGGTTCAATATACTTCTAGAAAAAGCGATAGAGATGCTCCAATGGAGAGCCATACATACACACAAATGGGGTAGGCTGGCCCTACTTAACGGCATCTCGGGAAGGACCACAGCCCTGTGGGATTCTCTTTTTTCATACCAGTGATGCCATTGATGGCTAATGACTTTGACAACCTTGCAGTCTGGAAATGGAAATATATTGATAAAAACTCCGATGCAGAGCATCTATTGTAACAAGATTGTAGCTTATGCTTGTTGGTTGCAAGGAAATAACAAAGAGAAGGAACAAATGACTGAAACAAGAAATTTAGAAGCTTATCTTGATAGAATTCTTACCACAAGTTCTATTGATGCACTTATCAGATATATTAGATAAGTTGAGAAGAAAGAATCGGACAAGAAGCCACCAAGGAGAGCGAGGAGGAAGGCTGTGCCCATGAAGTTGGTAACAATGTTGGCAGAACTGGATGGTGAAAAATGCATGAATTTTGACAGATAAAGTACAAGGTTGCTTGCATTTGCCAGGTATGCTAAATTCTCCAACACCTCCACCACTATGGTTTACATTAGAAAAAACCAGTCAAATCCTTGTCATGTATGTACTTCTTTGATCCAGATTATGAAAATCAAATTAAAGATTAGAAGAAAAAGGAATAAGAATAATCTCATGTTCCTTAGCAGAAAATTTTCATGTATGCATGGATAACTCCATGCAGGGACCAAATTTTAGTTGTGCAACGGTTATGGAGGCTTTAGTTAATTACAAACCTAAGACAAAGGAGGCAGCAAGCATGCCGCCATGACGGCCTTTTGCAGCAGGTCTATTCCTCCAATCCACATATCCTTCCCATGTGTTTAGCTGTTGCTCTCCATCCTAACAGAACAACCTGAAATAATTCAGTTGAGAAGAGAAAGCAAAGGCAAAGAAAAAGAGATGGAAAACATAAAAGAGCAAAAGCAGGAACTCCAACCATCACTTTCTCAGCTTGTGTAGGATCTCTGGGTATAGAAGACTTGATAACTAAAATGTTGTTTGAAGTAGAGAGGGAGGTGATGGACAGAGTCATATTTAAAGGCTCAGGAAATATGGTTAAGCCTGAAGAGAAAGGTCTAGACATATATGAGAATTGACTACTCATCCTTATAAGACATTTTTACCCCAACAATGTTGGTAGGACAGTATCAATGAGAGCGACACATAACAATTTAGAGCTGCTCTTATCTTGAATCTTTGTTTGAATGTACAAATTAAAAGAAAAAAGAACTAAAGAGAAAATGGGGAATCAAATCCTCACATTGGTAAAGACCTTGTGTTCTCCTTTACATAATTAAGTTGTGTTACTGGACAGAAATGAAGATTCAACCAGTCTACAGGTGCAAGGATGGATAGGAGTGAAATGGGGATCAGATGCCGTGTTGAATGAGGATTGGTCCCTGAGTTCATGGCCTTACAGAGAGCATCAACCTATGGAGATCACATTAGTTGAGATTCATACTTGATAAAGCAAGTGGGCTAGATGATTATGAGGCCACAATGGTATGATATTGTACTTGAAGCTAAAGTTAAGAGTCTAGCTTTCCATACATACCCCACATGATCCACCCACCCCAGTAGTGGTATCACCACTGTGTCCTAAAGCTAAACTCAAGGAAATTGAAGCTTTGTCTGCTTCCACTGTCTTTCTCTCATCCCATTTTGACATTTCATATCAGCACAAAAATGTCATTTTTCTTTTCTTTTCTTTCAGAAGAAGCAGAAGTTCTTAAATCATGGCCCTTAGATCTTATATTGTTGACTCAAATTACTTGGATTGATGATCTGATATGCTCTCTTTTAGCACTAAACTCATTAAGCTACTTTATGATACGGTGTTTCTGGATCATATCAGTTTTCCCTAGGTGGTCTACAGATAAGTTTTCCTACTATTGTTCAAATGGGTAGGCATTATTACAAATCTATATATAAAATATATTATACATATGGGGATGCATGATCCAAGACATGTTGAAAGAGTGTGGTTTGAAATCCTTCAATGGAGTAGCCTACCAACCCAGCATTTATACCTACATACCCCCATTATTGAATGCCAGTAAAAGAAAATATTTAAGATTAAAAAGAAGAAGGAAAAATAGTAGGTTGAATGTCAGTTGGATGAGAGAGGGAGTTTCATATTAAAGTAATTCATTTTTAGAAAAAAATTACACATAATGATTTTTTTTTTCAAAATATTCACAAAACCGCTTCTTTGTCTTTTAATTAACTTCTTGGCTTTGTGTCAATCTTGAAAACTCAGACAGAATACTGAAGCTTAAAAGCATTTAAACCGCATTCAGAATGCGTTTAAAAGAAAAACTAAGCATGAATATTTTCAGTGTTAAGCTTACATGTGTATTTTTTTTTTTTTAAATGAATTATTTTTACTTTAAATTCTGAGAGAGGCTGTAGAGACTGAGGAAAACATACTTGTCCCTGTCATGGACTCATGGTGCGGCAGGCATTTATTCTTATGGACAAACAGGCATGCTGATCAGATCAAAGGCTGTGATTGGCTGATTGGTAATACCATTAGCTGGTAGACAGAATGAATAGTTTGACTTTCTTCATTTACTTACTCCCAGTAGTTGTTTTTGTGTTTTCCTTTTGTGTCTTTTTGCATAATGGAAGATGAATTCTTATTCTTTAATCCTCCTGGAAGTTTAAACTGTTCAGTGCGGGAAGAATGTAGGAATGCTTATATCAATCCAGGAATTTTAGATACTCCTGGAATAACTTCTATATGGATTTTTCTTCCTATCATACTCACCTTTGTATCAAGTACACAAAATCTAGTGGGGAGATGAGTTCAACTAGACTTGGGCATTTCTTCAGTTAATTGAAGTGCACAAAAGGAATGAACCACTTGTCTTGAATTATATTGAATTATACTGACCTTTTTATCAACCATTTCCAACTGAAAACCTTCTGTTTGAATACTTCTCTTCCATGAAAAAGAACAAAATGTAAAATCCACAATCCATGGATTCTTCTTCTTCTTTATGAAGGATTAGACTTCTGAAATGGCATGTTTCCATGGAATGCCGCCATATGAAGTCGTTTCCATTCCTATATAATATTGGATACCCCTGGGAAGCAAAATTACCCAAAAGGTTTGGTTCTTTTTACATTTTATATGTGCTCTGGTATGAGGCTGCATCCCATGTTTGCAAGCTTGGATCAATTCTGCCAAACCATAATTATTCAGCATTAGGCTCAATTTATGGCCTTTCAAGATCAGCCCAGATTAAGAAGAAGGTTCACAGTACATAATGGAAAAACGACTAGACAAAATGATTTGTCATCTTTGAATTAGCACCGAAGAAAGTACAAGAATTGCCGGCAAAAGAAGGCAAGCGCAGGGATTGGTGAAATAAAAATCAGGATGTACAAATTTGGTGAATGAAAATTGAAAAGGGGTGGGGGAGTGGAGGTGGGGATTGTGGGGACGGTAGCCCCTGGAGGTGGGCATCTCGTACAAAGTAAAAACAGGGGAATTAAGGCAAGTCAGTCAAGGTCGGTGCGACTGGTCGCCATTGATGGACCACCATATGTTGCATTTTCCCAGGGAAAAGAACTCAGTGATGAACCACCAAACGTGAATGGGGAATGGGGAATGGGGATTGGGCCGATTGCTCCATCACATCAGCACGAGGCTGCTCCCACAAAGAAAGAAATGGAAACCAAAATTGAACATTTGTTGTGATTGTGATGTGAAACAGTGTATGTCAAATAGCCTCAGCCAATGACTCTGATGAACAACCCCCCCATCCCCATGCAACAAAACAAATAAAAGGTGGGATGATTCAAGCACAGACTATGGCTGTCACTACCCTGAAAATATTGGGCAAGTGTAAGGGGGTATTTGGTTTGTGCTTTTTAAAATTGTTCTTGAGAACGATTTTTAAAAACACATGATGTACCCTGGTTATAGTTTTTGAAACCTGTTGTTTATTCTGAAAAATAAGGAAAATAAAAAAAAACACATTTCGTCCCTTTTTGTTTTTGGTTCTTGGATAACACAGGAAACATTAAAATTCAAAGAACAAGAAATAAATTCAAATAACACCAAAATGATGTTATTTGTGTTCTAAAAAACTGTTATGAAGAACAGTTTTTCAAAAACAAAAACCAAACTATTGGTTTTATTTAAATTTAATATTTTTTACGTTATCCGTGTTTTTCAGAACAAAACAAATAGAAATCAAACATGGTTATTTGTGTTCTCTTATTTAAAAAAAAAAAAAAACACAAACCAAACAAGGCCTAAAAATCTTTCTTTGTTTTTCTCCCCCAAATAAAGACTGGGCTCTCAGCTTTTGGTCTTCAAATTAGTTGGGTTGGGGAATAGTGAGATCACCATAACATTGACCATTGTGTCTTGGGTCCCTGTCTTATGGCCCATGGGCCATTAACATTCACAAAAGCTTTCAGTGTGATTACTAGTAAGAAAATTCACTTTTGAACCCTCACATTGGAGCCTTTTTGGAAATGGGGGTTGTTGCTTACCCACTCAATCCTGCCAGGTGCCTTACTTCCTTCTTTCAAACTAAACCATGATTTCTTCTTTGACTAAGGTTTAGTTTGTTAGACTCCGGTGATCCGAATTCTTTTTTATTTGATCCAAAAAGTCTCACGATGCAATATTATAATTTCTTTTTTAAGAATTTAGTGAAAGACCTGTACCTCATTGCTTATCTTATTGGAATATGGGAGGGACTATTTAGTTTTGGGTTGCCTATAAATATATAATGTATTTTTAAGGATTAAGAAGTTGATATGGATTTTGAATGTGAAACTTGCTTGTTATGGAAGGTGTTTTGTCTATCATGCACTAAACATATGGTACTCTGCTTACATCATTTATAAATAGCGAGCTGACAAACATAACGCACGAAATAAATAAAGATATACGTATAAAACATGTATGATTACATACAACTTATTTCCAAATTTACGCCCATCGGGCTGTTCCCGTGACGAAGCGATTTACTATATATCAATTAAGTTACGCTTGATCTTATATGAGACTTAGCTTCCCTTCTCTTAACGTCGCCTTCTATATTTAATTCTCTTCTCTTCCTTATATTTGATACATAAACGAGATCCTCTCATTCCCCAAACAAATTAGCCTGCAGACTGGCAGTTCAAACAACATCCTTCAACAAGATGTATAAAAACCTTCCAACAATAAGAGAAATTGGACAATACCTACAACAAGTATTGAACCCCCCACAACCACCTTCTTTATAGGTGCTTCTACATTTTTGTGGTGTTTTTGCCTCAAAACATGTCCCCTATTTATCATCCTCTAAGAGAATCAAACCATGATATTACTGATCACAATATTTCCTATTTTTAGCTTTTAATCAAGCAGCTCTTAAATATATGCCTTCCTGAAGGTTAGAAACCATTCAACTGCAAACCAACTGATTCCTTTTCATATTCACCATTAAGGAATATTTGTTTTAAAATCATCAAATATGATATTATTTTTCAGATTTGATATGCCCAATATTACTTTCGGTATTGCCTTATCCGTCCCACATCATACCAATCTCTGATCTTCAAAAAATCTTCTCCAGAATCTTCTGAATATTGTAAGTTATGTTACACCTTCTTATAACCTCAATCAGATGCCTGAAACATACAATACAGTTTTGCTTAAGATTATGAAAATAAATATCTCCATTAGAATGAGAGTTGTTTTGAGCTATAAGGTTTTATAGTTTCTTTCCTGGCAATGACAATACATCAATACTCTAATTATATAAATCTATATTTGAGATATTGGATTTGTTCTCTTTTATCCACGATTTTTTCTTAATTAAGGTTTCCACTTAAATTTATATATTCAATATATTCATCTTTTATTTATTGTTCTCTCCCTTTTAACACCAACATTGTTTTTATCATGTTTTAGGTTTATGTTTATAATTTTTGTTCATTTCAAAGCTAAGACTCAAAAAATGGGCTTTCTAAGCTAAATTTTATTTGGGCTTTTGGCTTTTATTTATTTACTAAATTAATTAAATCCAACAGCTAACACCGACATATTAACTTCACTTAGGATTATGAGAACCAAATCAACGATTAATGAAATAGTTACCAGAGGAAGGTGACAAAACTTCAGAGATAGGCATTAAACGTTATCAAGTCAAATTTCCCTTTCCCTTTCCTTTTTTTCCATGTTATGACCTCATATCACTTAATTTTTGAAAAATAAAAAATGATAAAGAATGAGATAATGATGGATGGATGGAATTAATCATAAAAAATGTGTGAGCCAAAAGAGAGAAAAGTGACTTAAAAACTTTGATATAGATATAGAGATAAATCTCATGGAGAAGCTTGTGTGGTATAACATGAAATTGAAGTCAGTGTCAGTCAAATTCAGTAATGGTCACTTAGACAGGGAAGTTTAATTTTGGTTAGACAGAGCATTGAGGACAGAGTACCTCAGAAAAAGATGAGTATGTTTTCTTCAAAAAAGGGGCCGCCACTTCAGTGACCTTTGTGGGTATCGTAACTTTTGACCTAGCATCTTTATTTAGAAGGTTTAGATAGATCAAAGCTCACAGGTCAAAATAAGACTTTACTCCACAGCCACTAAATGATCCTCACATAAACACTCGAGCGAAGCGGCGCGAATCATTCGTGGTATTTGATGAGCGATGGTCTGCGGAGATTTATTCTTTTCAAACGTATCTTTCTCTTGGTCTATTTGTCATCTACAAGAAGATGGCCAAATTTAATAATTCCCCGTGATCACTCGTAAACTGAAAACATATCATCATGAATCGCGTCACATGCTTACGTAACCAGATGATCGAAACGGTCGCGAGGCGGAAGATTGAAGCTTCGTAAAGTTGGCCGAATTCATAAGCCGTAAATAAGGAAGGGAATCGCCTTGAGGGATATCTATTGAAGCGGCGTTGAAAAAGCGTGTATTTCTTTCAATACATTTCTGCATCGACTTAGCGTCGGAGAGAAAGGTCGGCGCGTAATGCCAATTAAGCTGTTTGTTTTAGTCATGCTCCCATTAGGTTAATGTCACCAACGATTCGAAAATCGAAGACAACAGCTGGCCCCGTCTTTGCTGTCCTCCTCAACTTCCAACTCTTTACCTTTTGGTTTGGTGTTTGGTTCGTGGGAAAATTCTATTGATTCTCCATTATATGATATTTGGATTTTTTCTATTTTGATGTCTTAATTTTTATTTTATTAAATTAAATGGTCAAACTTTTAATTTAAGTGTTTTCCGATTGATTACAGCTTATAAGAATGTTGAAATCTAACAAAAATTGTATCATAGAAAAATAACGAGATTGGTTGCTACAAAGAATTTTAAACAAAATAAAGCTTTTTGACATTTTTTTAAGAAAATAATTTTTAATTATCTTAGATTATTTTTACTTATTTTCTAAGTCAAAACAAATTTCATCATATATGAATAATTAAAACTAAAACATTAAATATTATATTTATATTTAAAATAAATAATATTTTATTTTTATCTTAATTTCATGGTAGCCAAGTCACATTTTTCAATTTCTTTTTTAAATCATTATGAGAATATGAGAATATTATTGGAGTGTGATGTGAATCCAATTTTCGTTGATTTAGTATCCTGAAACTAGGACGAAAACTACTCAAAAACACTTGATTGAGTAAAAATTAAGAGTTAAAATATTTAATTAAATAAAATAAAAGTTGAGACATCAAAATTGAAAAAACTCAAGAGTTTTTTTTTTCTTTTTAAAATAGAAAAATTTATTGATTTATTTAGCGATATGATAGATAAAAAGCATGCAGAATCGAAAGTGGTAAAAAGCTTTGAGGATGATCTGTAATCAGGGTTAATAACAAAAAGGAAGCGACTCGAGGCCTCACGTATTTGATGTCGAAAATCATAGAATCGGCCCAGATTCTAGATTTGTATCGTCGATGAAACGTGATTTGATACGTGCAGTGTAATGCAGGAAATAAAATGATGGAAATGATAATTTTATGCCAAAAATGACAAAAAAAATCACCTTTTATTTCTAACGAATAAGAGCCTGAAAAAGAGAAACAGAAGGAGGATCGGATAGGATTTTAAAAGTTAAGACGCTAAAATAAAAAAATTTTGAAAAGTTGGTTTATACAATTTATCCTTTTTTAAATAACACCCCCTTTTAAACATTTAAAGGATCTTTTTTTTTTTCTAATGATACAGAAATAATTCGTTTTGGATATTACTTTTGAGGTATCTTTTATAAGTTTAAAGAAAATAAATATTAAAAAATAATAAAATTAATAAATAACAATTCTACATCAATTTTCTAATTCTGTAAATAATATTGAGTTTTTATATTTAAGTATATCTTTGCAGCAAAGACTCAAAAGAGGCACAAACTTTTGCCTTTTTCCATTCTTGGTTGCCGCCTCACCCACCACCTTCTTCCTCTTTTTCACTTTTTAGTCATGAAAGTTCTTTTTCTTTTTTTAATTTTGTATTAACAAATATACTTTTTACTTATAAATTTTTGGTACGAAAAGAGTATCAAAAGAGCTACCACTCATTTTTCAGAGATAAAGGTTTAAGTCAATTAGCATTAGCCAACTTTTATTGACTAACGTCTTCTTTTGTACTACTTTACCCTTGAATTAGATGTCATTTCAAAAGATGCATGAATGCATGATGATTTTATATTTTGTGGGAAGAAACTTTTCTCTAACATATTTTCATCTCAAGTTTCTCTATGGACTTTGTCACAAATGTAATATAAATAGTCATATTATTTTAATTAGATTTAGATCTTATACTTGTCCAAAAATTTTAAAACACTAGATAAATTGAGTTTATTGTCAAAGTTGTAGTTTTAATTTTTATAAAAGTTGGAATATGTCGAATGGGATAGCAATTGGTTAAGTTTTTTTGTCTAGTTCTTTCTTTAAATAGAATGTGTCACATCTAGAAGAGAAGTTTTTGATACTATATAAATATAGACTCATCTTCATTTAGTAAATATACTTTAAATCGATGAGAAAAAAACATGTCTATACTATTAGGTTGGGATAAGGTGCACAAATAACCTCAACTTTGCTCATATGTCTCATTTTGTATTTGAGTTTTTTTATCTTAAGATACTCTTGGCGTTTATTCACATAACTTAGTCATGTCCTTATCATTAGAAAATGATATAGATGGACAAACGTTCGTTAAAATACATGTTAAAACTTTATTAAATACTTCACATGTGTTATAGTTTTTAGTTTGATTATGACTTTTTTAACGGAATTGACATAAATTATTATGAAAATAAACGATAAAGGTATCTTAGGATCGAAAAAAAGTTCAAATACAAATATATGGATAAAATTGAGAGTATTTATACATCTTATCCCCTATTAGATGGATCAAATCCATTGTAGTAGTGTCAAAACTCAAAAGAGCTACCGCTCGTTTAGTTGAGGTTTAAGTCAATTACCATTTGCCAACTTTTACTCGCTCATGTCTTGTTTTTGTACTACTTTAGTCCTCACATTCAAGATGGGAGTCTACATCACTTCAAAAGAAACATGATGATTTAATATTTTGTAGAAAGAAACTTTTCTCCAACTTATTTTCCATCTCATGTTTCTTTCTAGAAATAGTCACAAATATCAAATAAATATTCATATATTATTTTAATTAGATTTAGATCTCATATTATTAATTGGATCGAATCGTTCTTAATTAATAGATATTTAACAACTCAAATACTGAAAAGTTAAGAATATTTGTCCAAACTTCTTTAAAATATTAGATAAATTGAGTTTCTGGTCAAAACCAAACTTGAAGTTTTGATTTTCATAAAAGTTGAAATTCATTGTATGAGGTAGCTGTTGTTACTTAGATCGTTTGAATCCTTGGGCATTAGCAACGCACTAAAAACCTGTAAAAGGGTGATCCGGTGATGGTGGGCCAGCCGCCTCTCCGATGATTAAGTCAGCAAAAATATGGAAAGGAAAAAGAAAAATAAAGTATGCGTAGGTGGAATTGCTCACCCTTTCATTGTGGGGGATCTTCCGGATTTATAGAAAGTGGTTCACGAATCTCCCCTTGATTTTAGGAAAGAAAATCCCTTAATCTTAGGGATAAAATCTCTTCTATTTCCATATCGAGATTAATTCTTAAACTATCGATAATTGTCATTCGAGGAAATAATGAATTTGGACCTTTGAGAAATTAGCTAATTAATAATCTTTAGTATTTTTACGCAGCCGTATCCTTTTCATAGCAATTTCCATACGCGGAAGGATGGCCGACTAGGGGACTTAAAACTCTAGACAGGTTGCCACACGGCAGCCTACAGAGAGACACCACTGGCGCTCTACTCAAATGGGCGTTTGGATTCCCCCATCTAGGTAGTGTCCCCCAGTTTTAATATGATAGGTGGGCTTGGGCCGCTTCGCATCACAGACTAGGCGGGCCTTGAGCCAAACGGGCCCTAAGCCCATTGAGTAGTAGGTCTAAAGACCATGGTAATCACAATGCCTCCTTTTTTCCCCGATTGGAATTTTGTGCTTTTGTAGTTGGGGAAAATACTGTGTTTTAAACCTCGAGTGTGTAAGGCTGAAAGGACTAGAAAATTAATGCGTACATCAAATGCGCTGGAAGGTGAAGCGTGTTGGTACTACACATTTCCCAATATGTTTGCGGCGCATGATGTTTTGACAACACATTTAATGCGCCTGTTGATGTTTAACCTCTATATATAGGGGTTAGGCTCCGAATGTTGCCTCTTTTACTATTTCCGCAGAAGTCTTTTACCTGTTACCATTTCTTTTCTCCGTTAACCTGCTTGAACCTTTGTAGCATTCATCGAGAGCCCCACTCGGCGTCTTTCAATTTTTCGGTGAGTTTTTACAAACTTTGTTTGCATTGTTCGCATCACAGACTAGGCGGGCCTTGAGCGAACGGACTAAGCCATTGGTAGTAGGTAAAGACCATAGTAATCCATGATACCTCCTTTTTTCCCAGATTGAATTTTGTGCTTTTGTAGTTGGGGGAGAAAATCGTGTTTTAAACCTCGAGGAGTGTGTAAAAATTTGAAAATTTGCAGAAAATTAATCATTACATCAGGCAATGTTGGAAGGTGAAGCGTGTTGGTACTACACATTTCCCAATATGTTTGCAGCGCATGATGTTTTGATAGCACATTTAATGCGCCTGTTGATGTTTAACCTCTATATATAGGGGTTAGGCTCCGAATGTTGCCTCTTTTACTATTTCACAAAGTCTTTTACCTGTTGCAATTTCTTTTCTCCCGTGCTTCTGCGAACCTTTGCTTCAAAGCATTCATCGGAGCCCCCTTGACGTCTTTCAATTTTTCGGTGAGTTTTTACAAACTTTGTTTGCATTGTCTTTGTTGTGTTTTTCGTGTCTCATTTTCTGTAGTATTTTTGTTTTTAGAAAGTTTTTGCCTCTTTTAAGGGTGCGTCCATCCTTCATCGTTGGGGTTCTTAGGTTTGGTTATTAGTGGGTTGTCAAACCTCCAAAAGGGGATTTCTATAATCTATATAGGGTTTTAACGCCTTCACTGTTTTAAGGTCCTCACGTTGATCCTCTTTTTTTTTTTTTTGCCTGTAGTATGGCTAGAGGTCAAGAAGAGACTTCTACTAGTTATCTTTGATTGGCAGAGAGGACCCCCTTGGGAATCGCTCACTTGGCGACTTGGTTCTTTCGCTAGGTACATGGGGAGTTGAGATCCTTTGTCGATTCCTATTGACATTAGTCTAGAAGTTGTCGGGCAGACATTGTCTCAATTGTAGGAGGGGCAGATAATGTCGTCTACTTCACCCGGGAGCAGTTTGTTGTTGGACTTTGCTTCCCCATCTCGTCGTTGGTGAAGCAGTTCCTGCACTTCACCTGGGCACCTCTTGCGCTCATACATCCGAACTTCTTTTGGATCTTGATGGGTGTGTCAAACTCACATGCAGATTTGTCTTTGCATCAGTGTGATTTGTATTTTACTTTAGGGTTCAGGTTTAGTCTGCCTGGCCCATGTTGGCCCATAGCCTCCGGCTTCAATTTGTAATCGGGCTCCTAAACTCCCCTAAGACTGAGGCGAAAGGGGTTGTTTTAGTGAAAGGGCCATGGTATGAGAAGCCAGGCTCTCTTGGGCCCCAATTTGACCTGAACCAGTCCCTCACATTTCAAAGTTTGTCTCAGCTTGATGGTGCTCGCTCTTTTCTAGATTGCTCACACTCTGACATGCCTCATTTCTTTAGACTTTGTAAGTAAGCACAGGCATGGCCGATTAGTTAGTTGGGTCGAGAAGGCCAATCTGGAGCGTATCAGACGGTTGCTCGAGATTATGGAGGCGGAGCGCAATCATGAGCTCCTCTTGTCGGTGAAGAACTTGCTAGAGTTAGGCGCTAGCCCCTTTCATTACATAGCCCCGTCATCCTTCCATTTTGCCCGAAGTGTCGGGGAAAATTTTATCCTTCTTGACCTTTTGAAGTTGATTATGGAGCTCACCACAAGTGAGATACGTTGAGGCAAATTTGAGACTTCTCCAAGAGCCTCGTACCTTTGCTTTCGGCCGACCGATCACCTTTGGACGAACAAGATTCTAGGCCTGCCCCCCAAGTAGCGAAGAAGAGAAGAAGAAGAAGGGCAAGATCATAGTTGTTGGTGTGGGGTTAGAGGGCTTTGTGGATTAGGTGGATCCAAACGCTAGTGACCCGATTAAGGAAAGGAAGGACGATATGTCTGGCTTTGTTGCATTGGGTTTCTTAGTGTTGATGCGCAGCCGGTGGCCGTGTAGGAAGCTACCCTGGCTCCTAAAGTGTTGACGGAAGCGCCCAAGCGGTTGTTGAGATGAAGAGGCTTGAAGAACTGAAGTAGTAATTATAGTGGACTCTAAGGCAGGCTTTGATGCTCTGGGTTTGGAGGGTGCCTCGCGGGATGCTTCACAGAAGAAGCGTGTTGCATCGTTGAAGGAAGGGGTCTGTGGGGAGACCCCTCTAGTGCGATGGAGACATGGGGAGGCTCAACGTCATATATAACAGATTAGGCCGTCGTTCTCGGCCGGGCTTACAATGTACCTCGTGACGAGGCTACCTAGGCTGGGTTGATGCTGAGCAAGCATCTTTGCAGGTGCAAGAAGGATGGGTCTTTGGCGACACGGTGGCTCACAGTCGAGTTGTAGGGAAATCATTGGCCAGGTGCTGCTAACAGAGGGAGTCTTCGAGTCGCGCCCGTATGACCTCTACCCCACTCTTCTCCGATTACCAGTGGCGGTTTGTTCTGAGGAGTACTCCATCTCCTTTCTCGGCTATTTGGATAGGAAGTCTTTCCGATTATAAGTTAAAACGGGATGCTCAAATCGTAACCACACGACTTCTTGAGTTATATTTGGATTTGGTATGTTTTGAATTTTAGTACATGAACATGAGTTTTGTGTTATGATTGTCTTCTAACATCTCTTCTTTTACAGGTTGTCACCACTATTTGGAACATGGCTCGCTAGCATAGGGAATTCCATGCTTGGTTGGAGGGATCTTAGAAGAAACATGGCTTTATACTGTCGGCCTTTCAAGCATTAAGCCTTGGATACCTCACGGCCCCCGAGGCTAAATCCGTCTAAGCACTAGGAGAGGCTAAAAATTTGGTGTGAGAAGATTGCAAGGGAGGAGAAGGAGAAGGATGAGGCTGAAAGGGAAGCCCCGAGTTGCCCCGGTGAAACGCTATTGTAGCGGTGACAAAGGCAAGGAAATTTGTGAGGATGACTGGCTGGGGTTCGAGAGCTGCGCTGTGAAGGAGGCCGGGCGTAGGTGGGGCGGGCCCCTTGCTTGGAGGGGTTGAGCGGACGTCCTCCTGCCCAGGCTCGGGCGAGGCTGGACGAGGTGTCCTCCCTCCACTCTCAAGCGGGCAAGGATAAGGAAGCCATGGAGGAAGACTACCGAAGGCCTTAGAGCTGATTGTTGCTTATGGATATGGATGTTGTGTGTTCAAACACAACATTTGTGGAACAACCCCGGAGGGTTCCGGATGGTATGTGCGACTCCTTGACTGTTTCACTCCAAAGTTCTTTGCGAGCCACTAGGGTGCCCCAGGAAGCCTCGAGTAAGCCACGAGGTCATGGCAGCAAAGGTAGATCAAAGCGAAGCAACAAAGGAGCTTGAGAAGAATGCTTTCACTAGGAACTAGAGCTGATTTTTGCCTTTCTTTTTCCTCTCTCCCCCTTTTTGTAATTGGCCCGTTTGGCCGTCAGGGCATTTATGTAACTAGCGTATTTATGAAATACGATTTTATTTTACTTAATTGATTCCTTTTATTTCACAACTCTTTTCCATGAATCCTGACTAGGATGGTTGCTTAAGGATATCAATGTTAAATCTTTTAGGAGCTAGAAGCTAGTGGGATCGCACATGGGCCAATAGGCAAGTCACCATCCTTGGGTTTTGGCTCTAGCACATCTGGTCTTTTAAAAGTGCCAGCAGGTTATGAGACATAAGTCTGGTCTTTTGAAAGTGCCAGCAGGTTAGAAGCCACAAGTTTGGTCTTTTAAACGTGTCTGCAGGCTAGGAGCAACAAGTCTAGTCTTTTGAAAGTGCCAGCAGGCTTAGAGCCACAAGTCTGATCTTTTGAAAGTAGTAGTAGGTTAAGAGCCACAAGTCTAGTATTTTGAAAGTGCTAGCAGACTTATAGCCACAAGTCTGGTCTTTTGAAAGTGCCAGCAGACTTATAACCACAAGTATGGTCTTTTGAAAGTGCCAGCAGGCTTAGAGCCACGAGTTTGATCTTTTGAAAGTTTCAGCAAGCTATGAGCCACAAGTATGGTCTTTGAAAGTGTCAGCAGACTTAAAGCCACAAGTCGGGTCTTTTGAAAGTGCTAGTAAGTGATTAGGTGCCACATTAAGGGTGATGGGAATCCAACAAAATTTGTATCCTATATTCCTCCTACTGCGTGTAAGCTACTGCTTGATCTGATGATCTAAGTCGAACACGGGGATGGGTTTCTTCGTACAAATGATTTAAGTGAAGTAAAAGAAATGAAAGATGAATTTATTGATTTGGATTTTAAGGTGGTGATAAAAGCGAGGGGTTGGTGGTTTGCAAGCTAAAACTATAATGAAGAAAAATAAGAAAAAGAACTCCTTGAAGCATTGGGCTACTGGTTTTAGGTCCTAAGGCAAATGAGAGGTCCCCGGGTTCATTTCCTCGTATTGGGGAGGATGACATATAGTCATCTCCCGAACCGGATCTTCATTTAGCTTTAAAAACTAAACCCTAATAATTTTCCTTTTGATAGAAAGCATTTATTTAGCATTTATGGTTCCTTCAGTGAAAATCTATCTTGACTCATCCTCTATTGATTATTAAGGGCAACTAATGAATCTCGATGGATCTAAAAATAAGCATCCAACGAACCACTAAAAGATTACCAAGTATTGCTCGAGGATGCACTTCTGGTGAAAATATAACCCCCTTAACCTACCTCCAGGTGGCTCGTAAGAGCAACTAATGAATATCCAGTGTATCTAAAGTAGAATACACTTTGAACCTAGCTTGCCAAGTATTGGCCAAATAAAGTACATCAGCTTTAAAACCTAGAGTTGAAAATTTGGGAACCAAAATGTCAAAACTGCTTTGAGTGAAAAGCAGGGGAACCACCAATGCGACCTTCGAGTCCTACACCCGGCTGACCTTCTACTTCAAGGAGGAAGGGTTTTGGCACGCTCTATCCTCCCGAGTTGTCATCCTTGGAGGTGTTTGGAAACGAAAGAGGAGAGAAAGAGGAGAGAGAAGAGAAAATGAGAGCGAACGGGGGCGTAGATTCCTTCCAAAAACTAAAACTTAGGTCAACGGTGTTTTACAATTACCTTATATGTACAAACATGTAAAAATGCCAAAATAAGCAAACTAGAATAATTACGTGAGGTGAGAAATAGAGAAAAACCAAAAAACGAAGTCGTTTGGATAAAAAAAAAAAAACAAAAGCAGAAAATTTCGCACAAAGTGATTTTCGCTATCATAGCGAAAATTCGCTATGATAGCGAAATTTCGCTATCATAGCGAAAATCCAGGCATAGTGAAAATTGAAATTTTAAGCTATGCTGGTAATTTGGCTATGATGGCGAAAAAGATTCTGCGTAGCGAATTTTCCTCACATTCATCCTTTGTTGGCTCTTGTTCATTTAGCTCACCCCATTCCCAACGCTCCACTAACTTTCTCATCTGATTCATGTATTTTTCTTTCCTTTTTCGATCTTTATTTCTTCGATTTTTGATGTAATGCTAAGTCAGGCCATGAATGTACATCTTGGAATATTTCGACAAACTTGGCATTAAAGCTTGCAAAAAGCTAAATCCAGCACAAAATATGATCGATGAAGTACCACCGGGACGAACATGTCGATTAGATTTGAGTATAACAATTAGTACACAAAATGTGCTCAAAACCTATTAAAAATAGGGTTAATAGAACTTTTGGGCACTAATCGGTAAACTAGGAGCCATAAGTTTTTGAGATCTTTTAGAATTCTGTGTTTCAGAGCCTGAAATCGATCTTTTGAATGTGATACTATTAAAAGAAAATACTTTAAAGGAAATTTAATTGATAATACCTTTATTGAAAACTTTATTTATAATATTCCGAGAATTTGAAGAAAATGCTCTAAAGAAAACCTTATACCTTTAAAGAAAACTTATATTGATAATACCTCATTAGATGCATAACATTCATCACGGGCAGCGTCCGATCAAGTTTTATCGATAAATGCGACATTTGGCCCACTCTGGCTTTATAGGTGTATAACCCTTCCGATTTGGTTGGAACTTGTACGCGTTGTTGGGTGCAGGTGTTTTTCAAAGACCCTTCTCTGACCGAGTCCCGGCTTGGAATGCGGTATCTTACTACTTTGTTGTATGGTTTGTTGTTCTTTGTTGGTATGATGTCGCACACAATTTTACGCTTCCGCGAGGGCTCGTGCGGTATATCTAAGTCCTTGGCAAGGGCTTTAGTATTAGCCTTTTTCAGAATTTATGTTCGAAGTGTGGGCATTCCAATTTTTGTAGGGATTATAGTCTCCATCCCATAGGTGAGGGTGAATGGTGACACTCTAGTTGGTTTCCGGCTAGTTGTTCTATAGGACTAGAGAACTCCGGGTAGCTTTTCTACCCATTTTCCCTTCGCCAAATGTAGACGCTTTTTTAATGTCGTCAAGAGTTTTCCTGTTAGATACTTCACTAGTAATTCTTTCTATGGAATTTACCCTTGAGGTTAGTCTGAAGTTTTTTTATTTTTTAACTACGTGGCGAGAAATTTCTATATGCCCGGCTAATATCAAATTACGGCTCATTGCCTTTAATCGATTCACGATCGATTGAGGTATTCGAATCAGCCAGAAGATACTTCTCCCACCGCAGGTGGATGACATCCTTGTCTTTGATGGAGGAGAAGGCTTCACCTTCTATCCACTTACTAAAATAGTTAGTGGCAACCAACAATAACTTCTTTTGAGTTAGGGCGGTAGGCAGTGGTCTAACTATATCAATTCCCTACTAAGCAAATGGCCAAGGGCTCGTGATGGTGGTTAGATCTTGAGCCGACACCCTTGAGATGGGGCCTTGTTGTTAGCAGCGGTCGCACTTTCTAAAGTAGGTGGCTGCATCCGCTCTCATGGTTGGCCAATAATAATCTTGTGTATAGGCACTATGAGCTAAAGTTCTACCACCTTGATGGTTTCCGCATATCCCCTCATAGAGTTCGGCCAATACATATTGTCCCTACTAAGTGGTAAGACATTTAAGATATGGCCCGTCCAGAGATCTCTTATATGATTACCCATTCATAAGAGAAAACCTAGCCACCTGGACCTGAATCTTATGGGCTTCAATCCTGTTATCCGGTAACTCTCCCGAGCTTAGATAAAGCATTATAGGGGTTAGCTAAGAAGGGGATTCTTAGATCCTCCATTTCCTTTACAGTCGGTCGTAATGGACAAGCATAATTTGGTAGTAGACAGGAAGGAACACTGTTTCTCTTATCGGGATGGATGAGGCCACTATTTCCAAAACGTCCGCCTTTTCATTTGAGTTCCTTGGGATATGCTCGAGCTTCCAAGTCGCAAAACTTCCTAGCCATTGCTTGACCAGACTTGCGTACTTGACCATGCGCTGGTCTCGTGTTTCCTACTCTCCGCTCATTTGTCCCTTGCCCAGGCGAGTCGCGCATATGATGAGTTTTAGAGGATCTGGACTGCGAGGTCGATGCCCAGCGGGTAGCGTATTAAGAATCTGGAGTATTTGGACGCGGGGAAGCCCAACCATATGGTCTATTCGATCATTTCCCCAATCGGGGCTGAAGTGTAATGAGCTCTGAGCTCCTATTTAGAGAAGCGCCATCACGTCGAGATCCAGCCGGCGTCACCCAGTCGTATCCGATAGGGTAGTTCTACTAAAATCTACCAACACTGCCCTTGATACTAGCGAGGTTTATCTTGAATATCGAATCACCTAGTTCAATTGCCCACAGGGCCATCCTTCCTGACAAGTCAGGCTTGTGTATGGTGTTTCGCAAGGGGAGATTGGTCAATACGACGATAGGGTGAGCTTGGAAGTAGGGGTGAAGCTTCTTAGCTGCCACACAGAGGGCTAGTGCTGCCTGTTTAAGAAAGGTATACCGTGTTTCTACTTCAAATAGATATTTTCTCACGAAGAATATTGGTCTCTGCTTTCGGTTTTCATCTTCTTTGAACAAAGCTGCACTTATTGAGGACTTTGACCGTAGGTAAAGGTAAGTGTATTACTGTACAGGGCTGGCGAATTAAGCAGTTGATAAGATATTGTTTTCATGTTGTGAAGGCTTGGTCGCATTCCTCATTCCAGCCAACCCTTTTGACTCCCCTTAGGGTGATGAAAATGGTTTTAACCGGTCTGTAAAACGGGGATATGAACCGCCGGAGAGCCGCCAGTCCCGGCCAGTTAATTGCTGCACTCTTTCCTGGAGGTAGAAGCTTGAGAGTTCATTATAGCTTTAAGTTGAATGGGATTGACCTTTATCCCCCTCTGGATCACCATAAAGCCTAAAAACTTGCCCAATTGACTGGAGCAGCACATTTCGAGGGTTGGGTTTCATGCATACGCCCTTATGACTCGAGCTGCTTTGCCAGATGCTTTGTGTGGTCGAAGCTTTCTTTGGATTTCACGATCATGTCGTCGATAGGCCTCCATTGTGTTACCTCTTGATGATCGAATATCTTAGTCACGATCTTTGATAAGTAGTCTGGCATTCTTTAAGTCGAAGGCATCACATCATGGCGAAATTATATGGCCGTGCTGACCGTGCGCGGTGTAATGAGGTCGTTTTCTCTCGTCGGTGAGTGCATGGGAATTTGATAATACCTAGAAAGTCGAAACAGCGATGTTATATGCCCGTGGCCGGCATCGACAATTTGGTCTATCGTAGCAAGGAAGCTATCTTTTGAGCATCTTGTTGAAATTCGGTGTAATCTACACATACTCGCCACTCACCCCCTTTCTTTGGAACCACTACCATGTTAGTTAGCCATTCGGGGTACTTCACTTCCTTGATGAAACTTACCCTCTGGCAAGAGTTGTCATCGCCCGAGGAATGATTTTGATGTGGTGATTTAGATTGGAAGCTTGACTCACTTTTTGTCTTAATAATATGGCCATGGGGATAATATTTAGCTTGTGAGAGGCCATCGTCGGGTTAATCCCAATCATATCTGAGTGGCTCCAAGTGAATACATCTATATTGTTCAACAACATGAGTGGTAACCGCTCCACTCTTCGTGAGACAGGAAAATTAGCATGTAGTAGAACTTAGCACAAATCGGCGTTACTTTCTCAGGGATCCAGCGTGGATCTTTCTTCGCTGATCACGGGCGACCAAAGCGTGATTACTCGCGGGTTTCCCGATCTTTGAGGAGAATTTTCCAGCGTTCTTCTCCCATCTCACCATTCTGTATAGATAGCGATAACTGCTTGCCTTCTGACATTACTTCTTAAAAGGTCAGCACACTTGGCGTTATGACAATGAAGTTGTTTGGTGGTAAGTTGAGGGGATAACTTTCATCGAGTGCAGCTAAGCTAGCCCCCATTATGGCTTTGTAAGGCTCGAGTCTTGCGTGAGCGAACCTGCGAGTCATTGGCGAGCTTTTACGGAGCGCGACATCTCCCCAGAGTTACGGTAGTTGGACCATTAAAGCCGGAGGGATTCGCGGCCAAGTTCACCACCCAGAAGCTTCATCGCCGAAGGCGGGTGGATTGCGACAAGTCCGTCGCATTGCCGGGATTTATCAGCTGTGCACATAAGCGTGTCTGGTGATCTTGAGTGCATCATAGTGGGCATAATAACCCTGTTTAGGTTGAAAGGAGGAAAGGATATGGGCACGTCTATTGGCTTGGTTTCTTCATGTCTGCCCTTCGCATGGATAGCATTTATCCGGGCCTTAATGGTGGCGGCTCGGGGCTTCTTTGTTGGCGCCCCGATTGATGCGGTGGTCGAATGATCCGCTGATAGTTAATGGTCCTTCTAGATTCTGATGGGGTTGCCACAGCGGCGGTAACTCTGTTCGTGGCTTGCCTTGATTCTACCCTGTGGTCAATTTCTCTTATATACCTCATGAGGTGTCCCTCTTTAGTGACTTTTCCACCGTAAACGGGCTTTGACTTTGTCAGTCTCATGTCCATGATCTCTATGATAATCGCACCGCAAGGATTTGTTTCTTTGGGAGGGATCCGTCTGGATCGGTGCAGGCCATTTAAACTCTGAAAAGTCGAGAATGATGGGCAATAGCCTCTTATAAGAGACGTTCAGGGGGATAAATTGCAGGAGCTCTCTCTTCTTCTATGACTGATCACGAGATCGCTTTCGGTCTCTGCTCTAACCTTCCTTGGACTCGGACGATTTCTTCCCAGACGGCTTATTTCCCTTGGCCAGTTGGTTCGTAATCATGACAATCTGAGTTGTTGCACGAATATTGTCCTCCAACATTGAATACTTATGAGCCCGCCTGTATAATTCTTCCATTGTCGCTAATGGGTATAAAGATAATGATTAGAAGAAATGAGTATTACCCAAAGCTTCTCCTAAAGTTTTAGAGGACTGCATCCATGCTATACGACTCTATTTGTTGGATGGCCTGCCCGAACCTCCTTGTGAAGTCTTGAGTAGTCTTTTCTTCATGCTTGAGAATTGTTTATAAAGAGCTGATGTTCCTCTTTTGCCACACCAAATAAAGATACTGCGATATGGATGCGACCCATAGTTCATTGAATGAATTTATAGAATAACGTGGTAGCTTGTGAAACCAGGCCAACACAGACCCCTACAAGCTAGCCGAGAATACTTTGCATAATAACTAGTCGTTGTCGGCATTTAATGTCATCGCTTGATTATAATGGAGCATATTGTAAGGGTCAGTGGAGCCATTGAACGTGGTGAAAACTAGAATGACAAACCCGTGGGGTGGGTCGTAGTCAAGGATGTGTTGCCCTAGGGGCGAAGAGAGCATGTCATCGGGTCTTCGAATTAAGGCTGCTGGCGGGATGTAGAACGTAGGCGCTGCACCATGGTACATGCTTTATACCCAAAATAAATAAAAATAAATTAGCCTTATCATTTTCATTTTATACCCAATTCAAATTTTTAAATAGGGGAAATTCGTATAAAACCGTATAGTTGCCATTCTTATCCTTGATTCAATTCAAGAGGGGAAAAAAGCCCATAAAAGTTGAATGAATGAATGAGTGAAAAATATGTTTGGTTTAAAGGGAAAAATAAAATAAAATAAAATAAATATAAAAAGAAGTGGATTAGCTTGAGGTCTTGATCCCAAGAGACGTGTGGTGAGAAGTTTAATCATGTAGTATGAATCTCATTCTCACATTCTCAGAATTCAAGAGAAATGACGATTTCAGACAATGGGTTTTCGAAATTATTCATTCATATCATATGTCCTCTGTCCATGACATGTCTATTATATTCCCCCATAAGGATATAGATTTCAACTACACTATGAATACTAATGAGTACATTGCTTCTTTGTTTTTTGTTTTTTGTTTTTTGTCGAAATTTCATCCATAATGCAATTATATCTTTTGAAAATATTACTGCACCAAATTTTTTGGAAAGCTTTTATAATTAAAAAGAAGAAAAATAGAGTTTGGTGTCAAACTAATTCAATTTTTTTTTAACCACATGTTTTGAAAACCACATTCACTATTTTCAAAACCTTATTTAGTGAATTTGATTTTCAAAACATGTGAAAGACTGATTTAATAATTATTTTTAAAAGAAGGTTACTCTTTTTTTTTAAATGAATTACTTTAACACTAAACTGAGAAAAATAAGTGTAATTTATATATAGTTAATACCTTTTACAAATTTTGTTTTTGAGGTCTGGATCCAGTAATAATGGATGGAATACAAGGATGGAGGTTTCAATCCTTGTAAAAAAAAATTGTTACTACAACATGACATACAAAATAAATAGATGTAAAAAATATATATATCTTTTACAAATTTTTATAGTTTTATTTCATTTTTTTTATAAAAAGATCAAGTAGTTTGAAAATATCTAATTTGTATATAATTTCAGTCATACTTTATTTGGAAATTTAAAAATAAAAATTAATTTTTTATAATACTTTTTTTCACATGAAGACAATATTTGGGTTCCGAAAATGCGATGTAAAGAAAAAAAAAATCAGGAAAATTGTTTTCCTTTATTTAACTTCACTCTGAAAAAATGCATAGCAAAATAAAATATAATTAAGATTATTTGACCAATAAATAATGTATTAAATTTAAATCCGTTTTATTATTTTTCGTCATTCTTTCTTTCTTATACTTTTTCTCGGTATCTTTCTTCAAATTTTCTAAAGAAACAAATATAATTGAAATAAAAATTTAACATAATCTTAAAAAGACAACCTTACGACTTTGGCAGGGCACTACTTCTTGTCATTTTTAATTAAATTATTTTCTCTAAGAATCTAAAAAAATTATTCTAATAATTATTTTTGACAACAAAAATACAAGGACAAAAACGCTTTTAATAATATTAAATGACTAAAAAGATACTCACTTTAATTATAAAAAATATTATATATATATATATATATATATATATATATATATATATATATATATATATATATATATATATATATATATATATATATATATATATATATATATATATACTAACTACTATATACTACTATATATATATATATAAATGAATATTTTTATGATAATTTTTAAAATGGATTAATAAATAAATATCAATCATTGCATTATAATATTGCAAAACATAAACATAACCAAATTTTAAAACAATCAAATATGGAAAAAAAAATGAAGATTTAGATGAGAAGAGAGCAAAAAAGTGAAAAAGAAAAAAAGAAGTATATGAAAATAACGAAGGATGCTTAAAAAATATTTGAAATTTTTTTAAATATATTTAAAAAATCTTCAAAAAGTGTTATTAATAGAAAATATATTTCAAGTTTTTTTTTCTAAAATTGTAAAAAAAAATCAATATTAATAAAAACATTTCAATTGCTTTTCTAAAATTTTAAGAATATTCATTGTACTAATAAATGTATTTTCATTAATCTTAAAGTGTGTTTAACCCAAAAAAATACATTTAAGAAGTACTAGTAACAAATGCATTGGTCAAATTAAATCCTAATTAGAAGGATATTTGTCTTTCTTCAAGTGGTAAAATGATGGGATGAACAAATCATAATGGATAATCGAATCATTATAAGAACAATATAAAAATGAATAAAAAAAAAATAGATGGTTAATTTAGGAAGAAATAAAGTAGGAAAGGAAAGGGGAAGACGAACCGGGCGGTCCAGGTGAGTGATTTGGGTAACCGTGATCCGGGTTGAATTTTGGAACAAACCGGGCATGAAATGGACTGGTTGGATGCGGTCCTTTAGTTTCTTATTGCTGGTTCACTTTTATGTGTCTAATCATCCTCATTTACCAAACCGTCCCTTCCATGGCTACTCTCTACTGGTAAATTATACGTCTAACCTATGTTTTAAAAACCCATTCATGACTCGGGTTTTTATTTGGATAAACAATTTAATTAAATACTTATTTTGAAAAAGTTTATTAGATGAAAGTTTATATCATAAGTATTTTATTCAATAAGTTATTTCTGTTTAGAAGCATATTTTAAAAACGTTTATACATTATTTTAAGGTGTTTGAATACATTACTACACAAGTACTTATAACAACTTAAATTACTGAAAATACTATTATAAGCAATTATATTGTCGTAATTTTTTAAAATTAAAAAAACTAAACAATTGAACAACTAAAAATTTATATATATATATATATATAAAGTAAAGTATATATATATATATATATATATATATATATATATATATAAAGTAAAGATTCACTATATACTAAAAACATTTATCATTTAAATATAATCTCTATTATAAAAAAAATAGCTAATGAACCATGTTCTCATCTTCATTTTTGTTTTATATGCATCAAAGTTAGACAGAAAACTTAAAATATTATGCTTTTTTTCTCATTAAAATCTTTGAAACGTTTCTATTAATTGTGAACATTTACGTATCGCGAACTCATGGGGCTATTTAAAAGCATCGATTCGCAGTTCTCAGCTCGAAACTAGCGTGAAGGCTAATTTACACGTTTTTAAGCTGATGACACCTTATATAATATAAATAAAAATTATATATCTCACTAAATATTATTTTATAGTTTTTATCTAAATAATGAAATACAATAAAGTGAAGAATATCAAACATAAAAATCAAACATCATTATTACTTCATATCATCACAAAATTATGTAGTTTAAATGAAAATAAACATTCACGATCCAGATCAAATTTTAAATCAAAATCATCAATGTGATATTATTTCTATCATCATTAAATTATTTTATTTGAATTATATTTCAGAATTTGTTTTTCCTATTTTTTACATAATTTTTTTTATAAAATTTTACTTATTTTTTACATAAATTTTGAATTTAGTTTTTTATTTTATTATTTTCAAGAAAAATCTTTATTTTTTATATAAAATTTGAACTTTTTTAATTTTTGTAAATTTTTTCCTATTTTTTACATAGTTAGTTAGAATGACAGTTTTCTTATTAATAAACTTTTTATAAGTTTTTTTTACGATTTTATTTCGAAATGGGAAACTAAAATTTACTTATTTCATAAATTATTTTTATAAGCTTTTTTAAAATTTATAATTTTTATTGAAAGTATTTATATAAGAAAATAAACTATAAATAAAATTTCCTAAATGCATCCATAATTAATAAAATTATTGATTGATTCTCGAGGGGTCGAAACAATGACGAAACCATACTCGAATGATATCAAAATAAACTGAAAAGGTTATCAATCGATATAAGATCGGATCTGATTTTTAAAACACTAAAGCAGCCATTAGAGGGCATTAATGGAAACAGAGAAAATTAGCACATTCCTTCCCACCCAATGCTTATATTATAAATTTATAATAATCCCCCACCTCCCCACTTCCAAGTCTTCCTTCCACAGCTACTCATCTCTCTTCCCCTCTCTCTCTCTAGTTCTCTTCCTGTCACTCTCATAAACATCCAAACATTTGCCGTCGGCACTGCCGGAGACTTCTCCTTCAACCCTTCCAAGAGTCGACACCCTTCCCTTCAAGGTCTTCTGAGTGATGGGGGTGAGCTGTTCTCGCTGTTCCCACACCTCCCACATCACCGAGATTATCATCACCAGTTTCTTCCGTCACAAGCTCTAGATCCTGTTTGATTTCTGAAACCCTAGTTTGTTGGAATTCGGAAGCCATGGGAGCTTGAAAATCAGTCTAGAGAGTTGTAAGTATGGTGGGCGGCAGGGTCAACCTCGCAGTGATGCTTCAGAACCAAACAGTCCCTTGTTCTTCTCAGCCTCTTGATGCTCTCTTCCTCTCTGCCTCTTCTCCTTCTTTTCTTGGTACTCCCAATCTTTTATCTCTTTATCTTTCTTTCTGTGCAGATCCACTTGTATGACCATAGTCAACTTCTCTTGCGATTCATTTCCTTTATTGCAAATATCTTTTACATCTGTTTGTTTGGTCAGAAAAAATAAATTTCCGGGAAAAAGCGTGTTCCCTCTGCTACATGGGAAATTGGAGGGCACCAGCCAAATTCTCTGATCGTTTCTTGCTAGTGTCCCACTCTAATCCTTTAAGTTTCTGAATTATAGTTATAGACTCAGAAAACATATGATGATTTTAAAAAGGGGAAGAAGAAGAAGAAACTTTTCTGAAGGTTCTGATTTGCCAAGCAACCAATGTGGGTAATAGGCCCAGCCAAATTCACTATTTTTGGACAGACTTACATGTGTTACCCAAGAACTGTGTAAAGATTAATTCCTTAACAAGAAATTCAAGAAATGGTGAATTGAATTGTGTGTAAAATTTTGGCCATTGATGAAAAAAAAAAAAGTGGAATAATGTATTGGGTGTCTCTGGTTTAGGTTCGAGATCGATGGTGAGCTTTGAAGATGTGCGTGCGGGAAAGAGATCGGATAATTCCTTCTTCTGCCAATTTGATGCTGATGAAAATGGAGATGAGGACTTGGATGAGTACTTCCACCAACCCGAAAAGAAAAGGCGGCTTACAGCCGACCAAGTCCAGTTTCTCGAGAAAAATTTTGAGGTGGAGAACAAGCTTGAACCAGAAAGGAAAGTCAAGCTTGCTAAGGACCTTGGCTTGCAGCCCCGGCAAGTTGCCATATGGTTTCAGAATCGCCGTGCGCGGTGGAAGACCAAGCAGCTGGAGAAGGACTATGGGGCCTTGCAGGCTAGCTATAACAGCCTTAAAGCTGAGTATGAAAAACTGGTGAAAGAGAAGGATGAACTAAAAACAGAGGTAAATCCCATCATCACCTTCCAATTGATATATAATTGTAATCAGCCTAGAACATTTTCACTTATATCTGTTTGTTCTTAGGTGATTCTCCTTTCAGACAAACTGATCCTCAAAGAGAAAGAGAGGGGAAATTTGGAGCTCTAATGCTGATAATCTATCCCAAACTCCGCTTCAAGTGGTTGTGGCCGATTCGGTTTCTGAAGTTGAACAAGTATCCAAGGTCTCATTAATGGTGTGCAAACAGGAAGATCATAGTTCGACAAAAAGCGATGTGTTTGATTCAGACAGTCCACATTATGGTGATGGGGGCCATTCTGCTCTTCCAGAGCCTACAGATTCTTCTTATGTTTTTGAAGCTGAACAATCAGAGGCTTCACAGGATGAAGAATATAACTTCCCATCATCCATCTTTCCAAAGCTTGAAGATGTTGATTACCGCGATCCTCCTACAAATCCCTGTAATTTCGGATTCACAGTTGAAGATCATACCTTTTGGTCCTGGTCCTTCTGAAAAAGAAAAAGGAAAAAAAGTGCTCAGTACATATCCATCTTTCCTGCCATCTTCTTTTTGTTCCAAGCATATGGTAGAATGGTAAGAATAAATAAGTGATAAAAATCAAACTCTGGCACCCCCAATCCAGATGTGGTGGTGGGTTTCCATCTTTTTAAGTCTATCTCTGGTTTTTGCCCTCAATCCTGTAATTTCCCTTCAGTGAACCGAACCTTTTTGTTTGGAATGTGAATAAATAACTTCTTTCCACTTTGGAAAGCTTGTCCAGAATACTATTCATTCCTTTTGTCTGAATATTCCGATGAAGAAAGTGATTTAATATACCCTCTAAATTATTCCATGAAAATGCATACCTCCACTCAAACTCCCTACCGTCATCTTTTTTTTTTAGTGACTAAAACCATACTGATCTGAAAAATAGAAACTACAATGAAGATGAATGATCTAGAAGAGGAAGAAGAACATTCAATTCATCTATAAGCTTTATTGAAAATTTCAGGCGTGATGGGATGAGAGTGAGACAGAGGAATGGCAGATGGGACAGGGATGAACCCGGAAGTGATGGGTGATTTGTGGCTACTACAGGATGATTTGACGCTGAAGCCACTGCAGATTTGAGGGCTGTCTCAGGAAGAAACAGGAGTTCATGCAATAGATAGAAGATGTAACATCATCCATGCATCTGGCTCTTCATACTGGGAACTTTGTCCCCGGGATGAGTTGCATTAATTCTCTGTCAAAAGTGAGATGCAGCTGCATCTTCTAATGTTATTTGTCTGCTTGCTGCGCCTTCGCACATCAAAAAATGAAAATCTTACATAACATGGTGATGAAGTAACAGAAACGCTAGCGCAAGATTGCGTGTAAGTCCCATTTTGAACTTTTTCCCGTTCCAAAGTATTTTCATTACTCAACAATGTTCTTGTAATTAGAAAAAGTCATGTATAGATGTCTGAGCTTAACAACTCATTGTCATGTTAGATTTTTTTAACTCAATAATATATGATTATAAAAGTAAATGTTAAAGGTATTTTGTGATTTTTTTTAACAGGATGAGATGTTTACTTTTATATCTCAACATGCCTCTAGTGTTAAAAAAAGGTCATTATGACATATATCAAGTTTAGAACAACTGTTAACTTTTCTACACACGTGAAAGCTTTTTTTATCATAATATGAGCTAATATAGTAAGAGAAATGACTTTCATTTAAAATAAACGTTAAATGATCTTTAAAATAAAAAGTTAAAAAAAACAAACTCTGATATATATGGGAAACCAACATTTACGACTTTAACCTCATTAACATGGTGTACATTTTCTTTATAATCATGGTTGTCCCACACATAAAGTTAACCAGATAAATCCTTGAATAATCTTAAAAGGATTCAAACCGATGATCATTAAACAATAAACCTAACCCGCACCAACTTATTATCCCGAGCTTATTCAGTAAAACTATACATGCATGAAGGAAAATTAATTGTAGCTGAAGCTGAGAGATGGTATAAGAAATGATGGCATAAAACTATCTAGGTATGGTTTGGTCCACATTGATGCTGATGTTCTCACTGTAATTCCCTTCTCTCTCTTTTACTTTTTCATTCCTACTAATGACAAAAGTATTGTAATGGACATTCATGCATAATCCATCTCCTACCCAACCCAAAATGTTTTGTCATGGTAATTTTTAAAACATATATTATAAAATTTAAATTATGTATTTAATAATCACTATTTCCAATCTCCTCATATCAGATGAGGTGTATACAAACTGACCCAAGCAATCATAATTATATATAAAATGAAAAAAATAAAAAACTATATGCTAAAATTAATAACTTTCCTTTTACAAATTTAAGGACAAGTTAAAATACGTGTCATAGGCATTGACAAAGTCCTCAATTTCATTTGGTGGAGCAATGCCTGCTTGATCGACCTTGTAATATATATATATATATATATATATAATTTTATATATATATTTTTTGTTTTCAAGAATTTAAATATAAAAAATAAATAAAAGTAAAGAGTCATCTAATTATATCCATCACAAAGATGATAAGTGGGTTAATTAGATAGAATTTTCAATGTTTAAAGGTTAGATATTAAGAAAAGAAAAAAAAGGAGAAAAAAAAGACGACTAAGTGGCAATTTTCCCGCAGTTCGCCAGGTATAAACGTGCCACGTGCAGGGTAGAAACAGTCGTGCCATCGATCTCGTCAAATAAACGTCCACCAGTCAATTAAATCTACATCAATTCTGGGGGAATCTATATTGTACAAATTCCACATGCCTTGTGATAACCTGCATATACTACGTGTCCGGTAAGATGAATCCAATCTGACCGTTTGATCGTGGCGTGAGGCCTGCTACCAAAATTAGCACTAAGAATTTACAGATAAGCGCTGATGGGTGAATAATGAGAATGGGGAATCTACTAGAAGGGAGTTTACCATCATGATGTCACGTACGGTTACGTTTTCCTAAATAACAATGCACACGTGGTTGTCTCTCCTGACGACGTCTTGAAATAATAACCAACCTTTGGATTAAACTAACAATCAGGGGGCAAAACGTGCCGAGTGAAGCTCAAACGCCCATGATTAGAAATCTGAAGTGGCATTTTTACACCTGAATATAAGAAATTTTTACCAGTTTTCCAATTGAATAATATATTAGAGTCCAAAATCTGAAGATTTAATAATATTGCAAATACTAAAAGAAACTCCAATTCTCTTGCTTTGAAAAATGGCTCATTATGTCAGAGTTTATGGACTGAATAACTATGTAATAATGCACAGAAGTTCAAAAACAAAAACGTATTTTTAAGAGATTGTGCACAAACTTTTGCTCCTGTTTGAGGTAATACCATTCACATATAACATTCTAATTATTCCTTTCTCGTTACATTTCATGAAATTGTGAAATCAAGTAACTTCTCTCCAATCTTATTATTATTTTTTAAATAGCCTTAAACAAGTTCTAGAAATGAATGTTCGAATTCCATCCAAACAGGTCCCTACTGAAGCATGACTTGAAAAATATAATACAGACGAGTGCCATGTCTAAACTTGTTTCCTCTCTTAATGTTAAGATTTAAAGAATATCTTTATTATTATGCCTCTTTCGTCGATTCTTTTGGATTTTTCATCAATATGACTTTTCTGAATATATATATATATATATATATGAGTTGTGTTACTTACTCGTTGTGTGATTGTGAGATTCCAATCACCGAGGCTTTCTTGAACACAAGATAACCTCATTTTCATGCCCTCTGCCTTATCCTCTTTCTCATTTTTCTTTATCAAAATTAATACTTTATTCTTACATATCCTCATATCCATGGAATAGTACTTCTCTTGAAGTAGTATCTTTTTGGTGTATAATCCATAAGTTTTTATTATTTTTTTAAATTTTTTACAGCTATAGATATTTTGATAAGTTTATATGCACTTCAACTAATATCATGGAAACCTATAATTAATGATCTAATAAATCTTTTATTATACAAACCCAAAATTGGAACGATTGAACAACCTCTCGAGAGTTATATAATCCATAAGCTTGATTCACATAATTGGCTTTTGAGAAGTGGGAGTGGGTGTTTAGAAAGATAAAAGAATGGAGTTGCCAAGCTAGGTGTACTCCAAGGTTCTAATTGCACTTAAGAGCTGGAATCGTTTTGGTGCCAAGATATGGGACCACTTACAAGTGATGTATGAGGACATTCACATGTTTTTGTTCATATACTGTTTTGTCACAAACTTTAGCAAGTATTTTTGATCCCATATGGTTGGTTGCATCCAACATTTTCAATATCCCAAACCATTTCTCAAAGACCCATATAAAATCCTTTCACGTCATTAAATTTTTAAGTCATACTATCTCATCATTTCAACCACATATCCTTTATTTGTCTTTTCCTTCATTATAATTTTATTTTCTAACTCATTTTTTATATTATTAGGTTTATTGTTATTGTTTGAAGGATTATCATTATTCTTATCAATATTATTCTGATTGATCATCCTATTGGAGAGGTTCCATCACAAAACATCATTCAAAAGCATATGATACAAATATATTAATATTGTGTATTAATTAATTAAGAAGCTAAGATATATATACTATAAAAATATGTCTATCATATGAAACAGATACACCAAAAGACAATATGATTTGTCTGACAATCTTAACCCTAAAAGACATATTTAATTTAATTTATAAGGTGTATGAGTATTATTTTTAGTGCAAGTACACTAAAACTATTATGGACCATGAGATCATCTAATTTTGCTTTTTAATAATTATTAATATTAACTTTTTTTAATTAATCATTTGGTACTTGTAAGAGAAATGGCCCTTAAAAGGAAGCTAGATGTGACTAGTTGGATGTTATTTTTCCTTATTCTATGAAGGTAATATTCCATTATCTAAGTTCTTTTCTAAGTTAATTATCAAATCTATGATATCATGCTAAGCTATTAGTTCACCTATAGGTAAGATTAAACTATCGCTGTATTATTCCATGGTATACACTAAACTTCATACCCTGCAATAGCTGCACATGATAGTGCAAATATTCTGTACAAAGAGGGATATTTAAAAAAAAAAAAAGGAGAAACTTCAAGAACTCCTTTTAAAAATAGATTCTTAGGAGAAAACATGTTTTTTTCTTTTGAAAAAAAGGAGAAAACATGTTTAACGCTTAAGTCAGGGGGCATAATGGATTTATAGTCATGATAAAACATTGAATGTGAGACTATAAATCCATTACAATATTATGTAATTGTGTGTGGGTGCTCTAGGTCTCTGAAAGCTCTGTTTTCCATATTTATAATATAATAAAAAAAGTTTTATTTAAAAATTTCAAAGAAAGAGATTTCCGTCTCACCCATGCCATCCCTGCCTCAATGCCTTTGAATGGAGGTAGAATTAAAGGGAACACATATAACAAAGTGTGACAAGAACAAAGATAAGAAAACAAGAGAATTGTAGACAAATGTTGTTATTTATCTGGTGTTTGAGCACCGCTGAATTTGCCTCTGAATGAAACTATTTCATGGTCGGACATGGGTGGGGTGGAACTTTTTATGCCAAACTATTTGAGTTACAAATGGCTGCTTTGAATCTGGTAACAATGGCAGCTTTAAAATTTTCATCAGTCCCAGATCTGGCAAGGAGGGAAGTCCTCTTTCACCCTTCAATATGCTGTACAGATCAATATTGAAAATGCTACCCAAAATCTGATGAGTTTGACAAAATGTGGTTGACCCACATATCAAAATTTGAGGTTCTGCTTCAAATAACATACTACCTCTTGCTGTTACACAGAGAACGAAACAAGGAAAAAAAAAAGGAAGGATTAAGGAATATCCATCAATGGAAATATTCATGGGCCATGGCAACAACATATATTCTAGCATCCAGGTAGAATGATTTGAAAAAGTGTAATTCTGTTTGATGAAAAGTAGATATGCGGGGAGAACCTGTAATCTTCAAAGGTCTGAATTTTGCTTCTAAAATTTCAGAGGCACCCGACAAATTTTCACCAAGTTATAAGGTTCTCAAAATTATGGAAATGTGTACAAAGAAACAAGATAGGTAAATGAGAAATAAAGAAAATGAAGGAAAACAATTTTTCTTAGCTTTCTTCTTTTTTTTTTTTCTTTTCTATACTCTCTCAAACCAACAAACTAATTAATACAAAAAAGTATAAAACAAGCTGTTAAAATCATGTAGAGGGAAAGAGTTAAATGGCAATTGAGTGACAAAGATAAATCATATATAGCAGCACCAGGAACAAAGATACTTCAAAATTCAAGTGGTAGAAACTTAGCTCAACACCATCGAACAATACAAGTAAGCTGCAGCACACATCAAATTTATTCTGTTTTCATCAGTAGTAGAAAAAATGGAGAAAAAAAATCCATTGATATAGGTGTGGTGGGTGTACCTGAGGTGTAGAGCGGGTATAGACCATGAAAGCTGCAGCCTTGAGAGCAGTGCTCCAGCAAGCCAACTCTGACCCGAATATGAATGCCAGAACATCTAAAAGGTTAGCAAACTACTGAGCCATATAAATATTAGAGATTTCTGTGAGTCAAAGATGGTGAGGGTGACTCAGAGGAGGTCTCATCTCACCACAATGAGGTTAAAGTGTTTAACATTGGTTGATTTGATAGACTAGCATCAAATTGCTTCACAAAGTTCTTCCTGAAAATTGCTGATAGAGGGATAGAGAAAATGCCCAAAGCTTTTGGAAGGTCTCATTTCGTCTCTCTAAAGACTTTTTTCTATCCCAAGATTTAACATTTACTATAATCATCCATCCCATTAAAAGTAATAACTTGACAGAACTATATCATGGATGTTAATAGAGGTTTTAATCGGCTTTTGTTATGACATTTTTTCGCGACAAGAAATATGGTTGATGCGGAAATAAACTTGCACTGAAAAAAAGCGCAGCCAGAAAGCTGCAGATATATGTATAAAACGTATATTATCGCCATTTTATCCTCAAGAGCACTCAGTTTTTGGGTTGAAGAGACCACACATAATGCTTAATCTTGTGGAAGAAGAAGCAACACTAAAACCATGTTTGACAAATAAAGAATATCCAACTAAGAGCTCATATGACAGTGCTAGGTTGACCTAAAAAGTGTTTTTCATAAAAATACTAGATATTTGGAATAATTTAAGAAACATTCTAAAAATTTGAAATTAGTCCTCTAAAATCACTTTTTGAAGAAATATTTTAGAAGTGATTCTTCTGAAAAGACTTTTAAATAAAACACTTCCAGTAAAAATACTTCAAGTAGAATCACATTCAAACATACTCTGAAAGAGATTGTTTTGATTAAAAGTAAGCAGTGTCCATGATAATGTCTTATCAGAAGTGTTTTCTAATTAAAGTATAGTTTTTTTTTTAAGAATCACATTTTAAAATCCACTTAATTATTAGTTGACAATGATTCCAGAAAATGCTTTAAATATTTTTAATACTTAAAAAATAAATTTTTTTAAGAACTAACAAAATTAAAAACGCTACCTAAAATCACTAATAAATCAAATATAGAAGATATTTTGCTCATGAATATTTTTTTGAAAAATCATCACACAATATTTACAAAAATATGATATTTTACACTCTATGATTTTTAGATCTTTAAATATTTTCTAATTTGGTAAAGCTTTTTTTTTTTTGAAAACAATTTTTATACTTAAAATGCTTCTTAAAATTACTAAAGAAACTTTTTGTATGCGCTAATAGTATTTTCGTATTTTTGTTCGAAGTATTTATAGTGGCTGTTTTTCTTTACAAGTACTTTTAGAAGAATCATCTATTGTTCAAGAAATATTTTAATTACTTTCAATTATACAAATGATTTTTTTATTTTAAAATGTTTTATAAATTTTAGTGATAACTTAATAATTTAAATATTTTTGTATATGATAGTGATTCATGAAGTGTAAATTCAAACAAAAAGGTTTTTCAAAAACATGATATCTTTAACAAATTTTGTATAATTTAGACTTCAAAAGATTGAAAATGGCCTTCGATAACATTTGCTATACATTCTTCCTCCAAAAACAATGTTAAAACACATTTAGAGTAGCCAATAAATAACTTCCAACTCAAGTGATTGTTGTTTCATACAAACATAGGAAAATGAGAGATCTAAGGTTTGGGTGCCAAATTTATAAATAACATAATATTATGGTGTAACCCAAAAAATATTTGTCAAAATAAAAAAATAAAAAAATATATATATTGAGTAGAAATACTCATACTCATTCCTAATTCAGAACGAGTACAACATAGAATGCATGCATCCAATACAATCCCAGCACTTCACTTTCACTACTTTTCGATAATATCTTTAGGAGGTGGGGAGAGTCTTGAAACTTCGGGCCACAGAGTGGACAAAAAAGCTGATGGTTTTTTGCTTTTTTTTTTCATCAGCCACATAAAAAAGTTTGGCAATACTTTGTTAGATTTTGTATGGCCAATTCCATAAGCCACAATAAATTTTGTATGGGCAAGATAGAGCATACATATGCATACTTCCTCAGATAAAAGAATTCCTAGTTGAACCTGAAGCAAAAAAGTGAAAACAAAAATAAGAAAATCAAAGTACCCGAGCAGCAGGGGAGGAGGGAGTGGCAAAGAGGACAGCGCAAACAGCTCCCAAAGGAGCTATTGTGATTGAAATCCCTTTTGATGCCAGTGCCTGGTCCATCTTCCCTAGTATTGCCATTGCTGCAAACGCCCCTGTTTTTGTTTTATTTTTAAATTAAATATCAAACACATTTAGGTGCTGTGTCAGTTTTTCAACTGGGGTTATATCTTTTGCCACTTGCAGTCTTTGTTTCACAAACAAATGAGTAATCCAATCCTACACCAATCACATGTTGGGTTTTTTCCTTTTCCTGTTTTTTTCTACACTCTTAAATTATTTTCTTCAAAAACTTAAGGGTAAACTGGCTTTTACTTTCAAAAACAGAAAACATATTTCAAATTTTGATTTGATTCCTTGGATCAAATAAGATGCAATAAGAAACTATATTGAAAGAAGAGAAACCCCAGCTGTCATACCTGCAGAAGGCCAAAGAATGTCGCTAAGTGAAGGAGAAGCAGAGGCCTTCTCAGGCTTCCATCCATCCCAGAAAGGTGCTGCAACATTACTGGATGCCACTATCCCAAATTCCCTTATTCTTCTTCTTCTTCTTCTGTTTATTTTTCCACCAGTAAAATGCTGCCCCAGAGATCCATCTGGGAGGGCTTTCTTTACATTGAATAGCAGTGAATTTGAAGACCCACATGAAGTTGCCAGAAGGGGTTGTCCCACCATGATTCTACTGTAATGGTGAAGGTTGTAAGCCTGGAATTGCGCCCCCATTTTGAAGATCCCTTTTATTTTTATTTTTCTCTATATTTCGGCTTCTATGGTGGTATATATACATATGGTGAAGAGAGGGAAAGGGGGGAGGAGACACAGCGGTGACAGATGGAGGAGTGGAAGTCTGAGATGGACTTTTGGGGAGGTTGAAAAGAGAGGTGAGGGGAGGAAAAGAAAAACCAAAATATGTGTGGGTGTTGAAAAGTGAACCTTTGGAGAGGTTGAAGGGGCAAGAGAAAAGATGCCGCCCAACCAACTCCACAAATTTCCAAACAGCTGACCTTTTATGGTTACTCCTTTTATCGAGTAGCTAGAGGAACCCCTTATGACTCTTTCAAAATGTTTCCCATAATATACTGGTTAGATATACTAAGCCGCAAATAAGATATGGTTTAATGGTTAAGAGTTAGACAAGAGAATGGATCATCTGCCGATCTTTATGAGAATAAAATGTTATAATATTATAATACAAAATGATTAACTATATAAAAAAAAAAAAAAAATCCATGTTAAGCCATCCTTTAGAAGTTTTTTATCATAACCATTCTAAAATATAGCTTTCCTAAAAACAATATATAAATATTTTTAATCTGTTTTCAATGTTTTGATATGGTTTTTTTTTTTTTGAAATGGTAATATTATATGTAGTAGTACCATATATATATATATAAAATTTATCAATTTTTTGTTATTTGTATAATTATTTTTTAAATAACCCTCAAAAGTAAATGAAAATAATTAAAAAAAAAAGGTATTACTTTAAAAGATCCTAGCTTTTTGTTCTTTTTTTTTTCCTTAAAAATAATTAGTGGGGGCTTAATGTTTTTCCACATTCCAAATCATGTTTTGTTTCCATTATAAAAAGCTTTGTTTCATTTTAAAGTAAAAGGGCATTTAAAAAAAAATTATTGTAGGACCACCTCTTCCTTGATGAAGTTGTGCAAAGGAACAAGGAGAAACCACACGCATTGACATCATTGCAACTATGGATAAAAATATAGTAATATATCAACTATATATCATCAATATATCGCGTGATCTGAATAACGGGAGCATGACATACAGCCATCGAGCACCTACTGAGGGAATATCGCCATATTCACTTCACTGCAAAATTTTCCAAAAAAATATATATATATATATATTCGGTAGACGTTGGCCTCATATAGATTGTTAAATAACAGATAAAAGATATATTTGCAGGTAAAACGAAAAGTTTCTTTTCTTAATAATTAATATCACTTATTATATGTTTTTCTTAATAATTATTATCATTAATTATTTATAAAAAAGATGAGGAGATCAAAAGACAGTTGAAATTATTATGTATTTCTTAATAATTGTTATCATTAATTATTACAAAAAATTGGAGAAGACTAAGACGATAGAAGAAAAAATGAAAGGTTTTCATTTCGGATAACTTCAAACTAATTTTGATATATAAATTGAATATATCTTTAAATTCTGAATAATTTATAAATACCGATATATCTTCTCGATATTTAGAAAATCTAAAGACGACACATCCAAAATCATATTTTTATCCTTGATCGCAACAATGTTTTTGGTGGTGACTGCTTTACAACTCCATGCTTCTATCACTTTTGAGTAGTCATTAATGATATCATTTTTTTAAACTTCTATTTACTGTGTATTATATCTTAATTTGTATTACTTTGACCTCAGACCTTTCGATAACTCATCTACACATTTATCACCTAAATCATATCTCAATGATCTTCACAATGTTAAATATGTAAACTTTCTCTTTCATACCATTTCTATTTTAAATTATAAAAAATTGTATAATTCGATATTAAAATGTACTATTTCTTTAATCAAGTTATTCTCACGAGATAGGTAACTGCTCTCATGGGATTAATGATTGTGATCATTTTATAATATTCAACATATTTCCCCTCAAAAATAAAATTCAATATATGAATTATCTATAATTGAACATGTAATTCAATTTCAATGGAATTTATTAAGTGAACATGCAATTCAGTTTCAGCAGAAGTTATTGAGTAAACCTTCTTATTGTTAGGGCTATATATACCAAAAGCTATTTTATTATTATAGATGTTTATTTTATTTTAATAAAATTTTGTTATTTCATTTCAATGAGAATCTACATGAATTATGTTTGTACTAAATATTATACAAGGTTTTTATTCTACTTAAGTAGATGATTTAGTGTGTAGTCTCGGTTTACGCGATAGAAGATTAAATCATCTGCTCTTATGGGGACATGTTTGACTGTGTTCACAAATAAATGTAATTTGACACACCATTGGTAAGATTGCAAGATAAGACTCGTAGGTCTCTGCACTCGTAACCCGCTTGGGCCCAATTTCATGCTAGTACATTCGTATAAATAACTGTAGACTACTCAGTAATTATTTTATACTAACACATAAAATAATTAATACCTCATGGTTATTATGAATACTATTATTTGACTCGAGATAATTAATAGACACGTGTATTTATTATTAGTTATTTGATTCATAAAAGTGAGATATTTATGATTTAATAATTCCTGTGAGTTGATAACCGCATTAATTGTGGCAGTACCATGCACTATTAACCCGAGTCAACATCCTGCACGCCAGATCGATAATACCACTGAGATATTATAAGCTTTGATTATGTCAAACCCCGCAGTGGATTTTTAATTCAACATATCAGCTTAAGTTAAGTGGAAGGTCTCAGCAGAATATTAGATGTTGGACAAATAAAACTGTCAAAGAATTTAATTTAATTAATGGGACCAGAATCTTAACGCGGGGGAGATTAATAAGTATTGATAACAAAGGACTCGAATTATACTTTCGAATAAGGGAGGAGTGTAATTATTATAATCTTGAATGAGTAATTATAATTATAAATAAGTTCATATATTTACATTAGGAGTTCAAATCTTATTTGCCTTTGTTTTACTTAAATTTTATTTATATGCCATGTCGGCAAATTTCAAAGGATAAAGAGAGTAAAAAACCCTAAAATACCACAAAGCGAGAACACCTAAGAGAGTCACTCTTTTCCTCTATTCTTTATTTATATCACAGAAAGGCTTCCTCTATAAATGGTTAAATCGGTCGCAAATCATTTTTTATCGGCACTAATTCAGATAGATCTTTATGACATTCAAACTGTATCCTCATAACTTTATTTAGATTGTTTTTTTATGTAATATATACGTACAATCACTATGTTCACGAGAAATTCTAATCCCCTACACTTATATGTGGGAAAAACTATATCAAAATATACCATAATTATTATAAGAAAAATACTAGATTCATATAGTTATGATTATTATGACATTTCATATTTGAACATTTATTTCAATTTCAATACAGATACATGATTGAGCCTTATTATAATCTAAGGGATATTATTAAAAATGGATAATAAATTAAGTAAAAGAAAGAAAGAAAGGACCATGTACAGTACAATCAAGAAACAAGTGGAGTTAAAACAAAATGGAAAATAGACCACAAGTAGGATTAGTGGTAGCACTGGTAGGTTGTAGTAGTGGGTTTAATTGCTGCTGACATTTTTGCAATTTTAAACATATTTTTTTTATTCAATAGGGCAAAACTCACACCACAAAAGGACAAAAAAATTGAAGACCCATTCTCACAAGCTTACCTTACGGGTCAACAACTATAAAATAATTAAATCTTTCAACTTCTATCTAGTGATCTTCTGGCAATAATAAATAAGGGACTTCATTATTTTTCAATTAACCGCCGCCCTTTTCTTTATTCCTTCGATTATTGAAAAACATGATCAGTTTGAACTACCATCATCTGATCTCCCTAAGAAATTTTGTATGTTGGTACGGCCAATATCCTAAAAACCTTAGCCTTTTTTTATATCACCCTTTTCTTCTAGCCTCTTATCTTTTTTAGGCAAGGAGGGCATGATTCTTTGCTACTTTTGCTCTGAAATCATTGTTCTACACCTTTTTCAATAAATTTAACTTGGTTTTGCATCACATTGCGTGTTATTTAGGTGTGTGTGTACAGTTAAAATGAGTAGTATATTATTTGCGGAACTAGAGTCATAGGTGATATAATTACGTATCATTATCAATTGTAAGTTTAAAACGATTCTTATCTGTCGCTTGAAATGTTGTTTATTATCGTATTCCCATGGATATATTATTAGTTTGAATCGATTAAATTATTTTCTTTTTACCATCAATATCTAGCTGTATGGTGGGGAACGTTGACGTTTAATATAGGGCGTATGGAGGGAAGAGGTGCGAGTTAGAATCTCGTAGTGGATTTATATTAAATCGCCCATTATATGGGTTGGATCCATTATCATGGGCAAGTCACATATCTCGTAAAATCAAGGACTACTTGAAGAGGAAGGTTTAGAAGAGAAAAAGAAAACAAGGCTGAGTTTTGAAACTCTTTTGCAAGAAGATAGAAGACCGAAGACCAAATCATGTTCGTTTTGGCTCAAATTTGACGTGGTGATTCCATGCAAAATGTTCTTCATTTCTAGCGGTTTGGATAATTGGCTAGCTCTTTACATAATACACATTTGACCATTTCACCCTTTGGTGATTTTTCCTTTTCTCTCTTGAGTTATCCATCCTTGAGGATGATGTTTATTGCATTGGTGTTTCAAGAATGATATTTTTGATGTATTGTTGCTGTGAGCCTCTAGTTTGCTTGCTAGAGAAGAATTTGGTGTAACCCATTATTGTTATTATTAAAATAATGGAAGTTTAAGTGGTCTACGGGTCTTATGGTTTTTACCCTTTTCATTTGGGGGTTTCCACGTAAAAATTGTCTAATTGTGGTTGATTTATTGTTGTTTGGTTGGTTTTGTTATTGACTAGTTTGATTGTTGAACCTATTTTGGCCTAAAGGAAATGTCATTTAGTCATTTATATTGGTAACTCTTCGACAAAGTGGTATTAGAGCTTGGTTGTTTAGAGTTTTTTTTGTGTGCTAAAATGGATAATGGCATGATATAATTAAATTTGTTGAATTATTCCACTTGGAAGTGTATGATGGAAGATTTATACAAGTCCCATGATTAAACCATAAGTATGCTTGATGATTGAAATGTTGAGACATAGAAAGAGTGATTGTTTATACGAGGAAAATTTGTTCGGATCAGCTCCTATTAAGTACATTTCTAATGAATTGAAAGTAGATGTTGTTTGGAAAAAGCTTGAAAACCTTATGTCAGGAAAACATGAGGAAATAAAACTACTATGATTAGAAGACTTGTCAATTTGAAGTACAAGGATGGGAGCAACATGGTTGAACATATATATAGTTATTTTCTGATATTATGAACAATTGAAAGTTATATATAAAGCGGGCAATGATGGCTGATATTAAACATCATTACTAGCTCCTTGCGATAGTGGGAGGTATTTATTAAGTGCGCAGTTTAACAATTCAACTCCAAATGAGTTCTAACGATGTAGAGTGTTAAGATAACTGGCGAATGAAGAATTTAGAAGGAAAAAGAAGGTGAATCTTCTTAGAGTACTTGTTCTGTGAAAAACAAAATAAAATAGAAAGGCATGGGAGAAGTCAGTAGAAATCCCCATGGTTTGAGGAGAAAGATCCAAATCGAGAAAAATATATAAAATGTTATCGCTCTATGTAGTTGTGTGAAAAGTGTAGAAGTTTGGAAAGGAACATAATGAATTGAAGAAAGAAAAATAAAGACACCCGATACAATTTATTTGTTCAATTGATATTTATGATTAATGACTGATGATGGTTTGTTTAGTCTTGCAACTGAATAACTGTTATTGTAATTGATTTGGTGCTATGCCTTCATGTTACTTTTCATAGTGACCTTTTCACTTTCTACAAAACTGGTGATATTGGTACCTTATTCCATGTTACTTCTCATAGTGACACTAAACTTCTTGAGAATTGGTGATTTTATTTGTCTTATAATAGGCTCTTTGTCAAAGGTCAAGGTATTGGAGAGTAGAGACTTAGTATGGAAGCCAAATTGTTAGTGCTCAGGATGTTAAATATGTTCTAGATATTCATCTCAACTTGATATACAAAGGCAAACTTGATGATGAGGATTCTGATTCTTTTATAAAAAGTAAATAGGAAATACAAAAGGCTCTTTAATGTGGTAAGAGAAAGAAACGGAAATAAACTCTATGCCATGGCTTCAAGTTACATAAGGAAGATCCAATGCGGCTTCAGTGAGATGTAAGCATTGAAATTTGGCATATGAGGCTTGGTCACATTAGTGAGAAAGGACTTCAAACTCTCGCTAGAAATTAATTATGGTCAAATCTACAAGGTATGCGTCTTAAAACTTATGATCATTGTTTAGTTGGAAAAACACATAAAGTTGTATTTCACACAAATCCACTATCACACCCCCGAGCCCGAGCCGAAGGGTGAATCGGATCCGGGGACGCGTTCAAAACCATTTGTCAAAACACATTTCATATAAACATACTTATATACGAATATATGATATTATTACTAATACAATCATTAATATGAGAAACATACATCATATCATTTCAAGATGGCCCATATTTAATCTTTAGTACAACATATTGATACAAAATGTCATTTCATGCCTTTGTAACATACATTTACAAAATATTATTATAGTTCACCCATTTTTCAACCCAATAGTAAAATACATTTCATGAAGATTTATACATATTTGATTTCTATACAAAATAATTACATGATAACTCTTAAATGTAGAGGTAATACATGAAATGGAGCATTTACGTATACTTTCAGGCGTATGGCGGTGACTCTATGCTCGACGGTCTTGATCTTGCTACTATCTGGGCACTTGTTATTAGAAAATCAACACGCAGTACCTAAATGTTGTGGTTCTTTATTCTATTCTCATTTATATAATCAATACAACACTACATATGCACATATAAACATATAAATAACATTACCCGTATGCATTAATTAATCATCTCAATTACATCGATAACATATTTGTACCCTAAACAACATTCATTATTATATACAAAGATAAAATGAATGTATGTTAAACTATTATAAAATCATATATATATATATATATATATATATATATATATATGATTACATAATAGAACATTCTCAATAAACTATCTGTGCTCTCATTCTGATGATTCACACTTTCCTTATATATAATATTTTTGTCACAGCTCAATTTACAATTTACACATTTGTTAACCATTTTTTCCCATAAAACGAATCTGTCCAAATTGATGGGACAAATCTTGATCTGATCCCATTTGGGCTGTTTGGCGAATTATATTTTAATAACTTGAATCTGATCTCTGAAACTCTAGTTAGTTATTTTGTGCATTTTTGTACCTCTTGATCTTTGTCATTGACTATCGTCGATATATCACCTATCGATCATATCATTACATAATCTTTACTTCACCATTTTATGTATTGGTATACTGTGATCTATCCCTAACTCCAAATATGTGGTAACATTCTCTTAAAGGGCATTAATAATTTATCATGGTAGTTCGTTGATACTCTATTTATATTCACATTTTCATAATAAGATTCACATATTAATGGATTAGTTTTGCACTTTTATGCTAATAAACCTGTTTGCCACTTGATGAATTATTTATCCATTTATCTTTTCCACACATTTAAGAGAGCGATTAAACATAATTTCCTGATAACATAAGTTGATGCTCAATTACATACTTTCAAACCAATTTATTTATGGTTCAAACCTGAACACACATGCAGATTTCATCGTAATCCACTTGAATTCAATTAACTAAACCCAAACCAATTCATATATTAATTCAAAATAGAGCACATATGCAGATTTCAAATAAAACCTTTCAATTTTGATGACATAACAAACACAAAACCGAAGCAAGAAGAGAAATGTGAAGAACAAACTGAAAGGTTGTCGATTCTTGACTCCTATTCCTTACAATTTGATCTTAGCTCAGATTTTATCATGCAACTAATCCAAACTCCTTAAATACTGTCCTGTCAGAGGAAACAAACAAAGAAAAATCATTCGTGCATGCTTGGGTTTTGAGATTTAGGGTTGATTTTCTACCCAATACACCTTCATGAAAATTTCCTCAGATAATGGGTATATTTTACCCAAATTTCCTTCAAAAAAATGATAGCTCTATGAGTCTATTTGCAGTATAAATTGGAATCATCTCATTTGGATCATTACAACTTAACTTATAGTCAAAACACCAAAACTGTACCAAAACAGAGGATAACCCAACAGCTTACCCGTATTTTCACTTCAATTTAAAAAACAAGGGACTTAAGGTCAGGTTTGCTTCTTGGTACCTTCTATAATTTTGTAGGTCTACCTCTTAGGGTTCTTTCCCAACTGGAATAACTCAATTTGGATGACTAATGACCAAGTTATGGCCAAAACAAAAACTTGACACAACCTATAAATTTTCTGTTTTGGCCCATCTCAAAAACACCAACATGACTGCTTTAGGTCTCTATTTCTTCTATAAATTTTCAGCAATGAGTTTTATGCATCATCTCTAATTGGAATAATCCAATTTGGAGGTCAAGAGGCAAAGTTTGAAACATGGCCAAAACAAAAACATGGGTTTTTGAAAAAAAAAAACTTTGACAACAATTCCCTTCAAAGCCTATACATCTCTTTTTTACACTTCTTGGTCTTTAAGACCCCACAAGCCAACAAAACCAACCCAAAGCAATACAACTTCAATCCAAAACAAATTACCCAAAGATGGAAGAGTGGGTTCTCCCTAAATTAAAACGAAAATGAGTTAGGACTTTCTAACAGATAAAAGGGAAAATCCATCTGACGAATCAATTCAAAACAAACATCAACCCAACTCTAACAGAAAGTATAACACATGAATATAAGGAAAAGTTAGGGTTCTTCTAACTATAAACATGGGCAAATAAAGGAATTAGGATGGTTTTCTAACGTTGATTTCCTTGAAATAATTGAACTAGCTTCCTTTCATTCTCTTGATCAAGCAAACGCCAGACTAAATGGAAGAATGGCAAACCCTCAATTGACTTCTCTTTATCCTTAAATTAAAACCTATCCCAAAAATTATGTGCGATTAAGACCAAATTTGGTGTATCTCATTTATATATAGACCTTACAGTAAAAATATCATTTTGTAGTTTTCATTTTTGCATTAAAGTCCATTCAATTCATTTATATTACAGTTATTTGTCACATCATTCAACTTTAACAATGTATTTTTCCTGGCTTACCCCATGACCCATGAGTCAACCAATGACATTTCTCATTATGACTTTTGTATTACTAGGTTTATTTTTCTCATAAAGTATTCATTTTTTCTTGAGAAGAAAAATACGAGTTTTAACTTTATGTTGCGCCCTAAGCTTATGTTCTCAAATCATTAAGTAGCAATTTGGATGTTACATCCACCATCTAGAAGGCCAAATGTTATTGATTTAATTCATATTGATGTTTGTACTATGCAAACTAGAATTGTTGGTGGACACTTTATTTTGTGAATTTCATCGATGACCACTCTAGAAAAGTTTTAGGTTTTGCTTTGAAAACTAAAGACTAGGTACTAGATGCCTTTAAAGAACTTCATGCCATATTAGAAGAAAACACAGAAAGAAAGAATTAAAGAACATGACATGATCAGTAGTTGTTGAATATATGAGGATACGTTTGAAAGTTGTGCAGATTCATGACATTCGACAGAAAGACTATGCGCTAGAAATATAAACGCAAAATAGTGTAAGCAAAAGAGGATTAAGGCCATTGAAAGGATTGCGATGTTTCATTTTAACCTCACTCATTTACTAGGCCATGTTTGATACTGCGAAGGATTAAAGCGGGATTAATTTACATGCTGGTGGAGACTAATCATAGATGGATGGTGAACAAATTTAATATTGTCTGTGTTTATTAGTCAGTTTCAATTATGGAATTTTTAATACTCACAGTTTAAGTAAAGCATAGGTAGGTGATGTTTGCATTTTTCACCCAATGTGAATAAATTTTTTGAAACTATGCAGATATGACCTTAATAGCATTAAGTACTAAGTTGTTTGTTTTGCATTAAAATTAGTGAATAAAGGGATACTTATGGGCAGGTTATTGGGAGGTTTCCGTCCACCCTCATTCTTAATATACCTTTGAGTTTAATTTAATTTTAATAGGTTTTTTAATAGGTTTTGGTTTATTCCAAAATCGATAATAGGTTAGGGTATTGTTCCTCTCATATAAACTGAAAAAAATTAAATTTACCAATAATAAAGGTTAATAAAAATAATAAATTGTCATAAGGGTTGAGAGAAACTGAAAGAATTACTAGATCTGATTAAGCATTTGCTGTCATTTAAATTAGTCGAGGAAATCTAGTGACCAAGTTTTAAAGTGGTCTTAATGAACAAGTTTTAGATTGCATACAGGTGATAAGTTGTCACAGTGGCTAGGGACTGAGATTTTCACAATCTGAAAGTTGAAAATGGTTTAGGCTAGTTAATTTAAAAATAGGTGAAATGAAAAATAAATTGTTTAAGGTATCGCGGGCTGAATGAAGCAATATGAATCATGTATCAAAATATGTAATAATACAGCCCACTTACAGTCTCATTTACCATCATTTTTATTTAATTTTATTTTATACTTTAATATAAGTAATAATTATTATTGTTGATAATATATTAGTTAATAAATTTTTTTGTTTAAATTACATTGATAATTATTTTTCTTCATGTAAATGTTTTATCAGTTTAGTCAGAATGAGACCACTAATTTGGGGTGGTTAAGCCAGACCAAATAACTCACCTTCACTAATTTTATCCCCAGTTTAGTCGGTCTGGCAATCTGCGGCGCACTTCATAATTTTGTCAATTAGTCTGTCCCCTACGTCAGCTTACCAAACATGGCCTTAGGGGAGGGCTGCAGACCGTGATTGACTTAAGTGAAGCCTTTCTTCATCGGTTCCTTTAAAAGGTCATGAACCTAAAAAAAGGCGTGGACAAAGAAAGATGTTCCTTTGCAGCAAACCATTTAAGTGTTTTGGCTATCTGACATTGATGTATTAAGGAGAGGTTAAACTTAGTGTAGATAAATGCATGTATGTTTCATGAGGAGTTTGGTTATAAAGAATTTTGATGCAGAAGCTATGGGATCTTATGAGTAAGAAGATTGTTAAAAGTAGAGATGTTGTGTTTATTAGAAATAAATTTATTCATGATGATGAGACCCTGAGTTGAGAAAACTAGTTCCCCTACGAAACCAGTGGGATGGAGTCTTGTAACACCAGAAACATACTGATTTTTCGGACTTGTTGGGTATAACAAAAGCTAGTGTTTGGAAATAAAGCGATGGGCAGGGAGAATTAATGAGGCAGGGTAAAATGTAATTTACCATGAGGGACTGAAATGGTCATAAATGAAGAACTAAGGACAATGTATAAAATGCTTGAAAATGAAATGCAATTGAAGGAATTTATGTGATTAAAGGCAATTGGGAAAGACTTAAATGCAAAAAATGAGAAAAGAATTTAAAATGTAAAAAATTAAACATGACCCTTAACAAAGATGGATAAAATTCAAATTGATTATCTGTTTTTTGAGACCAAAAACAAGAAAGAAGAAAGGGGATAGAAGAGGAAGGAAAGAAGAAGAAGAAGAAGAAAGAAAGGAAGAGTAAAAGGTATGAATCAACATTCAGTATGGATTTCTTATGATTTATTGTATGGATACATGTTTGGGTTGTGGGTTGTAAGAAATCTAACCACTGAAGATAATTCTTGTGGATCAGTGGCAAGTCCTTTGCGATGTTTTGATTCCATGGTTTTTAATTACCAAATAATGGGTTGGGTTAAAAATGACTAACTAATCCTTATGTTTGCGTTTATTGTATGGGTTAAGACCCACATTAGAGTTGTTTTGAAACATTTATGAAAGTTTTGAAGTAGATAAAAGTATTTGAAAGATGATTTGAGTAGAATAGAGATTCGAATGGATATAAATTGGTTTGTTGGAGTGTTAATTATTGAGTTGGTTGGTTGAAGCGTATGTATGATGGAGGAGAAAATACCATTTCCCAGGGCATTTACCAAGTTTGTTTGATTTTCCAGCAGTGTGGTACCGGTACCATAGTCAGTTTTAGTTGGTAGTGCGATCACCCAGAAAAGTTCGTGTCAGTTTTAATCATGTTTCTATTTGCGTCAGTGTTAATGTTTTGACCATAACTTAGATCATTATATCTGAATTAGTGGTTCAGGTAGCTGATAAACTTCAGGCTCAGGGAAATAAAACCCTGAAATAGGTACCCTTCAAATTCTGACTCTATTTATTTATAAAATTTACCACTCACAGTGGGGTATGTTCAAACCAATTTAAAGTTATGAACATAGAGAGTAGTCCAGTTGTTTAGGACATATCTTGAGTTGCGATTGCTCCAATTTAGTGATTCTAAGTTGGAAGAACCCTTAGCACTTGCTTCCGAAGAATTGCAGAACAGTATCATCCCGATAACTGGAGGTTAAGATATCTGTGAATAAATTATTATATGAGCGTCTAGTGTGATGAATGGCCCAGGCTCAGTTTTGGCAGCGAAAATATCTTCATAACAGGTTTGGATGGTTCAGTGGAATGATTCATTTCTAACAAGTAAATCAGATCAGCAGAGGGCAAGAACCCATAGACCAGTGGTGATATCTACAGGTGTCATCTTAATATGATATCATGACTGCCTTGGTAGCGATTGAAACTGAAAGAATAAAATTTTCTGACCAGTCTTGAACGCATATCCCCGGTTAGAATGCCCCAGTAATTATTAGTGCGAATAATAATAGATAATATGTGATTATTATCGCATATAATTAATGGAAGCCTGGGCCAGTTCAATGGTTGACGCATGACACCTCTATTTGCATTGAAAGATGAGATAACGTGTCAGTGTCGTGGTATCTCTGGATTCAAGTGGGCGACCGCTCCTCCGTGATGCTTGTTGCATTCAAGTATCGACACTCTCTGATTGTGTGTGACGACCACTCCTCTTAGTGACTTGGCACTCTACTTTGGCCTTTCTGACATATCAGAATCTTACCTGTCTTACATGCCTTGGATATAAAGCTATTCCCGTTAATCCTACTCATTTAAGGCATTCTTAGTTTTGGTAATCTAGGTTATATGATACAGACTTTTCAGGTCAAGAATAAGTAGAAATGACATGGTAGAGATCAGGCCATCTTATATAGAGATTTATATGTATCTGTTATGTAAATTTCCTAGAGATTACTTTTAGTATTCATCAACTCTGAGTATCAGATCCCGAAAATATCAAGAATAACTATAATAGTAGTACCTTATCAAGTTCCATGAGACCAAATGTATAACTCCAGTTAATAAACACCCACAAATATACCTTACTACAGTCATTTTTGAGCATGTTTAAGGATCTTTTACAACATCGTTATTGTTTATTGAGTTCAAATGTGTTTCTTGACAAGAGACCAGGAAAGTTATAAAACAAGGGTTATTTTGTATTGATCCAAAAGGAAGCAAAAATCTAATGTGAAAGTTGTTAAAGAAGAAATATAAGGTGTTATATATTCTTGAAAGATGAAGACTAAAATACAGTAAAGAAATTAATGTGTGTAGTTGGGACAAAAATGCAATTATAGTCAGAATCCAAATGGTTTGAGGCTGAGCAGAGGCTATTTCAATAAGATTTTAAGAGACCAAATTGAATCTCATTGAGGAAAGAACCAGCCAGTGAGGCGAAGAAGAGGAAGGAAGAAAGGAAAGGAAGAAGAGGAAGAGGGATCAGGCCAAAAAGTGTGAAATATAGGTGTGGATTTTAATATGGGATCATGGGATTCTAAAGGCTTTGTATGATTAATATGTGTCTCAAAATCTAGTTTTCATTTGAATTGCATCTCACTTATCAAGATTCTTGAAATTAGGTGGGTGAACCTAAGACAAGATCTAAATGCAGAATTACTAGTTTGGGATTACATGATTTAATGACAAATAATGGGCTAGGGTTTAGGCAAAGCCTATTGATCATCAAACTTTAAAAAAGATTATTGGTTAACCATATTAGAATAGCTTCAGTGATTCAACGAAAAAATTTGGAAGAAAGATATCATTTAGAAGATAGTTTGGTATAATTGAGGATATAAGATGAATTTGAAATGATTTGGTTGTTCAAATATAGGAATTGATTTGGGTATCAAAGTATGGAAAAATGTGAGAAAAACACATTACAGGCACTTTCGAAGACTTTATGCGGTACAATATGAAACATGCCATTTGTTCAGGATTCTGATCATTTTGGCAAGTTATGCGAATTATGACTTGAGCTTATTGATAAACTGTGCAATGATTTTCATATTTTGGCTATAACTTCCTGTTTCTTATCTGATTGGTGATTCAGAGCAAGCCACTTAAAATAGAACTTCAAGAGACAAACCATATTTAATAAGAATCTCAAATTCTGACTCTAGATAGCCTACAAATTCACTCCAGTGAGGTATGTGACCCCATTTCTGTATAGTTAATCATAGAATAGTCAGAAGGTTGTTTGGACGTAACTTTAACTCGGTGCTTTCAGAATTGGAGACGATTCGGTTGAATAAACGTAAGACACCAAATTAAAGAATTTACAAGATCAGTGTCAAATATGGAAACAAGGCACTGGAAAAATTGTAACAAATATCCCTCGGTACAAATCAGATGACGACTAGTTGGCATGAAAATGCCATAACTTGAGATTGAACGATCCGGTGGGTTCTGATTCACAGGTAAAGTAGATTCATAGAGAAGAAGAAGAATACATGATTAAAAGTTGTGTGATTACATGCTCATCTTACTATACGAGTATCTAAAATCTGATCTGTCATGACTATAATGTGTTAACTCAATATATAAAAGTATGTTCTTGAACTCATATAATTGTCAAATACTGAACCGGTTCAATAATGACTTTGACACTCTGATCTGATTGTTGCCAGTACTCCTAATTTAATTAACCACACTCTGTTAAATTAGTACTTAATTACTCACGGTAGATGCTTACCGCGTCGTTCGATTAGTATGCGCGGTACTCACATTGAATAACCATAATTAAAATTAATCTTGAGTGCTCTGACTGTACTCAACCTTTCGATTAATACTTGATGCCTCTGTTAAGTGCTACGGCACTCATAGATTAATATCTTTGAGTACTCCACGATTAATCTTGATGCTCTGTTAGTGCTCAAGCATCTGAGTCAGCCTTTTGTTATACTGTGGTGCTAGCCTCCCGATTGGCTGCCCGGTACTCCTGGTGTGCCGGTACTCTGGTCAGTCTTTCAGCTCTTGATTAATGCTGGTACTCTGATTAGTGCTAACCTCTGTGTGATAAAATTCAGGCACTTAAAGTCTTATATGGTATCCTTCCGGGTACTTATTGTGTTGTCTTACTTATTCCCTGTGCGGTGAAGTCAAAACGGGATTATATGATAAGTCTCTGAATAAGATCACATGTTTCTGGTACTCATTCTGATTAAAGTTACGTAGTACCTACGGGTACTCGTCTCACGTATAAGTTACGTGAGTACCTACGGGTACTCCGTATTGAATAGGATTCGTCACGTATCGATGTTGGCCAGTACCTCACGGGTACTCACATATTTGATTAAATTGCAATGCATTATCAATGTATTCTGTGGTACTACGGGTCTTACGGCCATGTCTAAATCAGTTACATCTCTATGTAAGTCTGTGTGCACTACGGGTGCTCATGACTGATCAAGTCATGTGATGAAGGTGTAGTACCTCACGGTGCTCCTGTATCCAAATCGATCTGTGGTACCTGGTACTCTGCCTCAGGTAAAGTCATGTCCCCGAGATAAGTCTGGCAAATTTTTATCAGTTGCTCCACATTATTTGATATAGTCAAAATTGCCTCTCTGGTACTCATATCCGATAAGTCACGTATCTGAATAGATCTGTGACTCAGAATTGCTCATATGTCTGATAAGTCATAGTATTTGATAAGTCTTGTGAGTACATACGGGTACTCTGTGTCAGAATAAGTCACAATATCCAGTTAGATCTGTGTACCCTGCAGATACTCTGACTTAATACGATAAGTCCGTATCTGGAGCCAGTTCTATGTCTGTATCTGAATAAATTCATAATTTTAAATTCTCCAGTGTCTACATAAATTCACATCTTTAATATCTGGATAGGATTACATGTTATATCGGGTATCAGTAATAAAATATGTTACATTATATCTGATTAAGTTCTGAATGTTATCTAAAATTTACTCTTGTATCTAATTAGGATTCTGTGTTTTCTTGATTGTAAGTAACGATAAAGATAAGTAACTTTTATATGGATTCACAGTAATCACCGTGTACAAGTGGAAATATGATTATCAGTTAGTGATGGATATGCTTATTAGTACAAGTGAATCTGAAGTACGATTATAGTTTTTGTGTTGCTGGGCCTTGGGTATAGAATAAGGTTCATGAAATACTGGTACCAGTTCAAATAAATCTAGTGATACCTCAGGTATCAGACAGTGTAAACTCAACATGGTATAAATTATAAGTTTTTAGTAACTCCTGAGTCCGGTAATGATCAAATATGGTATAGTTGGACCAGTATGGTTTTTCTTAGCTCCTCGGGGTCTGGTGAAAATAAGTGCAAATGTAGTATGGTTTGACAAAGTATCAGTTCTATAACTCCTAGGTCCGAATAACGTAAGTTATAACGTGATTACAAGAATAAGATGTAACTTTCTAGGGAGGTCCCAGGAATAAGAGTAAGCTTTGTTATCGAGAAAAAGTACCGTGAGTTCATAATATAAATATAAGATTTCTGTTATCATTATTGTTGTACATTAGTGTGTGTGTATAAGAACCACGTATTCAGCAACGTAAAGCTTAGCGCGGGTTAATCCGTGTGAGTACGGGAGAAACTATCAAGACTTAACGTACTCTTGTTTGGCAAACACAAGGAAGGTTCTTTATGGGATTCGGTGCTCTGATTTGTAAATAAAATTGGTCTTAGTACTTGATAAATGGGACTATGGATTATGTGTATAGATTTTGATAGACCCAGCGCATTTCCGGTGGTAGTTAACTGATTTGTATATAATATTTTGAATTATTATAGTGTTATACCAGAGTTACCAGTTAACACAAAAAATGATAAAGTCTATTATATGAGTGCCGATCCCACGAACTCGGTTCGGATCCATGTCGGTCGGGCCGGGATTTAGAGGTATAATAGTAGTATCGAGCATGGGGTATCACGATAACCTAAGGCTTGTGGGAATATGATACCAACCTGAAGAGTTAATTATCGAGCCTAGGTTTAAGCATTCTGGATGATCCAAATTAAAGATTACACTACATAGTAATGTGTTGGCCTAATGCGGATGTCTATCATATGTCGACTAGAATGAATTAGTACGGCATCATTTCGAAGATTACAGAAAGTCATGGTTGATGGAGGGCTTGCAGATAAACAAGAGTGAGAGTGCAGCTCGATACGTAAAATGTAAGAGGATCTGATATAGAACATGCACATGCTAGAGTATACAATTTAGAGACAGAGTTCTTATAAGAGAGAATTATACTTGTAAATATACCCTAGTCATTTTTCGACATGTTTAGGGTATTTTGTGGCATAATTTGTTTAGTGAGTTAAATGCGAAACAACGAGAACAAGAGACCAGGAAAGTTATGAAAACTTAAGGACAATTTGCAGTGAAATTACAAAAGAACTAAAATTCTAATATTGAAAAGATTTAGACTAAAGAAAATAATAAGATTTAATTGTATAATTCTTGAAGATGAAGGCCAGCTAATAAAAGAAATTAAGAAATACAAATGGCAGTAAGTTGAGGACAAAAATGTTACATGATAAGGAAAGAAGCGAATGGGTTTTGAGGGCCAAACAAGGCCTAACAAAGAATTTGGGTTAAAGAACCAAATTGGTCTCATTTGAGGAGGAACAAACCATGACGAAGAAGAGGAGAAGAGGGGAAAAAGAAGAAGGAAGAGGATCCCAGTAAAAGTGTGAGAACTTACAGCAGTCTGCATGGTTTGTATACTGGATCTGTGGGTTCTAGAGCTTTGTATGATTAATATCTTGTCTCCCAAATCTAGGGTTGCTGTGGGTATCTTAACCATGAACTACTTGAAATTAAGATTGGGTAAAACACGAGGAACAGATAAGTAAGGAATTCCCCCTTTTTGTTTAGTTCATGGTTAAATGACAGCAATGGAGCTAGGGTTTAGAATAAACCTAACAAATCCTTGACTTTGGTGTGTATGGAGTTGTAACCCCATATTAGAATGGCTTTGAAGTGATTCATGAAAGAATTTGGAAGAAGATATCCATTGAAAGATGATTTAAAATTATAATTGAGGATATAAGATGAATTTGAAATAATGATTTGGATGTGTTTGAAGTATAAATTGGTTGGGTATCAAAGTATGGAAAAATGTGAGAAAAACACACATTAAGACACTTTCGAACTTGTGCAGGTACAATGAGCTTGTACGGTACAATTTCAGTCCCCAGTCATTTTTGGCTGAGTTATGGAAATCTGACTTGAGCTTTATGCAGTCTGACCTGTTGACCAGTTTTTGTATTTTGGCCATAACTTCCTGCATTTCTTTATCCGATTTGAGTGATTCAGAGTGGCCACTTAAAATAGACTTCAAGGAGAACAAACCATATTTAATAGATCATCAGAGTTCTGACTCTAGATAGCCCTAAAAATTCACTCCAAGTGGGGCTATGTACAGCCATTTCACGCATCAGTTAATCATAGAATAGTCCGGAGTTGTTTCGGACGTGGCTTGAAACTCCGATTACTCGAATTAGGTGATTCAGATTTGGAATAGAACCCTTAGAACCTTAAATTTAAAGTACAAGATCAAAGTGTAAAATGTGAAACAAGGCACTGGAAAAATTAATATTTCAAACTATCCCTCGGTAAAATCGGTAAATCGACTAGTTGGCATGTAAAAAATGCCATAACGAATTGAACGATCCGGTGGATTGATTCTGGGTAAAGTAGATTCATAGAAGAAGAATACGCCAAATTAAGGGTGTGATTACATGCTCATCATACCTTACGGTATAGAATGCGATACGTCATGAGCATTGTAATGTGGCTAACAATGCTCTACTATAAGAGAGTATGTTACTGAACTCATATAATTGTAAAACTACCTAAGACCAGTTATTAAATGACCACAACCTCCTGATACGATTAGTACTTAGGTACTCACATTGTAGATATACACTCGATACGATTAGTACGGTACTCTGTTGAGTGCTTACGCACTCTGATTACGATTAGTACCCGGTACTCTGGTAGCGAAAGATATACGCACTCCTGTTACGATTAGCTGCCCGGTACTCGACTAGTACTTTCGGCACTCGATTAACCGCCGGTACTCACGGTAGTGCTACGGCACTCGATTAATGCCGGTACTCACGATTAGTACCGGTACTCACGATTAGTGCCGGTGCCTCTGATTAGTGCTCAAAGCCACCTCTTGGTCGCTCAACTAGTACTCACGATTAGTACTTTCTGACACTCTGTCTTGTTAAGTCTTTATGGCACTTAGATGTCATATAGTATCTTGGGTACTTAATGTCTTTGTGTCTTACTTATTAAAGTAATGCGATCTGCAGTCGCGTTATATGATGAAATACGAATAAGATCTCATGGTACTGCGGGTACTCACGTACTACGAATTGGATTACTACGTAGTACCTACGGGCCTGCCTGTCTCTGTATAAGTTACATGGTACCTACGGGTACTCCGTATCAGATAAGTTACGTCACGTATGCGATGCGTTTTTGTAGCGGTACCTCTAAGAACTCCTGTGACGATTCAGTTCACCATGTATCCGATGCGTTACGCCAGGTACCTCACGGTATACGTATCGATAAGTTAAATCTCTATTATAAGTCTGTGGTACCTCAGGACCTCCACGTCTCTGTATAAGTTACGTAGTACCTAAAGATTGCTCCGTATTGAACAAGTTCGTCACGCTATCGTCGTTACATGGTACCTACGGGTATACGTATTTGATTAGGATTACGTACGTATCGATCGTGCGACTGGGTCTCGCTCTTCGTATCTGAAATAAGTTTTGTCTCTGTATAAGTCTGTGAGTACCCTCTGAGGGTACTCACATGTTAAATAGAATCCTGTATTTGATAAGTCTTTAGTACCTCTGCAGTACTCACCATATGCGCTCAAAGTCACCTTAATTACCTAAGGTACTCACCTTATCAAATAAGTCACCTTAACTCAGATAGATCTATTAAGTACCTATGGGTACTCCTGTATACGATAAGTCTGTATTTGATAAGTCATAGCCAGTACCTGGTACTCACCGTATCCAAATAAGTCATATATGAATAAGTCTGTAGTACCTACGGTGCTCACGTATTTGATAAGTCCTGTATTTGATAAGTCATGTAGTACCTACGGGTGCTCTTTGTATCGATAAATCTACTGTATCTGGGCCAAGTCCACATTCTCGGTACTCACATTATCGATAGATCACGTATACGAATACAGTTATGCGTATGCGAATAAGTTCGTATTTCCCAGATTGCTCAAATATACGATATATTATCTGTCTCGATTAAGTTACTAAGGTATCTCTAAATTTTCTTGTATCTAGTGGATTACGTAGTACCTATGGGTACTCCTTAACGATAAGACAGTATAGTTGTAGCCACATTATATAAATCAAAATACCAGGTATCAGTTCCAGTAAGGCGGTTATACTTCGTGTCAGTAAGAATGCAATACCGGTACAAAATTTTGCAGTGCCCCAAGTACTTAGTATAGAAATGAAGACTGCATAGCCGCATTTACGTTCCGTAATCTATGGCTGATACCTCACAGTACCTCGGGAACAAGTGTAGCTTTCAGTAGTATAGTATAAGTTTTGTAACTCTACGGGAGTCAGGCGAAAATAAATTGCATCATGAGAGTATGGGGTTTGAATAAGTATAAGTTCTGTGCTCTCTTGAGTGCATAAACATAGTTTGACCATAAACAAATTCTTTTTTCAGGAATAAATCTTGTGTCTGGGGATAAATAAAGTAACATATGGAAAAAAGTACTAGTATAAGTTCATAATATAAATACATAAAATTTATATTATACATTTATTGTTTATGCATTAAATGTGTACTCTTCACTTGACATGTTCCACTAAGTAAGGCTTAGCACGGGTTTGTCAGGTGTGAGTCTTGAGAAAGACCATCGAAGACTGCGCTACAGGCGGGCCAACACGAGAAGGGTTCTTTACATGTGGGATTCGGAGTGCTCACGATTTGTAAATGTAGAAGTTCGAGTCTTGTATAGAAGTAAATGGGACTAGATTATATGTATGATTTGATGGAACTTCCGGTGGTAGTTCTTTTGATTTGTATATAATATTTTGAATTATTATAAGTGTGGGCCATACCCACAGGTACCAGTTGGCTTTTAAAAAAAAAAAAATCAGGTAAAGAGTCCCAGTATATGGTCTCGCGTCCCGGAACTCGGTTCGGATCCTCCAATCGGTCGGGCCAAGGTTGGGCGTGACTACTCCCGTAATACAAGTATAAGATCAGTAGACAAGTATGCTCTAGTAATACAGTTATAAGATTGAAGTACAAGAATAAGCTCATTAATAGAAGTATAAGATCCGTGGACAAGGGATATGCTCACGTAGTACAAAGTATAAGATCGCGAAGTACAAGTATAGGATACTGCCGGTACCTCACAGATTACCTCAGTAAAGGTCTAAGCTCTGTAACTCCTACGAGAGATCTGGATAAGTATCAGTCTGATAGAAGTTCTAGTAGATGTCCTTTGGGAGATCTGAATAATTATAAGTCCGAGACAAATATAAGTATAAGTATGATATATATGTCCTTTAGGAGATCTGAATAATTATAAGTCCGAGACAAGTATAAGAATAAGTCGATATATATGTACTTTGGGAGATTTGAATGCGTATCGTCGATACAGAAATGTGAGTACAAATGCGTGTCTGTGAAGACTTGAACAAGAAATACATTTACTATAAGTGTCTGAATATGCGTACTCTTCGCTGTATAAAATTAGTAGATGCAGTATATATTCTTAAATATATCTATCACTTATAAATGAAGTAATAGTGCATACTGTTTTTGTATAAGTCATATGTTTCCCATTAAGCGTAAAGCATACGAGTTTTAATCGGGTGTAGGTACGAGAGAAAGAGTAGTCGAACTTCCAGCGTCTTCTTTGAGCTGGCCTGTAGTAGGGAGTTCACTACATGTAGGTTCAGCTCGGTTGTAATTGTAAAAATCTGATTTTATATATATAATGGGACTCGAATTTGTATGTATATGACTGCTATGCTTGACATACGATTGGTAGTTTTATTTTGTATATGATATTTTGAATTACGTTATAAGACTTGGGCTTGATATGCGAAAAGTAAGTAAAGAGTCCCGGTTTGAGTTCGTGTCCCCTCCGTCCGCCTAAGGTGGGGTCGGGACATGACAGATCTAGTTGTTCCACCTATAATGCATGCTAATCATGGGGGAGAGTTATAGGAAGGTGATGGTGTCACTACAAATGAAGATGACCTTATAGTTGAAGGTGTTGAGCCAACTGAACAAGTTGATGGAGAACTTCCACTACCACCATAGAGAAGATCTACCAGAGAGCGTCAACCTTCTACATGATATCCTCCTAATGAATATGTGATGCTTACTGATAGGGGAGAGCCAAAAACTTACCAAGAAGCCATTTTACATGAGAGTAAGAAAGAGTGAGTTAAATCCACATACAGAAGAAAATTAAATCCTTGCCAGGAAACCACGCACATGACTTGGTGAGATTTCTGAGAAAGAAAGCTCTCAGAAATAAATGGGTGTATAGATTGAAAACTGAAAATAATAGCTCACAACTCTGGTATAAGGCATGATTGGTTGTGAAAGGGTTCAATAAGAAGAAAGGTATTGACTTTGAAGAAATCTTCTCTCCAGTGGTAAAGATGTCCTCTATTCATGTTGCTTTTGGTCTTGTCTCTTGCTTGAATTTAGAAGTTGAGCAACTTAATGTGAAAACTACATGGTGATTTGGAAGAAGACATCTATATGCAGCAACTTGAAGGGTTTGAAGTAAAAGGAAAAGAAAATCTTGTGTGCAAGTTAAAGAAGAGCTTGTATGAACTTCCAGCGTGGCTTACCTAGACAATGTGTACAAAGTTTGACTCTTTCTGAATGAGTCATGGAATTTCAACAGAACCACATCGGCCATTGTCATTGACTAGAAAGTTATATGATGATGAATTTATTATCCTCCTCTTGTGTCTTGATGACATGTTGATAATTAGTCATGATTCTAGTACGATTGACAAATTGAAAAGAGAGCTTAGCAAGTCTTTTGCCATGAAAGTCTTGGGATCGGCAAAATAAATATTAGGTATGAAGATCTCCCGTGATAAGAAGATTAGGAAGCTTTGTTTATCTCAAGAAAGCTACATTGAGAAGGTTCTAGTAAGATTCAACATGAGCAAGGCTACAGACGAGTGTTCTCACTTATGACCACTTAGAAAAGCAGCTCCCAAGCAAATATCTTTGTAAATTGAGAAAGATATGAATGAGATGAGCAAAGTTCCTCATGCAGTTGGAGTTGTTAGTTGGTTTTTTATTGATCTTGGGAAGGATCATTGAGGAAGCTTGATGGAATTGAATGCAGAGATATCCTTAAGATGCACTGGCAGTGTAAGGTTGATGCGAGATATCTTAGATGCACTTTCAGGGTGTGCTTCTGTTTTGGTAGTGGTGAGCCTATGCTAGATGGATACATAGATTCAGACATGACAAGTGATGTTGATTACAAGAAGTCCATTTTAGGGTTTTTGATGACTTTTGCAAGGGGAGCTGTCTCTTGGCAATCCAAGTTGCAAAAATGTGTTGCATTATCCACCACAGAAGTTGAGTGCATTGCTATTACTGAGGGTTATAAGGAAGCTTTGTGGATGAAAAAATTCTTAGAAGAATTGGGGTCGTAACATGAGAAGTATGTTGTTTACAATGACAGCCAGAGTGTCATCCACCTCTCCAAGAATTTGACATTCCATTCAAGATCGAAGCATGTTGATGTTAGTTATTATTGGATTCGTGATGTGCTTGAGTCAAAGCACTTGTATTTGGAGAAAATACATATAAATGAGAATGGATCATACATGTTAACTAAGTGTTTGCCTAAGAAAAAGTCGGAAGCTTATAGGTAGAGAGCGGGCTTGGTTGAGTGATGAGTGTCCAAAACACTCATGTCATACCCGCGTCTTTACTTCATTTTAGTTCTATTTCATATATTAATAAGTGCATTATTGCCCTATATATGATTTTTGGGTCTTTTGTGCATTACAGGTGAATATGGTGGTTTTCGGAAGCTTTGTAAAGATGTGAAGAAGAAGAAGTGAAGACCCAACACCAACGTCGCGACGTTTGGTCAACAAAAGTCAAAGCCAAAGAGCAGCTCAACATTGCGACATTCCAACGTCACGACGTCGCGACGTTGCCGCAATTCCTGCAGCATAATTATAAAATCACGGGAGATCCAATTTTTCGGTATTGGCGTCGTGCGGGCGGAGCGGAACACGGCGGAAGCGGCAGAGATCATGGCTTCGTGTCTTTGTATTTTCTTCTCGAACTATCAGCGTTTATGGAACCATGTTTATATGCTTTCATTATGTTCTAGATTTATTTCTAGGGTTTTGTTGAACCTGCTACAATTACATGGATTAAGGTTTAATTCTATTTTGTTCAGTTTATTCATGAGTTATATTGACTTGCTCTATGTATGTGATTTATTTTCACGATAATGTCTGGCCAACATTGACATGATCTTGCTGGGTATTCGAGATCGAGAGATAAGGACTCCTAGGGATATGAGTAGAGCGACACTTGGTCGTCGAGGCGAATAGAGATATCAGTTCAGAGTGTGGCTTGATTAGGGTTTGAGCATTTGGCGTTTTGGAGTCTAGGGTGGGCGGTGCTGCCCCTCTTGCGGCGAGATGAGTGGATATACCTTGATGAGTGCCTAAAACACTTATGCCGCTGCCTGTGCGATGTATGGTTTGGCGAATTTGCGGTGAGTTAATTCGTATTTCTATAGCCCGGATATCGATTCTTGCATTTGTGTGGATTGCGGGCGGAGCGGGAGGTTTTGAGCATTTGGAGCGGAGTAAAAGTGTAATAAGTTGGCGGGCGTCGCGGCCGTTGTCGTGGCGATCCCAACATCAGCGGCGGTCAGTTCCGCGAATAGAAGTCGACAATGGCGGCGTCATGTCTGCGTCGTTAAGCGGGGACGAAATCGTGGGGGCGTGCGTGCGAAGGCACGAGCGAAGCGTGTGACCTAGATCCGCGGAGAAGAGACATACTTTTGTATTTTCTTCTTTTCTGATAAAAACTACTGATGTTTTATAGATTGAATATTTTTGTAATTACGTTCAGTATGTTCTAGATTCATATCTAGGGTTTTGTTGAACCCTGTCACGATTGCATGGATTAGAGATTTATATTTTATATTATTCAGTTGTTTATGACTTGTTAGTATATGCTTTATATCTGTGATTTACTTACATGGTGATGTCTGGCCAACATTGACATGATTTTGCTGGGTATCCGAGATCGAGAGATGAGGCCTTGAGATCTGAGCTCGGCGACCAGCAGTAAGTGGTGATTAGAATATCACGAGTTAGGGGTGGCGTTAAGGTTAAAAAAAAAAAAAAAAAAAAAAAAAAAAAAAAAAAGATTTTGTTGAGCGTTTAGTTATGGGTTGGGGCCAGAGATACACTCGACTGCTAAGCGAATAGGCGGATACACCTCGAGAGAGGGTATCTCATGAAGCACGATCACCAAAGTCATCAATAAGTCGTTAGATAAAGCAGAATAGTAATTTCTACAGAGTGTAATTTCATTAAAAGTGGCGAGGGGAGACAAAGTCTCCTAACCTGATAATTATTAAGATAAATTAGGTTAGTTAATCTCACACATTAGTTAATTGGTCACTTAAAGTTTACGTCCAGATAATACTCGAGCTAGGTCGATCTTTTCTACGTGGATGAATATCAGTACTTGGTACACTTTATTATGATACAGCGGGTATGCTTGCAGGCGTTTGCATCAGCTTCGACCTATCAGGTTTTGGCGCCGTTGCCGGGGAATAAGTTTAGTGTTGATATTGACAAAACGATTAGATATTACTGGAATTTTGTTTTACAACTGACTTACAAGTCTTTAGTAATTTGGTCTTTACGCCGTGTGTGATTACGGTCAAGGTTGCGATGAGTGCATCTTGAACGCGAAGTTAAAGCGAACTTCCATCCGTTTGATCTTGTGGGAAAGAACCCATCGATTACGAGGCGAAGAGCGGCGTTATGAAATCTGGCAACCATGCGAACAATGAACAACGGGATCTTGGCATAAACCAAAGCACGAGCCTAAGGGCGTGGGAATACGTAGGAATCCCAAGCACCAGGGCCGTTTATACGGCCCAGATGATCATTCTGTGTTGCTAGAAGAGTTTGCTTTTACCGCTTTGCAGTTGTTGTTGACTATCCAGAAGACCACCTATTTAGGCAAACAACGAGTTGAAGTGATAACCTTCGGATCTTGAACATCTTGTTCATGGATTGCCCAAATGAGAATCAATATGCATTTGACGACTTTCTCGAAATTATAGCGACACGATCAAGTACAATGGAGTCACTAACGGCACTCAGGTTGAGATTGTTCCCCTTTCTCGCTGGGTGATGAGCGAACGTTGGTTGACAAGTCAACCACCGGATTCCGATACTTCATGAACAAGTTGATCTTGAGAAATTCTGACCAGTTAACCCACTTGCAAATTGCACAATTGGTGCAGATCAATACTTTGAATATTTGGAGGAAGAACTTTGGCAAAAGCATAGGATAGATTTCACGAATATTGAAGTGCACATCCTGAGTAAAGCCAGATGGGCCGTGGTCCATGCACTTTTATAATGATGCGAGAATGCATTCGGCATTGATTGATCCCTCTTCGATGGGAGGCGGTAATGAAGACCCGCGGACCGAGCATATGAAATATTGGAAGATGCTCAACGCAATCAGTGGCTAGAGAAGACATACACCGGTGAAGGCCATAGGCCTGAGATAACGAGGTACTCGATAATCTAGTTACTCATACGCGCAGGCTCTGCTAAACGGTAACTAGGCGGCCAAGGTATTGTGAATCATACGGGGACCCGGCCATAGGGAGGGAGGTGTGGATTACGTGGAGGGGCAACCTGACAACACGAGAATGCGGTCGGGGAAGCCAAGCAGTGAAGCGGGCCCGATTATGTGTCGAGTTTAATCGAAGTGACCACAGCTGCGGGGAGTCGTGTAGAGGCGACAACTATCATAACCAAAATCAAGGCCAAGGGTGGCGTAATAATCATAATAGTCAGAATAGTCAGGGTTATGGATGGAGGAACAATCAGAACAACATGCCACCACCCAGAGCAAGCGAACCACCTCCCGAGAAAAAGGTGGACTTAGAACAAGCCCTTGCGCAAATAACACCTCTCTGCCTTTATGAATGAGACAATGAATATGCAACTAAGCCACTGATTGAACAATCAAGCAGCACGGTTGAAGAAATTTAGGGTGTAGATGGGCCCAGTGGCAAATCTATTGTGAAGCGTCGGGACCTTACCAAACAGCTCGAAGTGAACCCGAGGCGAGAGAATAGACATGTAAAAGCAATCACCTTTGAGAAAGTGGTAAAGTTGGCAATCTCGAAACTGATGACGAGAGGAGATAGAAAGCGAAGTCATCCGATCCAGTCGGAATAAGCGGAAGAGAACCTTGAACAGCATCGTAGGAGAAAAGCGTGGCAAAGTTGTTCACAGCCCTGACAGTGCAGCGTCCCGGCGTCCTAAAGAAGCATAGGCTGGATAAGCGAGTTCCTGAGTTTATGGAGGTATTTAGCGCACATCGATATTCCGTTCTTGTGCTCACGGAACAAATGTCGATTATATCAAATTTATGAGACATCTTATCTCGAAGGCAGCGATTTGGCTGAGTTAACCTGGCGGTGTAGTGCAAATCCTTGGGAGGAAGCGCCGCAGAAGCAAAGACCAGGCCACGGTTTCACTGTCCCTGCACCATCGAATGCTATCTTTGAAGGCATGATTTGGGCGCTAGTATTAATCTCATGCCCTTGTCCCGTGACCCCAAGCGTTTAGGGTTAGGCGGGACTCGTCCAGACCTCTGAGTCACCACTCCGGCTAATTTGGCGGGTCCTTAAAGCATCAGGGTGTGATGAAAGATATCTTAGTGAAGGTTGACAAGTTTATCTTCCCAGCAGATTTCATTGTATTAGATATGGAAGAAGATAAAGAAATACCCATAATCTTGGGTAGACCATTTCTTGCAACTGGCGAAGCAATGATTGACGTTCAGAGGGGAGAGCTAAAATTGAGAGTGTAGGAGGATGAAGTCAACTTCAATGTGTTCGAAGCTGTGAGACATCCGGCGGAGAGTGATACATGCTTCATGACAGAGACCGTAGAGGCTATAGTGTCTAGCCAAAGTGGTCTCAACGGTCACTGAAGGCTCGCCTGATCTGAGTGATTCAGAGATACAGGCAGAGGCGAAGGAGGTAATAACAAATGGATGGATTATCATTAATAGAAGGAAATGTGCAGAATTCTTTGGGTGAAAAATGTGCCTTGATTATATGCGTTTGACTCAACCACCTAGATGGAGACGAAGCCGTACCTATCCATTTGAAATATGTTTTTATCTTGGGCGACCTCCACTACCGAGTGATCATTTCGGTGTCACGACAAAAATAGAGGAAGATACGGATTATTGAGGGGTGCTTAGAAATAAAAATAAAACAGGATAATTATACAGCGATTTAAAAGGATGTATATGTGCATGCATCGAATTTTGTTCGAAGATGGTCATAAGCCTTCAGTGGAAGCACAGAGGAGGCTGAATCCAACTATGAAAGAGGTAGTCATGAGGAAGTATTAAAGTGGCTAGATCTTAGGGTCATTTATCCTATTTGACAATGCATGGGTAAAGTCAGGTGCAAGTAATTGCACCTAAAGGGAGGAATAGTGTCATAAGAGCGAGAATAACATATTACGCCTTCTAGAATAGTCCTTAGGGTGGAGAATTTGTATTGATTATGGGAGGCAGATAAGCCACTCGAAAAGATCATTTCCCATTGTCGTTTCTGGATAAGATGTTGGATCGATTAGCCGGACACGAATACTATTGCTTTTTGGATGGATATTTGACTGTCAATTGCTATAGCCCACGAAGAATCGGGAAAACGACGTTCACATGTCCTAACCTTGGGACATGCATTTAAGCGAATGCACCCTTTAAGGCTAGCGTCTACCATCTGCCATTCCTTCAATGATGTATGATGGCCATATATTCTCGATATGGTTGAAAAAATAATCGGTATTCATGGATGATTTTGGTCTTAGGTAGCTCATTTGATAATTATGCGGAGAATTGGCAGTCGGTGTTGATCGAATCACGGGAACCAGCAGTATACTCAATTATGAGAGAAGTGCCATTTATGGTACAAGAGGCATTAATACTTAGGCACATCGGTTTCAGCAAGAATAGAGGTAGACAGCAAACAAAGATTGAAGCAATTGAGAAATTACCTCCGCCTAAATACGTAAAAGGGATAAACTTTTAAGCAGCCACATTGGATTCTATAGGCGGCTTGTAAGACTTTTCGCAATTTACAAGTGATTCATTACTGGTCAAGGGACACCGTTTGAGTTTGATGCCTGGTGTATGCGCGCATTTTGAATCTTGAAAGATAAGTTGATGTGGCTCCACACAACATGGTGGCACAGATTAGGCTTTCATTGGGCGATGTGTGACGCCGATGTATGCGATTGGAGCCATGTGGTGAAAGAGAAAATAATTCGGGTGATCTACTATGCTAGCCGAACCTTAAATGATGCCCAGTTGGATTATGCCACCATGGAAAAAGAACTATTAGGACATTATCTTTGCAGCGACAGTCAGGCCTTATTTGATTGGCAACAAGGTAGAGTCCCTGCGATCATTCCGCCATAAAATACTTGATGACTAAAAGGGCGCGAGCAGGACTGGTCAGATGGGTTCTCTTCTTTGTAAATTCGATTTAGGGTGAGATAGAAGGAACGGAGAACTGCTGGTGCGGATCATCTTTCCACGGTTAGAAGGCGTGATGAGGTCAGTGAATGATGACTTTCGATGAGCAACTCTGGCTGTGAAGACAAGAACCGGGTTCCATGGTTTGCGGACTACGTGAATTATTTGAGTACTTGGTGATCCCTCCAGGAATTGTATCAAACTAGAAAAAGGAGTTTTCGCACACTTGAGCTCTTACTATTAGGAAGACCCTATTCTATACATGCATTGTGCTGACGAGTGATCGGAGATGTGTGCCCAGATGGAAATGGCAGTCAATGCAGACCATTGCCACACTTTACCATGTGGAGGGGGCGTTTCGGTGGCAGAGGAAACGGCTGACGAAGGTGCTTTAATCGAGCCTAACGTACAAACATTCAAGGATGCTCATTAGTTCGGTATCCGCATGCGTGAATGCCCAGCGAATGGGAAGCATTTTCTAGAAAAGGACCCGAATCGCCCATGTGGTCATTCGGCCTTATTTGGTTATGGGGATGGATTTCATAGGTCCATTTCCCCATCTTTTAATACTTTGTACATCTGGCGTTAGATTATGTCTCTAAGGGTTGAAACATCTGGAGCCCTTTTACTAATGATGCCAGGGTAGTGGTCCAGTTTCTTCTCAGCCACATATTCTCGCGGTTCGGCACTCCCCGAGCACTGATTACAAATAACGGTACCCATTTCTGCAATAAGATGATTGACAAAGTCTTGCACAAGTATGGAGTGCGACATCGCATCCTCACATACCGCCTGAGACAAATGGGCGACCGGGAGGTCTCGAATTGAAATCAAGTCCATTACGGAAGCCAGGTCAACGAAGCAGGGAAGGCGGGTGAAAAGATTGAGGATGCACTCTGGGCAAACAGAACAACATTTAAGACACCTTTGGGTATGTCACCATTCCGAATCGTTTATGGAAAAGCATGCCACCTGCCGGTGGAATTGGAGCATCGAGCTGTTAAATGACTGGTGAACATGGGGCCAGTATTAAATGGAGAGAAGCGGTCTTTCTGACTCGATTGAAGCTGGGCCGAATTCAAATAAACTTATGAATGCTCGCATATACAAGGAAAAGACGAAGGCCTGGCACGATAAACATATTGCTAGGAAAGAATTCGAGGCGGGGCAACAGGTCCTCTTCTTTAATTCCCGACTCAAACTGTTTCCTGGGAAATTAAAGTCGAGATGGTCGGGACCATTCATAGTGACTCAAGTTTTTCCACATGGAGAGGCATAAGTTACGCATCCAGAGAAAGGAACATTCAAAGTTAACACTCAACGGTTGAAGCCGTACTTTGGGGGCGAGTTCCAGGCGACTAAGTGGACCATTCCTTTGAACACACTAGGAGAAGTACAGTGAGTAGTCATATGAGCCCGGGTTCCCGGGCACATTGAGATTCAAGGCCGTTGAGCTAACAACATTAAACAAAGCGCTTCTTGGGAGGCTATTGACTTTTCTAAATTTTTTTCCTTATAGTTTAAGTTTTATTGTTTGTTTTAAGTTTGGTTTAGTTTCTGTCTTCCTTCGTAATCGGGATTCTCTTTTAGTATCTTGTTTTGAGGACCCAGGATCGAGTGCGTGGAGGTTCACTCGAAACTCACTTCAACAGTTACAAGGGGTCATCAATTCCACAAGGGGGGTTTTTCTCATGCCTTAGAATCTTGTGAAATTTTTACATTTTGGCCTTCTTTATAACGTCGCAATGTTGTCTCTCAACGTCGCGATGTTGGCATTTCCACCCCCTGGAACGTCGCGACGTTAGATCCCAACATCGCGACGTTGAAAAATAGCCTCTCTACAACGTCGCGACATTGGATTATAGCTTCTCTGGAACGTCGCAACGTTAAGCCCGAACGTCGCGATGTTGCCCCTGTTTATTGCCTAGAAGCCTCTCATTTTTGGCCCTACCCTCACACACGCCTACACACACCCCTGTCGGGATCCTCACACACCCGGAGCCCACTGTTGCGACCTCCGACCACCTCCCCGCCTCTGCCACCACTAGTCTTCCCCTACTCAAACCATTCCTCCGTCCCTGTCTCGCGCCTTCATCACCACGCAATGGTGCCCTTGCCCTTGCCTCTATCGGCTCCCTGTGAGTTCGACATCCTTGTGGCTCGACCCCGTCTGGTTCTCACCATTAGGCCTAGTTCGAGCCTGCGAGTCTTTTAGGTGGCCCTAAAGGTTGTGTCAGTCTTCTTATAGCCTCCTAGCCTGCGTTCCCATTGTGCACTCCAGTTAACGATCTGACTGCCAGTCACAGAAGTTGCCTTACGTGTCATTTATTTAGTGTGCTTGCTGGTGTACTTGAGTGCAGGCGATCCTTATATACACCAATGTCGGGCAAGCATCAAAATTTTCCCACTAAAAGGGGTCGGGCCAGTGAGGACCCGACTCCGAATTTCGACATCTCGAAATTTGTCAATGAAGGTGCCGCCGATCAGTTTGGTACCATATGTAAGAATAGGTCCTTTATAAAGGAAAAGGGCTTCCACCGCCCAGAGCCGATTTCTTCGCGAGACCGTGCGACTAGGGATGGAGGCGCTATGCAAACCACACGTCAGTGCGACGAGTGTAGTACGAAATTCGCCAGCCTAGCCTCCCGGTAGCCGTCAGGTCCGGGTGCGTGGTGTGGTTGGTAGAGCGGCGGAGATCCCCATCAGCGATTCTATAATCTTGACCAGGTCCCAGGCCTTTTGATCGGCTACATGGCGACGAACCGCCTGAGGTCATCGGGTTTGATATGGCAGCGGTGAGTGGAAGCTAAACGGTGAAGGGCCTTATTTGTGTACTTGAAGGCCAAGCATTTGGCCTATATTCCTAGATGCGGCATCGCTACATCATGTCGGCGTCTCATTCCCGAGCCAGCGAGCGTGTGTGAAGTGACCGCGAGCCTTACCTTTCCAGCTACGCCATAATCCAGGACATACCCTTTGATGTTGGGCAGGTTATCGAGGATGCCATCCTCCATAACCGGGACGCGAAAATGAACCTAGGGCACCCTTTTTAATATACGGTTTATGCAAGCTAGCCGGGGTGCCCTTAGAGGACAATGAGGCGTGGATACACCCCATTAAGGCTATACTCGATTGGCGTGACAAGCCCAGGGTGTACCACGACTGAGAGGCGTACGACTCGGGCAATGAGACCTCGGACGAGGATGAGCTCCGCAGTATCGGGCTCGTTTGGACTCGAGTGATCCCAAAGTGGCCCGCGGGCAGTCCTCCACTCGCCCATGCCACAGCGCGCCGACCTCGGGCGACCCCCCGTCGATCCACCCCTGATCTAGAGGACCCGGTGCTCGCTCTCATTGACCGCTTTGATGCCTTTTGGGACGAGACACAGGAGCACCGAGTCCTCATTACCCAGGATATGGAGGCCCTCCGCGCTGACATGCGTATCGTCCTGGCCAACTAGGCGACTATTCTCCAGAATCAGCGGTCCCTCCAGGCCTAGCTATCCCAGCTTCTCGCCCTCCACCAGCCACCGCCGCCACCGCCACAGTGACACGACCGATCACCAGGGAAGTTTCCTTCACCCTCTCTTGTTCTTTTCTAGCCAGTGGGGACACTTTGGACACATCTGACTGGGGGGGGTGTGGGTGATTGGATTTTGTTAGATTAGTATAATTTTGTGATGTTTGTTAGATTAGGATAGTTTTGTGATGGGTATTTTCGTATTACTGCTTTAGTAGTTTAGTTTACATTTGTTTATTTTAGTATGCCAAGTCCTATGTTTAGTTTATATTTTTGTTTGGGTAGGTCATTTCTCTGTTTAGTTGTTTTTAGAGTGTTTAGGTAGTGTGCGTGATGCCATGTTTGAGAGTCGAGGATTACTTTTGACCGAGTCCACTATCATCACGGAAACCAGAGTATAACTTAAGAAAAGATTCGTAGGGTGTTAGATGCTCGGGAATTAGGTTGAATAGGTAGGGAGGCAAAGTGAATCACCTCCGGGATATTCAAGAAACTATTTTTCAACGAGCCTATCACACGCACACACAGATGACCTCTAGGGTATGCCTAGGCGCCGAGCCCGGCTACTAAGGTTCATGAGCCACAGGGGTCTCACAAGCACGAAAGAGATGGGACCTGGTAATAAAGAGGATTGCCAGGCCCCCGAAATGAAAAAAAAAAAAAAAAAAAAGGAAAAAGCAAAAAAAAAAAAACATAGGAATATAATAAGTGGGATCTTCTAATCGGAATCCCGGGCACAGTTCGAGGGGCCTTTCAAAGCCCAAGGCCCTAAGCCAATTGGCTGGGAGTCATTGACTTCACTCCCCATTACAGGGGACAGAAGATGGAAGTTTCCCACAGCTTAGGGCCTTTAGGTTTCGTTGAGTGTTCGAGGTGGCCGTTCGGGGGAGCTGAATGCCGGTGCCCTTAACTGGGCGGGTGGGGAGTCACCAACTAATCCCCGTTACATGAACACTTAGCATAAACCTACGGGCACTAGTTTTTTTTTTTGTTATGCGTAAGTATGTTAGTGACTACAAACGGTGCGTTCCTATCCTTCCGTAGTTAGATTCTCCCAACTAGTGAGTTGAACTCAAGTTTGGGGGCATCGGAACCAAGGTATACACTAGAGGTCATTTATTCAAAGCACATAGGGTCCTTGGGAAAGGTTATTGAATACCTCGGAGGTTGAGGCACATGTCAACTGCACCAAGTTCAAACGAATTCTTTCGAAAGTCGAACACTCCTACGGATCCCCTGAAATTCGAACAAAAGGCAAGAGTGTGAGTCGGTCCATTTTGATCCTTCGTCTATCAGCATGTGCATCACAATCCTAGTGTTAGGTTATAGTATGTAGGTTGTGTGTCGGGTTAAGTCGAGTTCTTGAGGGACAAGCAGAAGCTAAGTTGGGACAACAGTGAGTGCGAAAACACTCATGCCATACATGTCTGTCATATGGTTTTAACCAATTTTACAAGTGAAATTACGTATTTCTTTGCTTTCACGTCTCCCGATTCTTGCATTTTTGTGTGGTGCGGGTGGAGCGAGGCGGTTTTTGAGAGCATTTTGGGCGGAAGGTAGAAGTGCAATAAGTTGGCGGAGCGTCGCGATGTCCCGGCGATCCCGACATCGCGACGTCGGGTCGAAGCGAGAATGAAAGTCAACAAGCGACAGCGTCGCGGCGTCTCAGCGTCGTGGCGTTGCAATCGCGACGATCGTAGCGTTTTGCCTCTCCATCATTAAAGCAAAGGGGGACCAAAATCAAGGCATCGAGCGTGAAATGGCGCGGAAAGCGGAAGCGGTAGTGACTAGATCGCGGAAAGACATACTTTGTATTTTCTTCTTGCGATAAAAACTCTACGTGTTTTATAGATTGAATATTTTTATAATTACGTTGGTATGTTCTAGATTCATATCTAGGGTTTTGTTGAACCACATGCGATTGCATGGATTAGAGATTTATATTTTATATTTTTCGGTTGTTTATGACTTGTTGTATACGCTCACATATCTATGATTTACCCATGTTTGATCATCTGGCCAACATTGACATGATTTCTTTGGGTATCAGAGATCGAGAGATGAGGGCGCCCGAGGATCTAATAGAGCGACCTTAGTGGTCGGTGTTAGAATATCTAAATTCGGTGGCGATTAAGGTTAGAACATTCAAGCGTTTGAATAGGGTTGGGTGAAGATTTTTTCGACCTTACTAGCGAGATAGGCGGATACACCTCGAGAGGTATCTCATAAACACGATCACCCTGAAGTCGTCGATAAGTCGTGAATAAACTGAATAGTAATTTCTTTAGGTGGTAATTCATCAAAAGTGGCAGGGGGAGACAAAGCCCTAGTCTCCACAATACAGTAATTTATTAAGATAAATTAGGTTAGTTAATCTCACATATTAGTTAATTGGTCACTCAAAGTTTACGTCCAGATAATACTCAAAGGCTCGTCGATAATCAGCACTTTTCCCAGTGGATCGATATCAGTGCCAAATTTTCTTGTGTTACTTGATACGACACGTGCACTTGCGCACATAGGCGTATACATTTCACACATCACGCTTCCGGCTATCAAGTTGAGAAGATATCTCGTGAGCGCGATTACCTGGATTAGCGAAATTCGTTAATGGCCGAATGAATAATTCCTACAAGTAAAAATCCATCTCGAGTAACATGGCGGGGAGGCAAAACCCTAGTTTTCATAAAAGTAATTTTACAAGTTATTTAGATTTAGTTTTAGTTCTCTACATTAATTAGAAATTCATTAAGTCTAAGTCGAATAATACGTAGAGCGATTCTAGTATTCTTTTACTTCTCCACATGGATCGATAATAAGTGCCCAGATTTTCTTGTATTACTTGATGTGTGCACTTGCGCACATAGGCGCTTTACCTAGTTTATACAATTTACATCAAGCACCTCCTATCAAGTTTTGGCGTCGTTTACGGAAGAAGTTTTGTTGATATTGAATAGTCGCGATTAGATATTACTCCGTTTTTTCTTTTCATTTTTATTTTGTTTACTAGTTCTTGTAATTTGGTGCATGTGTTTGTGCGTGTGATTGCGGGTGAGGATTCTTGTGAGTGTGTGCGAAGACGGGGTCGAGTTGAGACTAATTCCATTAATCCCGAACGAAGAGACCTTTACAGATTGTGCGACGAAAAGCGTCAAGGGAATACAACAATCATGTAGAACGTGAAGAGCAGATCAAGGCCAAGAAGCGAGCCGAGTTGCAAGAAATTCGAGAATGGGAATAATGGTAAGAATTATGCGCTCAGTAGGTTGTCTGACAGTTGCTTTATGTTGCTAGAGGTTAACCTTTACCGCCTACGGTTGTTCAGTATGCTATCCGAAGACCACCTATTCAAGCGAACAATTTTGAGATGAAAACAATAACACTACAAATGCTTCAAAACATTTAGTTCCATGGTTTACCGAGTGAGAACCCGAACACGCATTTGACAAACTTCATTGAAGTATGGGACACCGTCAAATACAATGGAGTGACAGAATAAGCACTAAAGTGAGGGTGTTTCTCGCTCGTGGGTGATAGAAGGCTAAACAAGTTGTGAGCCAACCGCAGATTCCATTATCTCATGGAATGACTTGGTGCAAAAGTTCTTGACAAAGTTCTTCCTGCCTTTGAAGATTGCACAGCTGGTGCAAGAGATCAATACTTTTAGACAACTGGAGGGAGAGAACTTAGCCGAAGCATGGGAGAGATTTCATGAATTGTTAAGGAGGTGTCCACACCACAAGCTGACCAGATGGATGCAAGTCCACATTTTTATAACGGTCCGAGTGATGCGACCCCGGAAGCATGTACCAGTGTACCTAACTGGGTTTTATAACATGTTTAGGGTATAATAAAAGTAATAGTATATTTGTAGAATAAAGTAGATAAAATAAAATAAGCAAGAACGTGGAATTAATACAATAGTTAAGGGTAAAATTACTAAGTTACCAATAGGGACCCACCAGGTCATAAGTTAATAGTTCATATGCCAAAGTAAGAAGTATCGTAAGTTAAATCGAGAGTAATAGAGGTTGGAGGACCAAAGAGTAATAAAAGAAAGATATTAGAATGAAATAAGGATGAAAATTGTGGAAGAGACAAGTGGCTTAAAGGAAAGAGGGAGGAAGTTTCCTCCTTTGACTGGAAAGTGAAATAAAAAGGGATAAGACCAAAATAAATATCTTATTTTGGTCTTGGAGAGAGAAAGGAAGAAGAAGAAGAAGAAGAAGAGAAAAGAAGAGAAGAAAGAGGACAGAAAAGAAGATATCACAAGTATGGAGTTACTAAATTTGAGTATGGATCGTGTCTTAGTTTTGTATGGAAACTATGGGATGTGGAAGTCTAGTTTGGGTCTAAACCAGGGTTTAGATGCATGGTTTTTAGAACCCTCTATCTTGTGTATGGTTTGGGTTTGGGAACTCCTAAACTCATTTCGTGTAGGGTTGAGTTGAGAAAAGTTCTAAGGCTCCTATAGTTGTGTTTTGGGAGAGGGATGGTGCAATTAGAACCAAGTACATTTCCGTATTTTTGATCCTACGTATTAGCCGGACCTTAGAACTTCTTTTTGGGTAAGAAATAAAGGGAATTTAAATTAAGTCCTTCACAGTAAATTGTAGCCACAGCAGTGAACTTGATGTTAGGCTTTTTAAATTTTCTCGATTTGGACCTCTAGACTGATTATAGTCCTTTTCTTGAGGTCCAGCCCATTTAAATCTGGTGGTCAGTTCACCCAATTCGGGTCAACTAGCCGGACCTTAGAACGGGTTTTTGAGTAAGAAATAAAGGGAATTTGGTAGTAAGTCCTTCTGGTAAATTGTATACACATCAATGTACTTGATGTTAGGCTTTTGAATTTCTCAATTCGGACTCCTATAGACCAAGTTATGGTCTTTTTACTTTGAATAGTCAAATGGGTGAGAGAATTGACCATAGAATTAGATCAACGGTCGGCGGACCTCATGCGAAGCGAGTCAGCGGACCTCATGCAGCAGAGGTCAGCAGACCTCATCCTGTAGAAGATCGGCGGACCTGCGATCTGAAACTCCGGCTCGTCACGAAGAGCTCGGCTCGTTACGAGATTAGAGCTCGGCTCGTCATTCGGAAGGTGGCTCGTGCGGGGTTGACTCGCGTGGCCTCCTCCCGACCCAGGTCTCGCCGTTTGAACTCGATTTGGGTGTTGCTGGACTTTATGGAAAGCCATTGAGTCAAAGTACATTCATATGCCTGAGGAGGGACATTAGATGCTAGACCGGGTGTTAGATCCAGGCTCGTCAGGTCAGGTCAGCTCGTGGATAAATTGGCGTCCGTGCAGGTTGATACGCATGACCTCCAACCGAGGAAGGTCATATCTCCGTTTAGACTTTCCGATTTGGGTGTTCTTAGACTCTATGGAAAGCCCATTGAGTCAAGAATCCATCCATATGCCTGAGGAAGATATTAGATGTCAGACCAAGGTGATGGATAGAGCTCGTCCATATCAGGTCAGCTCGTCAGTTCAGGTCAGCTCTTCTGGGTTGACTACGCATGACCTCCAACTTCGGAAGGTCATATCTCCTTCGTTTGAACTTCGATTTGGGTGTTCTTGGACTCTATGGAAAGACCATTGAGTCAAGAATCCATCCATATGCCTGAGGAAGATATTAGATGTCGGACCGAGGTGATAGATAGGCTCGTCGAGCAGGGTCCAGCTCATCTAGGTTGACTAAGTATGACCTCAAACTTAGGAAGGTCATAACTAGCAGTGCGAACTCCGATTCGAGTGTTCTTGGACTCTATGGAAAGCCCATTGAGTCAAGAATTCATCAATAGACAGCCTGATAAGATTGGAACTCATATTAGTCCCGGAAAACATGAAAAACAGTAGGCCCTGTAGGTAACCATAGTTATTCATATTATGGTCGCAAATAACTATACAACTCTGGAGTGGCATGAATTATTATCGCATCTGATGAGACAGAAAAAATGCGAAGTTATGAATAAATGATTGTATATATATATATCACATATGATTACCAGACAGTAATAATTGATAGGGAATATGAGAAATATATCTTGAACATAAAATACACATTGATTAATGCCTTAGAACTGGTAGATGGATAGATGGGCATGCCTATTAGGGAAGCAAGTGCGGCATACAAGTTCGTGTCGAACCGTTTGGGTCGATGGGATAAATCCCGTTTGGATCGGTGGCCCGAAGGGTCACCCACAGCGCCTTCGAGCCCTTATAGACCAGCATTTCACGGTGAAGTCACAGCCATCGGGCCCTTAGATGGTCATTGTCGTCTGATGATAACGTCTTTGGGCCCTTATAGACCTTGTTCGCCGCGGTGATACGGCGCCTTCGGGCCCTTATGGTTTCTGTATCCACTTCTAAGGTTTATGCGGACATGAAGCACAAAAAAGAAAGAAATTGAGGTATATACGAATAAAATGCGGAGAATTATATGATATGATATGATATGAAGCATGCTTCTTGTACGATGGTAGTATCTGATTACAAGAGCAGAGTAAAGTATAAGATGACATGAAAAGTATATGGAAGATGATAGAAATGAAACTTGTTATATATATGAAATGATATGAATCTGTAAATGTTATATGTGTTATAAGCATTTGTATAGAGAATTGTGGTGACCAATAGGGTCATCCATGTGTATTAATTCCCCCTTGGCGTAAAGCCTTGCGGGGTCATTCAATCCATGTAGGTGAGAAGAAACCAGAGGACCGGGCAATCCACATCAGCAGTCAAAGGCCACACATCAATAGGTGCCCACTGGAGGACCTTTAGGTCTATTTTGTATATGAAATTTTGTAAACAAATGTAAATATTGTTAATGTTGAACATTTCCATATATGGAGCTTGTATATATATTTGTAATCATTGCTACCATAATATAATACAAATTCATCTGTAGTATATGAATAATTAACCCAAGTTTATACGTGAAGAAAAAAAAAAATGACCCATCACTTGACACCACATCTTAGGAGTTGGGGCGTCAAGCGATTATAGATGCCTCAGCAGGGGGTGCACTAATGAAGAAAACTACGAACCAAGCATATGAAATCTTGGATGATACGGCTACTAATAGTAATCAGTGGCCCGAGGATAGGCTTACACCGAGAAAGGCTGTGGGAGGCGCAGATAACGAGGTCCTCATCAATTTGGTTAATCATGTCGTGCAACTCACTAAACAGCTACAATGACAGCAAGGTGGCGTAAATGTCGTTCAGACCAGCCCATGGGAGTTATGCGAATTCTGTGGAGGACGACAATATTGTAGAATGTCATTCGGGACAACAAACAGTTGAGCATGCTCAGTATGTGTTGAGGTTTAATCAGCCACAACAGCAGGGTCAGTATAGGAGCAACAATTATCATAATCAGAATCAGGGCTAAGGGTGGCGTAATAGCAGGCTGACGGAGATTATGAGCGGAACAATCGGAACAACATGTACCACCAGAGTGAGAGAACCACCTTTAGAAAAAAGTGGATGGAACAAGCCCTTGCTCAAATGCTTACTTCCCATCACGCTATGAATGAGACAAGGTGAATGTATGTAGAACCATGCCACCGAGTTGAACAATCGGTAGGCGGCGAAACTTAGAGTGCGAAATGGGCCCCGAATGGCGGTCCCGGTGAGGGGAAAGGCAGCGGTGTTATTTACCAAGCAATTCAGAGGTAAACCCAAGAGGATAGGGGAAGGAATACTGCAAGGTTATCACTCTAAGGAGTAGGAGAGAGTTGGAAATATCGGGGTAACCACCAGCGGTAAGAGAAGTGGAAATTAAAGAGGAAGATTAGATGTCTAAAGGATCCCGACCCGGATTAACCTTATGAACCCGAGGGGACCTCCCGGCACTCCAACGGATATAGAAACTTTTCCTCAAAACAGTCAAATAAAATCCATGGAGCGAACCCCTTTACAATCCTTAACATATCTTTAGAAAATAATGCGGAAGTGAAGTGGTAAATTATTATTATTATTATTTTTTCAAACACTTAGATTTTTCAGAAAATCGGCCAGAGTTTCCTCTGTTTTTCAGACTTTCCCAAATTTACAAAAACCTGCGAAAACATTTAAAAACACTTCTAATCTTTCAATTCTCAACTTCCGTTTAGGACTCCTCGTCCTGACAATTAAGCACACAACTCAATCAAGAAAAATACATACACATATACATTTATTTACTTGATCATCAAAACATTCAAAACTTCTTCCAATTCCATGCAGTTTATAAAGAAGTTGGCAGAAATGGGACTTAAGCGAAGCCTTTACGTACCTCGTCCCTTGAGGATCAAAGCCCACGTAGTTCCTTTTCCAAAATATATACATATATACATATATACATGACAAATATTCAACATATACAATGCCAAAATATATATACCAATGCGGTCACATGCGTGCGTCTCCTGATGGCTCGGCCTCATTTTGGCGGGAGATGCTCCTACCGCTTTGTCTCGAGTCTAGAAATGTTTTAAAAACATACGGAAAAGAATGAAATTAAAGGAGCCGGTGAGTGTACATTTTAATTAAGATAACATTTTCGATTATATATCAAAGTAATAAATACCCATACAAATTAAAATCCATTTTATGCCTTAACCTTTCTTTCTTTCTTTCTTTTCTTTGCTTTACGATGGAACCCCCGGGGGATAAACACACGAGCAGTTTCGGGTGCGACGGTGAGGGACAGTCATTCCGTCATGCTCCCTTACGGCTAGGAGAAACTCACGCTTTGCATAGGTTTCAGTCATAGCACCTTATCACGTGAAAGGATATTACTCTAAACACTATTTCCACCATAGTTAGTAACCTATAACTTTACCCTCTAAATCATACAAAAAGCAAAGTACCTCGGCGATTATCGATCATATAGGGTTAGGAGTAGCGAAAATGAGTAAAACACTTTCTTCAAATACATTCTAAATCCATTTAAACACTTTACTTTATTATTTATACATTTATCACGTGCTACGTTTTAAACAATATGCCTTAACACATACATACATATATAATTTAATATAAATATATATTGATGCAAGATAAAACATTTCCATATGCCTTAACATTTATATAAACATTTCCATTAAACTTTTCAGTTTAACATTAAAACCATTCACTTTTAAAACTCAATTGTCAAAATATCATTTCTGTTTCGTAGTTAATGCATTTCGATGAAACACAACTAGTAGAATTAAAGTTTCGAGTCAGGTAGTCATTTCACATTTTCAAAACCCTGACTACACATTAACATGCTTCATTTAATCCACCATACACTCATTTCACCCGACCACATCACATTCACTTTAATCCCACATTGAACCACTTCAAATAAAGTGAAATGACCAAAATACCCTTTACTTTACTGCTTATGAAGTCTTAATGCCCTCAATTCAAATCCTTTTCTTTTCTAACCAATTCCAATGCATTTCTAGAGTTAAGATTCTTACAAAACACATGGAAATTACCAAACTACCTGAGCCCCTCTCATTTCCATTTTGGCGAGTGTACCATAAACCATATTCCATTTGTTTCTTCCATTTCTTCACTCTAATCACTCCCATTTAATACTTATACCTCGATTTCACTAATCCCTAACCAATTTCAATTATATCATACAAATGCTATCAAGCCTAACACATCACCCACTTGATTTGTCAAACCTAACCTAATCTATTTCTTTCTCAATTTTATCTCAAAAGCATCATCATTGACCTTATACCACTAATTTAACATCCATACAAGAAAATCAAGGCATTAGACATGAAAACATAAAATCCAACTTTCCACCATTAGAAACTTCTCTTTGTTCTGGGTTTTCCATGGCTTCTCTTCCTTGATTCCACTTAGATATGGAAAGCTTGAAGGAAGAAAAATTCACCTCTCACCCCTTGCTCCACCTTGCCTCCCTGCGTTTCTTCCTCTTTCTCTTTTCTCTCATTTCTTTCTCTCTTTTCTTCTTTCTTTCCCTCATAGCGTGCTCTCCCTTTTGAGCACACTTAGTCGCCAATTTAGTTTTTGACTCTTCCAAAATTACTCTTGAATCAAAAGCTCATTGGTTGGTGCAAAAGTGATTTACACTTGAGTCCCATGAATTTAGCTTTTTAACCTACACTTTGCCAAAATTGCATTTGAGCCCATGAATCTCATTGGTCCATGCTCATGATATTTTAATCATAACTTAGCCATTAATAAAGGTTTTGATTGGCTCTCACAATAAAATATCTCCCTTATATAAGATTTTATTCATTTTCACCTTATACTGCTTTTATACCAATTAAATTTCAAAAATATTCCATGGTCGTCTAAACTTCAAATTGAACATGAAATATTCTAATTACATCCTTCACAGTGGATTCCAGGCTCTGAAATCACCGAAATCGGATTTAAAATCATTAAAATCGGAAATCCGGACAATAGCGTATTATTATCCGAATTACGTTCGGATCGCCTGAAAACTATTCAAACAGACTCCGTTTCACTCCGTTTCAGTTTCGTTAGACTCTATGATTTATTCCGGACATTTTCGTATTTTCGGCCCAATTTCCGAAAAATTTAAGTGCAAGCTCCGAATTTCAGCCGGAAATCGCATTGCTTAAATCTCGATTCTAACTAAATATAGGTTCAAAGTCGCAAGGCTGAAATTTCTTAAATTCCTCTGCAAACCCCTCCATCCCATCAGGATATAATAAGAAGAATTACTATTCATTAGGGCATCAGATGAAAATTTTAAAGCTTCACTTTATACCCAAATAGCGTCCGGGCGTTCTCAATTCTAATCTACCCTACTTCTATCATTGGACCTCTAATCGGTTCATGACTTCATTATAACATTCAATAAGTTTGGGGTTTTACAATCACCTCCTTATAAAAATTTCGTCATCGAAATTAAAACATTCATACTTGCATCAAAGAGATGGGGGTAATGCCTCTTAAATGCTCCTCATGCTCCCATGTAGCCTCTTGTATGACTCCTCCACAATACCTTCACAACGGAATAGTCTTGTTCTTGTGAGGAACTTGCTCTCGGCGGTCGAGGATGATACTGGTTCCTCTTCGTAAGTCGAATTCTCACATATTTCCATTGGTGCGCTCTGTCGATAATGTGAAGAGATGCGGTATGTACTTGCGAACATAGAAACATGGAAAACATCGTGAATCACGTCGAGTCGGATCGCTGACTCAATCGATATGCCCACCTCCACGATCCTCTCGACAATCCTGTATGGTCTAATATCACAGTGAGACTGACTTTCCACGTTTCCCAAATCTTAAATGCGCCCTTCCATGGGGAAATCCTCAAAATATCATATCCCCCACCTCGAACTCTAGGTCCCTACGGCGATTGTCGCATAACTTGTGGTCTTGTGTAATTTTGATTATCACTTATAACTTTGATCTTATCCGCAAAGTCACTTGGGTGATTCAGGACCTACTAATTTCCTTTCGCCTACCGTCCCCAACGAATTTGGAGTTAAACATTCCGTCCATAAAAGGAGCCTCATAAGGGCCATACCAATACTGGCACGATAAGCGTGTGTATGCAGAAGCTCCATCGGGGTAGATGGGTGTCCCGGCTCCCTCTAAACTCCATAACACATACCCTAAGCATATCTTCTAAAGTCTGTATAGTCCTCTCAGATTGGCCATCCGTCTGTGGATGAAAATCCGTACTGAAGTGCAGTTTAGTGCCAAGGGCATTCTGTAAATTGGGCCAAAACCGTGAGGTAAACCTAAGATCTCTGTCTAAAACAATGGAAACTGGCGTACCATGCAGTCTGATAATCTCTCTAACGTATAATTGGGCCAACTTATTCAATGAATCACTATTCCTGATAGGGAGGAAATGGGCTGATTTCGTCAGTCTGTCCACAATCACCCATATCGTATCGTGGCCACTCCGACAACGTGGAAGTCCTACCCCAAAATCCATAGTGATTCTCTCCCCATTTTCGCGAGGGATCGGGGTATTGTAAGAGTCATGCGGGCTTGATGTTCGGCTTTCACCCTGTGACATGTGGGACATGCAGGCAGACTCTGCAATATCCCTCTTCATACCCTTCCACGGTGGTGTTCCTTTAGGGTATGATACATCTTTGTGCTTCCGGATGCATAGCATAAGGCGGAGAATGGGCTCTCCATAATCTCTCTCCTCATCACCTACATCTGGTACACCTGACCTCTGTCCCATGACCCACGGTACCATCCTCTCTGATGACAAATCCCCTTGTTGCCCGGACTCTACTTCACCTCTCGACTTCACTATACGTGGATCACAAGATCTGAAGCTCTCTAATCTGTCTATCAATACGGAATGTCGTGAAATGTGGCTAACGACCTCCCCAGTCTGTCGGTTCAGTCCACGCGAGGACCTCAAGATTCTATAAGTCGAGGGAAGATGCCGACCTCAAGTGCAGATAGGGAACTCATGGGTCTCTACTAAGAGCATCTGCTACCACGTTCGCCTTTCTAGGATGATATTCAATGGTACATTCATAATCCTTGATCAGTTCAATCCATCTCCTCTGTCTCATGTTCAGTTCCTTCTGCGTAAACAGATACTGCAAGCTCTTATGATCCGTAAAAATCCTACAGGGCACTCCATATAAGTAATGCCTCCATATCCACAAGGCAAATACTACGGCTGCTAGCTCAAGGTCGTGTGTAGGATAATTCTGTTCATGCTTTTTCAATTACCTAGAAGCATATGCAATCACCTTGTCATTCTGCATTAACACACAACCTAGGCCCTGCCTAGAGGCATCACAATACACTGCAAAGCCATCCTGCCCTGATGGAAGTGTAAGTACTGGAGCTGAGGTCAATCTCCTTTTCAGTTCATCGAAACTCTGCTGACAAGCCTCTGACCAGAAAAACGGTTCCTCTTTCCTTGTCAATCTAGTCAAAGGTGCGGCTATCTTCAAAAATCCCTCTCCAGTAGACTTACGGTATGCTGCCCAGGCCCGAGGAAAACTCCTTATCTACGCTAACACTGTGGAGGGTTTTCAATTCGTGTAACCGACCTTCTATGGATCCATTTGAGACCTTTGCGAAATATGTGTCCCAGCGGCTTGTTTGTCATTCATGACACTTCTGCGGGTTTGGCATATAGCGGAGTGTTCCATGATGTTTGTAGAACTATCCTCAAGTGCTCTTGCATGTTCTTCTCCCTTCCCCGAATAGGTCGATATATCGTCGATAAACACGATAACAAAGCCCGATCAAGTAAGGCTGAAAATCTATTCATGAGATCCATAGCGAGTGGGGCATTTGTAAGTCAAATGGCATGTGACTAGAAGGCTTCGAGGAAATGCAATAGTGTTTTGAATGTTGTCTTGTAAACATCCTCATCATGAACTCTCAGTGATGATGCTTTATTCTCAATCAATCTTGGAGGCCACCTTAGCTCCTGTAGCGATCAAAGAGATCATCAATCCTCGGAAAAGAGGATGCGATTACGTATTGTTACCTTATTCCAACTCTCTATAATCAATACATAATCATGTGCTTCCGTCCTTCTTAACTTCCACCAAACAAAACCGGTGCTCCCCGAGCGTGCTGGTCGACGAACCCACTTGGTGACCATTTCTTCCACTCTGCACCTTAAGTTCTTTCAGTGCAAGAGACGTCACAGCGGCGTTCAAATCGATTACGTCGAGGGCTAACTCGTCAAAAAGAAAATCAATCACATGCAGGGGTAATCTGGAAGATCATCTGGAAACACATCAGGAAATTCTCGACTACGGAATGTCTTCCGAGTCTCACATCATCTTCTCTCACCTGACTACATTAGGCTAGATACCCAGGATATGACTTTGGGCATCTTCCCGACCATCATTATAGACATCATGCTGAGGACAATATCTTCCTTACCCCTTAAAAAGTAATCTGGTTCCCATTTTCTGGAACTTAACTTCTTTCTGAAGCAATCCATGGTGGCGTGATGTCGAGAATGACCGGAGTCTATCCTAGATCGCCAGTCTTGGATGTCCAACAATACCAGAATTGGCCCCCTAAACTCCTTGGCCCTCAATAATCCTCTACAACCCACATGTATCTCTATCTGCTATAAATTATCTCACCCGTAGGAAGGGAAATTTACCATCTTACAATCTATGGAATTTTTGTATCTACATGTTCAGCATTACGATAAATTCCTTGAAATAAGCGGTGATGAAACTGGATCTATCAGGACATAGAAGCATCACTATCAAAACTTGGATAAGTACCTATCATGACCTCATTGCTATCCTCCCGATGGGTATTTGCAAACACCACAGCACGTATGCAGAGGTGTCGCCATCCTTTGGATGGCTGAACTCTACCTGCTGGTCCTCCAGGTCTAGTAAATGTAGTGGGGCCTATGCTTGGAGCCACTCTGACTCGACCTGACCTCTATAACTTTGACGTCTGCATTACATGCATCCCCTCTGATCAGAAACTATGCGTGAACTCTATGGCTGAGTGTCCGGCTGTCACGCAAAGCAAGTATGCAGTACTGATCTGCACTCACCATAATGGTTCTTCCCCCTGCAGGCACACTCGGCTTTGGACCCTTGGGCTGCACATGCATTGGCCTCAGACCACAGCTGTTGTTATTTGTTGGGCTGCTGCCACCCGGTCCCACTTGTCTTTCCTCCCCTCTTGGGCGCAGAACCTCCACAGACCGTCGGCCCTCAGTTTACGTCATGATGGCGTGGCACAGGATTTCAACCCGTACTCCTCTCAGCCTAGCTGCGGCCTTTACTACTGGCCGTCTTGTGTCGGCTGTCGACGCTACGTGAGTCCCCAATCATTTGGACTAAGACCTACGTGAACCTCTTGGTCTTCGAAACTGTAATCACGATCAAATGGAACGTAATGGGCGAGCTCAGGAAAAACTCCGCTCCATGTCACATCACGGGGTATCCTGCTCAGGCTAAGACTCGTCGCTGGAAGTCTACGTAGTGTAGACAGGCACCATCTGTAAACTCTTCCTTGAGCGTGCGGGGCGCTCCCTCTCACAGGCATCTCCTGAAGCGCCCTCCACCACTCGCCTTCTGTAAAGTAGAAAGAAAAAGGCGACGCCATCTGCTCATCGTACCTTTGCATCATGCGGTAGACCACTAATTTCCCTCTAACCATAGCGAAGCCTTTTAGGGTCTCCCGATCCATCATAGTTAGTGCCCCAGCTTTCGCCCCTCTCATCGAAGCTCTAGGCTCTCGGAAATTTGTCGTAATCTCGTGTGTTAAGGCCCGAGGCCATCTTGCTCTAAAGTGTCCTCGCGACCTCGGGAGGCGGTGTGGCTCACATGCGTGGTGGCATAGGGTCAGCATGTATTCAATGGGTGGAAGAGGCTTATATCTGAGACTCATCAACATATTCCTCGAATTGGTGATACTGAAACACGCCGGGAGTCTCTGGTGGCCAGGTGAGCTCAAGCAGAGCTCATTTTACGTAGTTGAAATTGATATGTCATGTAATGCATATATGATTTTAAATCACATAAATAATTTATGCAATTTTAAAATAAAACATTAAAACAATCATATAGAAAATAAAATTTTTTCAAATCTGTACATAACAATTTTCAAAACCTTGGCTACGATACCACGTTGAAGAGGATCGACCTGGGTTAACCTCATGAACCGAGGGGACCTCCCGGCACTCTAATGGATATAGAAACTTTTCCTCAGCTTGTTGATCTCAAATAATGAGCGAACCCCTTTGCAATCTTAACAAATACTAGAAATAAATATGGAAATGAGTGGTAATTTTTTTTTTTTTTTTTCAAACACTTAGACACCACGGAAAATCGACGGAGTTTATACATTTTCGGACTTTCCCGAATTTACAAAAACTGGGAAAACATTTAAAAACACTTACAATCTTTCGATTCTCAAACTTCATTTAGGACTCCTCGTCCATGACCGTCATGTATGACTTCAATCGAAGCAAAATCATACAACGTATACGTTTATTTACTTGATCATCAAACATTCAAAACTTTTCAATTCATACCACGTTTTATAAAGTTAGGCTTGAGAAGTAGGACTTAAGCCAGAGCGCCCTCACCGTACCTCGTCCGCGAGGGATCAAAGCCCGCGTAGTTCCTTTTCAAAATATATACATATATACATATATACATGACCAAAATATTCAACATATATACCAATATCACGAAATATATATCTGATAGATCACATGCGTCGTCTCCTGGTATTCGAGCTCCTCTATGGGGAGATGCTCTGCAGGCGCCACTGTCTCGGGTCTGAAAATGTTTTGAAACATGGGAAAAGAAGATAAAATAAGAACTGTGATGAGTGTACATTTTCATTAAGATAACATTTTGTTTATATAGTAATAAATACCCATCTGATTAAAAATCCATTTTTATACTTAACATTTCTTTCTTTGCTCTTTCTTTATTTCTTTTTCTTTCTAAGCTCTGCTTTCTTTGAGTGAACCCGGGATAAAAGCATCTAGAAACAGTTTAGATGTGGTGAGAGACGATCACATTCAGTCATACTTATTTCTATTGCGGAGAAAATCGCGCTTTGCATAGGGTTCGATCCTGCTTTACCTTATCCGTAAGGATATTACTCTAAGCACCCTATTTCCCTCCCTCGATTAGTAACTATGCTTTACCCTCCCAATCCTTTGCAGCAAAGTACCTCGGCCAGATATCGGTCATACTTGATCATATAGGGTTAGGGTGCGAACAGTCAAAACCTTTCTTAATATTCTAAATCAGAATTTTAAACACTTTACTTTATTATTTATACATTTTATGCATTCTTTACATTTTAAGCCGCTGGGCATAACATAAATATATATCGTTTAATATAATATATATTGATCACCGAGATAAAACATTTATTATCTTAACATTTATCTCGCATTTAAATTAAACTTTTCGGTTTAACATTAAAAATAGGTAAAGCTTAAAACTCAATTGATAAAATATCATTTTTACACTCCGTTCACCACTCAATCTGGCTTGCTTCAGTAAATTCAGTTTCATTAGATGGTCGTTTCACATTTTCAAAGAAACCTGACTACGCATTAACCATAGCTATTTCATCCCATACACACTCATTTCACCCAGCCCTCCACATTCACTTTAATCCCATTGAACCACACTTCAGGAAATAAAATTAAAATGACCAAATACCCTTTACTTTAACATGGTCTTAATGCATAAATTCAAATCTTTTCTTTTCTAACCAGATTCAATGCATTTCTAGAGTTAAGATTCACTAAAAACACACTTCATGAAATTACCAAAACTACCCATCTGACCCATCTCATTTCCATTTTAGTGAATTATGCACAAACCATATTCCATTTTGTTTCTTCCATTTTCTTCACTCTAATCACTCCCATTAATGCACCTTATACCTCAATTTCACTAATCCCTAACTATAATTTCAACATCCTTCAAATGCACTATCAAACCTAACACATCCACCCACTTGATTTGTCAAAACCTAACCTAATCTATTTCTTTCTCAATTTATCTCAAAGCATCATCCATTTCAACCTTACATACCACTAATTTAACATCCATACAAGAAAATCAAGGCATTAGGCATAGAAAAACATAAAAATCAACTTTCCCACCATTAGAAACTTACTTGTTTCTTGGGTTTTTCCATAACTATTCCTTGATTCCCATGGGCTCGCTTGGAAAACTTGAAGGAAAAAATTCACCTCTCACCTTTGCTCCACACACTCACCGTTCCTCTTCCCTCTTTTCTCTTTTCTCTCCTTTCTTTTCTCTCTTTTCTTCTTTCTTTCCCTCATAGTAGTGCTCTCCCTTTTGAGCACACTTAGTCTTGGGTGGTTTGACTCCACAACTAAAATTACCCTTGAATCGAAAAGCTCATTGGTTTGTGCAAAGTGATTTACAACGAGTCCCATGAATTAGCTTTTTAACCTATACTTTGCCAAAGTGCATTTGGGCCATGAATCTCATTGGTCCATGCTCATGATATTTTGTCTCTTGTAATAATAAAGGTTTTGATTGGCTCTCCACGATAAAATATCTCCTTATATAAGATTTTATTCATTTCGCCTTATCTTTGCATTTATCATAGATTAAATTTCAAAAAATATTCCATAGTCGTCTAAACTTCAAATTGAACGCCCAGAAATATTACAATTACATCCTTAGCGGTGGACCAGGGCTCTGAAATCAGAAATCGGTTAAAATCATTGAAATGAATGTCAGGACAATAGCGTATTATTATCGAGATTACGTTAGGATGCTTTGGGGGGAAGCTATTCAAGCGGACTCAGTTTCCTCAGATTTCGAGTTTCGTTAGACTCTATGATTTATTAGGATATTTTCGGTAATTTTTCGTGATTTAGAAAAATTTCGAGCGCATTCTCCGAATTTAGTCAGGAAATCACTATTCACTTAAATCTTCAATTCTCTTGTAAATATCAGTTCAAAGTCATAAGGCGAAATTTCTTAAAAATTCTCACGAAAACCCTCCATCAGAATATAATAAGAAGAATTACTATTCATTAGGGCATCAGAGTGAAATTTTCGAAAAATTTCACTTTATACTGGAAAATGAGCGTTCGAACATTCTCAATTCTAATCTACCCTCGCTTCTATCATTGGACCTCTAATCAGTTCAACAACTACCATTATAACATTAAAAAAGGTTGGGGTTTTACAAGGTCAGCCCGAAAGATCAAATGCAAGAGGGGCGGCCTCGAGAGGCAGATGTCGATAATGATAAAGTAGAGGAAAGAGGCCAGAAACAAGCAAGAGTAGATGAACCCGCCATACCTATTCCGTATCCTCAACGTTTGAAGAAGGGTAAGTTAGAGAAGCAGTTCGCAAAGTTTCTTGATATCTTCAAGAAACTACATATCAATATACCCTTTATAGATACAATGGAGAACATGCCAAGTTATGTGAAGTTCATGAAAAAGATCTTGGCACGTAAGAAGAAGTTGGAGGAATATGGGACCATCGACTTAATTGAGGAATTCAGCACTGATCCTGAAAGCTCCCCGAGAAACTTGAGATTCGGGTGGTTTGCTATACCGTCTCACATGGAAGCGGGTATGGTGGAGCCATTTGTGACTTGGGACGACATCAGGCTTGATGCCTCTCTCAATGTTTAAAAGGTTGAGGTTGGGGGAACCAAATCAACTACAATCAGTTTGCAACTAGCTGATAGGTCTTACCAACACCCTCGGGGTATAATTGAAAATGTCCTAGTCAAAGTGGGTAAATTCATCTTTCCAGCAGACTTCGTCATCTTGGACATGGAAGAGAATATAGTTCCATCATCTTGTTAAATCATTAACATGTATTTGAAAATCTGTGCAGTCGTTTTTAAGCATATTTTGGGTATATTATAAGTGCATTTGAGATTTTTCGCAATTATTATTTTTCTTTAAGTGAGGAAAGATTTCGAGCAGAGAATTTATATAAGATCTGAGGGCAAAGCGGAAATTTGTAAAATGAGGACTGAGATTCGATTTTAAATAAGTTTATATGTCTAAGTGTAAACCTATAGAGTTGAAGTCTGAATAGAAATAAGTATGGGCTATATACATTTGGATGAACTTAACTTCATTGGGTTTAATTAAACATGGCCTTACACTTAAATGGGGTTTAAAGACCAAAATTTTGTTCTGAGATATCATTTTAGGCCAAATCCATTTTTGGGAGAAAATGGGGAGAAAGGCTAGGGCTTGAAGAAGATCGAAGTTTTGGTTTTTAGTTTCTTCCCGTTTTCTTACTTCTTTAGCCAGTCAATGACCAAAGTGAGATTTGAAAATTTAGGTAAGAAAAACCGACCTAACTTTCCTCTTTGTAGGTTGCAGTTTAGGAAAAGCTTTTCGCTTGGGAAAAGGGGTTTTTATTGGTTCTAAACCACTTTTGGAGTTGTTTTTGGTGGATTATGGTAGATTATAAGATCACATGAGTTTGGATGAAATTATATGAGTTTTATGCGCATTTTATGGCTGAACCAAACCATTGATGCAGAGTGGCGAAAGTGCTTCTTTGAGTGCCGATCAGCTCAGAGATAAAGTGGTCTGGGGTACCGTCAAATGCTTGCTCAGTACCCATTCAACTAAAAAGGAGTATCGCCGTCTTGGTGCTGATAGCCAGTTTTGTGTACTTCATTTAAGCGAAAGTCGTACGCGATATCTGTGGAATCCTGTCATTGACTAATGGGACAAATAAAGTGAGCTAGAACCAGCGACCGTACCTTGCCGCCTCGGCGAAACAAAAGTGATCATTGGAGGAAAACAAGTATCATGATAAATAATAGTTCTGAACCCACATATGTCGTGGAACATACTTTAAGTGGGATATTGAATGACCGACATAATTCTGGCTGGCGGAGACCATTATGAGTACTTTGGTACTCTCTGATTCTGATCGACGCTGCTCTTCAGCGTAGTGCTTAAGCTTTGTTTAGTACCAGTGCTCTGAGGATTAGTGGGCGACATCTCTATGGGTGGCAGGCACTCTTTGCTGTGAGACTCATGGCACCCCCCTGAGTCTTTGTCTGTACCGCCGGGTGTTGTGCTTGTGTGTTGTGTCTACTCATTTGTGTCCCAGTGCAGGTAGTTAAGCAGGTTATATGATAAGAATTTGAATGGCGGACAAGGCAAAGTAATGCATGCGTTTTTGATGTGTACCTCTGGTACCTGCATAAGTATAGTATGTAGTACCCTCTGGTACCTCTGTCTGATATAAGCTCTACATAGTACCCATAGGGATGCTCCGAACAAAATATAAGTCTCCTATAAAATCATAGTATGCTATAAGTTTGTTATCATGATTATGAAAGAATTATGATATACATACGTATATTCTTGTTTGCTATTATACTTCTTTGTGAATGAAGTATTAGTGCATGGTATACGATATAAGTCATGTATTTTCCACTAAGCGTTAAGCTGCTTGCAATTTTAATCCATGTAGTGAGAGGGGAGGACGTCAGCGATCTTACGCCTCTTGTTGAGCCTTGGCTCCATGTAGTCATCACTGTAGGTTTTCTTTCTGATTATGTAAATGTAAATAACACAATTGTATTGTATATAAGTGGACTTAGAATTTGTATGTATTGACCTTTATGAAAACTTCCACTTTATTGGTAGTTTTATTTTGTATCTTTGTATATGACTGTTTAGATTCCAGTTCATATAGACTTGAAGATTACCAATCATCTGAAAAAGCAAATGGGAAGTCATTAAGGTTTCCGCCCTTATGCCTAAGAACAGGTTAGGGAATGACAGTTGGTATCAGAGGCCAGGTTTGGTTCCTAGAAGGAGTCTTAGTAATATGTTGGCACAATATCTGAATGTCCTTATTTTTGTGTATTGTTTTAAATGGATCCACCTCAGGAAGGCGTAGATGGAAACAATTGAAAGCGTCGATCCAGCTGAATCGATCTTCGTGGTCAGGTGCGGTTCGGCATTAGTGAATGGCCTTGACTGAAGCATTAGTAAAACTCTCGGGATATGGCAAGAGGTGGTGGATGGAGCTATGGCTCACTGACTTTGAGTGATTTACGTAAGAAAGCATGGAGTGGAAGGATTCAAGTGTTCAGTCATGGAAGGTAGATAAGTTTTGGCAGAAAGAGCGAAGACTCTTTAGATGATGAGATGTCACTGTGGACCCAGACGCATGTGCGGTTAAACTAACAGTCTGACATATGGATGGTGAGCGGTTTTGAAATCCACTTTGCTTCGGATCCGATGTGGGATTGCCGATCTTAGAGTTTAATCTAAGTATGGTGATGATTACAAGAATTCGAAATGGAAGCAATTTTTGCTCAAATGAGAAGCCCGGCGGTGTTTGAATGGAAAAAATTGCTGAAGTCACCAAGTAAAAGTATACATAGGAATGCGTTCTTACGGAAAAATTCAAATGTGACAGTTTGGGAAGGCTTACGCAGGTCATCAAAATTTGCCTCACTGCATTGCTTAGCTCTGAGAGTTGTCGATTTTTATCATTAGTGCAGAATATAAAAATTAAAGTACGAAATGAGTCGAAAGAAAGAAAGGAAAGGTTCTTAGAGTTTGCTCTTGGGAAAGGGCACAAAGTCTAGTTGGATTCGTTCAGGTTTGTTTTATCAGAGGAGTGGAAGTAGTTCTAACGACCTGAGGTTAGTTAGGCACCTCGACAGACGGAAGGAAGGGCTTGCGTGCGTCTTGCATGGAAGTATTCATGACATTATGGCTAGATGGCGGGGTGTTTCAGTTGCGAACACTGATCATGTGTTGTTGTGGGGATCGGGAGGGATTAAGTCTCGAGGAGTGGTGAGGAGGGTCAGATGTACCTCTGGGACTCGGAGTAGGGGTGAAGACTGGTGGACTCCACGGAGAGTGGTCTTGGAGGTGGTGGATGATTCTATCTTGTTTGACCGAGTTGTACTATGAGGCTTTGCAGTGAAGGTTGGGACATCAAGGGTTATTCGCGTGATTCGCTCTCTTGGATGTGACTTGTATGTTTGTTGATCAGGGTTCTCGCGTTCATATGTGGAACAGGCTGGGTGATGAGTTGCCCTTGATAGGTGTTAAACCTTGAGCTGCTTGTTTCTCAGTCCATAGGGGCATAGTGTTAAGTCGGCCATTGTTATGGGGAACATTCCTGTTCGTGCATGGTGAGATTGCAGTTGATCTAATTACTTTACCAACCTCTTGATTTGATTTGATGTTAGATCAGTTGAGTTATCCAAACATTGGGCCCATAGTTGATTGTGATAAAAATACATTCGACAAATGTTCATTTTGTGGGAGTAGCAGTCTGAGGTATCCGTCTGGATCATCTGGGATTATTTGACTATAGGCCCGACATTTTGAAGAAGTTCTTTGAAGCCTTTTGAAACTGGGTTTGACTCGAGAACAGTGAATTTGAAAATATTCTGTTGAGTTGGGTTCACGATGTCCTAGAAGGAGTCTTGGGAGCACACTGAAAGAGAAGTGGATCTCTATTGGTAATCTGAGGGGCGTCCTGTTTGGGCCTCTTAGTATGGATCCAAGCTGACGAAAAGTTTGAGACCCGACTGACCTATTGGATAAGTTTTGTTCAAACTGTTCACCGCCAGAAGGTATCAGGTTTGTTTATGAAGAAAGTGGCGCTCGCCGGATGTGCATTATTTAAGCCGAATAAGCAAAGTGAACAAAAATCAAATATCTATTGCGAATAGAGGATTTATTTGATCGATTGAAAGAGAAAGTGTCTTTTGAAATGAGCTTACGATGGGATATTATCAACGAGATTAAAGGAGTTTGAGTATCAGAAAGCATTCGAACGCAAGATATGTACATGTGAGTTTTAGTAATGCCATTTTGGTTAACCTTAATGCTCATTTGCATTTATGGACTTGATGAATTAGGGTTTTCACTACATTAGATCAAATTTATTAATGATGTTTATTAATTGGCATACCAGTTGTATTCTAAAGTGCACAAGGAAAAATGAACACCATTTGAATTAGCATTGCAAATTACTGAGAGAATCAGTTATTACAAGTCAAGTAATGTGATTTTAAAGGCTGGAAAGATATCACTCTAGGCCATATTGTGTCAACAGGATGAAGTATAAAATTGATCCTGTAATATTGACTTGGTTGTGAGTTAGAGCCACCTTTAAATCATAATTGGGGTGAAGTTTCTTAGACCCGCCGGGTTATTGTGGAGACATGCAAGGATTCGGTTATAGCATCACCAGCTTGGAGTACTTGAAAGGAGTGAAATTTGGTGGGATGATAAGTTGCCCGATCAAGTTTGAAGGTTAAAACAAATACTAGTTGAAACTAGACATTTGATTCAACCCTCGTCGGGTAAGGGAGTATACTATGTACAGTGATGCTTCGAGGATGGGACTTGCAGAATCACGTGATGCGAGGATGGGAAAGTGGTGGCTATACTTAAGTGAGTTGAAGCATGAACAAAACTATCCCTCATGATTGGAGTGCAACTATTGTTAAACTTTGAAAATTTGGCGACACTATTTATATGGAGAAAAATGTAGAATTTTACGATCTGGGATTTTGCAAATGTTTTGCTAACTTTCAAAGGAGGTTTGAACTTAGAAGTGACGTCGTTGGTTAAGATTGTTTGGGATTTATAAACTTTGTCCGACTACCACTCGGGGAAAAAGAAAAAGTAGTGAGCGGATGCCTTAAGTAGGAAAATGATTTTACGCTTTGACTTTGAAAGATTATGATTGAGACTTGCACAGATGGAGCCTTGTTGGCTCGATTAGGGGATATCTGGTTGAAGCAAATGATAGTAAATGCTCGGAAAGATGATGCCAAGTTACAAGAATCAGTCTGCGATTAGTCGATGTGGAACCAAGATTCAGTTATGCCATAGATGAAAGTGGAGTTTAATTGTACAAGAGCCAGTTATGCTAATACCAAGATCTTTATGGATTTGAAGAATGTATATGAAATACAAATCTTTATTTTCATACATGCACCTGGGTAATAAGATGTACGGGATATAAAAACAAATATCGGGTGGTGAGGATGAAAAATGACATTCGAAAGTACATGTCTATGTTCGACGTCGCTAGCAAAGGTCAACACCAAGTACCATCCGGCTTATCAATCCCATTCCAACCTCCCAATGGAAGCAGGGATAACATTACTAGCCGGATTTCGATCCGCTTCCTCACCCAAAGGAAACATGATGTAGTTTGAGTAATTGTTCACAAATTGACCAAGTCTGTTCACTTCCTATCGGTCCCATTCACTACCCACGGATCGCCTACCAAATTTTTTATGTGAGTGAAATTTTCGATTGTACCGGACTTTTATCAATAGTGTCCCACCGTGATCCACGGTTTACGCCAAGGTTCCGAAGGAATTATTACCAGTTTTTGGTACTAGATCAATTCTTAAAGACTACTTTCCATCCACAAACGTATGGATAGTCCGAAAGAGGATTCAAAGTGTCGAAGATTATGCTTCGAGGCTATGTATTACATTTTCCAGGAGGTTAGGATAGGTATATTCCACTCATGGAATTTGCCTATAACAACAGTTATCAGTCCTGTATTGGTATGTCCCCGTATGAAGCTTTGTATGGAAGAAGATGTAGAACTCCTATGTGTTGGACAGAGTTGGACGAGCATAAGATTATTGGTCCTAATTTAGTAAAAGACACGGAAGAAAAAGTTCAGATTATTCAGTAGATGTTAAAAGCTGCTAGTGATAGACAAAAGTCTTATGCTAATTTGAAGAGAAAGGATATAGAGTTTGAAGTCGGAGACAAAGTGTTTTTAAAAGTATCTCCGTGGAAAAAGATACTCCGCTTTGGAAGAAAAGGAACCGAGCTCACTTCTTACAAGATTGGCAAAGAGTCAACCAAGAGGCATATCGCTTGGCACTCTCCGAGTTAGCCAAATTACATGATGTATTCAATGTTCTATGTTTCCTGAGATATCAAGCTCACACACGTATTACATTACGCCCAAGATATAAAAGTACAAGAAGTTTACCTTCGGCGAAGAAATAAAAGCTATTCTAGATCGTGGAATAGTTACGCTACTAACAAGCAAGTCCCTTTCGTAAAAGTGCTTTTAAGAACATCAATTGCATTTTAAGAAGTTTATTATTGTGAACTTAATCGACATCGAGGGCAATACCCTCAACTCAAGCCACTGTAATTTCGAGATGAATTTATTTTATAGTATAATTAGAAGATCCTCAAATACACTCTAGTTGTTTTTTAAAACATAATTGTGGTATATTATAGTGCATTGAAATTTTTCGCACTATTATTTTGCTAAGTGAGAAAATTTCAAACTCGCTGAATTTGTATGTAAGATACAAGTGGCAAAATGGAAATTCTTAAAATGAGGACCTAAGGGTTAATTGAAAATAAGTTTATATGTCTATGTAATATGGGGATTGAAGTGCAAATAGTTCAGGTAATGTATGGGCTATATAGCTAATTGAGAACTTTAACCCAAAATGAGTTTGGAACCAAAACATGCCTTACACTTGGGGTCAGGTTTAAAGACCAATTTGTCTAGGAAGCTCATTGAATAACTTCGCTGGGAGAGGAAAGAGAGAGAAAAGTGGATAAGAGCTAAGGCTTGTTAAAGATCAAGTTTCCCGTTGAGTTTCTTCCGGTTTTCTTACCTCAGGACTGCCAAACTAGAAGTGGAAGATTTGAAAATAAGCAAGAAAACAAACCCTAACTTCTTCCTTGTGATTTTTGATTTGGGAAAAGCCCTAAACTAAAAATAATGCATTGGTGCTAAACCACTTTTGAGTTGTTTTAGGTGGATTCCATGGTGGGTTATAAGATACATGAGTTGATTTAGTTATATGAGTTTGAAAAGGCAGAATGCAAATCTACCATTTATGAGCTTTTTTAACCCGCATTGGTACCCAGATTCTAAAGTGGGTACCTGACTCCATTAGACAAGAGGCAAAGTGGTATCTGCATTCGATCAAAGTGTGTACCGGTACTAATGTTTCCCAAGCAGCGATTTTTGCACCCTTGCATTGTTAAGCCCCAAAATTGCACACCAATAGTGTATAGAACCCTAATAAATGACTCAATGGGGTCCAACAATTGAAACCAAGTGAAAACGTGAATGCACTCACTTTAGCTGGCAAAGAGTTCTGATGTTACAACCAATGCCCTATGATAAAATAGTAAGTTCCCAATACATACAACGAGGGTCGCTAAGACCTGATATTGAACGCACACCCAGACTCATACGGGTGCACACGCATAAGACTTCTCTGGGCATCAAATAGTGAGACTAAGATTCTCCGATCGTGTTTCGCATTTAGCAACAACATCTGAAACACACACTCTTGCGAGAGATTCACACTCCCGGTTATGTGCCACAAGACTCGCATCAGATCAGACTTCCTGCACTTATCAGGTCAGTGTCCCACTTACTTTATTATCGGTCTAGTCAAAACGTTTATATGAGATAAGAATCAAGAACGAATAAGAGTAAAGTAATGTACACTGCTCCGCTTCCGAATGACCCACGAGCACCGCATAAGCCTCAGAAAATCTACGTACCTCCTGCAGATAAGTATTAAGCCCGCAAGAATCTTACCTTAGCACTCCCTCCCGTACAAGTATAAGCCCGTAATACCTACGGGTACATCTATACAAATATAAGCTCTGTAGTACCTATGGCACTGCAAAGATAGTTCTCCGTAGTACCAACGGCACTTCAGACAAGTATAAGCCTCCAGAGCATTCACTGAGTACCCCACAAAATATAAGCTCGTAGTACTCCACGTACCTCCGCACAAGTATAAGCTCGGACTCTACGGAGATTTGAATAAGTATAAGTCTGCTATAAGTACAAGTATATGTATAAGTTTGTTATATGAATTCATGAAATATTTTGATATTCGCATCGTATATATGTTAACGTTATATGCTTACCAGAATGAGTATTGCATGTGTATACAGATAAGTCATATGTTTTTCTCCACTAAGCTGCTGCGCTTAGCATCGTTTTAATCCAGGTAGGTATTGTGCAGGGAGGATGTCCAAGGATCTTCCGCATACTGTTGGACCAACAAACTAGTAGGAGTCCATCACCTATAGGTTTTGCGCTCTGATTATGTAAATGTAAATGTACAGTTTTTGTATATGTATATGTAAATGAGACTCAAGACTGTATGTATTGACACTATAAACACCAATACGGTGGTAGTTTTATTTGTTACCTTTGTATATGATATTTTGATTTAGTTATAAGACTCAGCCCACCAACAAAAGCAAGTAAAGAGTCCCAAAGAAAGTTTCACGGGGTTCTTTATCCGCTCAAAGTGTCGGGGTATTTACACTCTACCTAATGAAAGGCTCAAACCAATGTGCAAGAAGGTGAGCTTAAATTGAGAGTCCAAGGAGGTGAGGTCACTTTCCATGTATTCCAGCCCACAAAGCATCCAGATGATGATCCTAATGAAGAAATCCAGGAATTTCACCACAAGGAAATTCAAGGCTTAATTTCAGATTTCGTAGATAAGCCCATTGCTACACGTAAAGACACCAAGTGTGGGTTACGCATGGTGCTTTCGCGATATTTCATCCACCTTTAGTAGTGTTTTTGAGAACTATGGAGATGTGTTAGCATTCCCAGTTTCTTCTTAAATCCAACAATGAGATGCAGGGTCGTCGAGCTAACGACATTAAACAAAGCGCTACTTGGGAGGCAACCCAAGCCTTTTGATGTTTTTCTATCTGTAGTGTAGTTTGAGTGTTTTTGGTTTTTGCATTTTGTTTTTGTTTCTTTCTCTTAAAAAGCATATTTTTCTAGGAGCACATAAAGCCTAATAAAAAATGTTTGTTTGTTTGTTTGCTTTCAGGATCCGAGATAGAAGCGATGTAAGAGAGGAGTTGTTCGAGAACTCATCTCCAAGAGCACGGCTGGGTCGGGTTTCATTCAGGGAGTTTTCTTAGACTTGGAAAATTTTGTAAAAAAAAAAAAACAAAATTGAAATTGACCCTCTCTGTAACGTCGCGACATTGGACTCCAACTTCGCGATGTTGAAAGAATTCAAAAAATCAAGTCTCTATAACGTCGCAACGTTGGGTCTCAACGTCGCGACATTGGCAAACCACATTTTGGAGCTCTCAAACCGCCGCGATGTCGAGGATATGTCGTGAACGCCGCGACGCTGACTTAAGCGACTCGAATGTCGCCGGTGTCGCTCGTTTATGATCTTGCATGAACATATTGATTTCTCATTTGTGGAACCTGTGCAAACCCTAACTCTCTCCCTGGTTCTTCAAGATTCGATCCTCAAAACTTGCTCTAATATCTGCCTAAGTACTTTTTTATTCTTCCAGAAACCTAAGAACCACCTTAGATCCACAATATCTAAGGTTCATCCACTGTTCTTCCAAACCCTCCGCGAACGGCCATATTTCCTTACCCCTGGTGATTCAAGGTAGATCACCAAATATCTTTGCCTTTGTTGGATCCATTTGAGTCAGGCATCATAAGGAGGATTTGAGGAACAGACCAACCATTTAAAGCAAAGACCAAACAGCTCCACTCATCGCCCTGTTCGAAAATTGACTAAGTGGGAATTTTCCCATCGCGAGACCAAGGATCGAATAGACACATTGGGAAGTCTAGTAGCTCAAGCAGGATTGTTCTGAAAACCCAGGCCACCACCTCTATCTGGGTTACATAAGTCCCAAGATGTTCGAAAGACAAAAGCTAGCCCCCAAAAGAAGCCGTAAAGCAGAGGAGCCCCAAGAGGACTTTGATAGGTCCAAATTTGTTAACATGACCACAATGAGGCAATTCAAAGCTGGCCAACCGCTCATTCATTAAGGAGAAGTATTTTCACCACCCCGAGATTTTTTCCGCCAAACCATCGGAACAAGGGGTGAGGCACCGTGTCAACTCCCTGACCGATCGCCACTATGGTAGTCCAGTTCTACGCCAATCTAGCTTCCCACATGCATGCAAAAGGTTAGGTGCGTGGGGTTTGGGTCACTGGCCCAAAGTCCATCAATGGAGTACTAAAATTGGCTTCGTGGACTCTAAGGCGTTTCGATAGACTCAAGGCCCCTAACTACCCTCGGATCCCAGGCATCGACAAATGGCACGAGGGAGTGGAACCGACAATGAGGGCACGCCCGTACTTAAGGCAAACACCTAGCCTATATCCCAAAGGTATGGCACCATTCGGCTTCACTTCGCGCTCATACCAACCACTAATGTCCGAGGCGACGCTTAAGTTTAGCCATCAACTCGCATCCCCAGACATTCCTTTCGACGAGGTCGCTTGAGATGTGACTGATCCCTCTATAAACAAAGATGCTAAGATTTTTCTAGGCACCCATTCCTCATTTTCGGACTATGCCAAAAGGTCGGGGTAACCCTAGAGGACAACGAGGCGTGGATACACCCCATAAAGGCTATATATGTCAAGAAGGGCAAGCCGAGTGTACCATGTCCCGAAGAGGTTTATGACTTGGGTAATGAACCCTAGGACGAGGAAGAGCTCAAGGCATACCAAACCCGGTTTGGGATAAGGGATGATGCCCCGGGGGAGGTCGAACAATCCTCCATCGTTCCCCCTCCACCACCACCCCCTTCCCACTAGGAGCCTCCTCCTAGTCCCACTCCCTCATTAGAGGACTAAGTCCACATGTAAGGACCCCACCCCCGTCCACTCACGAGGGCGTGGTCCCACCACAGCTATCCCCCAGCTCTCACAGGTTTCTTTCGGGCCCGGGTGGCTCAACCCTGACTACGGCTGGGGATACCCATTCGGTTTAGTCTCACCACCAACCGGAGCCTACAAATTTCGGGCTTTGGTGAGCCGTAACCACCGAACAAGATTCGGGTTCGATGGTCCCGGTGTCTGAGCCCACTGAGAGCGAAAGAAACCCCGTGAGCTGGGTGATAAATTTCATGGAGTTGGACCACCCCTTCGCCGGAGGGGTCAAAGGTCCTTACAAAAAAGGCGCCTTTATATCAAAGGTCCTCACCCCGGCGCCATCCCGACCCGGGAGGGTCAGTGTCCAATTCACGTGCCATCCCCAAATTTCTCATGGTGGGTTTCTTTTCGCTCCGTAAGGCCCGAACCCGACCGAGCTTAGGGTACCCATTCGAGGTAGTTCCCACTACTAACTGAGTTTGCCAGACGCCCAAACCCGTGGGTCCGCTGACCACCCGTCAACTCATGGAATAGCTTTATTGCCTATTACCCGACGCCTCACTTGTAATCGCGTACTTCCTTCGCATCGAGCTCTACCCAAATACAAAACCCGTGAAATAACCCGTGATTTACCTATCCCAAACAAATTAATAAATGCACAGTAATCCCAACATGAGTAAAAATGCTTCGCTCATAAACTAATACTATAAATCAATTATCATAACTATTCTTCAATTATCTCCCACAATTCAATAGTTGATAACACTTTTATTTATACAAACATATATTAAAAATCTACAATTTAATACATAAGTACGTCTAAAACCATCGAATGCCAAACCGCTTCTTCAAATCAACCTCAAATGAGTCGTTTCTCGAGCGCCTCTGCACTAAAAATAAAGGGGGTCCCACGACGGCGAAAGCAAAGCTCATAGAGAATCGCTCCCATGCTGCCACTCACCAACGAAAAAGGCAATGTCTAAAAGGTAAACACAATACTCAAGTAAATACATGATCCTACTTGAATGTCTACATGATCACCCCATGTCACGAGTCCTCGACTCACCACACTCAACATGATGAAAATAATCATTTTCAAACAAAATCTGTTTTGAAAATATACTAATGTAAATATTCGAAAATACTGGACTACCCTCCGAGGTGAATTGTCAGTGAGCTTCCGAAACGCCACGGTCCTCATCCGCGGGACTGGCCGCCCACCCTCTCAACCCACTTTAATATCATCCCCGTGAAATTCCTTCGCAAACATATCCGCTTATAAAAATAGTTTTGTCATGCACTCACACCTAACTCTAGGTTACTCCAAAGGTGCATATGAAAAACTTATTACGCCATTTTCAAAACCATTTACACAATATGACAATATGCATATTTTCAATCAACTACAATTACACGCATGTAATTCAATGATATCAACCATCACCCAAATTAGCTCACTTGAGCAAATCATAATCATCTCCAATGGCTTATAACACAATTTAATTCCATGTAATTGTGTCATTGTACTAACACATTAATTTAATGTATTAACCTAACTAATTCCACACAACGCAAGCCATTCATTTCATACAATTTCGAGCACACAACACTTGAACAATTCTTATCCATTTCACACAAACCCGGACTGCTTTTGGCAGCCCATAACAGGCAAGGCCGTCCACCCGCAGCCCACACTTCCTACACCGGCTCCTCTGCAACCGATTTCCATTCTCGCTTTCCTACTTCCTAATCACTAAAATAGAATTTATTCCATAAATTTAACACAACAGCCCATTACCAGTTTTCCGCATCTACTGATTACGCCCAAAATCTCCAAAATTCCACAATTCGGTCCCATGTTTTGACCGATCCTAATGTCCATTCCCGGTCTTTTCCATACAATACATGCATTTTAATGCAAAATTTCCAGAATTAAAAGGACCCCAACGCCCACTTATTTTCTGGACAGTCACGCCTCAAAAATCCCAAAAAAATTTAACAACTGTCTCCAAGTTTTGGGACCGAACAAACGGCTCTCACGCTCAAACCAACCGAAACACTTAAAAAACCCTTAAAACGGAATAAAACTAGCAGGAGAAAATCTTACCTCTCGAGTCAAGCCAAAACCGCAACCCGTACCCACGCGCAGCCGGCCTCCGCGTAACGCTTCCTTCGTCCGTCGAAACTAACGCCCGATTTCCTTCGCGATCTTGCAAAGACTCTCTCTCTCTAAAATCCTCTCAAAACCCAAAGCTCACTGCATCAAAAACGCTCTGGCCGTTTTGCTTCATTGGTTTAATGAAGATGATCACTATTCCTTACCTGCACCTAGTGACTTAAGATCAATTCTCATAACGCCCATTACGCCCTTCTCGATTCGATATCTCAAGACTACCTACGTCCATTTTCATCATTTCTACTCATACCAATTTACTGCATGAAAGACATGCTATTTGTTTTCGTCACGCCGAACCGCTTTTACTTACCCGAAACGCGATAGTGCCTCAAAAACGCCATTTAATTCGACCGGTCTTCAAATAGAAATCACGAATTTTACGCCATAACTAGATTCGCGAGACGATTCCCAACGGCAACCGCTTCGCCATCCGTATCTATAGAGAATTAATTACGATTTTAACCGTAATTACAATTTCAGAATCGAAATTAACATTTTCGCCTATTCCAATCAATTTCTTGCCCACCACAAGCTCACGACTAGATTTGATGCCTTTTGGGATGAGACCCAGGAGCACCAGGTCACCATCAGCTAGGACATGGATGCACTCAGGGTTGACATGCACACAATCATGCACAACTGGGACGAACATCCTCAAGAACTGCCACTCATCCAGAGCAAAGCTGCCTAGCTCCTCATTTCACACGCGACTTACCACACCACAAAGGGATCCGAGTATCACTGGAGTTCACCCACCCTCTGCTATTCTATCGACACCGAGGACATTGTCCATTTTATTCGAGGTGCGTAAGGGACGGCTTGGGCATCATGTGCTTTAATTGTTCAGGATATGTTTGCCTATTTTGTTTATGTTTCTATGTCTTCGTATTTTGAGGCTTTTCATTTCGCTAAGTTTGTTAGATGTCTTAGTTTTACCATGTATTGGGTTGTGTTAGGCAAGATGTGTGAGTGATGCTAAGGATTGAAAATCAAGGATCCTTTTTAACCTCTTCAAATCTTTAAAAACACAATGTGTCACAAGAAAGGATCCTCGTGTTATGATGCTTAGAATTACATGTTTGGATAGGTGGGGGTGACATAGTGAGTAACCTCCTGTGTTCAAGAGACCACCCCGATTAATCTACCACACCCACACACATGTGATCTCAGTGGTATGCCTGTGCTCCGCACTGCTTACTAATGTTCAACGAAACTTGGGGGTTTCTAAACACCTAAGTGATGAGACACTTTAGAAAAAGAGGATTGCCATCGAGCCTGAGTTAAAAATAAAAAAATAAAAAATAAAAAATAAAAAAAAAAAAAAAAGAAAAGAAAAGAGCAAGATAAAAAAGAAAGTGTGAATAAAATAAGTAGGATCTTCTAGTCGAAATCTCAAGCAAAATCCGAGAGGTTTTTCAAAGCCTAATGCTCGAGTCAACTAGCAGCCCGGAGCCATTGACTTCACTACTGCTATATTTGTGATGTGATGAAAGTTTCCAAAGCTTCCTGTGGTCTTTGTGCTTCAGCTGGAGTGTTTGGTCGAATTATAGGAGTCACCAATGGCGGGAGTCACCAATGAATCCTCTCAAGCACAGAACACTAACCAAAACCATCAAGCATTAGCATTTCTTCATGAGCAGTAGGTTAGTATGAATAAAATGGTGCTTATCCTTTCAGAGTTAGACCTCCCAAATAGGCAAGGGTCAGAATCTAAGTTCAGTACCCTGAACTCAAAGTTATATTCTAGAGATCATACATCAAATGCACGACTCTTGGGAAAGGCCATTGAAAAACCTAGAGTCGAATCACTTGTCAGAATCGAACCATGTTCAACTAAATTCTTCAAAGTTGAACAACCTAAGGATCCTCCGAATTTAGAAAACAAAGGCAAGATTTGTGAGTCCGATTCATTTGATCCTTCCTTTTGGGCAAATATGTGCATCACACTTGTGTCGCTGAGTTTTAGTATATTATTTTCCCGTGCTCGTTTAGTCCGTTTCGCCGACACAAAGGTTAAGTCTGGGCTGCATGAAAGGTCCAAAACATCATGTCATATTCAAGGTCTTACTTTGTTTTAGTTCTATTTCATATATTATCATGCATTATTGCCTCATATATGATTTTCGGGGTTTTTTTTGCATTACAAGTGAATATGGTGGTTTCTAAGTTTGCGTGGAGATGTAAAGAAGAAGAAGTGAAGAGACTTAGCACTAACGCCACGACGCTTGGTCAACAAAAGTCAGCCAAAGAGCACCAATGTCGCATGTTCCAACGCCGTGATGTTCAACGCTGCGAATGCTGTCACTTATAAGATAATTATATAAAGCACTGAGATCCAATTTTCTGTATCGTTACACGCATCGAGAGCTTTAACACGGCAGAGCCAATTCGAGAGATCGTGAAAACTCATGTCTTTGTATTTATCTTCTCGAACTATCAATGATTTATAGAACAATGTTTGTAATAACTTTCATTATGTTCTAGATTTATTTCTAGGGATTTGTTGAACCCTGCTACAATTGCATGAATTAGGGTTTAATTCTATATTGTTTATCTTATTCATGAGTTATTTTGACTTGCTCTATGTCTGTGGTTTATTTTCACGGTAATGTCTGGCAATATTGACATAATCTTGCTGGGTATCCGAGATAGAGAGATAAGGACTCCTAAGGATATGAGATAGGCGGATATACCTCGAGAGAGGATATCTCGTAGACACGATCACCTCTCCGCCAACAGAATTCACACAAACTCGAATGAATAATTCTCCAAGTAAAACCATCAAATGTGACTGGGGAGGCAAACCCTAAGCTATAAAAGTAATTTTACAAGTTATTTAGATTTAGTTTTAGTTCCTACATTAATTAAATTCATTAAAAGTCTAAGTCCGTATAATATAAGAGCCAATCCCGTGATTCAACACAATTTCCTCGCATCCATACATCCGCATTGCAGATATTTATATTATTTGACATGTGTGCATTTGCCCACATAGGCGCTTTACCTTGTTTATACAATTTACACATCACGCTTTTGCCCTTTCATTAAGCCCACGACATGAGGTGGATGGGAAGATTTGTTGGTCCGACCATTATGTGGGCTAGATCCAATATCATGGGCAAAGCCCATATCTTGAAAAAAAAAAATTAAAAGGTCTACTTGAAAAGAGGGGAGAGGGTTTAGAAAGAGAAAGAAATCGAGGCTAGGGTTTTGAAACTCTTTTACAAGAAGATGGATTGACCCAATCATGTCTGCTGGATTAAATTTGACGGTGATTCTTTCAACATTCTTCAATCCTACGCTTGACAAGGCAATCCTCTCTCTATAATACTCATTCGGCCATCTCACCGTCAGCGATTTTCCTTTCTTCCTCGTTTCTATAAGGCGACGATTGCCACAGATCGCGCTCAAGAATGTGATATTATCTTGACGATCATATAACGGAACTTCTAACCTGCTTACCATATCAGACCTTTCATAACTTATTATCAGAATTATTATCAAATAAGAGGGTTTCAAATGACATACCGCCACGCGCTTAATTTTCATTCTGTGAGTTTTCCACGCAAAAATTCATCGGTCTCATCACGATTTATCATATTCGGCCGGGCCACACTACTAATAATTGTCAATCTATTTTGGGCATACAAATAGGAAGATGTGATTTTTTTTTTTAGAATAATTGTATTTGGTAATTCTTTCTCAACGTCAATGCATTGTAACTAAAACATTTAGCTTTAAAAAAAAATTATTTACAAAAAATTAAGAGTGGGCAGCATCGAAATATTTTGGATTGAATTAATCTGTTTGCAATGAAGTCAAAAAAAAAATAATAATAATAATAATCTGTTTGTAATAGGTGTATTAAAAAAAACAATAATCTGATTGTAATCTGCTACACAGAGAAGCTGGAGGATCGTGGAAATGATCGGAGAAAATTAGGGTTTCGGCCGTCGGATCCAGGATAATCAAGCTGAGAATCCGCCATCCACTAACAGGTCGTGGCCGGTAATGAAAGCAGATTCATCAGAAGCAAGAAACAGAACGGCATCCGCCACGTGTCTCGCCGTCAACGCCCCTTTCAATCTTGTGGTAGCCGCATACACTTTCTCCACCTCTTCCGCCTCCATCTCCAGCACATCGCACATCAACGGCGTCGCCAATCCGCACGGCGACACGCAGTTCACTCTTATTCCGTACTCTCCCAGCTGCTTACTCGCACACCGAACCAGCCCTACCACCGCGTGCTTCGACATGCAGTAGTCTGTCCGCTTGGTCATGCCCTGGCTTCCCCCCACGCTCGCGGTGCACACGATGCATCCCTTCACGCGCCGCTCCACCATGCCACGCGCCGCGTGCTTCACGCACGCTGCCATTCCCCGCGCGTTCACCGCCAGGAGGCGGTCAAACGCCGCAAATTCGAGATCGAGAACAGTTTGATCCGCGCGATTGACGATTCCGGCATTGCTGAACATGATATCCAACTGACCGTATTTCTGGACCGTCCATTCCACCATGGATTTGACTTGATCTTCGTCGGTGACGTCGCAGTGGATGAAGGTGCAGCGGTGGGAACCGATCGATGAGGCTAGGGTTTGGCCTAGTTCGTCTTGGATATCGGCGATGATAATGGCACGTGCGCCTTGCTCGGAGAAGACACGTGCAGTCGCCTCCCCTATGCCGCTTGCGCCACCGGTAATTATGGCTACCTTCCCTTCCAATTTGTTCGTACTTACATTTAATTCTGTCATTGTGTATCACCAGACATAATTCACAAAACCTGCCAGCTAGCCGATACTCTTTTATATCAGTACTATTTCCGAATTTGAATGTGAGGTGAATTTTGTGACCAATGCCTAGAGGTTGGAGATTCTACACTCCTTTATCCTATCCTTAATTCTCTTTCACAGACTCACGTGTTATCAAGGGGTTGGTGAGTTGGTCAATTATATTAGTTATGGCCTATGGGAGCCCCCACTTGCTGCACCTTAGTTGGCTGTATAGCCTATATTAATGAGTTCTTTATAATACTTCGTTCATAGAATCAAATAATTTATATTTATAGTTTTTTTTTTTTTTTTATAATGATGATGCCCGAGTTGTCTTACTCGCACTTCAAGTAATCCCATTAGACTTGAAGTTTTTGATTGGATAAACCTTCAAGTAATCATATAGATAATCTAACTATTAAGATTGATGATTGGGTAAATTGATGTCGAAGGTTGAGATTGTTGGCAAAGTCATAGGTTCATTAATTGCTAGGTAACAATCTTTGTTGTTGCCATCGTTATTGCTTTTCTCATATAGTCTATAGGAGAGAGACCCAATATCTACACCAAGATTTTGGCAAGTAACAATGGTTTTCTTTTAATCATTTTTTATGTTCTGAAAAGGCACTTAATTGATTTCTTGAAAATCATAGCAATTGGAGATCATAGCCAGCAAGCAGTCAAGATAGTTTCTGGTATAGGATGATACGAAGAAGATGAAGTACTCATGGAATACAATGGAATACAGTGTATAAAGTGATGAGATTTACACCCTTATTTCAAGGAACTTTCAAAATTGTTCTTAAGGACTTTACCTATGTTTCAAGATCTGTTTTGTAGTTTTGATTCCATATTGTCTTTTAAAAATTGTGATGTTGGCTTCGGCTTTCATGAAAAGCTAAGAAAGATATACCACATAGGGCCTAATAAGAGGAGAGACAAAAAGTAAGGTGGGGGAGAAGAAGGGTTGTGAATGGTGGTGGAGAAAAAAGAGAAGTTGTGGTGGAAAAGGAGAGAGAGATAGGGGGATAAAAATTGATTTAAAAAATAATAAACAAATGAATACCACAAAAACTAGCATACCTTGATACTTTTTATTTCTTTAACTTGTTATATTTTCAAATATTGCTCTGATACTTTTAATTTTTTATTTTTTAGGAGTAATTTATAGGATTTCAAATATTGCTCTGATACTTTTATTTTTTTATTTTTTTAGGAGTAATTTATAAGAATAATTCATAATTTGACCCATCTTATTCAATTAGTCTTACCTATTAATTAATTAAAAATAATCCCGTCACTGACGTAGGAAATTATTGATTTAACAGGTTAAAAAAAAATGACACATATAATTGTTTAATAGATCCTAAAAATTTTAATTTTTTTTAGGTGAGTTTGATCCCTCTCTATCCTTTTTATTTTTTTATTTTTTATTTTTATTACCGGTGTCAGTATCTGGACAAGACTTTTAATTTTTTTTTAAAAAAAATTCAATTTTATCATACCTTCTCTCTTTCAACTTCCCATCTTTAAACCACCGCTCCTCTCCGTCGGCAATTCTGCAGACGACGGCCACAATCGAGTTTTCCCTAGCACAAGTTCGAGTTTTTGTGGGGTTGTGTTCGTGAGGTGGTTCACAAGTTCGAGTTTTTGTGGTGCTGTGATTGTGAGGTGGTTTGTGGCCCTGCAGTAAGGTGAAAAGGGGAGAGAGATTGAGTCGGTGGTCGGAGAGAACGAGAGAGCAGCAGAAGGCTTTCACCGAAGGCATGTTCTGGACGACATTGGATGAAGATGATCCATGTTTTCTTTTTCCTTTTTAACCTTTGCTCTTTCTCCCCTTTCTCTCTCTGTGCTGTGCTCTCTTTTTTCTTTTTTCTTTTTTAATTTTTTTAATCTTTCTCTCTTCTCTGTACTTATTGTTTTGGGTATGTTTAAGTTTCCTGGAATTAACAAACCTCCTCAAATTTTCTGGTATCTTGTGTGGGAAAGAGATTTTCTGGCCGTCTTCTCCATGGAATTAACAAACCTCAAAAACCAATTTCTCGGGAATCAAACAAACCTCTTTGAAAAGGTTGAACCTAGAAGCAGCTACTGGGAAGAAGCTCCAGAATGAAGAATTGTAACACTCCATAAATTTTCCCCGAAAAGTCTCAGAGATGGTTGAGAGAAACGAAGTTGAGTCACTGAAAAGATTCCAACAACAAACAATTGAATTTCAACTCAAAATCTTCACGAAAAAGACACACGGAATCGTTTTGAGACTGATTCTCTTCTTTTTGCTTTTCTGCTCTTCTCCATGGAATGAACAGACCTCAAAACCCAGTTTCTCTCGAATCAAACAAACCTCATGTACTGGTGCGGAGATTTATTCGAAAAAGTTGAAGCAACAGATTAAACGATCCGAAACTTACCTTTAGGTCTCCAGAGAAGCAGCTACTTCGAAGAACAAGGAAGGTGGGTTGAAAGGTGAAAGGTTGAATTGAAGGTGAAGGTGAAGGTTGAGAGAGAGAAGAGAGAGGGGTGAGGATAATTTTTTAGAAATTAAAATTTTTTGGGTAAATAAGATATTCAAAAGTGGTAAGAGGAGATATGGCCATATAGGTGGAGATCAAATTAATTTTTTAAAAAATAAAAATTATAAGGATCAAATAATGACATATGAGGAAGGAAGCTATGACGGTCATCGGTCGGATTATTAACTCTATTAGTCTATTAGGGACCTTTAAACCTGAAATTATTTTTAATTAATCAATAAATAGAAGTAATTAAAAAAGAACGACTAAACTAGATCATTACCCCCAATTTCTATTTAAATGCAATAGTAGGATATTATTCTCACCTCAGAGCTCATCCGCCTTTGAAAATAGTACCATGGCGGGCACTACAGCTTTTGAGAAGAAGCTAGAGGGCAAAGTGGCTATTATCACCGGCGGAGCAAGCGGCATTGGAGAAGCCACAGCCCGTCTCTTCGCAGATCACGGAGCACGCGCCGTCGTCATCGCCGACATCCAAGACGATCTTGGCCAGTCCGTCGCCGAGTCGATCGGCTTACACCGCTGCAAGTACGTCCACTGTGACGTAACCGATGAACAGCAGATCAAAGCGACGGTGGAATCGACGGTGCATTCGTACGGACAACTCGACATCATGTTCAGCAACGCTGGGATGATGAGCATAGGCCCTCAGACAATACTGGATCTTGACCTATCGGCTTACGACATGTCGCTTGCCGTGAACGCACGCGGTATGGCTGCGTGTGTGAAGCACGCAGCGCGTGCGATGGTGGAGGGTGGAGTCAAAGGGAGCATTGTCTGTACCGGGAGCGTGGCTGCGAGTATGGGAAGTGACAAGTTCGTCGACTACACGATGTCTAAGCACGCGGTGTTGGGGCTTGTGAGATCGGCGAGTAAGCAGCTGGGCGCGTACGGTGTAAGGGTGAATTGCTTGTCTCCGGCGGCGATAGCCACGCCGCTGCTATGTGGCACGGTTGGAATGACCGTGGAGGAGGCGGAGAAATTTTTTGGACAATACACGGTTTTGAAAGGAAGAGGAGCGTTGACAGTAAGACACGTGGCAGATGCGGTGTTGTTTCTCGCCTCCGGCGATTCTGAGTTTATGACGGGACACAACTTGGCCATAGACGGCGGCTTCCACCGGTGACGCTAATCACAATCCTAGGAAAGTGGAGTCTTACCAGTTATCATCGCTTTTTATTTTATTTTATTTTATGATTTTAAGCTTGTGGAGCTAAATTAACTGGGTATGTACTTGTAATGTAGTATCGTTTGGAAATATAAGACATTTGGAATATTATCAGCTAGACTGTCCCCAACGGAGTCATGCATGGCGTTTCATATCTCAGAATCGTCAAAATCTGCATCCAAATCACCAAAACCATTCTCCAACTGAGACAAGACGGCGCAAGAAACGACATCCGACGCCGTGCCATATTCAACTTGCAGGTTGCAGGACGCAGAAAATACCGCTGACGCCCCGCGCATCTCAACTAGCCATTCCATTTCGATCTATAAAAACACGTAGATTCTAAGGGAAATGAGCTTGACTTTGAATCCGCTTCGAAACAAAACCCTGTGAATCCGAACAAAACCCCACTCTTCCCGAATATCGTCCAACCTGCAAATTCTCAAGGTCATCGTGCGCAGCGGAGATAAGAGGTTGTTGTTAAGCGATGGCGGCGTAAGAAAGAAAGCAATAGTTAAAAATCGCAGGTTCGTCAAGCTGGAGTGATAAGACGTAAAAGGAGGAGGAAGACAGTTTGGTGCTGGAGGAAGGGGAACAGTTTGGTGCTAGAGGAAGGGGAAGAATCGTTTGAAGGAAGAAAGGTGTTCCTTCTTTAAATCCAATTTTTTATTTTTAAATTAAAATAGATAAATTGCTAATTTTAATTTATTATAAATCTCTTACTTTTGATATTCATTTATACTTTATAAATCGTCATTCTTTAAATCGATTATAATTTTTTAATTAATAAATTACTCATTCTTTAAATCGACAAATCGATTTTTTAATTAATTGATAAATCGATACCTTTAATTTATAAATCGTTCATTCTTTAAATTAATTATAAATTTTATAATCGATGATTCATTGTATACTTTATAAAATTGTTCATTCTTTTAAATCGATTATAATTTTTTAATTAATAAATCAAGCCATTCTTTAAATCGATTAAATTACGTTACTATACAAATATATTCAAGTAAATTACGATCTTTACGAAAATATATCCTTTAAAATATAATCATGTTTTCACTATATTTTTTAATAGTTAAATATTTAATTATTAAAATTGACACCTCATTTTCTAAGATCTACGCCTGAAAGAAAAACAACGGTTCAAAAATACAAAACACCGCTCTGCCATACAAAAATAAAGATTCGACACCCCATTTTCGACAACTCTAATTAGCCGCTTCTGCAGTTCGATGATGGGCCATGTAAACTTTCGTGGAAAACAAGATGTGTTGCATTAATAAAGAAAACCCTGGAAAACAAAAGAAATTGTCAAATATGATCAAAATCATATATTGTTGGTCATGTGTTATGCGCGTCTATTATTTTTATAGTAACTCGAAATTCTTAATTTTGTAGGGATAAGATGCATAGCCGTCCGTATGTCTTACTTTATTCTCTAAACATTTTTTTTGATCCTAAGATATTTTTGACATTTATTTTATAACTCGCTCATATTTATCTCGGTAAAAAAGTCACAGCCATACCAAAAAAGTTAAAGGTATATTGGGATGGAAAAACAAAAGGAGATATGTACCGTACCCCTTAATTTGTCTTTGATGTACTATTTTTATAGGAACTGAGACCTGGAACTTCTGTAGTCATGTTCCCACCTACTTACCACTTCAAAACCACCCCAATTGGTTCAATTTCAATATAAAGTAAATAAATATAATTTAAGTAAAATAGTGGAGTAGGTACTAGGTACCATTCCAAGAACATAATGATAAAATTTTTATTATTATTATTAATTATTTTCATCTCAAATGAGGAGATTCGCGACAGGAATTGAAATAAAAAGGAAAGTGGATCAAGATGATCGGCGATCAATGTGGGTAGCCGCCGTCAACGATGAAGTTATGGCCAGTGACAAACTTGGAATTGTCGGAAGCAAGAAACAACTCCGCATCAGCCAGTTTTTCGTTTTCAGTGGCCCAACTCCCTTCAAGAACATATACTGATCGAAATGATTCTCCACCTCCGGCTCCGTCATCTGAAACTTGTCGCACAATAGAGGCGTCGCCACCGCCCCGGGCGAAACGCTGTTCACCCCTATCCCATACGCGCCCAGCTGTCTACTCGCCGACTTCACCAATCCCAGCACCGCCATCTTCGACATCACGTAGTCCATGAACTTGTCATCATTGGAATCCATGGGAATAATTGATACTATATCAGCATTACTTATTGATGAGGGTATAGAACTTAATTAACTATCCCATTCGCCACTCCGATAGCTAATGGGGTCTCGTCGCCCACGACCATCCATACAGCTCCAAACAGAAGCTCGCTTATTGCTCAAACACGACTGGAAACAAGTGAGCCCATACTCTACAAATAACCCATATCCTTCCAATAAACAAGAGAATATCCTAAAAGATAACCTACTGGGTCCAATCAGTTCCCCATTATAAATGAAGAGTTAAATGTATTAATTCATCACGACCTTCCCCAATGTTACGAAGATTATTCCAAATAAACTCCTTTCGACTAATCCATCGCTAAATCTTAAGGTCGACTATGTGATAACCATACCCTCCAATGGAAAGACTCGGAAGCCCACCGTCCAAACCTGGATCAATATCCACTACAAATACAGCCGTCTCCACCATCGAAAGGGTACGCCTAATACTAAGCAACCAGATTCTCTTTTCCCTCCTCATAAAGTATCCGACTTAGCATCTGAGCTACCTGACGGCTCCCCTCGCTTCTACTCTTCTTCCTTCGATTCTTCTCATAGAACGCATCTGCATCCGTAGTCTCAGACGCGATTTGGGCAAGAATTTAACCCAAATTTAACGACCAAAGATCCTCCGGCTCACCCCACCGGGCCAGCCTCTTGGCCCAACTCCGGCGACCAAGACGCCCCACCCCTACCAGCGAACAAAGGAAGATCATCAATCAAGGCCAACTGTGGAACGACAGCCTTCATAAACATAATCGATTCCTCGCCATCACAGACAACCGCAACACGTGCCAGTGAAAGTATCACTAATCCACCGGCGATGCGGATCCACCGTGCGATATGAACAAAGCAGACTGGGATGGTGGAAACGATGCAGTTTAATACAACGATAAGCGGCCAGCCACAACTGGGCTCGGGTCGAAGAATCGAGCAACCCACAGCAGATACAACATCAACAGGAGACACTCAGAAACCTGTGAAGGCTATAACCTCCCCCCGCGAGGAACAACTCGGGTCAGACATTTCCCGAGGCATCAAGGTATAGAGTCCAAATAAAGTTAGGGGGTACGTGGATCACCGTCGTCCCACGGGGAGGAAAAACGGTTATGCCTGTGGAGGCGTCAGACGGCGCCTAAATCACCCCAACCGGAAGCAAGGAACAAATTATGGGAGCAGAGAGTTCAAAACCTTCACAGCGAAATTTCATCCGCGCTGGGGCGATGCAGCTGGACAGCCCTGATACTATGGATACCTTGGTGCAAAGAAACTAATCTCCCTTCACGTACCGAGGTAGCCGCAGACTTTCCTTCCAACGAAACTCGTAATGCCCGTAGAAACATTCGATGGAATCAAAGATCCCGCCGATCACCTCAATACTTACAAAATCGATGCAGTCAGTACGGGTATCGTGACTGTATGATGTGTATTTTGCCACTACGCCAAAGGGCCGCCTTTCGCCCGGTTCAATAATCCCCTTCATCTATCTCAATATTCGTGAACTACCGTTGCTTCGTCTCCCACTCATCGGAGCTAGGACGTACAGAAAGCCGAGCTACCATCTATTGACCATCAAACAAGGATCGCAGGAAAGTTTGAAATCCTATGTACAAAGATTCAACGCCGAGTCCCTGAAAATAGACGTACCCGACGAAAAATTCGCTGTCACAGCTTTCATCGCGGGGTTGGGCGTACAATCAAAGGACCTGATGTTCTCTATCTCGAAGAACCCTCAAGCTAGCATGGCCGAGGTCCTCGCCAGCTGCAGCACATAAACTACGAGGAGGCCTCATATCAAAGAAGGAGAGCTCCGCCCGCCCGCGAAAGAAAAAGGGACAACAGTATTGCACGACGGTGGCTGAGCCCTAAGAGACAAGACAACCGCAGGAAATCCCCGCACAGAACGTGAACGATCCTAAAAGCGAGAACAGAGACCGTTTCAGCTCCACCACAACCGGGAAGGGCGTAAGACACTACCCGCCGTCGCTTCACTCCACTCAATCCACTCGTGATCGCGAAGTCCTACATGAGGTGCGAACGAGCAATTCCCTCGAGATGGCCTGGCCGTATGAAATCGATCCTCGCGACAGTGGATAACACTGGGCATCGCAGTTCCACAGTGGACTACGGGCATCGCATCTTAATAACCGTATACAACTAAGAAGAGAAATAATATTTGATACATGATATCTTCTGCTGCTTTCATATCTCCAGGGAACCAAGCTCATAATCAAACCCAAAGTCAAGCCCAAAACTATAACCCGACCCCGACTCAGCAACCGCCACCTCTAGTAATCGTTACCAAAGACCAAAGAACTCTCGAGAGAAATCCATGTGATCTCGGAGGATTCATTGGGAGGAGAATCTATTCGGGCCGAAAGCCCACCCACGCAAAGATAAGATCAAGAGACATGGGGAAATACGCGCATCTAAGCTACCACTGATCGACACTACCATCACGCTCTTCCTCGACACAGATCCGAAGGGTGCCAAGATTCCCATGACGACTACCGGTAGTTCGCGCAATCAGGCCAATACAACGGCTCATTACTCCAAGTTTTAATTGATAATGGGAGTTCTAATGACATCATCTTCACAACCTTCGGACAAATCTGCATTGGAAGAGAAAGCTGCACTCGTCAAAGACACATCTCATGGGGTTTTCGTGAGAGAAGGTATTCATTGGCTCGATTCAATCAGGCCGACTGGAGAACCCCGCTGTGCAACGACGATTGTTAGGTTCCTTATATGGACGCCACAACTTATAATACGCCGCTGTGAAGATCACCAACGCAATAAAAGCCATCCCCGTGATACCACATGATAATCAAATTCCCAATGCTGAATGGGCCTGACTGGTCCGAGGAGATCACGGTGGCTGGAATGCTACACAAAATTCCTCCATTTAAACCAAGAGCGGTCGACAGCGTGAGTATGACGGTGTCGACATGGGCAACGTGGATTTATGGTACTCAACTTTACCAACCCTCGAGGAATCGAACCAATATCAATCGATGACGACTCGAACATCTCGCTACATCTGATCTAAATCGCTAAGACCTCAAAGCCTCCTCACTCAATTTCGAAAACGTAATAGAGATGTTTCGCATGGAAGCAACGATTACCGGAGGAATCGAATTCCTACAATGATCACTCACAGATCAACACCAACCCCTTTCTTTAAAAACCGATCAAGCAAAACAAGCTTCGCACTGCAGCAGCGCAAAAAGGCCATCAATGGTGAGGTCGGCAAGCTCCTCCAAGCAGTGAGCAATAAGTGAGAGGTGGAATTCGAAAGTGGCTAGCCAACGCGCAGTACTCTCAAGAAAGCACGGCAAACGGCGACTGCGATCGACTTCACCGACATAAACAAAGCGTGCCCGGCGACGCTCTCCGCCGAGAATCCACCATCGCGGGATCTTGGCTACGCCACGAACTTCTCGCTTTACGCCGGATGCATTTTTCTAGCTTACAACCGATCGCGATGGACCCGATGACTGCAGAAAAAGACTTCGCTCATCACAAACATGCGGACCTACTGCTATCTGCAATGCCGCTTTCAATAAAATGTGGGCTTCACCTACCGTGAGATTAGTGAATCCATGTTCCAAAGCAAATAGGAACAACAATGGAGGTATACACGACGACATGCTCAGAAGTCCACCTCAACCGATCCATGTCACCCATCTCTCTCGAGGCGTTCCAAACTCGTGAATTATACACGAAGCCGAACCCACCAAATGTGCCTTCGGTAACACCTAAATTCCCGTTTCATAGCTAACCACCGAGGAATTGAAGCTAATCCGCAAAATAAAAGCATCGATCGACCACGCCACGTCAGAATAAAGCGAAGTCAAGCTTACGACAGAAGGATCGCAGCCTTGCCGCTTCAGATCCGTATAAGCGATAAATGCCACCTTTCTTCCAAGTTCAAGAAAGCCTTTCAATGGACGGAAATGTGAGGAGGCATTCATCGCGTTAAAAACGTGACCAGTTCTCCTCCCATCCCAAGAAGTCCCGTCATGGAACTCCTCACTCAGACTAACCAGATCGTACTTTCAACCAAAGCAAGACTCGTCGAAACAAAGAGCGAGTCCAAAGACCCGCCTTTATTATCAAGAATGCTCTACGAGGCAGAGGAGAGGTACCCGAGAATGGAAAATTGATATTAAGATCAGGATCAGTAGCCGGCTAATCTCTATTTCCGTGCTCATACCATAGAAGTCCCAAATGTATCACCCACCTAAGGTGTATCGCACAAACCGTAAGTCTCCTGAAGGCCGATGAAGGGGCCATGTAGCTGCGAGTTCGACATCGTACAGCCAAAATCATATAAAGGGACAGTCCTAGCCGACTCTCGTCATGGAATTCGCCCGATAGAGCTCAATAACCCACCTGCTCAGAGACGACCTCCCGATATGGAAACTCTCTGTAGATGGAGCCTCAAATGCACAGGGAAGCGGAGCAGGTCTAATACTGACCTCACCGAAAGGGATAGACATCGAATATGCACTCAGGTTTGGGTTCCACACTTCCAACAACGGCCGAGCACAGGTCAGCCATAAAGAGCCCAACCCGCCCATTCACTAGAATCGACCGGCCAGAGGTCTATAAAGGACTTCCGCCAATGTCGACGCATCAAGATACATACGGAGCCAAAAGTGAAAAGATGGTTCTATATCTCCAAAAAGTCCGTGATTTGCTAAAGAAATTTGTGTGGGTTCAGCTCGGGCACGTCCCTTGTAGCGTAGAATTTCGAGCCGACGCTCAAGTAAAATTGGCCTACAAGATCATAGAAGATCTGTGCATGTCAACGCCTATCGAATATTCGCTGAACCCCATCGATCTCATAAAGATGGTGGTCGCCCAGCAGATCCGTGTCGAAATGGATGGATCCCATTTGGGATTATATTAATGACTAATCCCTACCGTGATGACCAAAGATGCAAAATTTAAGATAAAGAGTAGTGTCTTCCAGCTTACCAACCATAAGGAGCCTTACAAACGAGGATTCTTCACACCCTTCCTAAAATGCATCACGGGGGAAGACACAGAGTATGTGCTAAGAGAAGTACACGAGGCGTATAAGTGAATCATATCTATTCGAACGTTAGCGGTGAAAAAAATTTTGAGACAAGGGTACTACCGGGCCTACAATACTTAAAGATGCTGACCGGCCCGTCAAGAATGCGTGACCGCCAGAACACGCCTAAAGTATCGCACCTCCCGCCGAGCCTTAACATCAATCACTACCGCCCTTCAAGAGCTGGCCTGACATATCGGGACCCCTACCCGCCCCAAGAAGGGCCAATGCAAATTCAGCACCACTCAGTTGGACTATTTCACCAAACGGGCGTCGAGCCTTTACCACAATTATGAGCAAAAATACGCAATTTCCTACATGGGTACATTATATGCGTGTCTGCATCCCAAGAGCCTTGGTATCAGATAACGGAAAACAATTCGACAACACCAAATTCAGGGATTTTTGTGCCGAGCTCGGGATCAAAAATTATTACTCCTCACCAGCGCACCCTCAATCAAACGGACAGGCCGAAGTCACCATCAGAACCCTAAAAGCTGCTTTGAAAACCAAGCTGGAGGACCGTAAAGGGAGTTGGGTAGAATACCTCCCCGAGGTATTATGGGCCTGGCCAGACGACACGTGGCCTGCAACTCTGAGACCCCATTCGCCCTAGCCTTCGCACTCCGGGGCAAGAAATTTCTGGGCTGAGGCTCAATAAAATCCCTAGAGTCGAAGCTAAAGATCGAGGAGTAATAATGACGAGGCCCCCGGTTGGCCTCAACTTGGAACTCCTAGATGAAAACGAATCGGTTCAACAAATACAGACGGAGGAGTATCAAAGGAAGATGTACCTGGGGGATATAACCGTAGTCAAGCCTAAAAAGTTAATTCGCCAGGATTTTGTCCTAAAGAAGCTCCTGCCCGCGAGAAAGAATCCCACTCATGGAAAGTTAGGCCCCAACTGGGAGGGTCCTTATATAATAACACGAGTCGTCAGACTGTGCAATTAAGGAGCTCCAAAACAGAGTGAGGGAAAAATTTTTACAACATACACACGTGAGCATCTTAAGCGTTTACTCAAGACAGTATCAAGCCATTACTATCAATAAAGCATTATCGATTCTCATGTGACGAATAGGGCGCACACTGGTTAGTTAATTAGATATCTCAAACATTTCGATATATAACAGAAAAATACGCAATGGGAAAGTTCATGAACATAAAAGTCTCTTTATTTCAAACAAATCGACCTGATACACCGCGATGTCCTCAATACATCTTGATATGCACCCGCATGTGCAATTCCTCAAAAAAAGGAGTATGATAGGAGAAAGAAAAGAGTGGGAAAAGATGGGACAAAGAAGAAAGACAGAAAGAGTTAGCAGTTGCTGCATGAGAAAGCCAAAGATCAAGAAGAGAGAAAATGGGCAGGAGGAGAGTGCGTAAAGGAGCAAGGAAGAAGATAAAGAGAAAACAGAGCGCGCACGTAAGATGCACCGCCTTCCAAACGCATCCCCAGCCATAAGCTAGGGAATAACAGACTCCCATAAAAAGGGAGATCACAGGAAAACACAACCCCACAATTGGAAACCCGTAAAAGCCGTCCAAAGGCGCGCAGGAGCCTTACCAAGACAAATAACATCGAGCACTCCACCCCATGCGAACCCATCCACCTAATCGAGAGAAACGTAATCTCCAAAAGCCGCAGTAACACGTAGGCAACCGTAATCCACCCACTATAAAGAGGCCGAAGCATTGGAAAACCCACGCAATCGTTCGACCTCCATAAATCGCACACAACCCGCCGCCCCTTTTCGAGGAGACGCGAGGCGGTTTAGTTCACCAAAGCACCAAAAGCTCTTCACACACTGGAAATCATACGAGGCATCATCAAGCACTGTGAGCCCCGTCGTCACTCGACGAGCTCCTCTACCAGACAGCCACGCCGCCCCGCAGTCGACCAGACGCTACATCGCTGGTCTCGCTTGAACGCCACTACGCCCAGCCAGGAGCCCAGTTGCTCACTTCGACGAGCTCCTCTACTCTGTACAGGCCACGCCGCCTCAAGAGCCTTCCGACCTACCAGTTACATCGCCATTCGTCAACGCCACCAAGGCCCTGGGCCAGAGCCCAGCTTGCTCACTTCGACGAACCCTATTATTCATCGACGAGCCCTCCCCTGCACTTCAAACAGACGGGCTCCTTCCACTATTCACATTGACGAGCCCTTCATCGACATCGATGCACTCCGCCCTTCCTATTATTCACATTGACGAGCCCTTCACTGCATATCAGACATACGGGCTCCTTCCTATAAATCCTATTGACGAGCTCTCCCATCAACTCAGACGGACGAGCTCTTACAATAGTCTACCTGACGAGCTCTCCCGCAAATTCTTCACCGACGAGCTCCTCCAAACAAATTCTACTCGACGAGCCCTATTATTCACATCGACGAGCCCTCCCCAGACTTCAAACGCACGGCTCCTTCCTACTATTCACATCGACGAGCCCTTCACCCAGATATCGCATGCATCGCCCTTCCTATAACTACCGACGAGCCTCCCATCAACTCCGTGACTGACGAAAGCCCCACAACACTTCCACTGACGAGCCCTATTGTTCACTGGCAGCCTCCCCGCACTTCAAATGCATTCCGCCCTTCCCAATATTCATCGACGAGCCCTTCACTGCATATCAGACAGACGGGCTCCTTCCTATAAATCCTATCGACGAGCTCTCCCATCAACTCGTGACGACGAAGGCCTTACAACAGTTTACCGACGAGTTTTCCCAAGATTCTACCCGACGAGCTCCTCCAACAAAACAAATTTCTACTTCGACGAGTTCCTATTGTCACACGACGAGCCCCGCACCTCCAAACAGCCTGCTCCTTCCTACTATTCACATCGACGAGCCCTTCACCTGATATCGCATGCACTGCCCTTCCTATAAATCCTATTTACGAGCTCTCCCATCAACTCAGACGGACAAGCTCCTATTATTCGCTTTAACGAGATCTCCCATCAACCTCGCATCGACGAGCCCTATTATCACATCGACGAGCCTCCCATCAACTCCCGTACTCCGACGAGCCCTATTATTCGCTTTAACGAGCCTCCCATCAACTCCTCGCACTTTGACCGAGCCCTATTATTCATCGACGGCCTCCCATCAACCCGCACTGACGAGCCCCATTATTCACTTTGGACGAGCCTCCCATCAACTCGCATCTGACGAGCCCTATGATTCGCTCACGAGCCTCCCATCAACCCAGACGGACGAGCTCCTATTATTCACATTGACGAGCTCTCCCATCAACTCAGACGGACGAGCTCCTATTATTCACATTGACGAGCTCTCCCATCAACTCAGACGGACGAGCTCCTATTATTCGCTTTGACGAGCTCTCCCATCAACTCAGACGGACGAGCTCCTATTATTCCCGCTCTGACAAAGCCTCCCATCAACTCGCACTAAGAGCCCTATTATTCGCTCCGACGAGCCCTTCACCGCACATCGCATGCGCATCGCCCATCCTACACCATATCAGCGGGCTCTTCCTCGATACGGACGAGCTCCCACCGCTCCTCCGACGAGCCCTTCACACCCCTTCGATGAACCGCTCCCCGCTTACTATTTCATCGACAAGCTCTTCCCATTACCAACATGGGCGAAGCTCTACTACGCATTCGACGAGCCTTCACCAACGCCTCCAATAAATAAGTTCTACTCGCTCCAACCATCGACGACCAAATTAATAAATGTCGCACACTAAACCAGATCAACACCCGCAAGATGTAAGACGCAGCCATAGGGCCCAATCCCGAAGCTCCACCTACTCCAACCACATAATTTGGGAACCAAGCCAGGTCAAATATAATAGTATACAAAATTCCAACGATGCAATGAATTGCTGTGGACCTATAATTCAAAGTTATACAAGCTTCAGAAAGAATAAAGATATCTCATTTAGAACACAAGTTTCCAAAAATGAGTATTTATTGAAAGGAAGGCTACATTGCATCAGCCCCGTGCCCAACAAAAAAAAAAAAAAAAAAAAAGGGAAAGGTCGACATCAGGAAAGCATAAATGAGTCCTGAATCTGCATCGACGATGGTAATGAGAAGGATCCCCAATAGAGCACCGTGCTCCCGAATAGTTCAGACTAAGACTCCTCCGCCTTCATCACTGAGATCAAAATTGAAACTGGGATTTGGTACGCGCGGGATGGCCTTCCGTTGAAAAGCAAGCCACCCAGAGCTCACATCGAGCACCACTGGGTCCCGCAGAATCAATCGATAACCTCATCCATCCGCAACCAGTCGCCCGCCCATGATTTTGTGTGCAATCCACGACATTCTTCACTTAGCCGTCCGGATAAATTTACAGCTTCAGAGGAATCATGACGAGCGCTTCCAAAGAACATCTGCCTCCAAACTTCGACGGAAATTTCGAAGAGCCCATTTCCCCATTCAAACCACTGCACCGCTGTAGCTCCACCAAGATCCTGCCAGCCACCCCCGGAGATGATGAGTTCCTCCCCGACCGCCAAGTTCACTCGCTGATCAGCACTTCACGAGTCTCAACCAACCATTATACCCAAGCTCACCCCGAATCCTCCCGAAGCTCAAGCCTCGCAGCCAGTTGCCGCCTCCCGACTCGTCCCCATTTTCCGCCCGAGCACAAGCCGATGAAGTGTGCCTAAGATCGACTCTGCCGCTCTATTTCTTCGCCATATGTTGCGCCGTTCCCAGCTCTACCGCTCAAGTGAAAGTATAGCTTCACCGCCTTTGATAAATCCCGGCGATCTTCACATGTTTTATCCAATTTGGCCCATCTACAGCCTTCAAACGGGTGGCACCGCATGTCGACATGGAACAAGGCTCAACATGTAACAAGCACGCAGATGAACACAATCACAGACTCTACCGAAGCGATCCCCCCCGAAAAGACACAAAGCTTCATCAACTCGGCAACTCTTTCGAGCCCCAACGCCGACCCGTGGAGGATAGACGCAGATGGCACCGCCGCAAGCTCTGCGACTAGGAAAGCAGAATCTCTTATTACTTCAAATATTAATTTCTTCCTTCAACTCCGTCGTCCTCCGATGAGATGACTCAAGCCACGGGCGCGATTCCATACTGCTACAGTGAATCGTTAATCTGGCCAAGAACGCCTCGCACTTGAAAACCCTTTGCCTTTAATGTGCCTGGGGTGGGGAGACGATAAGGTCAATCCAGTGGGTGGGCAACGCCCGCCCGCCGAAAGCAGAGAATGAGGTGATGCCCCACCTCGAACCTCAATCAGGCTGGCACGCCGCCCAAATGCGTGAAGAGGGAGGGGACGACCCGACTAACACGGCCAGGGCGGCGATGCCCGCTTCGTTCTCGAACAGAGAAGGAGGAGACACCCCACTACTGAAGTCTGGGGCCTGAATCGCACGCCCTTCTCGTGAGCTTCGTTTCTTCCTTCTTCACACTTCGGCTTCCGAGACGCCGCCTCTAAATGAACTAGAATCTTCCCTGCTGAGCAAAGCAAAGAAGAAAGCCCAAAGGAAAACTCCAAGGGTGTAGAGGCGAGGCCTCAACACGCAGGAACGCAAGTGTGCAACAAACCAGAGGGAACTAGAATGTTCGACGACGCCCGTAGGGAACTGGCAAACATTCCTCCAAAGCTGTGAGCTGGCAGAGTATCCTCGTCGCTGAAGGTCAAGACGAACACTGGGAAACGTGGAGAAAAGCCAAAGGTCGGCATTCGATCGCCTGACAACCAAACCAAAAGTACGCAAATACTCACGGGTGCCATCGTATGCTTCCACGCCCCGGGCACACCTGTGGTGTCGTCCCTATCAAAAGAATCAGACTCCCGCTGAGCCATCGACGAAGAAGTACCGTCCCTTCCAGACCTAAGGGGAAGCATGGAAGATCCGAGATCACTGTAGGCACCCGCAGCGTCCTGGAATAAATAAACCCTAAGCAGCGGGCCGCTCGGATTAAAAGATGAATGAGCAGTAGCCACGCTGGGGTGGGACGCCAAACCTCTATCCCTAAAAAGGTTATCAGACCTACTAAAAATACCCCAACCATTAGAGCTAAATGAAGGGCGTATGTTAGTTGCAAACCCTTTATGAAGGGACGGCGGGAAAACGAAGGTCGTATCAAAGGCAACTTCAAAAATACACCATACCAGCACGGAGGCAAAGAGCAAAGTCAAAACATCAGGGACCATATCCGACACTGTGGGAGCCCGATATCGCCTACCGAAGTAACCCAATGAAGGACCAACTTTACTAGTCCCACATTCACAAAGATGCCCGATTAAATAGACTCGAGGTAATCCGAACCCCTCGGATACTTAATCAGATTTATTTTCTTTTTACCCTTACCCAAAGGAAGGAGAGGCGCCTCAGGAGCATTTTGAGGCCCGACGGGGATCGAACTAATCGGGAATATCCCTAGTCTCAGTTTCTGAACCTACGATAAAGAAGAGTCATCGCGATACGCAAAGAGTTAAGAACGACTTAACCCATGATATAAATAAAATGTGATAAACAAAACTGCATCGACCAAACCCTAAAGCCTCACATAATAACTAAAAAAAAAAAAAGTATTTAAGAGGGAGTGAGACGCAATGGCCCGTAAATGAGAGGGAAGAAGGAAAACGCCAGAAAAGGACCCAACACTAAACAGACAGAGGAAAATCCAGAACGAAATACAAGAACACCAAGAAATATAAAGACAAAAGGGGGAAGTTATAAGGCCAGAGGAATTCAAAACTGAAGGTCGACAAGAAACAAGGGAACACAAAGGGAGTATGAAAAACAAGCGCGAAACTCGAAGAGCCATCATTAACGCACCACGTATGACGGCTGCGAAGACCAATCCACATCCAAGGCATATTGTGAATAACAACCGTCGTAGATTAACATGCCCCTCGCCACGGAAATCGCACACAAGGGTCGGGGCACCGATGAGGGTATGTGGACCCACCAACCATCCCATTCGCCACTCGATAAAGCAATGGGGTCCTTGCCCCGCCCATGACCATCCATAGCAGCCCAAACAGAGGCCCGGCTTATTAGGCCTAAAACATGGATTTGGAAAAATAGGGAGGCCCATACTCTACCAAATAACCCATATCCTTCCACAACAGAATGTAATATCCCTAAAGATATCCTCTACTCGGGCCCAATCAAGTCCTATTATAAAGGGAAGAAAAGCAATAGAAGACCATCACCGACCTTCCCCAATAAAGAAGGAAGATTATAAATAAACTCCTCGACTAACTATCATAAATCTAAGGCCGACTATGAGGAACCATACCCCTCCCAATGGGAAAGACCTCTCGAAGTCATTCCAACCGGATCAATATCCACTACAAATACAAGGTCGCTCCACCATTGAAAGGTACGCCAATACTAAGCAACCAGGACATTCTCTCTTTTTCCTCTCATAAAGTATTTGACTTAGATCTGAGCGGTCCCGCTAAGCCCTCGCTCACTCTTCTTCCTTCTCGATTCTTCAGAACGCACCGCATCCGCAGCCTGTGAGATCAAAGATGCAAGAATCCTAACCCACCCTAACGACTCCAAAGATCCTCCTAAGCTCAAATTTAATTCGGCCAGCCTCATTCAACTCCTACGACCTCAAGACGCTCCAAAATTTCAGCCTAGCTTGAACAAGAAGATCATCACCATCATGATGCATCGAAACACGGCTATAATATCTAATCCATCGCCATTATTCTAAATTCAAGTATTTTCTATAAAACCAACCATATATTTTGCATTCTAAACACAAGTTTTCCATGTATTTTAAACACAATCGCAGTAAAATCTCGAAGCTTATTTCCAATGATTACTCTGCCTGAGTCTCTTTTCCAAATGCTTTATCCACACCAAGCTCGTAGAAATAATTGAGTTGCACAAAAACTAAGCCCGAAACTGACGGTTTTTAATATATATATTGAAAATACTGCTGAATGATGATCTAAAGGAGATAATCCCGTTTATGTATGATAAAATAAGAGAATTTTCCGAGATATGGAAATAGTGTTAAAGAGAGTAAGAAAGCAAGGTGGGAAAAAAGATAGCTTTGTTGTTTTTCGGGATAAATCATACATAGGGTGGGAAGGCCTATTTATAGGCTCTCAAAATGACCTTCCAATATCCTCATTAATGTATGAATTGATGATTAATGATGATTTATGTATATAGAATTCCAGATGAATTCATTCATTGCAAAACATTGAACTTAACTACTTTATCAGGTGACGTCGATCCGGGGGGTGACTTCATTCATTTCAAAAACCTTTCGTTTATAACACTTCCCTTTGAATTACCACTCTTACGAATGTGCCTCATTAAAACCTTGCTAGTAAAACCCAATGAAAAAAAACCTAATGAAGGAAAAAGAGTACAACATTCTCAGAGGCAAAGCAAGATCGCCATTAAAAACCTCATTTAAAAACCAATGGAACAAAATTCCGCACGGCGAAGGCAGCATGCACACTAATATTAGGCCATAAATGACTTCCTCATGTCAACATCCTTGTTAGCGATTCAAATCTTATATCCGAAGTCAATGCTGAAGCTGTACGCCTGTTGAATAGTTCCGCAAGATTATCACTGAAAGCGTATTTTGTTGAACGCCAATCTCACCATTCTTCGAGCTCATGAGTGTAAAAGAACTTTGAGAGATATGCTTAAGAAACTTTGATGTATTTGCCCTTTACTTGTGCAATGCATGCAGTGTTGTCTTCAAATAATGTTGTTAGATTGTCTTTTGAAAATGGGAGGCCACATGATTCTTGAACATGTTGAATCATCGATCTTAACCATATACATTAACGACTGGCTTCATGCAAGGCCAAGATCTCTAAATGATTTGATTACGTGGCTACCATTGTTTGCTTGACAGATTTCCATGAGATAGCAAGACCATTACTAAATTCAAATACATAAATTCCGGCTTTAACACCCCAAATTATACCATAACAGCTTATAACATGTTTGGGTATAATAAACGAAGGTATATTTATTCTAATAAAATAAAGATAAAACAAAAGTAGAATACGATAAGTTAAATTACAAATAATAGTTAAGATTTGAGGCTATTGTAAAAATATTATAAATCGATTAAGAACATTATAAGAAATTATGACCAAAGTAAAATAAAATGATAAAGATCACAAGGATAAGCACTAAAAGAAATATCCGATTTTGGTCTTGGAGAAAGGGAGAGCAACAATTTTACGTTGAGAAGAGAGAAGAAAGGAAGAAGAAGCAAGAAGAAGATCACAGGCTAATCTGAGTATCGGGTATGCAATTTGAGTATAGTTTATGGAAACTATGGGAGTATGGAAGTCTAGTTTTGGACTATAAAGTTTAGATACATGGTTAAGAACCCTCTATCTTCAGGTATGGTTTGGGTTTCAGAACTCCTAAACTCATTTCGTAGTGGTTGAGCAAGAAGAGCTTTAAGGCTCCTAAATATGTGTTCAGAAGGGTCTAGTCGTAAGTTGAACCCGCAAATTCCTATCACCGATCATACGCAGAGTTTGATTCCTAAACCGGTTAGAATTACAGGAATCTCGGGCGAGTCCTTCTAGTAAATTGTAGCGACATCAATGAACTTTGATGTCGGGGCTTTCAATTTCGATTTGGACCTCTCAGAGACCAAGTTATGGTCCTTTACCGAGGTCACCATTTAGATCCGTCGGCCGGGCTCGCCCGGGGCCGTCAACTAGCTGTACCTTAGAACGGATTTTTGGGTCAGAAATAAAGAGAATTTGGCAGTAAGTCCTTCTGAGAAAACATGGGCCACATCACCAGATGTTAGGCTAATCTCACCTGACCCTTGTAGACCAAGGTTATGGTCTTTACCGAATAAACAAATAGGCGAGAGGTCAGCCCATGACGTGCCGTCAAACAGAGTCAAGAGACTTACGTGAAGAGAGGTCCGGGCCAGACTCATGCAAGAAAGTCAGCAGACTCACGCAGCGAGGTTAGCAGGCCTCATGCAATGTGAGGTCGGCGGGGCCTCATCCCCAGTCACAGACCTCGGTCCCAGAGCCTGGGCCTCGTCCCAGAAATTTCAACTCGTCATTTCAGTCAACTGTCAAGGTTGATCGCGCATGACCTAAACTTCGAAGGCCTCATAACTCCTCTAAACCGAACTCCGCCTCCTCCTCCTCCCTCCTCCTCCTCCTCCTCCCCCCTCCTCCTCCTCCTCAAAGATGTTCCAGGTGTTTCGGCTCTATGAAGTTCTATCGAAGCCAAGAATACATTCATATGCCTGAGGAAGATATTAGATGTCAGACTGAGGTGATAGATCGAGCTCGTCCAGGACAGGTCAGCTCGTCAGTTCAGGTCAACTCGTCAAGGTTGACTGCGCATGACCTCCAACTTCGGAAGGTCATATCTCCTTCGTTTGAACTCCGATTTGGGTGTTCTTGACTCTATGGAAAGCCCATTGAGTCAAGAATACATTCATATGCCTGAGGAAGATATTAGATGTCAGACTGAGGTGATAGATCGAGCTCGTCTAGGACAGGTCAGCCTGCCGCTCAGTCAACTCGCCAAGGTTGATCACAGATGACCTCCAACTTTGGAAGGTCATAACTCCTTCGTTCGAACTCCGATTTGGGTGTTCTTGGACTCTATGGAAAGACCATTGAGTCAAGAACACATTCATATGCCTGAGGAAGATATTAGATGTCAAACCGAGGTGATAGATCGAGCTCGTCCAGACAAAGTCGGGCTTCGTCGGGCCTGTGTCAACTCGTCAAGATTGATCGCTTCATGACCTCCAACTTCTAAGCGTCATATCTCCTTCGCTTGAACTCGATTCGGTAAGTTCTCGACTTATGGAAAGCCCATTGAGTCAAGAATCCATCCATAGATAGCTTCTTGATAAAATTGGAACTTATATTAGTTCCAGAAATCATGAAACATTAGGTCCTTAGAGGTAACCATAGTTAGTCATATTACGAATTTATAAATAAATTTCTCAAAAGCATACATGGTAAGTACGGTTATTTATACATATAACGAGATATGAAAAACGCGAAAGATATGAATAAATGATTGTATATTTATATATCCCATATGAATACCTAATGGCAATAATTATTCGTGAATATGAGATATACACGAACATAAAATACATATCGATTATTCGCTAACCCGGTATGGATGACGGGTACGCCTATTGCAAAATAAGCTCGCAAAGATACAAGTTCTCGCATCGAGGCCTCGGTTGGGGTCGATGACATAGATCCAGCGGATCACTGGCCTAAAGGGTCACCACGCCCCGAGCCTCCTCATGGATGGTCACCGCCCAGATAATACATGATACCTCTAGTATCATATTACCAGTATTGTGTCACTGTCTCGTATTAAATGATGATAATTCTTCGTGCATAATATATCACGCCCGGCTTTATAAATGATCATTGTCTCGCACAATGATAACAGCCGCCTTCTGCCCTCAGTGACCACCGCTTCACATGAATACAACGCCTTCTGCCCTCACGGTTTCCTCAGATCCACTTCTAAGGTTTATGCAGACATGAAACATAAAAGAAAATGACAGGTATGTGCAAATGAAATGAAGAGAATATGAGAAGCATAGTACTGCTATGTGATGATAGTATACAATTACAAGAACAAGAAGTAAAATACAAGATGACATGAAAAGTATATGGATGATGATAAGAAATGGAACTGGTTATGATAAGTATATATATGAGAAATGATAAGAATCAGAATCGTTATATGTGTTATATGCATTTGTATAGAAGTGGTGACCTTAGCAGAGGTCATCCATGTGTATTAATTCCCACTAAGCGCAAAGCTTAGCACGAAAGTGTTAATCCGTAGGTGTTAAAAGAGGAAGCCGTAGGATCCTGACAATCCACATCACAGACAAAGCGCCACATCAATAGTGCCCACCAACACCTTGCGCCTATTTCAGATATGAAATTTGTAAACAATGTAAATATTGTAAATGTTAAACACCCTCCATATATCGAGCTTGTATATATATATTTTGTAACTGGCCGCTACATAATATAATACAAGTTAATTGTTTAACATTATATGAATGAACTAGCTTAAAGTTTATACGTGAATAAAAAAAAAAAGAGGACTCACTTGACACCCTATGCCGAGTCAGCGCCATGTGTCTGGGATCGAGCTTTGTGCGGGTCCGAAGATACCCCGTGATCTCGCATATCCGTGTCGCTTGATTCTTTTGAATGTATTGTTTATATCGATGTTCCTAAGATACAGAATATGTGCTTGATATCATTCCAATGCCTTCAAGTTGGAGCAAAACTATATCTGGCTAATAGATTGACAGGAAAAGCAATATCTGGGCGTGTACAAGTAGCAAGATACATAAGGGCATCAATAGCACTAAGATACTTCGCACTCGTAAATCCAAGAAGTTCTTCACCCTTCACAAGGACAAAATGTCCTTTTTCACACTATGAACACAACCATCGTATGTCGTAACGGTGAGCCTATCCATATAAAAGCGCTTAAAAATTTTCTTAGTATAGGCTAACTGGTGAACCAAAAATGCCGTAGGGGAAGTGTCTATCCGTAACCCGCATACTCTTTGTTTTTCGATATCTTTCATCTCTAATTCTCTTTTTAAGTAATTTGTCAGTTTTGCGGATCTCTTCAGAGTCCGAATAAGGTTTAGACGATCGATATATACTAAGTAATAATTGAAAATCCGGTTTTATTTCTTAATAAAAATGTATGGGCATATAGGGTTGTTAGCATACCCTTCTTTAATAAATACTGCGAAGGCGACAGACTACGTCCAGATTGCTTTAATCCATACTGAGACTAGAATTCGACGAGCACATACTACGAGGTTTTGCATTTACCACTTAAAGTAATGTGAATCCTTCAGGGATTTTTATATATATATCATTGTCGATGGATCCATATAGATACGCTTTGATGACATCCATGACGTATATCCAAATTCTTAGATCGCTGGTTTATTAAAAAACTGGAAGTGATTGCGCCCATCACAGTGAATATGTTTCCTCGTAGTCAATACCGTGCCTCCGCGAGAACTCGCGGTTACTAATCGCGCTATATCTTATGATCTCATTATTCTCATTACGCTGGGTACAAATACTCCATTTGTACCCAAATGTGCTTTATACCTTTTTGGGGTTCGACTACAGTCCAAAAACTTCTCGGCTTCATTAACGAGTTTAATTTCGCCTCGCATAGCCTTCTTCCATTTTGGCCAATCATTTCTATTTTGACATTCTTCCACATTTTGTGGTTCTGGATCTTCATAATTTTATGATGTCTAATATTTGGAAAGCAAAAATAATAAGTACAATATTGTTTTCGATCCCATTTATCTCTCAGGAACATAACTTAATAGATTTCACTATTTTTAGGTACATGTGTCTCTTCAAGGGCTACTTTATCAGGGACCTCTTCAGGTCCCTTGTTCAACATATGCCTTTACATACATTATATTCTATATTAGTATCAGGTCTTTGGTGGTTCTCCCTTGGAGGAGTCAGATCTTGAGCCAAAGGTCTCCCACGCTTTAGGCGTTTTTTAGATTCATTTGTCAGTTGTCATTCAAGGACATCAATTCGTGTTGGAGTATTTGCAGCCGGGACATGTGACTTTGTCACTTTCTTTGTATCGCAAAGCATCGTGCAATCGATTGCAAGATTTTGCAAAATAACGATCGCTTGAAACTTCCGGGCTCACTTTGGATTTGTAATGCGGATCAAAATGAGACATTACGGATGCATTCCAAGTGATTTCTCGTCGTTTTTTGGGAATCGACTTTTCTCCTCCTAATGGTAGGAATAAATTTTCATTAAATGACAACAAGAAAACGTACAGAAAAAAACATCTCCCGTCAAGGCTCAAGGTAATCTTATGATGGAAGGGGAATCATCCCACATAAATCCCAAGTCTCAGGGACCCATTCGTGCTTTATGTAAGAGCAATTGGTACTAAATCAGACAACCAAATATTCTTATATGAGATATATTTGGTGGCTTATCGAGTACAAGCTAGAAATTGGAGTATTCATGGTAGCCAGTAGGTCAAATATGAACTAAGTTTGCAAAGATGCACAGGATGTCCCTACGTCAAGTGCTGCATCAGTTTTCTACACATTGGCCCAGCTTATTAAATCAAGACGCTTGATAAGGGACTCGCTAAACCATTTTTGGGTAAGGAGTATGAGCAAATAAGGATGCTCAATGTTTATCCCGACTGATGTGCACACCGTTGAAAGCTCAGAGGTAAACTCACCAAGCATTATGCTCGATACTTTCGATTGATAATCAGAAATTGTGCCCGTAATTCTTTTATTATTTCAGGCAAGGAGTCTAGAGAAGGTAATAATACGGTTGTATGAGACAAACATGGCACCATCTCGTAAGCATCTATTAGACCAATGGCACCGAAAAAGGTCCATACGGGCGATGACTAGGTCCACAAATGGCCCCATGTAATTTTCTAAAATATTGGGGACTCAAACTCGACTTTGGTATGAGATGGCCTCGACTATCAATTTCCATTTCGCAGTACACAACACATGGGTATTCATGGGATAAGAGGATCTTTTGGTTTCTTAATTCATGCCCTTGTGAGTTTTCTATGATCCTTCTCATCATTGAAGATCCAGGGTGACATAGCCTATCATGCCAAAGGAAAAAAGTCTTTGGGTCATTAAACGCCCGTTCAATGCATAACGCATGACTCAATGCGCTTTTTATAAATAGATGATACAACCCAATGGAGAAAGTTGAGAGTGTCTCAACAACAAGTTTCTTGCCATAAACAATAGAGGTAATATAAAGACACTCTCTATTACCATCATTCATAGTTTCAATATGATATCCATTTCTACGAATATATTTAAAAGTAAGCAAATTTCTTGTGGATTTGCTAGAATATAATGCATCATTGATGTAAACCCACCTCTTTTTGGTAGCATTATATTGGCTCTTCCGGAGCCTTCAATTAAGTTGCTAGTACCAGATATGGTACTAACATTGCTACTTGTCAAAGTTAAACTTAAAAAGTATATTTTATCCCGAAGAATAGTATGGGTGGCACAGTGAGACATACATCACCATCATCCATCTCTATTTGTCTAGAGCAATGATATGTAAAATAATAAATATAAAAATGATAATTTATTTATTTATTTATTACATATATGATGTATCATTCAATAGTAACATTTTCATCATCCATCAAATAGTTTGTTTTCTCAAGGGGTGCTCCAAAGAAATCCACATCATAATAAGATAGGTCTAGTCCTTTAGCATTAGTAAAGTTCATTTCTATATTTTTCTCCATCTTTTCTAAAGGATGCTGGTAAAGGTCCACTAAATGCTCGTCGTGACGACTGCACGCGACCAATGTCCTTTCATACCACATCTATGGCATGTATTCTCATGGCTCTTGGAAGGCATATTCTGTGCATGCTTCTTATCTTATTTTGACTCGGTATTATTCCACTTTTGGTGGTACATTGAAGTTTTCACTTTATGGGTAGAATTATTACCATGAGTTCCATGGTATAGAGAATTCCTTCCATGACCACGACCACGACCCCGACCATGACCATGACTACGTCCATGTCCATTAGTTTGAGATGATATCGCATTCACTTTAAGGAATGGTTCAGTTCCAATCGGGCGAGACTGGTGATTTTTCATTAAAAGCTCATTATTTTGATCGGCCACAAGGAGACATGAAATTATTTCATAATACTTTGAAATATGCGCTCTCAATATCATTGTTTATAGGAGGACATTCGAGGCACTGGAACGAGTAAATGTTTTCTGCAAGATGTCTTCCTCTCAGACCTTTTCTCCACACGCTCAACTCGAGCTGATTCTAAATAAAGCAGAGTTATATTCACTGACTGTTTTAAAATCTTGCAACCTTAGGTGCTTCTAGTCATATTGAGCTTTTGGGAGAATTACTTGTAGCACCCCTTTCCCCAAACACCGACCACATGTCCGAACCGAAAGTCCGGTTGCTCTAATGTCACTCAATCACCTTATCAAAATCCTTTATCAAAAACACACCAGCTGCACTTCAATTGGGCATAAAAATCCTCAAATACGCTTAAGCGCTTTTAAAGGGGTAAGCCCATTTCATTTCATTCATGCAAAAGTACAATTACTATAGTATATCAAGCATTTTCAAACGATTTAGAAAAATAGATATTCGTAGCTGAAATTGTTTTTACAAACTATCAATGTTCAAAAGAGAGGTTGTGAATGCATATGCTCAACATACCCGCACTCTTTCTTTATGACTCGACGCTCCTCGATCTTGCTTTTCGCTCCTGTTCAATTGGTACCTGCGCATAGATAAAAGTACAAGCTAAGCATTTTCATGCTTAATGGTTCTATACAATTCCATTCTTGGTTTCAATTTAAATCAAATCATGTAGTTTTACTAAACAAACTTTCAAATCTTTTTGGATGATCAATGTTAATACAATACATATACTTATTTCATATACAATCATTTATGGTTCATTGATCAAATCCAAATGTACACTTCCATATGCAATAAGTCATTGATAATCAAATCATGAATTTCACAATACTCTTTTCATTTCAATTCGCAATCATGCTTTTCAATTCCAATTTGTCACAATCTCAAATCAATCTAATTCGCTCTGCCTTAACAAATTTGAAGAGATACTTCTGATGATAAAGATATCTGAGTCACCCATGACTGGCTCAGGTCAGATCGTGGGTAAGTGTAAAAAAAATGCAAAAGTGTGTAAAAAGTGTGTGTGGGTAAAACATAATGAGTTTTATAATACAGATGTCACGTTTGTCATCATCTGTTATTAAAAGAATCATTTAGTAAACACTGGTCTTGACATGATCCCAACTTGAAATGTTGATTTGAGGACATAATCAATAAAGCATCTCTGTCGAGTAAAATGTTATTTGGTCTTATTGAATATCGATCCATCTTCATATAATTCAAACTTGTTAATATTCAATTGAGCATGTTTCAAACTTTTATAAAAATGATGTTATGGTATATATATTTGTGGTAATCAATTGTTTTCTGTATTATGAACATGTATTTCATTTCAAATATTTGCTAATCACTTTTCAAACAATTAAAACAATTCAATATGCTTTTCTTATGCATTTAGAACAAATAGTTCAAATCTTGAAACGAGAATAGGAGAATATAGAACAAACCAAAATCATCTCTTTGATTCTGATCTTCGAAATCTCGACTTCAATGAGGGCTTTCCTCCTCGTCAGCCCCTATTCAAAAACAATGACAATCACATATTAGTAGGTTATTCTAGAGTTTGGTCGTGGTTTATGCTCCACCGATACCCTTCACTTGCAAAATTTTCTGGGGACACATGAGCCATAATTTGCTCATGCTTCTTTCAAGAAAATTTTAGCTCTATTAGTCTATTTTTATTAGGATTTGGAATCATCTCATTTGGATTACCCAAACTCAAGTTACAGTATTTTAATGTCAAACTGGTCAGTATGCCCATCTCACTCGGTTACCTATTGTTATTCCCAATTTCAGGGGTCTTAACTCCATAAATTGGTAATGGTTCCTTCTACTCATTGAAGTTATGGTTCTAAGGTTTCTTCTCCAATTGGAATCATCCAATTTGGATCACCAAAACTCAAGTTATTGCATTTTACATCCAGGTTACTCCAATTTGCAAAGCGTAATCGATCGTTTCCTCTACACATAGCCCACTTTGACAAATTTATGGGAACTTTGGGGTTACAATTTGCATACACTTCCTTCAAGTAAATTATTCCTTAGAAGTCTATTTTACTCCAGAATTTTGAATCACTCAATTTGGATGAGTGAAACTCAACTTATGGCCAAAACACTATAACAGTACCCAAAACAGAACATAACCCATGAGCTACCCAAGCTCACCTTTAAGCCCGTATTTGGGTGCCTTAGACCTATAATTTGCTCCTGGTCCCTTCTATACATTTGTAGACCTATCTCTTATGGTTATTTAACAATTGGAATCACTTCATTTAGATGATTATAACTTAATTTATAGCCAAAACAAGAACAGGGGTCTTGACAACATTTTGACAGCATTTCCTTTGAAAACCCAACATTTTCCCTTTTTACAAACACTCCTCCAAACCAATATAAAAAATCCAAAATAATCTCAAACTGAACTAAAACCATCCAATAACACTTTTATAACACATTTGGGTTTTTATTAAACCCAAACACAAGTAGAAAGGGGGTTAGGGTTTGGTTTTTCTTACCTTAAATCCCTTTCAATCTTCAATGCCAAGTTTTCTTCTTCAACTTGATCTCTTAACTCTTGCTTTAATGGAGCAAGAATCACAACCTCCTCACTTTGTAAGCCCTAGCTCTCCCTTCCTCTCTCTCTCAAACCATTTTGCTCAAAATGAGCTTCCAAGACCACTTTTGGTCTTAAATATCCCATGTCACATAAGGCCTTGTTTGGCCTTCTTTAAAAATCCATTTTTGGGTTTAAGTTCTCCTAATTTCTAAATTTTGCCTACTATTTGTCTCTCATTTGCATTTAAATTCTCATTAATCACACTTAGACATTTCTTTTCTAACTTATGACCCTTAGGTCCTATTTCATAATTTCCAATTTTTTTCAATCACTTGGGTTTATTTCCGGTTCACCTTAATTTCTCATTTTAGCATTTAATATTTGCATTGATTTTAGCCATATAATAATTTAATCAACATTCATTTAACAATTTTAAAATACCTGCTTACTTCAATTTATACCTGCAATATATAATAAAAAATTATAAAAAAATTTGGGCCGTATTTTGAAATAAGACATCGTTTTCGGTAGTCGATTCCCTTTAACTCATTCCATAGAGTGAGTATATCTTTTACTCGTAAGATATTCATTTTTCGTTTCACGGAGATGATGCCGGCGAAAATTAATGATTTTAAGGCGATCTTGCAAGTGACGCCGATTTCCTTCCTTTATTGTATTTCCCAAATTCATAGGATCAAGGTGGATCTCAAGATCATGATCCATGACATATAGTTTTTTCCAGAAATATCAAGTGGCCACAAACCTAATTTTTTAAGATTCACATTTAAAAAAAAAAAATCATTCGAATGCGATGAAAACAAAGGTTAACTTACAGTAGGACTTAGATGACAATTTCCGCAGCAAACCCATGTCGATAACGCTTTGAAAATGTCATTGAACACGATTCAAAGCGAGATACCTTCTGCATGCATTTAAAATAAAGAGAATTTCAAGAGATGGAAATATGGTCGGAGCAAGGAAGCAAGATGAAGAGAAATATAGCTTTGTTGTTTTCCCGATAAATCATACATAGGTGGGAAGGCCTATTTATAGGTCTAAAGTGATCTTCCAATATCCTCATTAATGTATGAATTAATGAGAGTATTAATTACAATATTAATGTGATGATTTATGCATACTGCACTCCAGATGAATTCATTCATCAGAAAAACACCGAATCCTAACGACTTTATCAGGTGATGTCAACTGAGGTGGCTTCGGTATTCATTTCAAAACCTTTTCATTTATAACATATGTATATATACATGTATGTATATATATAGTATGTATATATATATATATATATATATATATATATATATATATATATATATATATATATATATATATATATATATATTTATTTTATTTATTTATATTTTGATAGATAGAGGTGTAACGCCCATGATTTTTCATTACTAAAATAGGAAATAAAATAATTTCATTAATTAAATTTATTATAAAAAAATATAAGGGTAATTTCATAGAGGAACCCTATGTATAAAAAGAAAAAGAAAAAATAGATTATTATTTATAAAAATTTATTTTCTTTAAGTACGCTCTTCCAATTTCTCAATTTCAAGAACTTGAGAAGTCATACCTAGGGTTTAAAGCATGGATTACAAGAGGTAAGATTTTTCTAAATCTGATTAAAAAAAATTATTTATGTTCTTCCTTGAGGAGTTGTTTTCTAACTTGTAGAATTGTGAGAAAATCTAATGCGGTAGATCTAGAGCCCGAAGAATTAATTCGAAAGGTAAGATCTTTTCCCTATTTATTTTTCTAGAATTTTGGTAGTAGATTGTTTGATTTTCTTTAGGATTTGATAAACCTTGGAAAGTTTAATCAGATGTTTTTATTCAAAAAAAAAGAAGATGAAAATAACTTTGTAAATTGGATTCTTTGGGTGAAAATGACAAAGAACTTTAAAAAAAAAAAAGTTTAGATTTGTGTAGAGATTATTTAATTGAAGAAAAGAAAAATCGAATAGGTAGATTGGAAACAAAATCTCGATTGAAAAGTAAAGTAAATAAATGAAAAAGTATTTAAAGGTAAAGTCATGTTTGGATGAAAAGAAAAAGGAGAATTGTTGAGATGGTGAGGTAGTGTATGTGTTTTAGATATAATTTGAAAAGTTAAAAGTGTTGGATATTAAGTCTTGAAAATAAAAAATAAAAAAGTAGGGGATCACTAGCTTTTAAGTATGAGAAATTTAAAAAGAAAAAAGTAGGGGATCACATTTGAAAATAATAATAATAATAATAATAATAATAATAATAATTTCTATTAGGAAATTTAATTCAAAGTAAGAATACGAGTCAAATAAATTATTGAGATAAGACTTGAAAGGAATTTAAGTTCAATAAAAATTTGAAAACTAGCAAATTTAAATTATTGTCATTAGAAAATTAAAAATACCCATAAGGATAATAATAACTATATAGGGATAAGATATTAGGAATGAATTTTGGAAAGAATACAACTTTATAAAAAATTTATAAATTTATGGACTTTTACTATTATGAAATGGATTAGAAAGTTAAAAGTAATAATAATACACACAATATTATAATATTAATAATTGGAAAGTTTTAGGATTCCTGCAAACCTATAACCTTTATGTAGGTATTAATGATATTTCTTCCTTATTATATTAGGATGAGATATTTTCCTTGAGAAATCGCTCGATTTCTACTTCAAGGTTTTCGCACTTCTTCGGCAGCAGATTCTAATACGCTTTTTCAAAAAATTATTATTTTTATATATATGTAAGTGTAAGGGATATTAAATGCAGATTAAAAGAGAATTGTTTGTTTTACATTATTTTGATGATGAAATTTTAAATCAATTATATATAATCTTCGTTTATAAAAAGTTTTGCCTTTATTTATTTGATTATCCATGGGTCAAACAGCGGCTTTCAGAGTAATAAGATTTTGAGATTTGTTTCACATGAAAGAAAATGTGGAGATATGATGTTTTGTGATTTAAATTTTTTGGAATGAAATATTTCACTGTTATGTCTTACCATATCAACGAGAATAATAATGACACTATTCTGCCATGTCAACATAATATTACTGACATTTACATTCTTCGCTGCGAATAATTGATTTTGAACCCCAAATTTCTTGCTGTTTCGTTAGAAAGTTACTAAGACTAGTAGTGTTTAGTTCCGTCCACCTTAAAATAAACAATTTGCGGCTAACCATCCATTTGACAAGTACCACATGGCTGGACACCATTTGATATTTGATGACTAGAGAAAAATATATTTGAAATGTATTTGATTTTGGGATTTTGATATGAAAGTGTTTGAATCGAAATTTAATATGAAATTGTTTAGATCACATTTAATATGAAATGGATTTAAGAATGTTTTGAAGGAAATTTTTTTTAATGTTCCAACTTATTTTTGAATGAAAAGTTTGGTGAAAAACATCTACTATTTGTTTTGTGATTGAAACCTTTTGATCCATGGAACTCTGCTTTTAGTACTTTTTATCAGTCGTGAGCTCATCCTATTCGTTAATTTTTCGTGTACCCTTAGTTCATGCAGGAGGTCAAGGATGAGATTTATCATCTTGGGATTTGATTTTTTGAGCCAAGTATGACTTTTGTTTATTAATGAGTTTATACTCATTCTGATTGTTTGGTTTTCGATTGTGTTAATTGATACTTGAATATCGAGATTGAAGAAAATTTTGTTAAATACCCGGGAATTGGAGAATTGATGAATTAAGAAGGCCGTACATTAGTTCGAACAAATTTGCACTGGACACCATCTAGTTACAAAAGAAAATTCGCCTTTCGAACTCGAGCATTTTCAAGTTCGAGGTAGAAATGATACCATGCCCATGGACCCATTTCTGCATGCATCAAATGGCATCGTATAAATAGGCTCTTGATCCTGCGGGAAACTTGTATAAGTGTCTATAGGGATAGATGAGTGATGCATTAGTTAATGTTTCATCTTCGTCGTGTCTAAGTCCTTAGCACACATACAAATCTTAGTTAACTCGTTGGTTTCTTGGTAACTAGTTGGTTTCTTGGTAACTAGTTAAAGCTCACTACACTCTTTTGTATTAGTATTGTTTGACGGTCTATTAGATATTAATTTCCAATTGACATAATACTCCTTGAAATTTAGGATTTTGATGTGATTTTGAAGATGAACTAAATTGTTTCTTACCATACCTTATTGGTTGTCGTAGGAAGAAAATAATGACTTTCTATTTTCTTAATTAGCTAGATTGTAGTTTTAAAGGAAAACATATAGACGGACCCTTATGTGTGGCCTTAGCCTTGCAAGCTATTTCTTTGCTTAGAAAGGTTCTTCAAACTTTTTAGACCGTGTGATGTCTGAGGGAAACAATTTGAAGTTTTGAATAGACATAGTCTTTTGTTTGTTATTTGAACACTTTTTAGGATTTACTGATTTCTATAAATAATTTATTGAGGGACCTCTAAGATCATCCTACCTTTTTCAAGTTGACATTGAAGGGATTAAGTTTGATTGATCTAATGACTATGAGCATAGCTTCCTAGAGTGGAAGAGAAAATTAGTAATAAATCTACTACTATTTCATTAGGGTTCAAAAATGACTTGTTTGTAACGCGATACTTCTTTAATTAGGATTTTGATAGTATTCCTATGCAACATGGAAAATTTTTCAATATGTGCCTTTAGACATTTGAAGACCTTAAGATAGAAGCAAACTCTTTATGATTTGAAGTTAGGTAAAGTGATTTTTGCACTTATGATTAGAAGCATTTTTCTTTGTGGTTAAACTTATGAAATATTTGTGGATTATGAGAGTTTGAAGTATTTGTTCTTATAAAGATTCGACCGAGAAATATATGAGATTGATAGAATTACTTAAGGACTATAATGATATTATCCCATACTATTAAAGTAATGAGAAATCTTGCAGTGGATACCTTAGTTAGGAAATTAGTTGATTCCTTGGAATTTATTAGAGGTTATCACCAACAATTGCTAAATGATTTGAGATGCTTGTAGGTTTGCACCATAGAATTGACTTTAGAACTCTTATGTTGATTGTCATAGTACAACCAAATTTGTTGGAAGAATTAAGACCCTATAAGAATGAATTTCAATTCATTGAACATATGGAATAAGTTACAAAAGATGGTTAAAAAAAAAATTGACATTGTTTAATAAGTTGATAAGATATTAGAATTTGGGATTAGACTTAGATGTCTTAAATTATGGAGACATAAGGAAACAACTCTCAAGGAAGTTTATTGTTTAGTCTTATTATTTCCTTAGAGGAATGCAAGTGTCTAAAGATTTGAGATAGAATCTGATGCATGTGGCTATGAAATTAGATACACAATTCAGGGCTTCAGTCCAAGGTGTTTGTATATGGAGGTTTACATCAATAGCTAATACGGTTTTGCAACTACCTCGTATTTCATAATGAAGGTGAAAACTTATTACCATAGATTTTGGGATACGGTTACCAAGAACCTTAGTTGGTGACAATGCTTATCAGGACATTATTAATTGTTAATCATTTTCTATTAGACTAGTTTCAGATAAGATTTTGAGAATGCATGATTCTATGATATATGATAAGAATTCTTATTTTACTTCTAGATTTTGATTTTGTCCATTAGAAGAAAAAAAATATTCTGGCACTATGTTGAGTTTTCTTAGTAGCTTCCATATTTAGGCTGATGACTAATTGAGGAGAGTATTTCCAAGTTAGTAAGATCTGTTGAGAGATTGTGTTTTCAATTTGGAGAGTAATCAAAATGAGTACTTAGTTAAATTTTCTTGTGATAATGTTTTCATAAGCTAGCAATGATATGATACTTTATAAGAGTTTATGGTAAGAGATGATGATCCATTATTTGTTATGATCATAATGGAGGGAAAACTCTTAAGGCTTGACTTGTGCAATTAACTATTGAAAAAAAAAAATAGTCTCGATTAATGGAAATCGGAAGAAACTCAATATACATGTTGTTGGTGGTGATATCTCAAGCAATATTTGAATTTGAATTTGGTGGACATAGTGCTCTTAAAAGTTTGATTGCTAAGTTGTAAAGTGAGATTGGAGAAAAAACTAAATCCTTGGTTTATAAGATTGCTCAAATATTAGAAAGGTGGATGTGCTTGATGTATTAAGTGGTCTTACCCTAAGCTTACTTTCTTGTTCATAATATATTTTATGTTTTGATCTTGAGGAGAGATGTTCTTAAACACTCTCATATTATGAAATTTTGAGCTTATTCAATTTATTTATTCGAGATCAACTAGGGAAAAAGTATCCATTCACTAGAGATGTGATGGAAAGGAAATGTTTGCCGCTATTGGTAATGTGGACGCCCAAAACCCGGGTCTCATCACCAACCGTTAACCCGCGAAAACTCGCCAGGGATGTCGTAACCCGATACTACACTATTGCGGTTCCTACCAGATCCATAATTTAACAAAATCGACAAAGTCTCCTTGTCCAAAGGAGCTCCACCTAAAATACAACCCATGCAACAGAGGACAGGCACAATATCTATCCGGGGCCAAATATCATACCACATCTCTCCAAACGATTTACGAGTAAAATGACCACATGTGGTCCATTTATCCATACTCAAACATAATGCACAAAGCTTATAATACCATAGTCCTTTATGAGCTAATTACAATACTTCTCCCTACACAAAACATATATCAAAACAGTTTGTTCTAATATATTTTACAGAATTAAGAACCAAAGCCACAACCTAGCTTTCTTCACAATAGCGGCCTCAAGTGAGCGTTGTCTCCCTACACACTCCTTGTACATGAAAGGGGGTCCTACGACGGGGTGAGCAATGCCCAATAAAGTAAACTCCTACAAAGGCTACTCATCACCTAAGTGCACATGCAATGGTCATGTCACAAAAAAAAACACATTCTAATCAAGACTATGCAACCTATAATGGAATTTTACATGCCATGAATGAGATGCGACTCACCATGTCCCATGTACCGAGTCCTCACCGACTCCATCAAACCCGAGTTCCAACTGACTCCTATCACACAATGCCGAAAACCCATGATAAATCCATCATTCTCGATTACATGGCAATGATAATTTTACAAAACAAATTTCATTTGTTTTCTCAAACCAAAAAGCTTTGATGTTCACCTCAATGATCATGTGGCACCCCTCTTGATCCGACCGATCGAGGGTCCGAATCGACCCGGATGCTCGATACCAACTAACTGCGGACACCCCAACCCAAGACCCTAAGTGTCGAGCGAAGGTGTCTATATTTTATTTTATTTTATTTTAAACTTATAGTCTCTAAGTTTAGTTCATCTTTGCTATATCAAAGAACGTTAACTTGTATTATAATCGTAGTATGATTACAAAATATATACAAGCTCCATATATGGAAGTGTTCAACATTTACAATATTTACATTGATTACAAAATAAACAAAATAGACCAAAAGGTCTTCCAGTGGGAACCTAGTGATGCGTGGCCTCGATCACGACGCGATTATCCCGTCCTCTAGTTTCTCCTCCCGTACCTACACTCCGGACATGAAAACACCCATGCTGTTTTTACGCCTTAGTGGGAATTAATACATATGAATGACCTCTACCGAGGGTCTCCACATTTCTATACAAATGCATATACTTATGACATATATATATAACATTTACATATACTTATCATTTCTCAGTTATATACTTTTTTACAACATGTTTCATTTCTTATCATATTTCATATACTTTTCATGTCATCTTGTACTTTACTTTTTGTTATTGTAACTGTATACTATCATCGCCTAGCATTGCTATGCTTCTCATATCATATCATATATTCTTTACATTTCACTGCGATATACTCATTTCATTTTCTTTTATGTTTCACGCCCGCAAATACCTTAAAAGCTGATACGGAAATAATTGTATAAAATTAAGGTACTATCACCGTATAAGATAAAGGATTCCCTATATGTATATACCCGAAGGTATCATCAATCGGCATTCCAGATAACGACCTATGCCATGTAATACGTGACCCAACCAGCCGTATATACCCGACGTATCACACGCACGAGACGCTGACCTATGTCATGTAATGATCCAAACGGGATCTATGTCATCAATCTAAACTGGCCTCGGAGTATCTCTAGAATTGTATGTCGTGAAAGAATCGTGTCTTCCCTATAAGCATGCCTATCTTATCCCTCTACTCAGTTCTAAGCAGATAACTGCGCGTGATTTTACGTTTCGCACATATCTCATATTATGCATGAATAAGTATGATTACCACATATGCTCATCGCTTTTCATGATTTATGGACCCAATGTGAGCTACTTATCATGCTATATGCGGCCACTCACCCAGCCGTCGAAACCAACCACAGCGCAGAGTTCGGACGGCGTTGCATCCCGCCGAGGTCCCACGAACGTCCCGAACGGTCGACCGGCGCGGTCATCACACCCCCAGAACGCGAACGGTTATCTGACCCACCGATTCCAAATCAACGAACTGAGCCCACGGCGTCAGACCCCACACACAATCAAACCCAAATGAGCCGACTGGGCCGAGGTGCACACCGAGGTGCACTCGGTCGAGCCGGGGTCGCTGACTGGCTCACACTCGTTTTTTTTCATTATAAGTGTGAGCGGATGGATCAAAACATCAACTCAAATTTATAGCGTTATTACCATAAGACTATTGTCTAATTCCCAACAATAATGTCAGCGAAACTTTGCTTGTTATATTTCTTGCAATTATAATCGATTAAAAACTAAGCTCTTAAGAATAAACAATTTCTTTCTCGGTTTGATCCATGATTCTCATGGACGTGTCAACAAGTAATAAAGTGGATTTAAGTCCGTGATATTTCCATCCCACAGAGATCTCAAGAATTCGAATCAACTACCCCGACTACTTGGCTTATTATTCGGGACTATGATTTGCAATTGATATATCCCTAGCAAACTTGAAAATAATGAAATAATGAAAATATGTAAAATAAGAACAAAATGAACTAATGCTAAACTAAAATAAAATAAAAATATAAAGAACAGACCGATCGCTTAGCTTTTTAAAGGGATGCATTGAAAATACAAATATCGCGGAAACATCAATTCCCGCAGCATTAATTCCTCAGAACGTTGCTTCATGAACTCGCATTTGTAATCCGTCCAAGGAAGAAGGTAATGTCATGTGGATCTCTCCCACGACATATTTCATCATCTAATCTTCCCCGCTTTCTTTCGAATGCAAGAGGGATTAGATAACTACTTTTAACTGCAGTTGCCTGTTTCCGTATTTTCTTTCTCAATACTTCATACCCAAACATGGACTATAAACCTCACTCCTAAGACATAAAGGCATGGGTTTACACTACACTAAGCCATCTCTCAAAATTGGAACAAGCCATTCTTTTCCTTGATTAGATCCTTGCTAACACTGATTGAACTCAATCGTCAATCGAGAGCGGTAATCCTCCGCTCATTTTAATTGATAAGTCATTCAACTCATTCTCGCTTTCAAGTGAGAAGAAGATTTATCGATTAGAATTCACAAAGCTCCATTAGATCCCCAATATTAGTTCGCATACCCTGAGAAATCATTCATCAGAATGCCTTCTCTGTATCACCGTGAGGGCCCTCGAAATCGTAGCATGAACAATCCTATTACGTGCATAGACAATTTCCAATATTCGATCAGATAACAATAAACAAACCAAAGAAGCGTATTCAAGATCGAAGTTCAAGACTCGATAAATTCCGCATAAAAGATAAATTCTAACAACAGTAATTTCAACTTAATGGGTTTCTAAATTACTTCATTACACTAATCCGTAGCTCCCCGATCAAAAGAATCATCAGAATCCGAAACCGGAAGTTCGAATTCCAAAATTGCCAGATTTCAAAACGAACCAGCAAGAATTTGAAGAAAATAACATTCCGTATCTCGCCAACTTCAACAACTAACTCCTGTGTCCGTAAATTCAAAAAATAACAATCTACTCTAATCTAATCTAAAATAACAACCAAAGAAGAAAAAGAAACGTAAATTAAAATAAACGAGCCTCGCTACCTCCGCACTCTTCGAGCCGCCAAGAGTCGCTTTTCTTCGCAGGGCAAATGCGTATTTATAGGGTTCGGAAGTCACCCTAACTTCGATGCACCTATTTGTGATTTCAAAATGATCGGCCCATTTCCGTTTGTTCATGTCGTGACTCCATTTTGCTTTGTCGCGACCTTGTTCCGGATGTCGCGACCTTCTTTCACGCCGCGACTTCACCGCTCGATTATGAGTCGCTTATGTCGCTTAATTTCCAATGTTCTCGCTTATGAGCCGCTTCGATGTCGCGACTTCAATCATACGTCAGCGACTCGCTTTTCGCTCGTCAGAGCGTAGTTTTTATCCGTTGCGACTTGCCTTTTTAACATCCCTTGATATGATGTCGACACCTAAATGACGTTTGTGACCTTCTTCCTTTTTAATCGATGTCGCGACCATCGAATGATGTCGCGACTCCCTCTTTCAGAATCGATGTCGCAATCCATCAAGGACGCCAGACTTCACCTTTCTGCATTGAGAGCTCTTTTGATGTCGCGGAAGCTTTTCTTTGTCAGGATCATTTCAACATCGTGATTTGATGTCGCTGACACCGACCGATGTCACGACCTCCATTCGCACCGATGTCGCAACCATCAAGGACGCCGCGAATTCCTCCTTTTTTTTACAACCGGAGCGTCGCGACCAATCAAGGACGTCACACCACTATTCGCGGTAACCGATGTCACACCACTAACCGATGTCGCAACCCTCGATAATTGCAGCTGATGTCATAATTCACTAAAGGACGTCGCACTATCCCGATTTAAGGTTTAATGTCCTATCCTCTGCTCTAACTTTCGCGACCTCCATGTTCGGCCTCTTGAAAATCTTTGTCGCAACTCTATTCAGCTAGTCACTACATCCATGTCTAATGCTAAGTTTTCATGCTCGTCACGACCGGCGGTGTCGCGACATCATGTCCGCCCATCATTAATTCGGGTCGCCCTGATTTGAGCTTCAAGGCGATCTCCTTTACTTGATTACTGTCAAGGTCGCGACCTCAAGTCCTTTCTTCAAAAATTAGTCGCGAATTTCCATTTACTTCGTATGTCGTTCGCGGGCTTTGTGGTGTCACCGGTCGTGACCTCAAGGCTTAAGGGTATCACGATTTCATTTATCTCCGCTGGTGTCGCGACGCCGCAAATTACGTCGCAACATGAACTTCTTCATTCGACCATTTCTTATTCTCTACCAAGTCATATTTTGTCTCCACTCCTTCTTCAGTCACGACTTCAATTTATTCACGCTTCTTCTTCAAAGCCAAATTTGTCGAGTATCGTGATTCTGGAATTGCTGAAAACTCGACTGCCATATTAAGTTTCGCTGACTTCAACCGCCGCAGTCGATTTCTTATGATTTTGCCAAATTTGCTTTTCACGTATTTTCTCGCAAATTGAATTTGATTCAATTATCGCTTCAGACAATTCATCATTATTCTATAAACTCGTAAAATGGATTAAAAATCAAATGAGTTTTCGACTCATCAAATTCCCCCAAAATTAAAATTTTGCTTGTCCCCAAGCAAAGAAAAGAAGAAATTGTTTCACCCTCAAACAAATAAGCTTAGAAAATTTTTAAGGACATTTTTCCGATTTATTCCACATTCTTTCATTCCACCCTTCGACCGAATTCGCAGAGTATCACTATTATTTCAAATTTCGCTTATGCAAGAACAAGGCATGGTGTACTTCTATTACAAAATTTCTGATAAAAACTAAATGTATTTAAATGCTTATTCAACAAGTCTTGTTCAGGTGTGTGTGCAGTCATCAATCTTTTCAACTTCATATTGAATTTAGTTAATTCCTTCTCTCGAGTTTTCTGGGATCAAGCTTATCAAAGTCCCATATGCTCGCTTTTCATATTGATCTCCACCATCGTAGGTAAATTCAACCTTCAAAATCAATGAGGTTCCTTCTAGTTTGTAATGCCTGGGCTTAGGTGGTGATAATGGAAAATTTAGGTTGTAAATCACCCGCTTCCATCTTGTCTCTACATTGTCAGCTTCCAACTTTCTTCCTTTTCATTTTGTTCTTCCCGATTCTCCTCAATCTTAGCCTCGCTTCCTCCTTTCAATTCTTTATGGAATCTCAACTCATATGTACTCGATCTGCCGCATTCCTTTTCTTGTTTCTTAACTCCTTCGCTTATTTCTCTAAGATTTGGTCACAAGAATGCTTTTGTCTTCTTAGGCTTTCTATTACTCTTAGAGAACTTCAAATAGCAATTCCCATACAAATGGTATTAGGTGCTAGGTGTTAAAACACCCCTACGAGCTAATTGTTCAAGGAAATAGGCCAAGACAAAAACTTATTCCTTATTTCTGGGGCTTCGCTCTTTACTTTTTCAACCCCTTCTTATCAAAATTCGAGAATATTATTCCCCCAAACTTGTTTCTTCCTTTATACTAAACTTTTCTAAACTAGAAAACTGATAATCTGGGGTTCTTACCCGTGTTTATCAGAAGGAAGCTGGAATCTCGCCAATTGTCGTTTATTGAAGAAATAAGGCTTATTCGCTCAAATCAGAACTGTGAGAATATGCTTAAGCATATTTCAGGGTAGGCTTAAAAGGCCTGTTGCCAAGGATGGCCTCTATCATTTCCTCGTTGGTTGTTTTCACCCAGATTTCGCCTTAATCAATAATCAAACAAGTTCTGTGGACTCTCGATCTGGAATCCCGAATTCCCTGTAAGATATTTCTAATTCTCGTCAAAAGTTTTATAAGTTTTGTCAATTAATGTGTATTATTTCTTCAAGACTTGTACTTATTCACTGCCTACTTACATTATTTTAACCAAGCATTCTTGCTCCACAAGAATAACCACTTCCCAATTTTTGCAACTAAACCGAATTTTAAACGTAATGTAAGAAATACTCCTAATTCCAGCTTTCTTTTATTCATGCCCCGATTCTCGCAATTATTTGTGTTTAAGTCTGGTTCACTAGTCAAACTACTTCAACTAGTTCAGATTATGATATTTCAGCATTTTCCTTTTTGAACTATTTCCTAATGTTATTCTCCCAACAAGTCAAGCAACAAAAATACAATACAACTAACTACAAACAAGCAAACATTTCCTTTTTCACAAATTTTCTTGTTTTATTCATGATGTTATGCAACAGTTGAGAACAACAAATAGGAAGAGGGGAAAATAAGGATAAATCAATGGGAGGATCATCTTTTTCTTTCGGGGGAAGGAGGAAAATGTTTTGAGGATCCGCATCAAGAGGCCGTGATTAGGATAGAACTTGGGAAATTTCATCTCAGTTCTCTTCTTTTTCTTGTCATTTTCCCTTTCTATCTGTTCTTCAAGTATCAGCTCATTTGTGAGATCAATTTTCTTGTTCAGATCATCCTGTCTCGTGCCCAATGTGTTCGCTAGCGCGTTTCCATTTCAATATGACTCTAAAAAATTTGGTGTGTCGATCAAATCCAAATTTTCTGCTTCGACTTTTCTTCTGTGTGAGGCATCCTTATCATCAAGCTCTCGATTCGCCCTTCATCTTCTTTCAAAATCCTTGAACATTGACGTGTATAGGAACTTGAACCCCTTTAATCCGCCTCCCCTTAGTCTTGGCTTCTTGATCCAAGAGATCCCTGTCCTTACGAGTTCAGGAGTTGAGAATCGCGATTATACCGACACAGAATGATTCATGGCTTACTTTAACTTCTTCAAGAAATCTACCCTTTCCTCCATTTCTTTCTTAAATTTTTCTTCTTGCTGCTCTAGTATCTTTTTCATCTGTTCCTCCTTTCTGCTCATCTCTTCTTCCCATCATGGGATCCCTTCCTTCCTATCTCAAATTTCATATGCTTCTTCTTCTCTTCTCGCTCATCTCTTCTTCCCATCATGATCCCTTCTCTTCAATTCTTTTTCATAAACCTCTTCTCTGAACCTTTGTTGGAGGTTCCATTGCTCTTCCCTTTCTTCCACTTTCTTTTGGATGGAATTGAGCATTTCCATTATTTTATTATTCTCCCGGTTCCTCAACTTTCACCAGTTCCCTCGAAATTACCGTTCCTTTATAGGTGGAGAGTCGGGGCCAGTCGAGAAATCTATCGGGCTTATCTTCTTTGTTCTCTACTCCTCCGGGAACATAAAAAGTATTCCTTCTTGATGTGCTTTTGATTTTCTTCTTCTGGATTCCGCCATCGTGAGGTGTCTTCTTCCCCGTATTGCATTTTCATTTTCATCCCCTGGAATATGTTTCTACTATGACCCCCTTTTCTTTTGATTCTTCGCCTCGCTTACCCCCAGCCGTGGTGAGTGTGGTGAAGCCTCGGGGACACTCTTCTTTCTTCTTCTTCACAAGTTCCCTTCACACCAAATTCTAATACATAACCTGTGATGTTGTCGGGTGAGGGATCAAACCCCGTTTATTACCATCATGATACCTTTATTATGAATTTTCACAATCGCTCCAAGATCAATCTCAGATCCCTCGCATTTGGCATAGAGAAGGATCATTTCTTGTTCTCTTCTTATCAGGCAAACGTGCTTGGTAGGGACCATAACAGAGGCTAAGAAATAGAACCAAACCTTTGCCTCTTTCGTCGATCTCCCCGCCGAGGGTCTTGCTCTCCTTTTCCTTTCTTCCACCGCCTTACCGTCTCGTTAATTTTCTCGCGAAGCTTCTCACTAAGCAGGTTGTTCATCATCGCCTTCTTGAATTTTGATCCATTCTTCCTCGTCCTTCCATCCCATACATCTCATTAATAGTCTTAGTTCCATAAGGCACCTGTACTCCCCGACATAAACGTGCAGCTCTCCTTTCTCCCAACCGCATTGAGTAAATTTTCTGACGATCACGCATACCCGTATTTTTTATGTTTGCACTCCTCCCCACCCTCTCTCGTCATTAATTCCCTTGAAGGGTGATGAGTTAGCTATTGAAACTCCTTCTCCTACAAATCCCTTTCAAAGATAGTGCTTTTTCCGCACTCCGGAAAGAAAGCTTTTCCGAAACGAACTCATCTTCCTCTTCGTTGCCGCTTTTCTTTTCCTTTCTCCTCCGTTGCTTGTCACGGTTGAACTTCCGTTGTTCCGACGGCCCTGCTCTCCTCGTCTCCGTATGAACTTCCCCCTTCTGGCTTAATATACCCTCCATGATTTCGCTCATTTGGGATTCAGAGTCAGCGTCTCTACCATTTGGAGAAATCTGAAGGTTTTAGAAGAGTTCTGCTTCAGTGGTTCAAGAATTGAGAACCAAAGAATATACGAAACTGAAAGGTTGTATTTGCTTCAAGGAGAGAGATGATAGTGGAGGGAGTTTCTCAACAGTTGCAATTCAATTATTATTGTGGGCTCTTTATTGCTTCATTTATTTGCGCTTGTCGCGACTTAAATTCAGGTGTGGTTGTGTGCTGTCATTCAATTTAGGGCAAAATTAAAAACTGCCCAGCTGGCACATTTTTTCCGATGTCGGCCTCTATCATCGTTCGTCGTGACATAAGTAAACTATGGAGTGACAAGTTATCATCGCCAGCGGTTACATCGTGCATTTGAGGACCTAGTTGAAAGTTGTCGTGAACCCTCACCATCCTTTTGAAGGGAATGGTTCTTGTCGCGACCTGTAAAGCTCGCTGACCTCGCTATGTCACACCAATTGATGTCGCTACATAACTTTTGGTCGTGACTCCGTCCCCTCGTTTCCTTCGCATCACTAAGTCGACCTCAACTTCTGCTCTGAGCATCAATTTCTTGTCTGACTTAGTCCGTAATCTGCCCAAATTTGATGGATCAGATACCTTTTCACTTCTTATTAATTTGTACACTCTTAGCATCAATTTAATCATTCCAACACAAAGAATTCAAAATATATTCTATTCAATTTTCATTTAATTAATGTAGGGAGAAGTACTCTTTTCGAGTTGCTCGTCCCGTGAAGTGTCAGCAGTTCTCGAGTTTGTTCCTTCTTTCCAGCTACTTGATTCTTCACCCGCATATTGTAACACCCAAAAAAGGATTAAATTCTATCTAGTACTTAACCTAGCAATTTCTAACAAATCATGACTAGAACTAAAAAATTTCAAAAACGCGTAAAAAAAAAAAAAAAAAATCTTAGTTCATATAAAGAAAACTAAAAAAATCTATATGGGTTGCCTCCCATGAGTCAGTCTGCTGAGTCTTCTTTAATGGACTAGTCATTTAAACTTTCCTCTCTCAATTCCCCAACGCAGCTCTTCTTTTTCTTTCTCCTCGCTGAGATAGTGTTTCGCTTTTTGCCCATTAACTTTGAATTCTTCCCCAAAGACGCCCGAAAGTGTTACTACTCCAAAGATAGTACTTGACACCACCGTATATGGTCCACCCATTTTGATTTCAGCTTCCCGAAATAATCTTAACTGGAGCTAAACAAAGAAGACCTTATCCCCAGCCTCCCCGAACTCTTCCTCGTAACTTTGATCATGCCATTTCTTTGTCTTGTCCTTGTATATTCTGTAGTACGTCATAGGCTTCGCTTTCTCGCCTAAATTTCATTCAGCTTGGAGAAGTCTTCCTTTGCAATCTTGAAATCGGTTCAAATTAAGCCACGGCCCATATGGCTTTGTATTCCGCTCAAGAGGGAGGTGACATGGTTTTCCAGACAAGTCCTGTATGGGGACATTCCAATGGGAGTTTTAAAAAGCAAATTCAGAGGCCCATAATGTATCATCAAGCTTCAAAGACCAATCTTCCTCTGTAACTCACAATTTTCTTTCCGTAATTTTCTTATTTCTCCTCGTTGGAAATTTCAAACATTCTATCTGCTTCGGAGGATGATAAGCCAAGCTCATAATGTGTTTGATACCATATCTGCTCATGAGTTTGTCAAACACCTTATTTGCAAAATGGCTTCCTCCATCACTAATTATAGTTCTGGGTGTCCCAAATCTGCTAAGAATATTTCTTTGTAAAATCCCACAACTGTATTGGCATCATTCTTAGGACAAGCTGCTGCTTCTACCCATTTTGATACATAATCCACAGCTAGGAGTATGTATACATTTCCAAGTGAAGCTGGAAAAGGCCCCATAAAATCCATTCCCCATACATCAAACAATTGCACCACCAAGATACCTTGTAGGGCATCTCATGCCTGGCGATATTTCCCATTCTTCGCATTGATCACACAATCCTTACCCATTCAAACAGTCCTTGTAAATTGTAGGCCAACAAATCTTAACTCGGGAGAATTTTGTGGGCTGTTTTATCTCCTAAAGTGTCCCTCCATAAGGTGATGCATGACATTCTGCAAAAATCTCGCTTTGCTCACTCTCCGTACATCTCCTTATAATCGATCACCCTTTTAAACAAATATGGATCATCCCGCATGTAATACCAGTCCTTAACTTTTCTCTCGTCAGCTGAATTCCCAGGCATAATTCCAATAAGCTAAGAAATTCACACACGCATAATTGTGGTGGATTTGAGGATGTACCGAAATAATCGTCATCTCGAAAATTTCCTCGCTATTTCTCTTCCTTTTTCAGACAAATGGTTCCTTCTATCTGACAAGTGATCAGCTATCACATTGTCACTGCCCTTCTTGTCTTTAATTTATAAATCAAATTTCTGCAACAATAATACCCACCCGATCAATCTTGCTTTGCTTCCTTCTTTGCCATCAAATATTTAATCACTGCAGATGATCAAGTGTGTATCACAAACATGGGACCCCAAAATAAATGGCCTGAATTTTTCTACATGCAAACACTATTGTCGTGATCTCCTTTCAGTAGTAGAGTAATTTTCAGGCTTCATTAAAGGTTTTGCTAGCATAGTAGATGGCCTTGAACACTTTTTTTCCTCTTCTGTCTCCACACAAATTCTCCCATTGTAAAATCACCGGCATCACACATGATCTCAAATTCTCTGCTCCAACTGGTTTCACATGATGGAGCTTACCAGTCCTGGATTTGATTTCTCTCCAAATGCTTTCTCAAGGATTCATTAAAATAAAACTTACTATCTTTCTCCAAATAACTGCATAGTGGTCCTGGCAATTTTGAGAAATCTCCGATAAATCTTCTATAAACTAGTATGTCCTAAAGAAACTCTGATTCCTCGAATCAGAAGTGGTGGCATTAGGTCTCTTATAATCAAACCTGGCTGTCTACTTCAAGCCCCTCGTCGCAGAAACCATGTGCCCCAAGACAGTCCCCTTCAGCCATAAATGGCATTTTCCCAATTCAGCTAGCATTTTGTCTGCACCTTGAAGTAATCATTCCTGTGCTATGCAAGCATTGTTCAAAACAAGATCCATAATCAGAAATCATCCATGAAGATCTCCATAACTTCTTCTCGCTTAGATCGAAAATATAGACATCATGCATCTTTTGGAAGGTACTGTGAGCATTACATAAACTAAAATGGCATTCTTCTAAAAGCAAAAGTACCAAATGGGCATGTAAAAGTGGTTTTCTGATCTTCGTGTGCAATAGCTATTTGGTTATATCCAGTATCCATCAAGAAAACAAAAGGAAGGCCCCTTCGCCAACCTATCCAAGATTTGATCGATGAAAGGTAGGGAAAATGATCCTTTCTGGGTTGCGTTGTTCAATTTTCAGAGTCGATACAAACCTCCATCCTCAGCTCTTGTAGGGAATAAGTTCATTCTTTTCATTTCGACATAATGAATCCACCTTCTTTGGGAACCACATGTACCGGCTTTCACCAAGAACTGTCTGATATAGCATATATAAAGCTCCAGATTTAACCATTTCGTAACTTCTTTCGACAACTTCTTTCATGATCAAGTTCACTCGATGCTCCAACCATAAGTTCGCATTATCTTCCACACATCTCGTGCATACAAATGAGGGGGTCATACCTTCGCATCTCTCTCACCTCACCGCCAATCGCTTCTCAGATTTTCTCAAAATTGTCAAAGAATCCTCTCGCTCTTCAAACACTTCAATGTAGCCGATATGATAACCGGTTTTTTCCGTCTCTAAAACCTATATTTCAAATGACCTGGCAACCTCTTCCAATGTTAACCCTCCGCACTAGTTTCGCCCCATGAGTTTCGTGGTCCGGGTCAGCTCACTTCATCTCGACTTGCCATTTATACTGAGGATCGTTTCATTATTAAACAAATTCAAGGCGTAACTTTGCCAATCGCTCGAGGTACCGAAAATTCATCTCAATTTCATTGATAGAGCTCAATGATACAATCAGAATTCACTTCATCATCGAGAAGGTTATTGGCTTACAGCCCATACAACCTGCTCTTCCTATACGGACGCTCTTAATTCTATCAATACAAATGCACCGCTTCATTCCCAACTCGAGTGTCACCACCTTCGTATCGCCGATCAGCGCGCCTCCCGCTGCTGGGCAGCGGTCTCTCCTGAAGAACAAAGGAACTCGAGGATCTTCCTCCATCCGCATACAACAAAAATCTACTGGTACCGAATTTCAACCTCGACGAGTACATCTTCCGTAATGCCCTAGCAGCCACGATCTATCACCCATCTCAGAAAGTAATTGGCCGTTAGGTTAAATTCCCCAAACTAAGTCTCGCACTAATCGATAGAGGCATCAAATTTATACTTGCTCCAAAGTCACATAAAGCTTTCAACTCACATTTCCTATGTAATGCGGAATAAAGTGAAACCGCTGTGGTCTTTCTATCTGCTTCGGGAGCTTTGCTGATAATGGCACTGCATGAAGCATTCAAGTTAACTATACCCTCCTCAGCTATCTTTCTTTTCTTGCTCAGCACCTCCTTCATAAATTTTGCATAAAGAGGCATTTGACTGATCACCTCTGCAAATGGGATATTTATTTCTATTTTCTTGAAAAGATCCAAGAATTTAGAAAACTGTTCTTCTTTTCGACTCTCAAGTCTCCAGGAATGGCACCGCAGGAGCATAAGCCGGTACTCCTCTTTTCGTCATTTCTTTCTTCATCCGTTCAATCAGTTGTTCTTTCTCTTCTTCGCCCCTTCTTTCTCCGCCGCCCTTCGCTTCTTCGTCTTTGTCACCGCTCAAATCCTTCCCACTTTCCTCAAATCGAATTCATGCAATCTTTAAATTTTCCCGTGTCACTAGGAATGCTCCCTGTTCCGATTTCATATATTCAGCCACCGTCTCTATCAGGTCTCTAGATTTTCAAAGGAAGCACTAGCATCTTCCGAAACATCCGGGTGTCGACTTGGAAAGTTTCCAAGTTAGATAGCTTCGCTCACGGAATCAGAATAGCCTCTTGTTATCCCCTATGAACTCCGCAGCATTTGTTCCTCAAAATGGTAGGGTTCTCCTCCGACCCCGATATTCATTTCCTCGCCCGCTCCTGCTGCCTGAACTCCGTACGTTGATATCCTTGTCAGGATGTCATTCCCGCCTTTGTGCCATGTAATGCTCCTCCACCATATGAGAAATTTCTGTCTTCAAAGGTTGGATGGTAGTAAAGTGGGCAGTGTTAGGATTTGGCTTGAAATGATAACTTTTCGCTGCTCACGATAAATTTCCTCGCACCATAAGAATCTTCTTCCTAAGCACCTCATCAACACTTTCATCAATTCTTTTCTAATGCTTTCTACTCTACGAGCAAGGTGCATCTTCCTCTCTTGCTTCATTCATCCTATGCATTATAAAGACTAACTTAGCCTACGGGTCGCATTCGCTCAGCCCATGACCCCTTTCCTCTCTTACTACCTCTTGAAACTCGATGGAGCTTATATTGCATTTCAACAGTCCTCTATCGATCTCATTTCTTCAAAGACTTTTTCGCTGAATGCTCCACAACATGAAGCATCGATAATAATTTCTGGATGTATCATTCAAAGCATGATACACTATATCCATCCGGGTCTTCAAGTCTATTCCATGCATTGGGCACTGGTCGCTAATCTTTTGAATCTTCCCAAACAAACATACAGCTCTCATCTTCCCTCATTGAATACAATTATCTCTTCGTCTGGGCACTTGGGAAAGAATCTGCTTGGCAGCTCTCTACCAACTCTTCCTAAGACTGTAACTATGCTATAAATGATTCATACCATGCTAAACTTATGTCTCAAAGAAAATGGGAAGAGACGTAGCTTTATCACCGTCTCACCCCGTCACCACGATTAGCCATCCCGAGAAATCTTCCTGTGTGCTCGTTTGGTCTTCGTAGCTGGGATGACCAAGAACCGATGTCGGGCCAAATCCATTGTAATTAAGGTTGGCTTTAGTTCAAAATTGTTTGCATCCACCGTAGGGTCGTCTAATCAGTAATACTCTTCGAATAATAGCCCGTAAATCCTCCATCAGGTCGCAATGGGGTCTTCCGGCTGTCGTCCTCCTGTTCCTCCGTTTCGGGGTCATGTCTCTTCCGCCATAGCCGCTGTCAGTTTTTGTTTTTCTTAAGCCCCCGAGCTGCCTTCCACTCAAGGTCTCGCTGGAATCAGTCGATCCCTCAGTTTCCTGGGTGCATTAAAGGTTTTCCCCAAATAAAAGCACACTCATATTAATAGGATTAGTCAAACTCTAACAAATATTTTCAACATGGCTTCATAAAATTAGTGACTAATATACTACCGCTTGAAAGCTATTTTGTTCTTTCTTAAAATGTCCAAATTAGTATTTCCTTCTTTCATCAGAATATTGATCTAATTAATTCTTTCGATCCCCGGCAACGGCGCCAAAAACTTGTTGACTTGCTCACACTTTGTTTCTCTTTTTCATTATGTAAGTGTGAGTGATGGATCAAAACATCAACATAAATTTATAGCGTTATTACCATAAGACTATTGTCTAATCCTCAGCAATAATGCCATGAAATTTGCTTGTTATATTTCTTTGCAATTATACTGATTAAAACGGTTTCTTTAAGAATAGCTTAATTTCTTCTGGTTTTGATCACGATTCTCAAGTGGACAGTCGAACAAGTAATAAAGTGGATTGTCCAGATGACGATCCCACAGAGATCTCAAGAATTCTGAATCAACTACCCTGACTACTTAAGCTCTATACTATTTGGACTATGATTTGCAATTGATATATCCCTAGCAACCTTGAAAATAATGAAAGAATGAAAATATGTAAAATAAGAACAAAATGAACTAATGCTAAACTAAAATAAAATAAAAATATATAAAGAAATAGACTGGTCAGTTAGCTTTTAAAGGGATGCATTGAAAATACAGCTATTGTGAAACATCAATTCCTGCAGACACTCTGTAACGTTGCTTCATGAACTTCAGATTTAGAATCCGTCCAGAAGAAGGCAGCCGTCATGTGGATCTCCTTAATGACATATTTCATCATCTAATCTTCCCTGCTTCTTTCGAATGAGGATTAGATAACTACTTTTAATCTAGTTGCCTCGTTTCGCATTTTTCTTTTCAATACTTCATACCCGTATCACGACTATAAACTTCAAATTCTAAGACATAAAGGCATGGGTTTACACTATACTGGTTTCTCATCCTCAAAATTGGACAAATTTCCATCTCTTTTCTCGATGATCCTCGCTAACACTGGATTGAACTCACCCACTGGGTCCCAAAGTCCAACTCTCGCCTAGCTTCAATTATGTCATCCAACCCGCTTCCTGCTCAATGGAAGACATCATTAGAATCAGCAAAATCATTGAGATCCCGCAATATTAGTTCTATACCTCAGAATTATTCAATACTGAATGCCTTCAGAGCATCTCCAATTCCTAAATCAGAGTATGAAATATCCTTATTATATGATGATACCAACACGGACCAGATACTGTTAATAAACAAAACGCAATGTATCAAGACCAAAACCAAGACTGATAAATTTAAAAGATAAATTCTAACAACAGAGTAATTTCACGGGTCGGGTTTCTAAATTACTTCATTACACTAACTTAGCTCTCTCGATCAAAAGAACTATCAAGAACTGAACCGAAGTTCAATTCCAAAATTTGTTTGACTTCAAACGAACTAAAGAATTTGAAGAAAATAACACTCGTATCTGGGGCCAACTCAACAACTAACTCCTAGGTCCAGAAATTCAAAAAAAATAACAATCTACTCTAATCTAATCTAAAATAACAACCAAATAAAGAAAAAGAAACAGAAAATTAAAATAAACGAGCCTTGGCTACCTGCATCTCTCTTCTCGAAAGCCGCTAAGAGTCGCTTTTCTTCAAGAGCAACCGCGTATTTATATGTCTGAAGTCATCTTAACTCGATGCACCTATTTGTGGATTTCAAAATAACCGCCCATTGGTTTGTTCATGTCGCGACTCCATTTGTCGCGACCTACTTGATGTCGCACCTCTTTCACGTCGCGACTTCCACCGCTCCGATTATGAGTCAAGTTTTTATGTCGCGACTCAATCATACGTCGCGATTTCGCTTTTCTCGTCGCCTATACAGGTTATCCGGTTGCGACTTGCCTTTTAACATCCCTTTGATATGATGTCGCTGACAAATAAATGACGGACCTTCTTCCTTTTAACTGATGTCACACTAATCGGTCGATGTCGCGAATTTCCTTTCTTTGTAATCGATGTCGCAATCCATCAAGGACGCCGCGACTTCACCTTCGCATCGAGCTCTGATGTCGTGGAAGCTTTTCTTTGTCAGTGACTTGTCTTCAACATCTCTCGGGATTTGACGCGACAGCTTGACTCCATGTCACACTTCCATTCTTCTTGCAGCTGATGTCGCGAATTCATCAAGGACGTCGCTAATTTCCTCTTTTTACAATCGATGTTGCGACCACCGAAGGACGCCGCGACCACTATTCCGCAGTAATCGGCGTCGTGACTAATAACTGATGTCGCGACCCCGATACCTTACAGCTGATGTCATACCACTAAAGGACGCCACATCTTCCGATTTAGTGCCAATGTCTCATCCGTCTAACCGCCGCGACCTCCATGTTCGCCTCTTTGAAAATCTTTTCGTCGCAACTTCATTCAAAGGTCACTACATCCATGTCTAATGCTAAGTTTTCATTCGGGCTGCGAATTCTCGGGCGGTGTCTCACATCATGTCTCGCTTTCTATCATTAATTCTTGGTCGCCTGATTTGGAGTTTCTCAAGGCGATCCATTTGATTATCGCCAAGGTCGCGAATTTCGCCCTTCAAAATTAGTCATGACTTCATTTACTTGAGAAGGTCGTCGGCGGGCTTTGTAGTCGCCTCGTCGACCTCATGGTGGTATCACGATTTCATTTATCTCCTCGTTTGCGTCGCGACGCCGCAATGATGTATGGCATGAACTTCTTCATTTGATCGCTTTATTCTCTACCAAGTCATATTTTGTCTCCACTCCCTCTTCAGTCACGACTCAATTCTATTCACTCTTCGCTTCTTCTTCAAAGCCAAATTTGTTGAGGTCGTGACTTGAATTGCTGAAACTACACTTCCCGTCACGACTTAAGTTTCGCTTTTGACTTCAAATCTGTCAGTGCCGATTCTTATGATTTTTGCTAAATTTGTTTTCTCACGTGATTTTCCTCGAAATTGGAATTTGATTCACCTATCGCTTTCTGCACAATTCATCATTATTCTCATTATAAACTTTAAAAATGGATTAAAAATCTACCGAGTTTTAGACTCATCACCTGGTCACCGGTCGAGGTGCATCGGGCCGAGCCGGAGTCGACTTGTCCGAGCTCACCCATTGTCCTCCACAAGCACATGAATGGATTCTCGACTAACGCTTCCATGTAGTCCAAGAACACCAAACGGAGTTCGACAAAGAAGCTATGACCTTTCAAAGCTCGGGAGGTCACGTAGTTAAACTCACCGAGCCGACCGAACCGCCAAGTCGACTCGCCCGCCGAGGTGCACTGGCTGAGGTGCACTAGCCGAGGTGCACTAGTCGAGCTGTATTGGCCGAGCTGCACTATCCAGGTAAAAAGGGCCATAACTTGGGCTACAGAGGTCCGAATTGAGTAATTCAAAAGCCTAACATCAAGTTCATTGATGTGGCTACAATTTACCAGAAGGACTCACTTCCAAATTCCCTTTATTTCTTACCTAAAAATCATTTCTAAGGTCCGGCTAATGCATGTGATCAAATATAGGGAAATTTTCTTGGTTCAAATTGCAACCAGACCTTTCCCAAAACACATATATAGGAGCCTTAGAGCTCTTCCCTAACTCAACTCCTTAACAAGAAATGAGTTTGGGAGTTTCCAAACCCAACCCATACACAAAATAAGGGTTCCAAACCAAGTATCTATACTTTCTATACCAAAACTAGACAAATACCATACTCAAATCCATACAAAACACTAGATTCTTGCCACTAGAATCCATACACACAATTCAGAAAGTATCCATAATTGATCTTCTTTTCCTTTCCTTTCTCTTTCTTTTCTCTTCTCTTCTTCTTCCTTTCTCTTGTCTTCTCTCTCTTATCCGCTTTACTCTCCCTTTTCCAAGACCAAAATGAGATATTTATTTCCTGGCCTTCTCCTTTATTCGATCTTATCCCATTTTATTTCACTTTTTCTCTTTCGCTGGGAGCATCTCGACATCCGTGCAAAGAAGGAAACTCCTCCTCTTCCTTCAAGCCACTTGTCTCTTCCACAATTTTCTTCATTATTTCATTCTAATATCTTTCTTTATTACTTCTTATCCTCCAACTCTCTATTACTCTTAATTTAACTTATACATATTCCTACTTTGACATATGAACTTATTAAATTATGACCCTTTGGTCTTGAATTAGTAAATTATTGAATTTACCCTTAACTTTAGCTAATTACTGTTCTGTTTATTTTATTTTTATCTTTATTTTCTTCCGGAAAATATACTTTTACTTTTATTATACCCTAAACATGTTATAAAACTGTTAGGGTATAATTTAGGGTGTTACAGATCATTTGTTTTCAAAAATCCATGTGTCTTTTATGGGTGGCGGATTTTTCGGGGTCCCACCGTAGGCTTCGCAAACCTTCCCACACTTTTACTAAGCCACCGATGGATCCATATGTGTAACCAAAAAGATAATGAAGCTTTCACCCAACACATAATTTCATTTTCCATTTTCAAACCATGCGACTCTATTTAACGTTGTCCCATTTTCCGAGCCCGCATAATCAACACCAAACGCAGTGTTAATTTACAACCATGCAAACCGTGGAACTCTATTAGACGTCGTTCAAGGTACCGAGTGCACCACCCATTCACCAAGAATGGTGAATGACAATAACCATGCACACACACCCATTTCATGCGATGTCCCCGTGCATATGAAATGCAAATATGCCATTTCACACATTCAAGTAAAAACATACACATTCCTACTCAAATGTCTGCATGCCAAGGATGAGAATGTGACTCACCCTGTCCTATGTCCCAAATCCTCACTGACTCCCTCACACACGCATATGCCAAGTATGAAAACCGTCATTTATGTTCCATCAATGACCATTTTTCAAAAACAAAATCTTTTTGTTTTATAAATCAAAATCCATTGGACAAACTCCGATATTCACTTGTTTTTACAAAGTTTCGTGTGTTTTTGTAGGTAGAGAATTTTCGGGGTCTCACCGCAGGCTTCGCACACCTTCCGACACTTTCACGAACTTTCATCGCTAGATACATATGTCTAACCAAGAATACCGGGTTTTTCACCCAATGAGGTATCTATCCCTCCTTGCTATACCCAACACATGTATTTTTCATTTCCTTTTTCTTTTATGCAATCGTGAGACTCATTTTGGACGTTGTCCCATTTTACCGAGTCCACAATCGAACACCAAACACAGTGTCGATCTACCATTTACTCACGACATACCATCGAACACCAAACACAGTGTCAATTTACCAACCATGCACTCACACCCATTTATTGCGATGTCCCCTTGCACATGCAATGCAAGATGTCATTGCATGTTATATCATGTCACATGTATAATGAATGCTACATGGACAACACAATCCACACCACTTAATAAGTAGTTACGGACAATCACATAACCTCGCATATGACTTCCATAAATCATTTCATTCATGTCAACCTCATGCAAATATATATCAACATTCACATTCAACATGTCATTCAAGGATCAAGCAATGACACACAAGCAATCCATGTAATGGCCATTGCACATAACACATCTCATGTCAACATGTTAGAGCACACACATTGACACCCAAACACGTCACTCTTAGTCAAGCAATGACATTGGATCCTCAAGACCAGTTATGGCATAGAGATGCCCATAAAACATTTCACACAACAAGCCATCATAGCCCACAGAATAGTTCCGAACTTAGTTCATAAACTAGTCCCCTAACAGTCCCAAAATCTGGACACAAACCATTAAACCACCTAAGCTATAGCAGTCCCGGAAAATGGACCATAACTTGAGTTATAGAGGTCTGATTTGGGTGATCCAAAAGCCTAACATCAAGTTCTCATATAGAGCTACAATTTCCTTGAAGGATACTAGTCCAAATTCTCACTTTTTCCCAACCGAAAATCAGTCCAAAATATGGATGAGGTTCAATAAAACAGCAATCAGGCATTCCAAATGGACTATAACCTGATATAGATGTCCAATTTTGGTGATTCAAAAGCCTAACATCAAGTTCTTAGATAGGGATACAATTTCCTTGAAGGATACTAATCCAAATTCTCCCTTTTTCTAACCAAAAATCAGCCCCAAAAACTGAACATTATATAGGGTCAAAACAAGGCACTATTCCCATAACCCATTAATTTGCCAAACAGCCCCTTAGGGAAAAAAAGGGTCAAACAGCCCCTTAAGGCATTAAAACTCAACCAAACAGCCCCTAGAATGGAAAGTAAACCAAAGTAAGAAGAATCCCTACCTCTTGGAGCGTAGAAGAAACTTTAGGAAGTCCCGTGGACACTTCCTAAACTCGAAGCTTTTGATTTCCCGAACTCTTCGCTTGAATCCTCGGAGAAATCCCTTGTTTTCAGTTCCCACACGTAGCCCTCGTCGAGTAGATGAACTTTCATTCTTGGCTCGACAAATTCCGACCGACGGAATTCCATGAATCGAAAAGAGAAGTTTTTATTTTTCATTTTTTTTCTCCTCTCTCGCCCATGGGTTTTCTTTCCCCAAAGAGAAAACTACTCATTTTCTCGCTTCCAAAACTGATTTTTTTCTTTCATTTTATTTGTCTAACTTAATTCTTAAGTTTGAGACATGGCCCACATCGCGCCATGTGTCCATTACTCATTCGGGTCCGTTTCTGTCCCGAAATAATTTATTTCGTCTCGGTTCAAGTTCAATTTATTTTAAATGAACTTTACTTAAATTATTTTCTAACTCCCAGGATTCTCATAAAATCTCACTATCGGAAATACTAAGACGCTCACTCAAAATCGTGAAAATCCTCGTCTTTAATTTGATGAAAATTTTCTGGGTAACTAGATTTTTTGAAACGAATCCAACGGTGAAGTCCATTTCGTCATCCGATATCTAAAAAAAATTTCAGGCTTCCCTGAACTATTTCGACAATTTGACTGTTTTTGCCATTTTCAGAAAAAATAAAATTTTCTCGGGTTTTACAGGTAAAGTGTAGTGAGACAATCATAATATTTGAGAGATACTTGGAATTAGGAAATTGAATGAGAAAATACATCCTAAATTAGTTCAGGATTTAGTTATAAAAAGAAAAAGAAAAGAGAGATTATTATTTATAAAAACTTATGTTCTTTGCATACGCTCTTCCGATTTCTAAGCTTCAAGAACTTAAGAAGTCATACCTAGGGTTTGAAGCATGGATTACAAAAGTAAGATTTTCCTAAATTTGATTAAAGAAAATATGAAGAATTAATAAATGCGGCAGATCTAGAGTCCAAAGAATTAATTCGAAAGGTAAGATCTTTTCCCTATTTATTTTTCTAGAATTTTGGTAGTAGATTGTTTGATTTTCTTTAGGATTTGATAAACCTTGAAAAAGTCAGAATTGTATTAAGTTTTATTAAAAAAAAAAAAGGGATGAAAATAACTTTATGAATTGGATTCTTTGGGTGAAAATGACAAGAACTTTAAAAAAAAAAAAAAAAGTTTTGAGATTTGTGTAGAGAGATTATTGACCTTTGAAGAAAAGAAAAAATCGAATAGGTAGATTGGAATAAAATCTCAGATTGAAAAAGTAAAGTAAATAAATGAAAAAAAAAAGTATTTAAAGGTAAAGTCATGTTTGGATGAAAAGAAAAAGGGGAATTGTTGAGATGATGAGGTATTGTATGTGTTTTAGGTGTAATTTGAAAAGTTAAAAGTGTTGGATATTAAGTCTTGAAATTAAAAAAAGTAGGGGATCAATAGCTTTAAGTATGAGAAATTTAAAAAAAAAAAGGGGACCACATTTGAAAAAATAATAATAATAATAATAATAATTTCTATTAAGAAATTTAATTCAAAGTAAGAATATAAGTCAAATAAATTATTTAGATAAGACTTGAAATAAATTTGATTTCAATAAAAATCTGAAAACTAGCAAATTTAAATTATTGTCATTAGAAAATTAAAATACCCATAAGGATAATTGTGACGCTCCAACCCGGCACCCTATGTTAGGAAAGGGTGTCACAAATCTGAGAACTATAAACCTGTTAACTTATATAATTCTAAACAATTATCTTGAAAATATAAACTTACAAAAATATTTCATATACATACAATCAGAATGTATTACATATTTCATACATATATCTTTTAAATCTCATTTACTTGTACTTTTAGGTTCACACTGTCTCCAAAATTTTACATTTACACTCACAAAATCGATTCGAACCTACCTATGATGGAATCTACAATAGGTCACTTCATCGTATGTGGAATATCACTGGACGTCCCTCTTCTGCACCTACACCCGGGATAACACCATGCTAAGCTTTATAGCTTAGTGAGAATTCATAAATATGGACGACCACTATAACGATCGTCATAATACTTCATAACATTTTATTCCTAATACATGTTACTTCTCATATAATTATAATTAAATTACATATTGCATTTCACATCATTTTCATGTTTCACTCCTTTTATAACATTCCAAAAATTTCATCTCATCTTATGTCATGTCTGCATATTCCAAAGAAATAGATACAAGAAATAACTACATGCATCTAAAGCCGCACTATCACCTAGACGCAGATAAATTCATCTATAACCTCAGATCAATTGTATGACCTAAACGGGCCACTCTCTATCTCGTAAGTTGTATGTCGCAAGATTGTTATCCCTATGCGCATTGCCTATCTATCCAACTACCCAATTATGCGTATTAAATCAGTTTTATTATGTTTTGTTAACATTCCTTTATGTATCAAAGATATCTCATATACATGGAATAACTAACGATATCACAGATACTTATGAGGTATTCATTATCAAATAATCTTTCTAAACATTTAACTATACTTGCACTTTCATATAACAAAATTATATGTGTATTCTCTTAAATTTTCATAACACATGTTATCACGATCAACTTACTACGATGCATTATTTCCTATAACAATACATTTATATACCTTTATACAATTTCACTTCATAACCAATTCTCGCTTAACACCAGGTAGCTCCCTAAGTCAATTTTCACTACAATTTTAACTCAGTAAATAGGATTGTTAGAGAAAGTAATCTTCTAACTCAATATACCCCTATGTCTTAAGTTTCTTATGGTTCAAAAATCAAGTCATTTGGACTTTTAATTTGGGAGATATGGTCTAAACATTCTGAACTGCTCCTAAACATTTTCCAGGAACAAAATCTGGAATTGTGTCCTATATTTGAAAATTTTCTGGGAATGTAAAGACATAATTTGATCATAATTTCTTCATGAAAGTTGTTCTCCCATATGTCTAGTATGTACAGAAATTTGAATCACCTCATTTGGACCAGTATAACCCAAGTTATGATTTAAACAACCGGAATTACTCCAATTTTGGACCGTTTCAAAACAGATTTTGTGGACAGACTACTATACTTGACCACTTTTCAGCCTTAACGTGCCTAAATTCGATACACTTATTTCACGTAAGATTGCTCTCCTAAGTCTCCACACTCCAGAAATTTAAATCACTCAATTTAGAGGAGTGAAACTCAACTTATGGCCTAAATACCAAAACAATTTCGAAACCTAAAATCAGACAAACCGAACTAGAATTTTACCCAAATACCACTTTCGACGAATTTTCTCATTCAGCGCATTCAAATTGGATATACTTATTTCAAGAGATTTGTTCTTTAAGTCTAGTTTATCTAAAATTGAATAACTCAATTTAATGAAGATGGGCTGTGCTATTGAAAACGCGGGTTTTAAAATTTTAATAAAGATCTCCTCTAAAACCCAACATTTTCTTTATACAAAATTTTCCTCCATTGAGGACCACAACCAAACCAAACAATTCTATACCAAAGTTCCAAACACATTTTCCATACACAAATTCTATACATATAACTCATACTCCTATTCCATAGTCCTATTCCAAACCTTGATTTTTTTTCTTCTTCTTCTCTTCTTCCTTCTTTCTTCTTCTTCTTCTCTTTTTTCTCTTCTCTCTTTCTCCTTCTTCTCTTCTTCATCGAGTTTGCCCTAACCTCAAAGCCAAAATGAGATATTTTGTAAGACCATGTTTGGTCTTATCCACTTTGGTCAAAAGTCCATTTTTTTGCTATTTGGTCCTTAACTCTCTATTGTTTGTAAATTAAATTATCTAAATTTCGTTTAACATACAATCTTTTCATCTTATGACACTTAGATCCTTAACTGGCAAATTACCAATTTAACCTTGGCTTTTGTATTAATCCTGGTTTTATCCTTTTTCACATGTAACACTTAAATTTTCGAAAAATACAAATTTAACTTATATTATACCCTAAACATATTATAAAACGACTATGACATAATTTGGGGTGTTACAATAATAATAACTATATAGGGATAAATATTGAGAATGAATTTTGAAAAGAGTACAACTTCATAAAAATTTATAAATTTTTGGACTTTTACTAATATGAAATGGATTAGAAAGTTAAAAGTAATAATAATAATAATAATAATATTAATATTAGAATATTAATAATTGGAAAGTTTTAAGATTACTAAACCTATAACCTTTACGTAGGTAAGCATAATGTGATATTTTCTTATTATATTAGATAAGATATTTTCCTTGGAGTAAATCGTTTGATTTGCTACTTCAAGGTTTTCGCACTTCGTGTAAGTGGATTCTAATACAAATTATCGAAAATTATTATTTTATATATATGTGTCAGGTTATATATTAACGCATTCAAAAAGAGAATTGTTTGTTTTTACGTCATTTTGATGATGAAATTTTTTTAAACTGAATTATATATATAATCTTGGTTTATGAAACGTTTTGCCTTTTATTTATTTGATTATCCATGGATAAAACAATAGTTTTATATGATAGTACTTTCGAGATTTGTTTTTGTTATGAGGGAAAATATTTAGAGCATGACAAGCTAGCGATTCAATTTTTTAATAAAATATTCAATCTAAGTATTGGTCCGCAACGGAAATAATAGTTAACCCTATTCAACCCTTGTTAATGGAAATAATAGTTGACCTTTACATTCATTAGTGGTGAATGTATTTAATTAACCCTGCTCTGCTTTGCCAGCCGCTACTAAGACAGAAATTGCTTTGGTCAGTCCACCTTAAAATAAATAATTTGTTGCCAACCACCCATTTGAAAAGTCTCACATGGTTGTGCACCATTTAATATTTGATAACTAAAGAAAAATATATTTGAAATGTATTTGATTTTGGGACTTTGATATGAAAGTGTTTGAATCAAAATTTGATAAGAAATTGTTTAGATCACATTTAATATGAAATGGATTTAAGAATGTTTTGAAGGAAATTATCTTTAACGTTCCAACTTATTTTTGAATGGAAAGTTTGGTAAAGAACATCTAAAAACATCTACTATTTGTTTTGTGATCAAATCTTTTCGATCCACTTAAATCGCTTTTAAAGATTTACTGAATTTCATGAGCTCATCCCATTCGTTAATTTTTCAAGTACCCTTAGTTCGAGCGAGAAGTAATGAATAGGATGAAATTTGTCATCTTTAGGATTTGATTTTGAAAGTCATTATGACTTTGTTTAGTTAATGAGTTTATACTCATTCAGATTGTTTGGTTTTCGAATTGGGTTAATCGATACTTGAATATTAAGATTGAAAAAAAATTTGTTTATACGATCTTGGAATTGAGAATTGATAAATTTAGAAAGCTACGCATTAGTTTGAACAAGAATTTGATAATTGAACACCATCCAATTACAAAAGAAAAATTGTATCTTTCACACTTCGAACCTTTTCGAGTTTGAAGTAAAAAATGACAATCATGCCCATGGACCGGGTTTCATTCAAGGCATGACAATAGACGCCCCCTTCTATTTGAAAAATGTTCCTTATGCAAGAAGGCAAAAACATTTTCATTAACATACATTTGGAATATGCAAGATGGAATCTAAGGAAATTCAATCATTTGCAAGCAAATATTATACAAGGGGCCCCATAGATGGGGGCATGAAAAGCATAAAAAAAAAAATGGTGAAGCAACAACAACACATCTACCATAATGTATGAATGTAGTAGTAGTTGTCCAAATTTTTAACAGTAGTCGGATTGGGACTCATAGAAGTCACTGGGGCATGGTGACATAACTTCTTGCTCTAGCAGCTGCAACACCTGGTTCATTGATGGCCGATCATCCGGGTTTGCATCGGTACACCTTCCTGCTATATCAAGAATTGCTTCTACAGTTTCGGCATCTGCATCTTTGCACCTTCCATCTACTACATCCTCCAACCGGTTCTCTTTCAATAGGGTGTTCATCTGCAAATTTTGAACTTATGTTAGAAGTTCTGTACATTTCTTTCGAGAAGATTAGATCATACATGGGGGGAATTTTCGAGTTTCGAAGCTTACCCAGCCAACAACATTTAAACCTCGCTTCACAAAAGTTGGATCAGTTGGCCGCTTTCCGGTGACAAGCTCTAACAAGAGAACTCCAAAGCTATAGACATCTGATTTCTCAGTGGCTCTTCCACTTTGCAGATACTCTGAAATAGTAGAATAACAATCAATCAAACTTTGGGTGTACATGCATACATTACTAAATGGAGGAAAAATATAGACAATCAAGAATAGATTGCATGAAGAATAATCATCAGAACAAACACTTCCCTGTATCTCAAACACAACTGAAAGAATGAAGCTCAAAAGGGTAAGTATGCTCATCAATATCATAATTATGAAACAACTGAACACTGAAGCTTTTGTGAAATAAACTTCCTGACCAAATTTCTAGCCATTACTTGTTCTAAATCATTACACTGAAGAAAATATGATAAAACATTAACCATATATACGAGGAAAAGATTTCAATCACCATATCATCAGACTTGAATGATATTCAAATAATTGACATGACACCTTAATCATTGAGACAATGATCACAATTGAACTTCAATATTCCATGTTTACGTAGCCTTTTGGCAATGTGAACACTTCCATAGAAGATTAATGCCCCCTACCTTTCCTTCTTGTAACCTGTTTCCAGCATTAACTTGGAACGTGAAATTAATCTTCTAAAGAAATTATTTAAAAATTGATTTCTTCAAAAAATATGTATATTTTGAGTGAAAGTGTGCCTACACAAGAATACATGCAACTCATTTTCTCAAACTAGAACGTGCTAGCAAAACTTTTCAACTTGCCCAACAGTCCATTATTAGAGCATGTGTTTTTCTTAACAAAATATAACTTTTTTATACTTCTGGACAGATGTGTTCTCTATCCTAAAAAATATAACTTTCTCCATTATTAGTATCTTACTCGATCTGCCAAGCTACACAAATATAATTACAGTCTGCCTTCGTTTTTGTGAAGAAATTCTTAAAATGCAAAATCACAATTCAAGACTACATAGTTTCTATAAGGAATGATCAAACACAACTGCAGCTGTAAGCAAACCTGAAGAATAGTAAATATAGAAATGCTCTGTGGTATCATTTGACGGGGTCCATACCCATTTCGCTCTAATACCACAAAGATAGGACCCCATCAAATCTCCCCCTCCAAACCCATGCATGCGACTGAAGTCTAGAAGTCACCTTGGATCCTTAGTGGGATCCCATGCCAATGAGCTTGGAACAAAACTCCAACTTCTCCCTTGGAACAACTTTCGTCATCATGTCAGCTACACTCTTACCTATGTGGATCTTCTTCAATTGAATCAAGCCATCAGAAAGAATCACTAATCCAATGATATCCGACTTCGATATGCTTTGTCCCTGGAGTGATAAGTGGTATTTCGCTTTCAAGTCTATTGCACTTTGGTTGTCGCAATATACCACATACTTATCTTTTATCTTGTTCCAGACCTAGTTCTTTGAAAAAAGCCTTTATCCATATTATCTCTTTTCCACCTTCGATGGTAGCTATATTCTCAGCCTTTGTTGTGGATAAAGTCACACATTTTTGCCAACTTGGATTGCCATGATATGGTTCCAATAGTGGGATCCCATGCCAACGAGCTTGGAACATAACTCCAACTTCTGCCTTGGAACAACTTTCGTCATCATGTCAGCTACATTCTTACCTCATGTGGATCTTCTTAAACTAGAATCGTTTCATTACTGTAGCATCACGAATCCAATGATATCCGACTTCGATATGCTTTGTCCTAGAGTGATAAGTGGCATTCTTGCTCAAGTCTATTGCACTTTGGCTGTTGCAATATACCACATACTTATCTTTTATCTTGTTCCAGACCTAGTTCTTTGAAAAAAGCCTTTATCCATATTATCTCTTTTCCAGCTGCCATCTCCAGCTTCAATGGCAGCTATATTCTTAGCCTTTGTTGTGGATAAAGTCACACATTTTTGCAACTTGGATTCACATTTGTGACTCATTGCTGGTAACTCTGCTTGTCTCATTATAAGACAGCAAGGATCCTGACACCTGCTCAAATTTCAAAGTGTCCTTCCCATATAATAGGGTAGTAGTCACTAGGTTTTTATATGACTGAGATGCCAATAAGAGCATAGCCTTATCTTCATCATCAGAAGTTACTTGAAACAATAACTGTTGAGAGACAAGGCCATTGAACTTACTCAAATGTTGTAGTGCATTTGTATTTTCCAACATGCGCAAACTATACAACTCCTTTAAATATAACTTGTTTGACAAGTTCTTCGCCATGTACAATTCCTCCAAATTTCTTCCGACTTTCCGTAGTCGTGCGCCTCCACGTTGATGTTGTTTAGCACTTCAAAGGTTAAGCCGTGACAAGACTAGCAAATGTCTCATCCATCTCTTCCCATCGGGCTTCTATTGTGGTTTCTCGCTTCTTGGACTTGCCCTATAACGCCTTATGAGCCTTCTACTAGATAAGAAGATCTTTCATCCGTCTTTGCTAGAGGGTAAAGTTGTTACCAGCAAACTTCCCAATCTTGTACTTTCCCATCTCTTCTTCAACGTCAACGATAAGCTATCCTAGAGCAATAGAAATCTCAAAAATATTTTCTAATGTGGAAGGTCGATCAACAGCCACAACCACACAGAGTATACTAAGACTAAGAGAATTTAGCTTTGATACCACTTGTTGGCCCATTGGCTTCTATTGCTCTGACACTATTCTCTTGTCTCTTATTTCTTGACACTATTCGTATATGTGAATAGTATCGTATACGTGAACAATACCGTATGAGAAAATAAATATAGAACACCAAATTTAAGTGGAAAACCCTTTTGTATGAAAGGGAAAAACCAAGGGGACAATCTCCGAACAATTCTTCACTAACACAAAGTGGTATACAATACAACTCCTCCCAAGAATATATTGATCTTGGGGTATACTCAGGAAATTAGAGATAACCTCACACTCCCCAGGTGTGGAAATTCTTCAATTGAGGGTAACCTTCTCAATTGAGTCTCTCTCTTTCTCACCCTCTCCTCTCTACTCCTTTCTTCTTCTACAAATGAGATTATGAATTGCCTTCAATTTATAGACAAGCAAAGGAGAAATCTCCATGGGAAATTGAGAAACGAAAGTGGAGAGAGAGAACCCTTGGGGTATACACAAAGTGGTATACACAGTACAACTCAACCTAAGAATATATTGATCTTGGGGTATACTCAGGAAATTAAAGATAACCTCACACTCCCTAGGTGTGGAAATTCCTCAATTAAGAGCAACCTTCAATTGAGCTCTCACCCTCTTCTCTCCTTTCTTTCGCAGATGACGATGGATCGTTTTTCATCTTGCTCTTCAATTTATAGTAGCTGAGAAATCTCCCCGGAAAATCGAAGAAGAAACGGAAGTAGAGAGAAAGAAAATCAAAAGAAATAAAAAAGAGGGGGACATGCCTTCATGTTTTATGAAAGCATGTCCCTTATGAAAGACAAAATGATGGGTATGGGTATGGATGGACGTTTTACTGTTCACATGATGAGTATGCATGGTAACCATCCATACTTATCATTTTGTCTCCCACAAGGAACATGCTTTCATAAAACAAGCATGTCCCCCCCTCCTCTTTTCTTTCTTTTGATTTTCTTTTTCTTCACTTTCTTTTTCTTTAGCCCGTTTTCCCACTGAGATTTCTACTTTGTTTGTCCATAGATTGAAGGCATAGAAGGCAATCCATCATCTCATCTGTAGAAGAAGAAAGGAGCAAAGAGGAGAGGGTAAGAAAGTGCGAGAAAAAGAGAAAGACCCAATTGAGGAATTTCCACACCTAGGGGAGTGTGAGGTTATCTCTAATTTCTTGAGTATACCCCAAGATTAGTATATTCTTGGGAGGAGTAGGTATACCACTTTGTAGGTATACCACTTTGTGTTAGTGTGTTCAAAGATTGTCCCATGGTTTTTCCCTTTCATACAGAAGGGTTTTCCACGTAAATCTGGTGTCCTCTATTTTTCTATATTTATTTTCTCATACAGTATTGTTCACATATACGGTACTATTCACCGTGTGTGGTATTGTTCACATATACGGTACTATTCACATATATGGTTACTATTAATTCGACGTCAAGAAACACTACTCTTCGAGCTCCCAACAGTTCTCTATCCTAAACAATATAATATAACTTTCTCCATTATTAGTATCTTGCTCGATCTACCAAGCTACACAAATATAATTACAGTCTACCTTCATTTTTGTGAAGAAATTCTTAAAATGCAAAAACACAATTCAAGATTACATAGTTTCTATAATGAATGATCATAAGTCTACCTTCATTTTTGAGAAGAAATTCTTAAACTGCAAAAACACAATTCAAGATTACATATTTCTATAATGAATGATACAACTGCAGCTGTAAGCAAACCTGAAGTATTTCTTTTTTTTATGTATCATGATTTGACCACTAAACCATGTTGGTTCTTATATCTACCGTTTTTCTTTTTGTTTTTTTTTTGTATCCACATTGATGAAAGGAAAATACAAATAATTTAATGCATATTAAATAGATAATTGTTTTCACAAAAGGAAAATGACAACACAATATGATAAGACAAGAAAAAAACACAAAAACACACCTGGTGCTAAATAGCCAAAAGTGCCAGCAACAACAGTAGTGACATGCGCATCCTCATCTACCAAAAGTTTGGCAAGACCAAAGTCGGAAACATGAGGCTCTAAATTTTCATCAAGGAGTATGTTGCTGGATTTTATGTCACGATGAACTATCCTTGGGCTGCAGTCATGATGCAAGTATGCCAACCCCCTGGCAGAACCAAGGGCTATGTTTAAACGAGCACTCCAATTAAGGGATCGCTCTTCTTGTCCTCCATGTTCTGAGGAAAAAACATGCAAATACTAATATCAGTTCAAGAACTTGTTCACCCCCTTCCCTTCAAAAGACAAGAAGGCATTTCACCACAAAAGAAGGCTAGTATAAAAGCGCTCTGTAAGTCTGTAAGGTCCAAAAAGATTGCAATTCTATGAATAGATGATCATTGTAAACAATTTTTTTTTTTTTGAAACAAGAATAGAGGATAACTCCAAAACAACATTGGAAGCATTCATCAGAGTATGCAGAATGAACAATTCAATAAAATCCTTTCTTATCTCCCTTGGTGCTTTCATAGAGGATATTGATTTTGAACATTTCCTCCGTACAAATGCTGACTGAAAACTATCAATTGGCTTTACCCATCTGAGGGCAGGAAAAACCAAATATTATGCATACCTACAAGAGAATTGCCGCTAAAACACAAATATTTTTTTCTTCTTTTTCCACATGCATCTGGTCATTCATGATTTGGTAAATTAATAAAGACTACTTTTGTCAATTTACTTTATGAAACATACCATGCAAAAAATCATCTAAGCTGCCCAAAGCCAAATAATCATATATAAGCAGCTTTGATGTAGGAAGCCTGCAGTATCCTCGCAGGTTAACTAGATTTATGTGCTTGATGCTACCCAAGATTTCCAACTCCCTCTCAAATACTTTATCAGATCCTTCACGACTCCGATCAATTCTTTTCACTGCAAATGTACCACAGTCATTCATGACCATTCGATATACAGTACCAAATCCCCCTGAACCCACAACATCCTCTTCATCAAGAGCCTCCAGCTTCTCTATGATCTCACATGAGGGATATGGAAGATCACCATGGAAAGTAATAAGCTTGGTGCCTATGAAAGATTCAAGAGGTTAGCATCAATTAAAAAATAATATGAGAGCACAGACTTATTATAGAGTCTAGCTTACTTACTTGGTTCTTTATGAACTTGCTTCTTGACTTCAGTATATTTCTTGGCAGCTCTTTCTTTCTTTGATAAGAAACAACTCCAGAGGAACGCAAGAAGCATGACAAGTGCAAGAGCCATTGTAGACGTAGCACCAATCAGTACACCTTTGGTGAAATGAGCTGATCGTTTAACAGGGACTGCACAAACCCCATGAATGGATGGATATTAGAATCTCAACCATTTCCATCCAACTAAAAACTCAAAAGATCCAACTTACCTGCAGCTTCATCACTTTCAGCATGTGGCAGCACTACAGGGAATCCCAATGAAGTTCGACATGGCTTGTGTACTTGTAGACCGCACAAATCCAAATTTCCAATAAAACTGTGCAAGAAAGAAAACAATTTACACAACTACATACAAAATAGAGTCTGACACAGTGCACTTGTTATTCCATGGATCGAAACTTCCAATGGACAAGGCAATCTTAAGAAAATACACACTCATCAACATTCAAAGTACCACCAGTTGAATTACTAACTTAATTTCCATGACCTGATATTACATTACATTGTTTTTTGTCATAAACACGACTTACATTGAGCATGATGCAGATATGAAATTTAAAGCTAAGACAGTTGAAGTTTATTTAATAAATTATCCATACATCAACAACACCCAACATTTAATGAACTGCAGACATATAATTGGTTGTAATAATGTTACTCACGACTTGTTGTCAAAAGTGCTTAAGACTCCAACATCTGGGATTTCACCAGAAAAGAAGTTTGTAGACAAGTTCCTGAGATGAAAAATACCCATTAAGGCATCTGATTCCATCGAACCAGTCTAGGATCAAATTTTTAAAATTAATCACAATATTGCTCAATTCTATTTGGACTTACAGATAGCGCAGCCGTCTGAGCCGACCTAGAGAGGATGGTATCGCACCCTTTAATGTATTGCTTGACAAATCCCTATATTTCATTTCAAGAATTAGAAAAGCAGCAAGACCAATCAAATTCAATTGCTTACAGGAAACTAAACCATAAAATGAGATAAAATAAAAGCTCTAGTTAATCCCCACATCCAACAACCGAGGTAGAACAATGATATTAATAACAATAATTTTGTTGGTATGATCACAAAATGAGATACAATTGAATTAATACCAAAAAGCCTTACAATATGGTGAGGTATGAAAGATTTCCAAGATTTGATGGTATGCCTCCTTGAAGATAATTAGCCCTCAAGTACCTATATAAGTTGCCAACTAGATCATGTCATCTCATTTACACTAGGACCACACTACTAAAATGAGAAGAAACAGTGAGCTTCATTGTCACTTACAGGGCCCTGAGCTCAGTACAATTTGCAATCTCATTGGGAATAGACCCATGCAAGCTGTTCTGGTGAAGTGCCCTGCTTCAAACGAAACAATAAGCTAAGTAAACCAAACTGTAGTTGTAATAATCTGAGTTCTTCATTTCTTAGTTGCATTACAATGGGGAATGAAGGTGGGTTTTTCACTCACAGTCTCTGTAACTTATTGAGTTTGCCTATGCTGGGGGATATTATGCCACCAAGTTGCATGTATGGAAGGTTTCTGAAAAACCCCATAAGATAAAACATAGGAAAAGATTAGAACAAAAATATAAAATAAACAAGTGAACTAGAAATGAAATAGGGGAATGACATACATAGAACGAACTCGTTTTTCATTGTGATAACAAGAGACACCAGTCCATTTACATGGAAACTCATCAAAATCTCTCCAGTTACTAAGCAAATTTCTACTGTCGTTCAAACTGCTCTGATTTCCATCAATGCAACACCTGAAAAGAAAAGGCCCAAAAAGAAGACTAAACCAAAACCATAACTTCCACGAAAAACCCAGATGGAGAGATGAGAAGAAACGGGGCTTTACCATCTTCAGAGAGAGCAAGAGAACAAGGGCCCAAAAGGGCTACTCTCAAAATTGCTGAGAAAAAAAACCAAATCGATAACCCCATTTTCATCTCTTGTCAAATAGAGGGTTTCCGGCGGAGCTCCGGCCCAGAGCACATTCAGTCAGTGTTCAGCCCAGTTCAGGTTCGGAGGGTGGAGATAAAGAGAGAGAAGGTGGGAAATGGCGATCATGGAGGTAGATTACAAATTGAAAACTAGAAATTTTAATTATGAATTCGAATCATTTCAAGGGTAGAGAGAGAGAGGGAAAGTGTCTTTTGTGTTTATATTTTCTTGGGCAGTGTGGGTGAGTGTCCATAAAAGGCAGAAACTTTAAGTGGGTTTTAAGCATGAATTGAGGGTTGTGCAGAAAAAATAGCCGTTCGGTAGCGAAATTTGAAATTGAATGGAACATTGCTATTCTCTCGTGTGTGTATTACTACGATACTCGCCAGGGATGAGCAGAGTTAGTGAACGAGCATACGTGTCAGTCTTAGATAGAGAGTGCATTTGTTTTTATATACCCGCAGGTTTGCTCTGGTCGTTATTTGAACTTAAAAGGAGAAAGGCCCAATGCAGACAATCTGACACGGACAGACATTTTCGAGGTGTGGGGCTTGCAAATGTGTTCTGAGGTGTACGATTTCCTCAGCCAATCTTTGGAGGTGGGCCCACTTTTGATTCTTGCAGGCCCAAAAATTCAGTGGGCTTCTTCATGGGCTTAAAACATGCCCAAGTAACACAGCCCACCCTCAACCTCAACCTCAACCCACCATTACTGAAAAGGCTTTTGAATCTTCAACTAATAAAGAAAGAGGCATGGCATACCTTGTTGCTCAATTAAGAATAAAATTTCTAAAAAATATATTTATAATATTAAATAAGAACAATATAATTTTTAATTATAAAATAATTCGAAATTAAATATTTTAATTTTTGTATTTTCAATATATTCATATTTAAATATAATTTCCCTATATGATAACATTAAAGATTAAAAAAAAAAGTATTGATTTATATATTTAAAATATTTAAATTATATATTTATGATCCAATTGAATAGTTTCATTATCCATCTAAAATCGTTAACTTTGACTAAAGTTAAAATTAGATTAGAGGTTTGAAGCAATCTAATCTTATATAGTTCATGCATCTATAAATAGGACAAAAAAACTTAACATGGTAACGTATATTATATATAGCATGGCAACAGGCAACCCATATCAATATCAAGCTTTTGTCAACGTATATTGGAAAGCTTGATTTTCGTTTCCAATGATTTCCTTCAGCCCATCAAGTGATTTTTTTTTTTGTTTCCTTCTTGATGAAAGAAGATTAAGAAACAAAAAAAACTTATAAAGATGATTGAAAAAAAAAACCATAATAATCATAAAAGCTAATATTTATAATATCTTTGAGGAAATTTGACCACCAAACACTAGAATCTAATCTAATGAGCCATTTTTTTGCAACACAGTCAACAGTTATATTACCTTTTTTATAAAGATGACGACAAACATAAATATTTAAACTCTGCGATAAATTCATAATATCCTTCATTAATAATAAAATAGACCTAGAAATATTAATCTTTTTATTATAATAATCTATCACTATTTTTGAGTTACCTTCGATCTCTAAATTCAAAAAACTCTTTTCTTGACAACTAACATATCATTTCTTAAAGTTATACATTCAATAACAATAATTGAGGAATTACCAATATATCTACATGCATGCATTTTAATAATACCATTAGAATCTCTAATAACTCATCCTAAAGCACTAATATTTTGAACTCTAGAACCATCAAAATTTAATTTGAACCTATTATTAATTAAGGGATCCAACGAATCCATATTTCCATCGTTCGAGAGACATTACATCCTTCATTCTGAAGACCATAGTAAAAAAATATACTCTTAAAGGTTTTGGAAGATTAAAGTGGCTTTCTCAAAAACAAGAAAGGGGTTTGGTTTCATCTCCTAAAAGACAACATGATTTCTATAATTCCAAACATTTCACATAATTATGCCAATTTTTTCCATAGGGTGATTGAACAGCTTGCAATTTGTTTTACAGTTTTCATAAACCATTTCCAACCAGGAAAGGAAGTCCCTCTCATAAAAGAGTGGAGTAGGACAATTATATTTGATCTGATCTCAAATACTTGTAACAAAAGGACATTTTTTTAAAGAAATGATCAATATTTTCAATACTATGATCGCACAAATAACACTTATTTGGAATTTCTGGCGGTCAGAAAATCACAAGTAGGAAGGACATTTCTAATAACTAGCCAAAGGAAAAATTTTATTTTTGGCAGGAGTTTTAATTTCCAAATCCAATTCAACAGCTTGGATCTAGGATGAGTCAAAGCCCTTTTCATTCCCCAAGTTGCTAACCTAAGATTAAAATTACCATCCTGAGAATAACCCCAAATAATCTTATTCTCTATGAGAGAGAAAGAAATTGGAATAGCTTTTATGTCTGCTAAAACATTAGAGGTGAGAAGAGAAATAATAGATCGGAGATTCCATTATTTGGTTTCCTGGTTTATAAACTCATAAACTTTAGCATCTCTATTGATAAAATGTAAATTGTTTTCATCCACAAATGAAATTAGAGGGGTCATAAAGACCTAATTGTCTATCCAAAAGCAAACTTTTCTACCATCTCCTATGCACCATTTTAAACCAACTCCTATATATTTTCTTATGATTTATAACTTCTTTCCAAACAACGGAATCTCCTTTTTTTGGGGTACTAGAGAAATTGTTTCCTTTAACATATTTATCCCTCATTATTCTTGCCCACAAACTATCCTTATCTGTGAGTATTCTTCATCCTAACTCAGTTATTATAGCATTGTTAACATCTTCATTCCTTCTTATTCCTAGTCCTCCTTTAGACTTAGGTCTACACACCTCATCCTAGGCTACCAAAGGGAACCCCTTGGCTTCCTTAAAACCTATATTTATGGCCCATAAGAATTTCCTATTAATTTTATCAAGATCCTCATTATTGTTTTTTGTAAGTTTAAAACAGTTCATGACATGAAGAGGAGAACTTGCTAAATTAGACTTTATTAAGACTATTTTACTAGCTCTTGAGAGAAACCGTGCTTTCCAGGATGCTAACTTCTTTTAAGATTTAAGAACCACTTCAAAAAAAGAGCTTCTATTAACTCTACCTTGAACCAATAGGCATCCGAGATATTTACTAATGTCATTGGAAGTAAGGATGCTAAGAGCCTCTCCCAACCTCCTTTTTGTAGTTCCTTGAATATTTTTAGAAATTTGAATTGTTGACTTATGAAAATTCACAAGTTGCCCAAATAAAACACAAAACTTTTGTAAGATTCTATTAATGTTATTGCATGCATTTTGAGATGCTTTAGCAAACATGACACAATCATCTGCAAACATGAGAAACAGAATCTTAGGTCCACTACAATGAGTAGGAATTCCTATGTGATTTTTAGGGTCCTCGGCCTGTTTCACCAACTGCTTACCTAAAAACTCAACATAGAGAATAAAAATGTAAGGCAATATCGAATCACCTTGTCTAAGACCTCTTGAAGGATAAAATTTTCCTTCTGGGCTACCATTAATCAATACAAAGTAGGACACTATGGAAATGCATTCCATAACCCAACCAATCCATTTGGGATGAAATCCTAACTAGTAAGGGTAGCTTTTATGAAGTCTCATTCAAGTTTATCATAAGCCTTTTCCATATCAAGTTTAACTGCCATGTAACCCGTTTTGCCTTTTTTCTTTTTAAAAGAGTGCATAATTTCATGAGCTAACATAATATTATTATTAATGAGTCTACTTGGAGCAAAAGCCCCTTGAAGCAAAGAGTAATTTTGTTTAGAAGAGGTTTTACTCTATTTGCAAGAATTTTGGCTATTATTTTATAAGAGACATCACATAGACAAATAGGTCTATAGTGATGTGAGGCTTCCGGGCTCTCTAACTTAGGAATCAATGTGATAAAGGTCTTATTTATCTCTTTCAGTAAATGCCCATTATGGAAGAAAGCTCTAACCATTTTATAGACAGATTTTTCAACTTTCTTCCAATACTTTTAATAGAAGCTAGCTTAGAGTCCATCAAGACCAGGGCTTTGAGGCTACTCATTTGTGAAAGAGCTGCAAGAATTTCTTCCTCTGTTACTTCTTTGATTAAAACCCTGTTTTCCTCCTCTAAGATGTAGGGGTTGAAGGAATCAAACCACTATGGGATCATCCTTGGTCTTTCGAATTTGAACCTTTTAGAGAAGTCATTGATGAATACCCTTGCAATCTCATTTTGTTTGTCTAACCATAAACTATTCGAATATCTAATTTTTCAAAATCTTATTTTTCCTCCTTCTGTTGAGTGTAATTGTTTGAAAATATTGATTATTTCTGTCTCCTAATTAGGTCCAATTCTATCTTGATTTTTGATCGCATTTGGTTTCCTCTAACTTCAATACTTGATCAAGCTTTTGGGATAGTTAAGATTCTTTTTTTGAAGAGTAACATTATGAGGATCTACCATTAATGATCCTTGTACCAATTCAATATTTTTTTCAACTTGCTTTATATTTGTATCTAAGTTACCAACTGCTTGTTTATTCCAGGTTTTAACAATTTGTCTAAAGCATTGAATTTTTTTCACTAACTAGAAGGCATTAGAGCCTGCAAAATGAAAACTCCAAGCTTCTTTAACAATATCACTAAAACCTAGAATATGGAACCAAAACTCTTCACTCTCCCAAATTCTTTTCTCAAGGTGCAAGACAATTGGCCCATGATCAAGCCCAATAATCGGGGGATTTTTAACTCTTGAATCCTTTATAAAAGAACCCCATTGTTCATTTATAAGAAACCTATCTAGCTTTTCAAAAATGGAGGCAGAATCTTTTCTCTTATTAAACCAAGTATAAGATAATCCAAAAGATTCCAAATCGAGAAGGTGACAGTTATCAATAAAATCTCCAAAATCTTGCATTCTAGATGTGTTTCTTTGATTTCCTCCTATAATCTGATGGGGATATAAGATTTCATTGAAATCTCCAATAATAGCCCATGGTCCACTAATAGACTCTTTACTATGAAGCAAAGTATCCCAAATTTTTTTTGTTTATGATGTTGAGGATAACCATACAAGAATGTAAAAAAGCATCTAGTGTTGTGATCAGAGACATAACTCATGTAATGAATCATCCTATCATTTTTTTAGAATAATGTCTAAATTGATTACATTAGAATTCCGACAAAGCCATTAGCCACTATAAAGTCCTATTGCATCAATAAATTCATAACAATTGAACTGAAGTTTAGGCAAAATACTCGTACTTCTATTAGTATTAACTTTAGTTTCACATAAAAACAAAATATCATGAGCTACATTTTTCAAAAGCTTCCTAATTTGAGATACAAAATAAGGGCGCCCAACACCTCTTACATTCCAAGCAACAACCTTCATGGGGTAGGCTCAATAGGGTCACAGGCCTCTTGACCTTCTTCTTCCATAGTCTTGCTCCCTTGTTTCTTGGTCTTTCCTTCCCCTTCTTAGAAGAGGAATTGCACCTCAACTCTTCCTCTTTTTCCCAAGATAGGTCCACCTCCATCAGTTTCCATCTTAGCCACATTCTCCCTATCCTCATTCTCAATAGCAATCTCCTTTATTACATATTCTTGTGGCTGTTCATCTTGAACCTGTATCTTGTCAACCTTGAAAACAACTTTAGGAATATTTCCAAGGCTATTGCTTCCCACAATCTCACTAGTGGTCACCTTTAAAGCATAAGATTTGTCATTTTTCTTATTCTTTGAAGGGTCCCCCTTGGCTTGAATTTCAACCCAAATTGGAGCTACTCTTTCCATGGTTAAAACCAAACTTTGTACCCAAAGGTATGGTCCTCCTCTTTGGTTGGACTTCAATCCAAGCTTCATCCCCTTTAGATTGCTCTTTCCGAGCAGTATTTTCAAGTTCACCAACAGCACCACTTAATTCTGAGTTCTTTTTCTCTATTTCGATACCAATTTTTTTCTCTATTTTAGGACATACATCAACCTTATGGTCAGTAAGACCACAACCAAAGAGTGCCAAAATGCAAGTTACGCGGGGGGTGTTTAGTTACTGTTTTTGGGAACAATTTTTTAAAATACTTTGAATTCTTTGAAAACTGTTTTTGTTTTCTAAATTTAGTTTTTTATGTGTTCTCCCTATTTTTTTTAGAAAAAAAAAAGAAAGAGAATTAAACGTATTCTTTGCGTTTTCTTTTCCAATGATTAGCTTCTGTCATCAAGTGAATATACTTCATATAAAATAGTATCCATATGCAAGTTATATTGGCCTGTTTGGTTTTTGTTTTTTGGAACAATTTTTGAAAATATAGAGAATAGCAAAATTGTGCTCTCTAAAAACTGTTCTTGTTCTCTGAATTTAATGTTTTATATGTTCTCCCTATTTTTTCAAAAAAAAAAAAAAATTGAGAATCAAATGTATTCTCTATGTTTTCTTTATTTTCCATGTATTTCATAACAAAAAACAATTTTCAAAAACTGTAAGCAAATATGTCCATGGTTTTTTTTTTTTTCTTTTTTTACTATATGTCGGTTACATAGTTATCACCTAAAATTTGGAGTTCGGGGTTAAATAACCTTTTTATTTAAAAAAATATAGCTAGGCAACTTTTAAAACTATTGTTCAATCTAACTCTCTTATATCATGTGGGATAGATGCTCAACTTTTTTTAATCTAAGTTAGAAGTCGCAACTAGTAATTGCAGCTTCATTTTGAACAAAAGTAGTTATTAAGTGTAGTTTCATTTTTTTTTAATAAAAATCATAATTACTAACTGCAGCTTTATTTTTTAACTAAAGTCGTTGTTATTAACTACTGTTTTAGTTCAAAATGAAGCTGTAGTTGCTAACTACCGCTTCTTAGATTATAAATTTTAAATAAAAAAAAATATTTCTCCTACATAGCATGAGGAGGCTAAATTGAATTATAATAGTTTAAAAAGTTGGCTAAATCAATATTTGTTTTAATAAAAATGTTATTTTGACCCCAAACTCTAAAATTTGTATTGTACCTGCCAATTAGATGACAAGCATGAAAGACCCTTCCTTCTACAATTAAAACTGAACTAGAGGCCAAAATAAACCCACTGACCCCAAATTTGGAGATGCAGAGAAGAAGTGATTACAGGCAAGTCTCTGCATATATTCGGTTGTGTGAACAAGGAGCTTAACAACTTTGACCCGTTTCCACAAATCTCTCCAAAATATTATCTTATATATCAATTGAATACAAGACTAAAAAAACAAAAATGATAAGGTGTAGAAAGAAAATATGTTTCCACAGATATCTCCAAAATATTGTCTCATATATGACTGAATACACGGCTGAAAAAATCATTGATCAAATGATAAGGTGTAGAAAAAATGTGGGCAAGAAGGTGGGTGTGAATTCAAATAATGGAAGTTACTTTCATGGGGCAGATTCTCTTATAATTGATAGAATCAACGCTGATTTTGTTTTGACTTGTACTAAGGGATTCACATGTCAAGAAAAAGGGGCAAATCAGTAGGGGTAGCAATTCGTGTCGATGTAGAGGAATCTAAATAGAAGCACTTTCATGGCAGATTCCTCTTATATGACTGAACACACTGAAACAAACATATAAAATGAAGAAGAATCAAACAGTTACTATAAGTTTCTATAATTGATAGAACACCATCTGTTTGATCTCAATGATCACAATGTCACAAAGGGCAAACTGCAGGTAAGATCTGTCACTGATCGATCTGATTCTAACAGGCCCAATCAGCAAGTAATATTCACTAACTCAAACCCAATACAAATAATAAACACGTCAATAATATTCAAGCAACCAAAACCCAACCTATTTATTATTTCAGTATGTGCAGGCCAACACGAATACGACCAATTTAATTTGGAGCAATTTAAAATAATAATAATTATAATTAATCTTCTATACATTGCTAAGACATATAACCTACTAATTTAATATGTTTATTAATTTTATTATTTAAATTAATAGAAATTATAATTAATAATTTATATTTAACACAAATAACTTATTAAATAAATTAATTAATTAATATAATAATTAAACGGATCAATTCGGATCAAATTTCTAAAAGGCGCCAATACTAATACGACTTATTTATTAAACGCCATAGTGCTAATTTAATACGAATCTAAACACGATTTTACTCTAACCAAACCCAAAAACCATAAGCCGTCATTTTTAACAACTCCTAGTAAATGTCCAAGTGGAGCAAGCCACTAGGGGTATAAGGATATAAGGATATTTTTTAAACTTAATTTTATGGTTTATTTGGTTCCTATTTTTAAAATTTATTTTTTGTTTTAAAAAACACTAAGGCTTTCTATTTCTTGTGTTATAAAAAATAAGGAGAACACCAAATTAATATAGATAACACCAAATTCAAAGAAAACCAAAATGATGTTATTTGCATTTTTAAAAACTAATTTCTATAACAATTTTCAAAAAATTGAAACCGAACAAACCTTTATATCACTATGATACAGGGTATAAAGGTATTTTTAAAATTTTGACATATTTAAGGTTATTATAAATACCCTCCTATAAAAAACGGTTAAAAAACAAAACGGTAAGGTTTAGACTATATTTGGCCTAGAGAGTGGGTCACGTGGGTTTGAATTCCAACATGGAAGTTGTTTTCATGGAGCAGATTCTCTAATTGATACTAGAGATTGGACCCATGCATCCATGCACGTGAATTGTAGGGTCCCACATTGTTAAGATGAAAAGGTGAAAATGTATCTACGAAAGATTTGAACTCAACACTATTAAGGTCTTTTCTTAAAGATGATGACTAATAGAGAAATAAAATCAGGGAAGGCTAGTGGGAAGCCGTAGCCCAGAACTCGATAATATCGGGTATAGAATTAGGTCATTACAGAATGACATCAAAGCTTAATATCTAGTCGAAAATGTGCCAACGAGGGACATCAGCCCCCAAAGGATGAATATAATGTTCACTTTCTAGAAACAAAAGATGAAAAACATTTATGAGGATCAACTTTATGGTACGATCGACAATTTTCTGAGGGCGACTTAATAGAGATGTAAAATCGTGGAGAACTAGCGAAATCACATCCTGCATAACACTAATGCAAGACCATTGCTATACCACCACTGGTTTTGTTGAATAGCATGTGTCATGGAGTATTATTTTCAAATGAAGTTACCTAGAAGGCGCTTACTGCAGTGTGTATGCTTTCCCCCTTGAATAGATGATTGGTGTGTTTTAATAATTCGTGATAAGCCATGTTTTAAAAAAAACTATTGGAGTTATGAAGAGATTGAAGTGATTAAACAAAAAGCAAACAATTAAATTTGTTGCATAAAGTCCTCATTTTATGGATCAAAAGGTTTAAATACAAATAAAAAATAATAAGAAACGAAAACTACATAGTCAAGGGAAACCACATCCCGCATAATATCTACGTAAGAATCAGTCATATACGAATCTACTGCGGGTTTTGTTGAATAGCATGCCGCTTTGAGTATTATTTTCAACGGTGAAGAAGGCGCTACCAAAGGTGTATGATTTCCTTGAATAGATGATTGGTGTGTTTTAATAATTCGTGATAAGCCATGTTTTCAAAAAAAAAAAAAAAACTATTGGAGTTATGAAGAGATTGAAGTGATCAAACAAAAAGCAAAAAAGAACAATTAAATTTGTTGCATAAAGTCCCTCATTTTATGGATCTAAAAGTGTTTAAATACAACAAAAAAATAATAGAAGAAACGAAAAACCACATGCTGGTGGGAAACCACATCCCAGACAATACTGGATGTAAGCACTCTAAGAGTTATACGAATCTACTGTGGTTTTGTTGAATAGCATGTCGCTGAAGATTATTTTCAAACGGTTAGCTAGAAGGCGCATCACAAGGTGTATGATTTCCCCCTTGAATAGATGATTGGTGTGTTTTAATAATTCGTGATAAGCCATGTTTTCGCAAAAAAAAAAAAAAAAACTATTGGAGTTATGAAGAGATTGAAGTGATCAAACAAAAAGCAAAAAAGAACAATTAAATTTGTTGCATAAAGTCCCTCATTTTATGGATCTAAAAGTGTTTAAATACAACAAAAATAATAGAAGAAATCGAAACCACATGTCAGGAAACTACATCCCATAATACCTGGACAAGAATTTGTTATACGAATCTACTGTGGTTTTGTTGAATAGCATGCTGCTTGAGTATTATTTTCAAATGAAGTTAGCTAGAAGGCGCTTACTGCAGTGTGTATGATTTCCCCCTTGAATAGATGATTGGTGTGTTTTAATAATTCGTGATAAGCCATGTTTTCGCAAAAAAAAAAAAAAAAAAAAAAACTATTGGAGTTATGAAGAGATTGAAGTGATCAAACAAAAAGCAAGAAAGAACAATTAAATTTGTTTCATAAAGTCCCTCATTTTATGGATCTAAAAGTGTTTAAATACAACAAAAAAATAATAGAAGAAACGAAAAACATGGCACTACATTGAACAAAATTCCATGATTAACATATTCCTAAAAATCAGTAACTACTATTGACCAAATCAATTGAAACAATCAAACAACTAAAAAATTTGCAATAGAAGTAGTTGCAATAAATTCAACTTCTACTGTAGATTGTGCTAATGTATTCTGCTTTTTGGAACACCATGAAAACATTCTTGAACCAAGTTTAAAATAGTAACCTACAATACTTTTCATATCATTAGATGAACCTCCCCAATCATTGTCAAAATAGCCCTCCAAAACACTATCCTGACTTGCACAAAACCCGATTCTATAATCCCAAATCCTTTTCACATATCTAAGGACTCTTTTTTCGTTATTATAAGAAAATGTGTTTCGATTGCACAATTTGGCAAATCACGATAATAGACTTACGCATAGTGAATCTCGAGGCCTTGTAGTGGTTAAATACATTAGGCAACCCACTAGACATCTGTAGAGAGTTTCATCAACCTTTTCAGCTTCATCTTCCTTACTCAACTTCTCCTTTTGGCACATTGGAGTATATACACTCTCACATTCATCCATTCTGAATTTTTCCAAAATCTTCTTAGCATATTTCTTTTGACAGATAAACACTTCTCCATTCTTTTGCTTTATTTCCATTCCTAGAAAGTAAGTCTTCTCCCCTAAATCTGTCATCTCGAAGGTTTGCTTCATATCTTCTTTGAACTTTCTCACAAGTTCTTCATTGCATGTTGTAACCAACAGGTCATCCACATACTATGAAACAATTACAAATTTGATTTCATTACCTTTGACGTTGAGAGTGGCTTCACTGAGACTTTTTCTAAAACCGAGCTATATCAAGTGCTCAACAATTCTACTATACCAAGCTTTAGATGTCTGCTTCAGGCCATACAAGGCTTTTTTGAGCAAATACACTTCATCTTCATGCCCTTTTACTGCAAATCCATTAGGCTGCTCAACATATATCTCCTCCTCAAGAAAGCCATTCAAGAAAGGTGATTTAATATCAAGTTGATAGACTCTCCAACTCTTTTGTGCAGCTATTGCAATCAACAACCTGATTGTATATAGTCTGGCAATAGGAGAAAATTTGTCAGAAAAATCAACACCAAAAATCTGAGCATACTCTTTCACAACTAGTCTGGCCTTATGCTTGTTGATGGAACCATCAACATTGAGTTTGGTTCTAAACACCCATTTTATACCAATTACTTTTATGTATGCTGGTATTTTTACAAGCTGCCAAGTTTGATTTTTCTTGATCATGCTCAACTCCTTCTTCATTGCAGCTATCCATTTTGGATCTTTCTCTTATTCCTAGAAATCTCCTGGTTTAAACACTACAACATTGCATCTCTGATAAATCTCATAAAGTGGTCTTGTACCTCCTACAGGAGCATCATCAATCAACTCATCTTCTTTGAGCTACAGTTTGAGAACTTAATTAGGAACCAAGGTTGATTTCTTTCCTTCCTAATCCCACTCATCATTCTCCATAAAATGAAAATCTCTGCTTATCAAAATTTTCTTAGTGTTTGGTTGGAAAATTTTGTAAGCTTTAGAGATTGAGTTGTAACCAACAAAGATTCCTGCTTTTGATTTTTTTTCCAGTGTATCCCTTTTGATATGAGGCACATAGACAAATCACAAGCATCCAAATACTTTGAGATTTTTTAGTGAAGGTTTAAAGCCATACCAAGCTGCATATGGAGTCTTTTTAGTTACTGCTTTAGTAGGTAGTATGTGAAGAAGGAAGATTATAATATGTGTTTCTTCTACCCAATATTCCTTTGGTAAATTCTTCTCAAACATTAGACATTTGGCCATCTCCATTATGGTACGATTCTTTCTCTTACTGACTCCATTTTGTTGTGGAGTGTATGGAGCAATGAGTTGATGTTCCATCCCAGCCTCTTAGGAAAGATTAAACTGATCGGAAGTGTACTCATTGCCATTATCATATCTCAAAGCTTGGATTTTGTGACCACATTGTGTTTCAATCCAGCTGTAAATTTCTGTTCTGACAACTCTAACTTAAATATGAGAAAATAGATCCAACACATTCTAGAATAGTCATCAATAAAGATCAGGAAATACCTACTCCCATTTAGATATGAAGTTTTGTGAGGTCCAGCCAAATCAGTGTGTATCATTTGCAGCTTTTCAATAGCTCTCCAAAATGCTTGCTTGAAGGGAAGTCTTGATTGCTTTCCTTGTATTGTGGCTTTATAATATATGAATTCAATTCAAGGTAGGGACCTTAGACAGAATTCCTTTCTCTGCAAATTCACCACACCTGTATGATTGAAATATCTAAGCCTCTTATGCCAGACTTCTGCATGGATTTTTGTTGCACATAATGTTGTTTGCTCCTCCTCCAATGGATCAAGTGCAAAGCTCTTCCCTTTCATTTTAACTCTAAACACATCATTGCCTGCTGCATCTTTGATCAAACACTGATTTGTTTCAAAGATAACTTTGAAACCTTTCTGAATCAACTAGCTAACTCAACAAATTTTGACCAATATTAAGTACAAACAACACATCTCTGATAAGCTTTGTACCTGAAATGCTTTCAATTACTATTATGCATTTTCCCTTGACTGCAATGTACTCTTCATTGCCAATCTTCGCTTTGAAAACTATTGGAGTGTCAATTCAGCGAATCCTGACCAGGTCGTATGGTTGAATTACTGACCCTTGTCAAATGAGCCACTTCTCACTTGAATGACAGGTTGCAAAGCAAGAAGCTATAAAGAGTTCTTCCTCCTCATCCTCATCAACAACCTGAGCAACATTCTTCTATTGCAAATTCACTTGTGTCGGAGTCTTTTGTTGAGTGTTGCTCCTGTAGATTCTTTGATGATGCCCCATCTTCTGACACTTCTCCAATTGTTGGTCTAGCCTTCTCTAGCATTTGGAAGGTGGATGACCCTTCCTTCCATAATGTTTACAATGAGGGAAATCAAATTTTGTTCCCCTACTAGTATTAGGAGAATCGAAACTTGAGTTTCCTTTCTTATTTTTCTCATTTTCTTCCGGTACCTCCTTGTTTGGACTGGGCTCTTCACAGCTAATGCACCTTCAAACGAGACCGCCGGACCTCGTAGGCTTCTTTGTTCTTATGCCTATAAAGCATGCATTAATTTTGTCAAACTAACTTTTGACAGATCTTTAGTGTTTTCCAACAAGGAAATAGCTGCTTCAAACCTTTCAAGAATAGTTACAAGAATTTTTTTTTTGAACTAATCTAAAATCAGGAAATTCATAACCAAGTAACCTTACTTTGTTTAAAATCTCAAGCAATCTGTCATAATACTCCTTCACTGTTTCAAAATCCTTCATCTTCTGAAGCTCAAACTTTCTAATCGGGTTCAGAATCTGCATTCCCTTAATCATCTCATCTCCTTCATACTCCTTCAAGAAATTACAAACTTCAAAAGTCAATTTCATTATCATGATTATGACAAAGATTTCAGAGGAGACCATAGCAAATAACGTAGCTCTTGCTTTCAACTTTCTTGATTTCTTCTCCTTGTGATTCTTGATCTGCATGATAGTTTGATTCACGGGTAATTGAGGAACTTCATAGTCCTCCTCCACAGCTTCCTAGAGATCATTTGCCTCTAGATAAGCCTCCATCCTTGATAACCTTCACCATTAAAGACTGGTGGTGCTAATGTAGTGAAGGAGTTTCTAAATCCATGGAAGAAGAAAACAAAGATACAGAAAATAGTTTCTCTTAATCACAGGTCCCTTAAGAAGAGAGCTTTGATACCAATTTGTTGGAGTTCCAAAGAGATTGAAGTGATCAAACAGAAAGTAAGAACAATGAAATTTGCTTCATAAAGTCTTTCAATTTATTGATCTAATAATGTGTTTAAATACAGCAAAAAAATAACATAAAAAACGAAAAAACAGGGCACTATATGGAACAAATTTCTATGATTAACATATTCCTAAAAATCAGCAAGTACTACTGACCAAATCAATTAAAATAGTCAAACAGCTAAAATATAAAAATTCATGGACGATGTTGCAACTGTTGAAGCACAACTTCAACAAAAACAATGTTGGAAACATCAATCGACACACCAAAGTGTGATTGATTGCCCACCTAAAAATTTTCAATGTGAACTCAATATAAACATTAAGCTATTAGAGTATATTTAGGGTTTCCTTTTATTGGCTTTATGCTTTTACTTCTTTGCCCTTGCATTGGTATATATATATACCTCAACTCTCTCAATAATAATTAAGTCTCTTTCATAATATGGTATCACAGCAACACGCTTAACAACAAAAAAAAACCCTAGTCGCAGCTGCCTTTGTCGCCGCTCATGATTCGAATTCTTTGTTAGCCTTTATCCTTCTCAATGGTCAGCAAAATATTCTTATGCGCTTTATAGTCACACCCTCGTAAATACCCTTGATGCTTGAAACGGGCTATCTGCCCCGAGAACTTAATCTCGTTCTCAATGTCAATGCTCGGGCACCACCTAAAACTCAGTGCAGAATTATTACAGGCGGCGGCTCAGTCCCACATCCTTATTCATGTATGATTTACTTGCCTTCGTTGATAGCTCAAAGTCGTGTCCTTCGATAATTATAACTCTACTCAATGTTGTTTCCCCCACCCTAAATCCAGATCATACTCTCTGACTCCGATAAGACCAATTGCTTCTCAATGCAATTATTGGGTCCACATCTTTCACCCTTGTGCAATTTATCTCTTCGTCCACCACATCTCGGGTTGCGTGGACTACTCTCAAAAAGATGTATGCCTCTCTTTCGCGCGGACGGATCATGATCCATTGCTAGAATCTTATCAGCCCTCAGCAAGGTAATCGGACTATTACCGATTATATGCAAGATGTCAAGCACAATCCGTGTCTTAAACGGACTTATGAATGTCCCTGTTGACTTTGATGAGCTCTCCATCCGTGTCTTAAACGGACTTGACTCGGCCTACTCGACCATATCCTATGCCCTACAAGTTCGGGAAACTCTAGTTACATTTGAGGAATTGTTTGAGCACCTACTTAATTACGAGACCCAACTATAACTTTCGATTCCTTCAACATTGTTCGCCTCCACTCCAGCACTACTAAGGTCACTTTGTTTGGCCCTTCATCACATCATCAGTTAACCCTCTATGGCGAATGGAACCATAACCAGTCTCAACAGTCCTAGACCCCACCTGATGGTCCCGCGCAATATCGACCTGCTCCACCTACCTAGTTCGGGCATAGTCACTACCTCAGGCGTTGTCAACTTTGTGGTATCACCGGGCACTCTACTTGGCAATGCAGTCAACTATCCACCTCGGAGCTTGCAAATCTTCCACCCGCCCCCTGCCTAAGTTCCTTGCCCGACCTTCACTACACCCTATGCCCACATTGTCATCCATTACTCCATTCATGGTCATTCTCTAGATTGGGTTGTTGACTCGAGCGCATCTCACCATATGACTACGGATCTTGTTGCCTTGACTCTTCATGAGCCGTACGTCGCCTCTGATAATGTTTATTATTGGTGATGGTTCAAGTTTATCGATTGCCAACATTGGCTCCTTCTCTCTTACCTCTCTCTCTACACCGTTATTATTTTCAAATGTGCTTCATATGCCTGCCATGTCTAAAAACCTTATTTTAGTCTCTGCCCTTTGTGTCGATAACCTTATTAATGTCCTGTTTTTTTATTCTTTCTTTCAAGTGAAGGATCGTCACAAGGGGTGCTCTGGTTCATAGAGGCGACATAGAGGCGATAATACATTCTTGTGAAGTCAATCCCTCTTAAGATCTTCGCCTTGGCTCTAGTCTTCAGATTGATCCTTGCTTTCAGCTATCTCCATGCTGGCAGTGGAGTCTCACTCATCCCAGTCTTTGCACATTTTGAATTTCTTAGTGTTTAGAAGTATTTCTTTTCTGAAACATTTATGTTCCTTTTCTAAATATCTCATGCAATGTGTGATCCTGAGTTACCAGCACCAAAATCAAGCCTTACCTTTTCCTCTCCTCTTAATATCATTTTTTTTGATGTTTGGACCTCACCTATTTCCTCTTCTAATGGTTTTCACTACTACATTATTTTTGTTGACCCTTACACAAAGTACATTTGGCTTTACCCGTTACGTCGTAAATCGGATATTCATTCAACCTTTATCATCTTCAAGCAACTTGTTGAAAACTATTTCACTACCACCATTAAAACCCTCTACACAAATAATGGGGGTGAATTTTTAGCTCTCCGATCTTTTCTTATGACTCATGGAATCACCCATCTCATTACACCTCCCCACACTTCTGAACATAATGGGTACTTTGTATGCCAACATCGACATATTATCAAAACGGGTCTCACTTTCCTGCATCAAGCCTCCATCCCTTTTACCTTTTGGTTGTATGCTTTTTCTACAGTTGTCTATTTAATAAATAGAATGCCTAAAGTTGGTCTTTCTCTTGGTTCCTCTTTTGAAAAGTTGTTCAAAAAATCTCCTGACCCATCCAAACTACATGTCTTCGGTTGTTTATATTTACCTTGGTTGCTTCCCTATTCTTCCCATAAGCTCAATCCAAAATCCAGTCCTTATGTCTTTCTCGGTTTCTCCCCGACACATAGTGACTTTCTCTGTTTTGACACTTTCCTCAACAAAATCTTTGTGTCCCGTTATGTCAAGTTTGTGGAAAATGTTTTCCAGTTCGTGTCTCCCCTACCTCCACAGCACCTATACTAGACACCGTTTATGCACTCCCCGCTTCGTCGTTCACCTTGGGCGACTATCCGCCACCTCTAACCTCATCCCGTCACCCCAGTGACCTCGATCATTTGCTTCTCCTCTAGATGCCGCTTAGCTCACTGGTGCTCCGCCTGCCAACACCCCACGACCTCCAGTGCTGGGTCGCTGCTACTGTCTGCTGTGAAGACCTCATCACGGCCGCCTACCCGACCTCAGCGGCTGCTTCTCCTCTTCATGTGCTACCAGACTCACTCGAACTACTCCACTTCCTCCACGAACACCTCACATGTCCTCGTCAGTGGTTTTGTCACATACCCGACCCATCCACCCAGGTTGCGGCACAGTGGGGTATGGCTCCTTACCACCCTCTCCCCCAGTCTGTCCTCCCAGCTCTTTACCCATTCCTGACTCACCCTCCCCTTTGATCCCTTCTCCCTTTCCCCACTAAACTATCATCCCATCTGAGCCGAACTAAGAATGCCATCCATCAAACCAAGCCCGAAATATGGCCTCCCCACCATAATTCCTTTCTTGAACCTTGCACTATTACCCAGCTCTTAAGGGGACTGGTAGATTAACGTTGCAGGGAAAACATGATGCTCTCATCAGAGGAGCAAATATGGAGTCTCTCTGAATTACAAGCAGGGGCCAGATATTGCTGAGCAACAATGATAAGGTCTTTGCATTATTTGAATCTAAATCTGCCACAATTATCTGCTCGCCTTCAGCGCTAAGGCTTTTACCAACAATCGAGCATTGACTTTCACGAGACTTTCAGTCCAATGGTAAATCCCATCACCATTTGTGTTGTGCTTAACATTGCATTCAATCGTCAATGGGGAATTTGTCAACTTCATGTGAATAATGTCTTTCTCAATAGGCATCTTAAGAAAGAGGTCTATATGGCTTAGCCGCAGGGCATACGCAACGCCGATTATCCGTATCATGTATGTCGTTTACACAAGGCTATTTACGGTATCAAACCAAACTCTGACTGTAGCACCGGGAGCTCACGCCCCGGCTTTCTTCTTCTCCGGCTTTGTCACCTTCATTGAAGACTCATCTCTCTTTGTTTCTTTCGTGAGCTAATGTGTTTCTCTATTTCTGATCTATGTTGATGATTTGATTATTCTGGTGGTGACCCCTCACTTATCGACACTATTATTCGTGACTTGACTTTAAATTCTCGTAAGGATCTTGGGGTCTTATCTTATTTAGTAATGGAGTTGAGATTTTGGCTATTTCACCTAGTGCTTCTATATCTCGACAAAGTGTATCATTGATCTTACGAGGCAAACATAACATGACCGAATCAAACTTGTCTCTACCTCTTGTCGTAGGTACTTCTCACATTACTTTAAAGATGGTACTGCGTCGGTGATGCCACCGTATGCGTCAGTGGTTGGTCAGCCTCGAGCATCTCACGGATGATTTCGATCGATATCTCCTTTACAATGAATGAAGCTCTCGATTTATGCGCTTTCCCTTCCTGGCACCCACTGGGAGGCGATTGACGTTTGTTCCGTTATCTTGTGGCGTGAGATCATAGGTAGCCAGAACTACTTTGAAACATCCTCTAACCATGGTTTCTCACGATCTGGGATTTGAGCTGTGCTTAAATGATCGTCTTACTGGTCTTTTCTTATTTTTTCGCTGTCTTTAATCCAAATATCTTGGAGTTCTGCAACCAGCATTGTTGCTGTTCTTTCTTGAGAATTTGATATCGTGTCGTGTGAAAGTTTATTCAGCATCATTCTGATGAAAATTGTTGTTATCAAAACTTCTTGTTCTCGTACAATCACCGCTTACATTGTTCTCGGACAACCTTTGTGTTACTTATTTCTCGCTAATCTGCTATTCGCGTGTGACATTCTGGGTGATTATCTGTGGAAATGTTAATGATTGATTATTGTGATGTTGACAATATTCATTCTAATGTGGACGTGGTGATGACACCTTAGATCTCTTAATCTGAGTGCAGACTCTTTATGTAACATAAAGTTTGTGTTATTTTGTGCGCCATCTTGAGGGACGTCGGCGTATTTAGGGTTTACTTTTATTGATTTTATTCTTTTACTTCTTTGCCCTTGTATTGGTATATGAATATATATATACCTCAACTCTTTCAATAATAATTAAGTCTCTTTCATAATATAAGCTTCGTTCACTAAATTCGGCATCACAAGTGAATTCATTGCCTAAAACGGTTGAACTGGATAATAAGATATTGTTTGTTTTTTACTCTATTTTAATTATAAGCATAAATAGTATGTGCTAAGTGATGGATTATTTGTTTTTTATATTTTATTTTTTCGCATTCAATAAGTAAAGAAGAACCAATAAAGTTTCACTTTATTTATAAATAAATAAATATTATGACTTTAATTTCCATTTCAGAAAATTGAAATATCATTAGTTATTGATTTTGAAAAGTTAATTAGGTTTATATTATTTGCTTTTTATAACTGCTGACACAATCCATATAGTTCGATGCATAAACAGTTGGATAAACCTTCAATGCCTTTTAAGGAAACTCAAATGATAGCCATTAAATTAAACTGTAATGCCATACACCAACTAAGTTAACTCAACTTTTTTACCGTAGACAGGCTCTTCATATATTCTACAGCGCGTGGATATGATATCCGTATCCTGATTTCTTCCACAAGATTATGAATACGAATGCTGGATTCTTCGTGAGACGTTATAATCGAAGAGTGTGACATGTCGGGGCAGCATTTGTCATGGCATTGACCGATCGAGGCAGCATATATCTCATGGGCATGTGGGCACATGTCACTTGTCTTAGAACGGGGTTGAGGTATTTTGTCTTTCGTAAGCCGTAACATGCTTCACTTATCTACCTTGGCATACATTGGGACACCATGACATAGGCGATGGCAAAGTAATTAATGACAACAAATAAGGATCATTAACCTCAACAAATTCAAACCACATATCTTGTCATAAGCCTTACTAACTTGACTAGTTTTTTGGAGGAGAGGATCTGCATGATACATCCAAGAGATGCAGAGCTAGTAAAACTCGATGATGGGACATAGAGTAGGAACTTTATGTCTGACTGCGAGATAAACTCGAATTCAATTATAATTTTTATTATTATTAATTATTTATTTAATCATACTTTTTAAGATTTATCTATTAAGGTTTTTATAATTATCTATTATGGTTTATCTATTTAGGTTTTTTAAGATTTATCTGTTATGATTTTTTGTTAATGTCTATAAATAGCATCTTATATTATTGTTTTTGGGAGACTTAATATAATATTGAAAAACTCGAGAATTTTGTTTTGTTTATTTTATTCGTTTTCTTTTTAATTTTATTATTAACGTAATTAAGCATACTCAGTTAAGTAGTGAGTATAACGATTGAATCAGGTATTATTTTGTTTACCGTCACACGATCCTTATCATAACTCTGTGGAGTAGGAGACGATTGGATCATGAGGTCCCAGCCTTCTTAATAAGACGTACAGCTGCAATAAGGAACCGTAGATAGACATGGACGCCAGTTATGTTTGCTCCCCTTCGGATGGAAGGTGGAATCTACTGTGTGTCGTCATTACTTTTGCATTAATCACACACACAAAGTACCAAATATGATCAAATCAACTTTGAGCTAATGAGACATGACTCTGCGGTTTTAAAAGATTGATGGTGAAAGGATAAAATATTACAATATTGTAATACAAAATAAATAAATATAAAAAAAATTTATTATGTTTGATAAAATTTTCTTAATACTTTTTGAAGATAAATTTGAGAAGGATTTTCCAATCGTGTTTCCAAAGTAGACACCCTGTTAAAGAAAAACCCTGTAGAATAGGCAAAAAAAAAAATAAAGATGAAGAACATAGATTTAAGCCTTTCCTAATAAGAAAAGTATGAACATAAGAGAACTCCCTATTCCAAATTAAGTAGAACATTGAAGTTTATAATATATTGCTAGAACCACAAGAGGAAAAGTAGTTAGTAAATACATAATATTTCACCACAAAACTTTTTGAGTTTGGTAGAACAAAATTCAGGTCACTCAGCTCTAAGACACTTCAACGGAAAGCATTTCAAATAATGTATTCAGAATCACAATAGGGATAGATTGGATTTATACGGATGTACAGAATATGCATATGTTCTGGTAGAGACAATGAAAAGTCAGACGTAATGGGGGTTTCAAGCTCAGCATGCGTGAAAGGTTAAGGTTTACTATCGATATGAAGAAAGTGCAAGCATGTTGGCTAAATGTGGACGCCTAGCCTTTTGTGAGTTTTAGCTGGTCAGGAGCAGCTAGGTGATTCTCGATTCAAACATGAAAAGAAAGAAAAATTAAATTGATGGTGAAAGTTCATTCTAAATTCTGGAGCTCACCTAATTGTGTGTTGGCCTCACTATTTCTTATGTCTTCTCTTGCCATGTCTATATACCTATATATATCTCTATAATGAAAAAATAAAGAAGGCGTAGAGAAAAGAGCTGTCTCAAAAGCCATGGAGAACAATGAAAAAGTTGTTACAACTGATGATGAACAGAAGACGAAGCACAGAGGAATTAAAGCCATGCCCTTTGTAATTGGTATGAGAATTAAAGAGAATCAATACAATCTTCTGACAATAATTTCCAGTGATTCAACTGAATTTTCCTGTTGCTAATGATTTGTAGGTAACGAAACATTCTAGAAAGCTGGGAACAATAGGCACCTCAACCAACCTCGCCCAGGTGCTACCTCACTCTGTATCTTCAACATGAAGAGCATCGCTGCTACAACTCTTGTCAATGTCTTCCAGGGCAGCACCAACCTTGCTACCTTGATCGGAGCTTTTCTCTCCGACACTTACTTCGGCCGATACTGGACACTTGGCCTTGCTTCCATTTCTTCCTTTCTGGTACTAGTTTTACTCCTCGTCTCTCCAAGAACTTATGGCCGTGCAATTTTACTAATAATATCCAACTCTATGGATTCTGTTTAAGGGGATGCTGATAATAACACTAACAGCCGCAGTACACAAGCTGCACCCTCCTCACTGTGGGACACCGGAAACCGGCGTATGCATTGGTCCAACAGCAGGGCAAATGTCTTTTCCTAGCGTGGTAGTTTGGATTATTGGTAATTGGAGCAGGATGGGAATCCGACCGTAATTTGCTGGAGCTGACCAGTTCAATCCAAAGACTGAATCTGGGAAGAGGGGAATTAGTAGTTTCTTCAACTGGTACTACTTTACCTTCACTTTTGCCATGATGGTTTCCCTGACCATCATTGTCTATGTGCAATCCGACGTGAGCTGGTCTCTGGGGTTGGCCATTCCCGCGTTCTTGATGTTCATATCATGTGCACTTTTTTTCATGGGCTCTAAAATATATGTAAAGGTAAAACCTGAGGGTAGTCCCTTGAAGGATGTTGCGCAGGTCATAGTTGCTGCAATGAAAAAGAGGCGACTGGAGTTACCAGACCAGCCATGCCTCTCTCTTTTTAATCATATTCCTCCGAATTCTATCAACTCGAAACTTCCTCACACAGATCAATTCAGGTACAGATATGTTACTCCTGACTGGAACGCGCATTCAATTCAGTGTATTTTTTCATGCATCTTCCTTTTAATCAAATATCTAATATCTTCTAATTTGACAAGGATGGTGTTTAAATATATTCAGGTTCTTCAGCAAGGTGCAATTCTAACCACGGGAAGACAGAAATCAACTCTCAGATGGATCAGCAGGCAATCCATGGAGACTTTGCAGTATGCAAAAGGTGGAGGAAGTGAAGTGTGTGATAAGAGTGATTCCCATATGGGCTGCAGGCATTATCTACTATGTAGCTTTAGTCCAGCAGAGCACATTTGTAGTGTTTCAGGCCCTTCAATCTGACCGCCGCCTTGGCTCTACTTCCTTCAAGATCCCAGCTGCTTCTTATACTGTATTCAACATGCTTAGTCTCACCATCTGGATAGCCTTTTATGACCAAGTTCTTGTTCCTCTTCTCCGAAGATTTACCCGAAAAGAAGGTGGCATCACCTTACTCCAAAAGATGGGGGCTGGCATGGTTCTTGCAGTAATCACCATGATTTTATCTGCCTTGGTTGAAGATAGGAGAAGAACTCTGGCTCTTACAAAGGCAACAGTGGGGACAGATGCAAGAAGAGGTGCTATTTCTTCCATGTCAGGCATGTGGTTGGTGCCTCAGCTAACTAATTGGGAGTCTCTGAAGGACTAGCTATTATTGGTCAAGTAGAATTCTTCTACAAACGGAATTCCCAGAAAACATGAGAAGCGTGCCAGACTTTTTTTGTTTTGTGGCATGGCAGCTTCAAATTATTTGAGCAGTTTTGGTATCAATAGTTCATCAGATGCTGGTGGGGCAGAAACCGGTAACTGGTTGCCGGAAGATCTTAACAAGGGAAGATTGGATTACTTTTATTACTTGATTGCTGCTTTGGGGTTGGTAAATTTACTCTACTTTCTAGCTTGTGCTAAGTGGTACAAGTACAAAGGTTCTGATGATGGAAGTACCCATGGGTGTTGGAGCCAGGAAAAATGCAGCCCCAAAAACCTCTTGAAATTTAATTCATCATTTTGTTGTGGTTTGTTTTTATGTTTCCTTTTGGAAGTAGTCTGAAAGGAAAGCATGAGAACAAAAAAAGTATGAAAAGTTAAATTCAGACAAGTGGAGAAGGGGTTCAGACCCTTAAAGCTATGTGATGTAAGAATCTATACCATCATTAAAATATTTCTGATCCCAGAAAACTTGATGTAAGAAGCTAGGAGAAGGGAGGTTACAAAATCTTCTTGTGATTTCCATAATCTTCTTTGTTCAATAATTTAAATGGTACATGCCCTTGTGGTCAACAAAGGAAGCGCACTGTTTTTGGTTTTTGGTTTCATGCTGTAACATCATCAATGCTAGAATCATCAAAACCAGACAAATGAAATTATATATCAGTGAATGAAGCTGCTATTTTGACAAATCTTGAACCTATTATACAACAGTTGTCAGGGAATAATCTCTTTTTGCTCTGTGTTAAACGATAAAACAAGAAAACGAGCATAAGATTTAAGAACTGTATGAATATTATTAGCCTTACTTAGCATAAAATGCGTCTACATGCTCGCGCGGCAAGCGTAGAGAGTCAAAACAATATGAGAATATTATGGGTAGCCAATCTGTAATGAAAATTAAATATTGAGGTGCGAGAGGGTGGGCAGGCGAAACGTCTTTCGAAGCCACAAAACTTTAGTGCCAGTATTCAAATGACCCATTCTTACAAAAGAAACTTAAGGCACATGAGATTTGGATTTAATATGTATATCATGCTAGCAACATCTAAGACATGGTTTTTTTTTTTCTTGTTATTATTTTCAGTGATATATTTTTCATATCAATTCTTAACAGCTCAGTGCTAACTTTTCTTGAACAAACATGAATTCTGTTAATCTTGACTAAATAGGATTTGCATATTCTTTTTCAATGGACTTTACATATTTTACCAGAAGTGAGCATCTTCTGCAGTTCCGTGAGGAAATTGATTCAGCTGCACATTAAACAAAAATCCAACAAGATGATAGGATTTTCTTGGCCATATGCCAACGCCCATGAGATCACCCCAAACAAACTATTTTGCTCACTAACAAAAAGTGAGGATGCCCTCAGACTCCTTGACAAATGAGCAATAATTCACCGATGACCAAACTAATTCATGGGTCGGCAGCCATTCAGTGGAAGAAGCTAAAAGCTTGATAAGAGTAAGGTATGAGGTATGGGTATTTTATAATTTGTGCTATACTTAGGATTAATGTAATCTCTCATATAACTTTTTTGTGATGTGAAAGTTTGAACCGTATTTAAGTATAATATCAAAGCACATAAATCTATGTGTCCTCTTCATATGTAACCTTTTATCACTACTGCTGAAAGAGTAATTCCCATGTGGAAAAGCAGAGGACTTTGGCACCTTCTAAGCAAACAGTAGAGACAGTTGGAAAAATAGGAAGAAGAAAAACTGCAAAATAATCATAGAATTAATTATTATGAAAGAAACTTACATATTATTGAAAGAGTTGAGGTAGATATATACTAATATAAGAACAAAATAGTAACTTCCTCTGGCAACAAAATATAAATATCTTTTATTACTCACTCTCAAGAGATGAGGTATACGAAATAAACACCAATCGTATGAGCATAGGTAAGATGTGAGACAGGATAGAGATTTAGTAAGTGTATCGCGAGCTGATGTGCAGCGAACAATATAAGCAACTAGCGGTAAAACATTGAACCAAGTCATGAACAAAATGATAATATTCAGCGAGGTGTTTAAATGCACGAGGAATGAAATCGAGGATTAGCGGAGAGATAAGTGGCACAAGGTTGTCAGAGAGTCAAGATTGAGTGGCAAAATTGCCCCAGTGCGAAGTTCTGTCAACAGCGATTCGCTGTTGCGGTCGGCGGCGATGGCCGTGATTGCGATACTCGGCTGATGGGCGAGCAGCGGTGTGTTTGCTGCTAAAACTCGAGGGGTGGATTAACACCAAGGAAAATAGAAAACATCTTTGGATGCGATCTGGTTTACCAACCAAGTCGCATCGGAAACCATGCAATGTCAGTGTCACCGGCGAGATACCAAGGGATCTCGTGCCATTAAGATAACGAAGAAAGCGTTTGACCACTCCCCAATGGTGTTCAGATGACGTGTGCATAAACTAAGAGGGTTTATTCACGGCAAAGGACATATGTGGTCGAGTCATCGGAGATATTTGAAGGCCCTAACCACTTGAAGGTACATAGTGGCATTGATCGTATGATACCATCTTTACTTTGGAGGTTAAGAAGTACCTACGCAAGCGGGGTAGGAAACGAGTTTGGAGTCTAGCATGTATGTTTACTCGGAATATCAATAACATACTTTTGTGCTAAGATAGTAGGAGCTCGTTGAAGTGGCGAAACCTCGACTCACGGAAGAGAAGATGGCACCCCAAAGAGATCTTTGTGGAGAATTTGGAGTCAAGTTCTTTGAATAATATTGTCGACAGTGAGGGGTCACTACATGTAATATCAATCAAATCATCTCAGCAGGAAATAGGGCCTTTATTCTGTAGGAGTAAACAAAGAGGATGAGTCTACGAGATGCTTGACAAAGTCGAGAAAACGAGAAAGTCACAGCTCCTAGTATAAGCTCGCGAGCTTTGTTTGAGCCATAAATGCTTTGTGTAGCGACAAACACTGATTCGGATAGTGGCGTTTCGCATGCCACAGTATTGCGACGCGCAGGAGCCTCCTCAGTAGATGCCTATTGAGAAAGACACTATTTACATCAAGTTGGCAAATTCCTCACTTGCGATTGAGTGCAATGCTAAGCACAGTACAGATGGTGATGGGATTTATCACAGGACTAAAAGTCTCGTGAAAGTCAATGCCATTGTTGGCGGCCTTTGTAACAAAGGCCGAGCTTATACCGTGCACTAGAGTCGTTGGAATTTTGTTTGATGCGAAACACTCATTTGTTGCCTACTATATTCTGCCCCAATCTTTGGGGAAATAGAGCCTAAGTTTTGTTCCGGATGAGAGCAGCATATTCTTCCTGCATCACCTTAACCCACTTGGGATCTTAGAGAGCTTGGGTAACAGTGCAAGGCTCGGTGATAGTTGGAATTATGGTGGTAAGGTCGTATTTCGGGTTGGGTTTGATGATGACATGTTTAGAGCGAGCTTGCATGGGATGATGGTTTAGTGGGGGCGAGGGAGAAGGTGGACTGGTGGGGGAGTTGGTCATAATGGGTAAGGGGTCGAGAGCATGACTAGGTGAGGGGTGGCAAGGATGTTGGACCTAACAAGATAGAAGATGGAGAAGGCTGCTAGAATGGTGTTGGCAATGTCGGGGATGTAAGTCGACTAAAGGACGAGTGGGGTGCTTGTGAAGAACGCTGCAGTTCTGGTGAGGTCGACGATTTGGGTAGGGGGGGGGGTGTGACACCCCGAAATATACCCTAGCAGTTTTCGGACTTGTTTAGGGTATATTAAAAACTAAATGGAGTTTTTCTCCATAAAACGATAGACCCGAAAATTAATACGAGAACAAAGGGTAAATATGTAATTTATGAGGACCTAAAATGAGGTCATAAAAGGAAAGAGCAGGGCTTAATGTATAAAATGCTTGAAAATGAAATGCAAATAGAAGGAGTTATGTGATTAAAGGCAATTAGATAGACTTAAAACCAAAATGGGTTTTATTTGACTTGGCCAAACATGGCTGGGGACCCAATTAAAAATTAAAGAAAAATTAAACCAAAAATTGGATAGATCCAATTGGTCTCTCATTTTTGAGAACCCAACGTAGATAAGAGAGAGAAGGGGAGAAGAAGAAGAAGAGGAAGAGGAAAGAAGAAAGAAGAAAGAGAAGAGAGAAGAAGAAGAGAAAGAAGAAGAAAGAAGAGATTTCGAATTATGGAATCAACATTGAGTATGGATTACTTAGTTTCTTGTATGGATACATGTTTTTGGGTTGTGGGTTGTAAGAAACCCTAACCTAGAATGAATTCTTGTATGGAAATCATCGTGAATCCCTTTGTTTTTAAGTTTTGTTATGAGAGGACTAGAGTTCTGATACATGTGTTTTTTGGGTTGTAAGGGTTATGTAAAGTATGAACATGTTTGTTCTTGTTCTGGGGTTTGGTAGGAACTTTTCCACAACCACAGATTTCTTGCAAGTTAGGTTGAGTAAAACCACAGGCCTTGTATAAGATATGAATAGAAAGCATGTTTGAGTTCAATAGAGTGTATAAGATGCTGTATTTAGAAGTGTATTAATTATTGAGTTGGTTTAGGTAGAAATATATGGAAAAATGGGAGAAAAACCATCATTTCTAGGCATTTTCGAGGGTTGGTACCGGTACCATAAGTGTTCTGGTCAACTGGTACCGGTACCGAAAAGTCTGTACCGATACACAATGTTCTATTTTTGACCAGTATTAGTATTTTGGCCATAACTTAGTCATTTCTTATCCGATTTGAGTGATTCAAGTGGCTAGTTAAACTAGACTTCAAGAAAAACAAATCTCCATGAAATAGGTACCTTCAAATTCTGACTCTATTTGACCTATAAATTCACTCAAAGTGGGGCTTTGTTGGCCGATTTAAAGTTTGGTTTTGAGCATGCAGTGATTCAGTTGTTTGGACATATCTTGAGTTTCGGTGCTCCGATTTGGATGGTCCAGGTTGGAAAAATTGCCCTTCGCGCCTTAGAGCTTGAAGGAGTATAAAGCTGAGTGTCAAATATGGAGTTAGACTCTGAAAATGAAATGTCTGAGACTATTCCTAGTGTAATCTAGGTACCTAAGAATTATTAAAGAAAGAAGTCTATATTCTGCCTCCTACGGGGAGATAGGAAGACGATCTGATAAAGTACAAGTAAGCATTACAAGTATAGAAATGTATAGGTATACTGACCTTAGATATGATAATCACGATAAAGTACATGAAGATATAAGTTAACAAGATATAAGATGTTACAGTAGATGACTTGATATGAATATAGATTATATGATATGAAATATATGATAGGCGTACCTAAAATGAATAGATGGAACATGCTAGGAACACATGATAGAAATGCATAAATGCTAAGAACAATAGAGATAAGTAAAAGATGACCAATCTGAGGAATGAGTACTTGTACCACGATTGATAAGTATATATGAATATATGAGCAGTAAAATGTATGCATGAAAAAAAATATAGAATATATGTATTATAAAGAAATATGAGAACATAATATGAAGCTCGATAGGCATATGAATATATGAATGAGTAAATGCATGCATGATAAAAATATAGGAATATATGTATTATAGAAATATGAGAGCGTAATATGAAATTTCTGAGGATATGAGAGCGAATACAGTTAAAGTAATGATGAGTATATTGCATAGCGATCATGATAATGTACCCAATGTTATTCATGCTTATGAGATATGTCTGAGAAAATGTAATAAAGCGATTGCTTGTGTCGTAGGGTAGATGGATGAATAGTTATCATATAGGAAGATCTGATTCTTTATGACATAGGTTTATAGTATCGAAATTTACAGATTTGGGTCGATGACATAGATCCCGTTTAGATCACATAATACAACCTCGTTTGGGTCATATAAAGATCAACATCTCAAATGCAGTGATAGTACCTTTCAGGAACAATCGATTATTTCAAGTATCTGTGCAGGTATTTGAGGCATGTTACAAAGAAAATGAAAAGTATAGAGTAAAGGAAATGTATAAAGTATATGATATGATATGAGAAGCATAGCAACGCTGTGTGATGATGAGTATCACCAGATTACAAGAACAAGAAATCGAGTACCTAAAGAGGACATGAAAAGTATGAAAGAATATGTAATAGAACATGAAAAGCAACTAAGCTATATGAAAGATGAGCATGTGAAAGAATCTGAGAAAGTATATAAAAGAGAAAGGTATATGAAAAGTATAGTATATAAAAGCACATGAAAGTATATGTGAAAACCTATGACAATATATGATATGATAATAAAGTATAAGCTCTGCACTCCTAAGATAGATATGAAAGATGTGATAGAAATTCACATAATCTGAAAAGTAATGATATGATATAAAAAGCAATAAGTTATAGAATGAATATGGAATATGCAAAGTATAGAAACAGGAATACAGTAAAAGTATAGATAGGAGATATGCCAAAGACATAGAACAATAAGTTATAGAATGAATATGGAATATGCAAAGTATAGAAAACGAGGAATATGATAAAAGCATAGATGGGAGATATGCCAAAGACATAGAACATGTAACGGAAAAGATTAACATGCAATAGGAATCTAAAGATGATAAGTAATAAAAGTTATATGAATATGTATAGATATATGAAATGCATATGTATAAGCTTGTGACAGTCACCATTGGTGGTTGTCCATGCTTATGTTCCCACTAAGCATAAAGGCACTTACGTGCGCCGATCTAGGGTATCGATATGTGTAGTGGCATGTGCACAGGGCTTCCTTAATTATTTTCGTGCCATAATAGAATTTTGAAAGTATTAGTTTAAAGGATGAAATTATAAAGTTTTAATTGTGAGCGGCACTACTGATTAAGGAAAGTGGATGGAAGAATTCAGTATAGAATTTTAAAGGATAATAATAATAATAAATTACCAAAATGGTTCGAGGCGCAGAAAATTCTGCAGATGTCGGATGTGAAAGCAGTTGCGCCGTTGCGAAATCTAGTGACGAAAAGTTTCATCAAATTACGAGATAATTCGAATATTTCTAATTTACGGGTGATAAATCATGAGAGCTTCGGGGATGAGATTTTAAAATCTCGAAGAAGTCGAAGTGGTTTGATTTAAGTTCATTTACAATAAAGTGAACTAAAAGAAATAAAAATTTTTAGGGATAAAATGGTAGGAATGAGGTATATAGAAATGTATATAAAAAAATAATAATAAGAATAATAATTAGAAAAAAAATAAAATAAAAAAAGAATAAAAATCAAGCGCGGAGATGGATCTAGAGAGAGAGAGTGAGGGACGATTTTTTTTTATTTTCTTCTTCTTGTTTCTTTCTCAAATTTACGGAAATCGGATCGTAGGTTTTCGTAGGAGTAGAAGACAAAATTGGTATACGCGATGAGAGCTACGCATAGGTACCAATATCTTAGCCTTTTCCGTCAAACTTTAAAGGTAGAAAATTTACCTACTTGTGTTATTTGAGCCTATTGCTATATAATGACTTGAAATTTTCTTAGGGCGAAAGATCGTAAACTTGATTCCAAAATTTTTAAACTAGGTTTAGAAATTTTTTAGGAATTTTGGGACTGTGTTCGAACAGTCCGGGCTGGGCCGGAATTGTTTTAGAGACCGGTTCGGGTTGAAATTGGGAGTGTAGTCGAATGAAGTCGGACCAATTTGAAATGTTTGGGTATTTTTAGACTCTATGGAAAGTCGCTGGTCAAAGTTGGCTAAAACGGATAGTTTTATGGGGCATTTAATGTGTAGGGACAATTTGGTCAATTTCACATCATATTAGCGATGTCATAACCGAATGAGACTAGCACGTAAAGTTTTGTTAGAATCGAAGTTAGATTCGATATAATAGTGACTGAAGCGCATGTGTATGTTTATGGTTAAAGCGCGTTGTTGCGGGGGCATTTCGTAATTTGAATGAATTGTGTATAAATTTGAGCATCGGCGAGAATCTAGAGTCTTATGCGATTTGAAAAAAAATTAGTCGAAAAAGGTGAGTACTCAAAATCATTTTAAGAAAGTGTTTAAATTACAAGTTGTAAAGTGCTTTGAAAATATAAATTTATAAAGCATTTTTTTACCTCCCTTGTTATCTTTCGCGAGAAAAGTTTGATTTAATTATTTAAGAAAGCGGTTGGCACGGTTTAGCAAAACCCTAGATGGCGGCTCGATTTCGGTCGGATGTATTTCGGTTGTGCCTGCAAGGTTCAGGATATTATGACTAACTATATTGCATTAGACGATTGGGGGTTAGATCCCCAGTATATATTTATATAGTAATTAAGCCCTGCTGCACATTCGAGAGCATATAGTTAGCGCGTTGACTTAGTCTTGTAAGCGATGAGGTGTTAGTTAGAGGTTCCATTGTACTATCATAAGATCCGCTAGTGTTCACTTTAGGACCATCTTAAGCGGGTAGTGTTCGAGTTCACTCTAGATGCAGGTCCAAGGTTCAGTGATATCGTCGGAATATTTTAAATGAGTCCACGAGTGGTTGGTATGATTTCTAGTATAGCACTTCGAGATATTAACCACCAAAAGCAGTTTTAAAGCAATGATAGTTTTCGAGCAGTTTTGACCGCAGTTTTTCATAAATGATTTTCACAGCAAAGCTTCGGTTTTCTCATAAGCAGTTTACAATCATTTATGTATAGATTATATATTGGAGGTACATCGTGAGACCAATGACATTTTGAGAAACATAATTTTCATTTAGGCAGTTTAGCTCACGGTTTTACATTTTTAAAATAATAATTTTTGGTCACGGGTGTTAAGCCAAAGAACCTTTCGAATCCTCGATCCCACAAACGGCTGTGTTGTGATTATATATAAGATAAGGTGTAAATTAAAAATAGTAAAAAGTTAAAATGTGGCATTTGTATATGTAAATATACATTGTACATAATAAATGCATGGTTTGAGAAAACGAGTTAAAGCCAAAGTATATTGGATTGATCCTTATCTTTATATTTTGGTGAGGGATCGGAGGTCCTTTATTGTTGTAGTTGGACATTTTGGAAAACATTGGGAGTGTATATTTTTTATCTGGTGTGATTTTGTATTTTGGGCGACCCTTGAAGTGCGATCGTTATGCTGTAGGTTTTACGCTAAATCTAAAGGTGTGATTTTGATAGAAAAATAAAAAATTTGATAACCCACGTTTTCCAAAGGCAGTTCAAACCGGTTTACTTGACGCTTCATAGTAACTTAATCGATCCGGCGAGCTTGGGTACGGGAGGATGCCCAGTGGGTTCTTAGGCGGGTCTGTCGCTAGGAAGGGTGTAATGTGGGTGTTCAATCATGTAGAAGCTGAAGAAAGCCGGATGGGGACACTCCACAGTGTACGGGTCATCTCGAGAGATAAATTACTCCAACGCTTACTTCATACGCAATCTACGATGTTTTGTATTAGATATGTATATGTATAAGTGTTTGTATAAGATGTAAACTCGATGAAAATTATGATTATATTTTGTATTCATTTGCTACAAAATATATTCAATAACTAATGCACATGTAAATGGGACTCGATATATGTGTATAGATTTTGATGGACACCTCAGGTGGTAGGTCTTTAATATTTAAATGATTTTGTTATTCTGAAATTGTTTGTATACCCGTAGCCTGGGATTCGATACGAGAAGAGCGGTCGATAGGAGTCCCGGTATATAGCCTCGCGCCGTGCTCGATTCGGATCCGCCGTTACGGTGGAGGCGGGATCCGAGCATGACAGGGAGGGAGGCGGATAGTTGCGAGGTGAACAATGACATAATGGGCGGAGTATATTATGCATTACCCAGGTGGTGGAGGTAGAGGCAGCGAGACGGGAATACATTTTCCACAAACTTGACATGACGGGACACAAAGATTTTTTTAAGGGTAGGGTCAAAAAAGAGAAAGGCACTCTAAGTAAGGGAATAACCAAGAAAGATACAAGGGTTGGATTTGGGATCGAGTTTGTGGGAGGTATAGGGACGCAACTAAGGAAAACATAAACAACTAAAGACATGGAATTTGGATGGGTCAGGAGCTTTGTTGAATAACTTTTCAAAAGAGGAACCAAGGGAAATACCAACTTTAGGCATTTTATTTATTAAATAGATAGTCATAGCAAATGCATACGACCAGAAGGTGAGAGGGATGGATGCCTGATGTAGGAGAGTGAGGCAGTTTAGATGATATCTCTTGATCTGAAGTTCAAAATACCTATTATGTTCAAGAGTGTGGGAAGGTGTAATGTGATGGGTTATACCATGGGTCGCGAGAAAAGATCGAAGGGCTAAAAATTCGCCCCATTATCTATGTAAAGTGTTTTAATGGTGGTGGTGAAATAGTTTTCAACAAGTTGCTTGAAGGTGACAAAGGTTGAATGAACATCCGATTTTCGACGTAATGGGTAAAACCATCAGAAGATAAAATGGGTGAGGTCCAAACATCAGAAAAAACGATATCAAGAGGAAAGTGATAGCGGTTGTAAAAGTAACGTGACTTTTATTAATATTGTAGGAGTTACAAGAAAAGGAACATAAATGTTATTCCGAAAAGGAAATATTTAGAACACTTAGAAATTTGCCAAAAAATATGTAAAGACGGATGACCTAGACGACTATGCCACATGGAGATAGAGGAAAACGAGGATCGAAATGAATAAGACGGAACTAAGGCGAAATCAGAAGGAACGACAATGATAGGCTGTATAATTGCGCGATGATGACCATGGCGGCGATCTGCGCGAAAGAAGAGTAAAAAACATGAAATTAATAGGGTTATCGGCCTGAGGCGAGACGAAATAAGGTTTATGAACATTGGCAGGTACATGTAACACATTAGTAAATAATAATGGTGTAGGTAGAGAGGTAAGGGTAAAAGAGTCAATGTTAGCAATAGATAAACCTATACCATCACCAATAAGAACATTGCCAGAGGCGGTGTATTGCTCATGAAGGGGTAAGGTAACAAGATCGGGTGGTCATGGGTGAGAGGCGCCGAATCAATGACCCGATTGGAGGGCCTTCGGGTTAGAGTAATGGATTGTAGTATGGGCATAGGTGCGGTGAAGGTGTGAAGTAGAAGCGAGTGGAAGATCTGATGCTAAGGTGGATAGATAAGCGCCTTTCTTTGAGTAGAGTGCAGATTATACTACAATTTAACAATGCCAGGTAGCGATTATGCGTGGGTCGTTGGGTATGCCTCGGAGATAATGGAGGTGTAGTTAGTCCTTGTTGCGGGGTGTCGGTGGGTCCATGATTGTGTTGAGGATCAGTTGCTAGTTCAGCTCGCCATCAGATTTGTTCGACTAACGATGTGATGAAGGCGGTCGAAGTGACCAGGTAGTCGTGAGTCATGGAGGCGAGTGGTGCTCATGCATGTGTGACACATGGCACACATTGAAGGCTATAAATATGGGGTCTCAAATTCAGTTTGTTGGGGGGGGCGGCAAGCAGGTCCATGGGACGACAAGGAGGGGAAGGAGGAGGAGAGAAAGAAGGGAGGGAAAAGGAAGAAGGAAGAGAAAGGAGAGAAGAAGGGAGGAAGGGGAAAAAGAAAGAGGAAAGGAAGGGTGTCTTGATAGGTGGGCAGGACGATCGAGGCCAGGCTGTAGCTCTACAGTGGGTTTCACTCTACTCTGGTTATTTTACACCCTAGAATTGCGTGTAATGGCCTACGGGTTTCGTTCGGTTTCCAGGCGAAATTGTATGTTGTGGTTTTATGCAGCGATTGTGTGATGGTCAAAGACCGGTTTCATTGGGTTTTGGGACTGTCCGAAACAGAACATTGTGTTTCGGGATAGCAAAATCAGCGAGTCTTAAGCAGGGGTGTTTGAGTGGCACACCCTTGTGAATCGGCCGTGTCGACTTTGGACGGCCATAACTTTCTCGTCCAAACTCCGATTCGCTCGTTCTTGGACTCTACGGAAAGATCGTCGAGTCTAGAATTTAATAAGATAAAGTGCTCAGCCAAAATGTAGGCCGAACATTGGGAGCAGGTCACCCAGGCTTGATTGAGAATAGTAAGATTCATGGTTTCCAGAACTTGTTTGGAACACCGATTTGTAACCAAAATACTTAGAGCGCATATGCTTTGTGACAAGGAGCCATGTTGGATGTTTTGTGTGGTATTCTGGCCCGGACTTTACAGTTCATCAGTTATTTCTTAGGCCAAGCATGGCGAATTTATGGCGGGAATGGCTAATGTGTGTTATTGCCATAAATTTAATGACATACTGAATGTGAGGTGTCATGACATATGTGTGATGAAATGGAAATAATTATAGCCATTGGGATGTATGATTGACACTATGTCTATTTTGAATATGAATTATAGCATTACTTGCCTGGCATAATGTAGTTGGAATTATGTTATCGTGCTTGAATGATGTGTTGACATGGATGAACTAAATGATAGAAAAGATGTTGTGCATGCTTATGTGATGTACTGATTTGAATGTATTGAATATTAACATGACTGCATGTATGCTGATGTTAAACTAAATATATGGAATGTTGTGTGCATTCGACATGAGTGTTCATAGCACACACATAGTGTATGGTGTAAAATGTCCATGTAGAGAGGTCTTCATACATTGGTCATGGGTTTGAGTCACCGTGCTTCAGTGCATTACGTGGTGTCGCAGTAACACTTTATTACATGGAATTAATGTGTACATGAATCTTGGTTTATGCCTTTTGAGTGAGAATCGTGTGGGCTTGGAAATGGGACAAAGTCGATTGGAGTTCACGGTGTTAGAAAATGGAAAATGAAATGTATCTGGTGTAGCCAGTAGGGGATAGATACCCCCTCGAGTGAAAGCCTAAAGCCTGGTTAGACGGCGTATCCCTGGAGTGAAAGCCGAAAAATGTCGGAGGGTGTAAGGGCCGCATGGTGGGAATACGAAAAGTTAATTCTTACAAAAAAGACATGAAGCTTAGATTAAATAAATATCACATAGACTCACGGGTTGTGAGATGGGATTAAGGCCCGACCGGTGGTGATTCCGATTGACAACTTGCATTGGTGGTGGGTGAGAGAGTTGACCGATTACTTGGGCATATGGAGTGTCATGCAATACGTGCGTATAAGTTTTTCATGATGCGGATAACCATGTAATGCACAGTTGGTTGTTAGTTTGGTTGTGAAATGATCATTTGCATAATGCACTGAGTGGGGAATAACGCCGGTAGGATTTATACCTCTTGGGCGTTAGCTCGCCGTGCGTGGGACCCCCTCTCTCCTTTGGTCTGGGACGGTACGGGCGGACGGCGGCTCCTTAGGCGAGATTATGAAGTGGGGCGGATTGTTGCCCCTTGATTCTTGTTTTGTGTATATATTAGAGCAGGCTAGTTTTTAATATATGTTTTGTATTAGGAGTGATGTAATAGCTGGATACATCAGAAATGTATGGTCTTGTAGGCGCAAAGGCAGTATGGATGATGGGACCTATTGGGTCATTTTACTAAATGTATGGGTCATGATGAGATACGGGTTTTACGGGTTGACGGTGGTCAAGCGGACCCCCGGGTTTTGGGGGTGTCACGGCTAAAGAGAGCAGAAATTTGCCATTTGAACCTCTTAACCTAAGTAGTTGCTCAAACAATTACTCAAAAGTAACTGGAGTTTCCCAAGCTTGTAGGGCATGAGATATGTTTGAGTAGGCCGGGCCAGGGCCATTTAAAACACAAATGGAGAACTCATCAAAGTCAACAAAGACATTCATAAGGGCAAGGGAGTCAATATTGTGTTTGACATCTTACATATAGTCGGTAATAGTCCGATTACCTTTCTGAGGATTGGCAAGATTCTGGCGATGGATCATGATCCGTCCGTGTGAAGGAGAGGCATACGTCTTTTCGAGAGTAGTCTATGCAGCACGAGATGTGGTAGAGGTAGAGATGAACTGCACTAGGGTGGTAGATATGGACCCAAAAATTGCATTAAGAAACAATTGGTCTTATCTGAGCTCGAAAATAAGGTCTAGATTTAGGGAGGGGGATTCTGCATCGGGTAGAGTTATCATTCTTGGGGATACGGCTTTGAGCGGAGTCATCGAGAAATTTAATCGTCATACGAATGGGATGAAGGCGATGAATTGGAGCTACCATGCGGAATGAACGTGTTGTGAGTTTTTAGCGATGTCACGAGCATTGACATTGAAAACGATTAAATTACCATCTGTGCTCCGGTCCAGTTCAAGATTGTCATACGACGAGGAGGCATGATGGCAATGGTGGAAGAAGATTTTCGACCATTGAGAAGAATGACGATCGTGCAAGAATAAGGGCTAACGAAGAAGTTGTGTGAAGATGAACATCTGGTTTCTTGTGAAGGTGGTTGAGAACGGTGCATGTAGAATGCCCAAAAGCATGTGATCATCAGTCATGATGGCGGCGGCGGTGAAACTACGATTATGGTTTTTGGTTAAAGCTTGACTCTGCCTCTGTATTATGAAAAGAAACTTGCATGTGTGAAAGAGTTAAGATATATATACATAAGGACAAAATAGTAACACCATAAAGCCAATAAAAGGAAACCCTAAATATACTCTAATAGTAATATGTTTCCTTGAAGTTGCGTGGCCTTCTTGAACTTGTCATTAGGCCGCCAGCCTTACTTGGACCTTCTCATTGGGCCAGCAGCCTTATGTGATGTCACATCCACTATTGGATGAGGAAAGCTACATTGGCAAAATTTGACAAACATATTTTCTGCATGTTTGGGTCAAATTCATGTTTAACCGTATAACTCGTTTAATCAACATGTTATATTTGTGTCGTCATGCGTGATATTATTTTTATTTAATTAATATGTCAATTAATATTTGCCGCAAGATTAACCTTTTTAATAGTTTATTTGTATTAAATATTGCGAGTTGCCCATCATCTGACCCCGGTGGTAAAGCGTTAGCGTTTGAAACAGGTATAAGGCGTGAAAGGGGGTCCGAGGTTCGAGTGCGGTGGGAGCAGTTACTACTTTGAATTTAAAATGTAATAAAAATAAAATAAAATATTGACGAGTTAATTATAATTCATAGTATTTTAAATGGTCAAATTAATAAATGTCATTTCGTATTACCTAATTAATAATTGGGTCGTATTTGAATTTATTATTCTTGACCCGATTATTATTAGTGTGGTTTTCAAGTTAGTGATATAATGGAATACCATTATATCAACACGACCTGAACATGACATGTCAATACGAATTACCACCCCCTAGGGAAAGCTGTCAACACTATATAAGAACGAGCTACTCTTAACCTTGTAGACATATTTTAAAGTTGTGAAGGTCTTTTAGGTCCAAAACCAACTTGCTTAAAGCTATTGATATGTACTACTCTTAACCTTGTAAACAAGTTTTAAAGTTTAGAAGGCATGTTAGGTCCTAAACCGATTTACTTATCCTAGACCATCAAGGTTTAGAATTTTCAAAGCCCAAAAAGATGTTTTTGTTAATCATGGATTGAAGCTGCCCCACTCTTGTCCGTCATTCTTGACCGATGAATTCATAACTTAGAATTAAAAATCCAGGAGTCTCTTTCAACACTCCAATGGTTCAAGATTTTCACAATCATGCAAACAAAAAGCCAAGCTAATTGCTGCAAACAGACAACAGACTTCTCTGCTGTATTTTGACAAATCTTGTAATTGTTACACGAGTAGTGACTGGATGAATAAGTAAGGGAGAGAAAGGAGTCAGGATTCCACTTTATCTTCTCCCTTGGAGGCCAGCCTGTCTTTTGTGGGCAACCATGGAGAAGAGTGAGGAAGCTGGTGCAGATGATGAGCCTAATTTTAGGTACAGAGGAATTAAAGCTATGCCCTTCATCATTGGTAAGAGGGAATCTTTCTCCATGCCCAATAATTTTTTTTTTTTTTTCACATAATTCTAATTCTAACTGACCCACTGATGAAAAATTGCAGGGAATGAGACCTTTGAGAAATTAGGTACAGTGGGCACCTCATCCAACCTTTTGGTTTATCTGACTACCGTCTTCAACATGAAGAGCATCAGAGCTGTAACTCTTATTAACATTTTCTATGGTACCACCAATCTGGGGACCTTGGTGGGAGCTTTCCTCTGTGATACCTACTTTGGCCGCTATAAGACACTGGCATTTGCTACAGTGGCATCTTTTGTGGTACTAAGGATATTCAATTAGTTATTCATAAACTGATTAATCAAATTTATATTCTCATACTTTGTTGGGAAAACTCATGAATCCTTTGTCACATTGGTGTGATATTGTCCACTTTGGGTTTGAGGCTCTCATGGTTTTGTTTTTGGGCTTCTCCCCCAAAAGACCTCGTACCAATTGGATGTAATTCATTTTTATCAACTCATAATCCTTTCCATTTCTAACCGATGTGAGACTTTGGGTGCATACCCAAAATACAATGGACAATAATTCTCTTTGTTTTCTAATTATGTTTTTTTCATTTTATTTCTTGAAGGGGATGCTTGTGATTACACTTACAGCACTAGTCTCCAAACTGCATCCTCCTCATTGTGAAACAGAACACATTGGCTCATGCATTGTCCCAACACCATGGCAAATTGCATTTCTTCTACTTGGATTTGGACTGCTAGTAATTGGAGCCAGTGGAATCAGACCATGTAACTTGGCCTTTGGAATTTGTGGTCCGTCACAACTGAATCAGGGAAAAAGGGACTCAACAGTTTCTTCAATTGGTGGTATTTTACTGGTACTGTGGCTATGATGATAGCCTTGACACTAGTCATCTATGTCCAGTCAGATGTGAGCTGGGCTCTGGGGTTAGCAATTCCTACTTTTCTGATGTTTTTAGCATGTGTACTGTTCTTCATGGGTAAGAGAATATATGTTAAAGTGGAACCCAAGGGTAGCCCCATGAAGAGTGTGATGCAGGTCATAGTAGCTGCAGCCAGGAAGAGGCATTTGAAATTACCAGAGCAGCCATGGCTCACCCTTTTCAGCCATGTTCCCTCCAATTCTATCAACTCCAAACTTCCTTACACAAATCAATTCAGGTAACCTAGTCTATGGGCTATGTTCTTCACTTCCATTAGATTGTCAATCTTCAAAACTTAATCCACTGTAAACCTTTTAGTTGATGTTGCCATGTTCTGCCCTGAGCAGAAATTATTCAACTTTACCTTAAAGTTAAGCTAAAGATACAACAATTGAGCTTTTGGCATTGCCCATTAGATGACCTTAATCCAGCCATTTTACTCCAATTAGCTGCATATTATTCACCAAATGAAGTAATGATGCCTACAGATTCCTCGTCAAAGGCGCAATAATAACCCCTGAAGATCAAATCAGCTCAGGAGGATCAGCAGCCAATCCATGGAGACTTTGCAGTATCCAGCAAGTGGAAGAAGTGAAATGCCTGATGAGGGTGATACCAATATGGGCTTCAGCCATTATCTATTATAGTGCTCTATCTCAGCAACAAACCTATACAGTTTTCCAAGCACTTCAATCTAACAGGCATCTTGGTCAAAGCAAATTCAAGATCCCTGTCTTAGTATCTTCTCTATGCTGGGCCTCATTATATGGATACCTATCTATGACAAATCATGGTCCCATTACTTCAAAAGATCACAGGCAAAGAAGGTGGCATCACAGTCCTCCAAAAGATGGGTGTTGGCATGTTTCTCTCTATAGTAACCATGCTTGTATCTGCCTTTGTAGAACAGCAGAGAAGGAGTTTGGCGCTTTCCGAGCTGACATTAAGGATTGATCCAAGAAGAGGTGTGGTATCATCCATGTCCGGTTTGTGGTTAATACCTCAGCTGACACTAGTGGGAGTCTCTGAGGCATTTACTGTAATTGCCCAAGTTGAATTCTTCTATAAGCAGTTCCCAGAGAGCATGAGAAGCATTGGTGGATCCTTCTCATTTCTTGGTGTGGCAGTGTCCTGGTTACTTGAGTAGCTTCTTGGTGTCGACGGTTCACCAGATGACAGCCGGGGCTGCAACCGGAAACTGGTTGCCAGAAGACCTTAACAAGGGAAGATTGGATTACTTTTATTACCTTGTTGCTGCTCTGGGAGTAATCAATTTGGGCTACTTCCTATTAAGTGCTAATTGGTATAAGTACAAAGAAAATGTCTGCATCACCCAAGAATTGCCAATGGACAGAGTTGAATCAGAGAAACCTCTTTTCTGATAAAGAAAATAGAGACAAGGAATGAAGAATTATACAACATCAAGATAGAAATTTGCATCTTGTTTAACTGAGACGGAAAGTAGCTGAACTATCTTCTTCCTAACTTGATTGTACCTAGCCAAATAATGTTAAACACAATAAAGGAAATTATTCAACAATGAGGCCAAAACTCTTCAAGCACATCACATTTCCATGTGCCTTCCACCATTTTTCACTTTTCAGTAAGGAGGAAGATTATTTTTCTCTTGCCTTGATTTCTTTTGAGATATTGTCCTTGAGCCTACTCATATGGGTGTGTTTACTGAAAAAACATTTACTCTTTCAGCAGAGCCATACATCATAAATAGTGGCTTGATGGTCCATTATGACCTGGACACTATTCACATACCAGACAAGTGTCAAAAGAAGGATGGAAAGCAAGAACTTTTATTTTCTTTCCTAGATTTTAGCATTTCAAGCACTTATCTAAGAGCACTAACTCCACTAGCAGACAGGCCATGGTGATGGACCAAGATCTAGAAAAGTTTCATGTCCACACAGGTACTTGGATGAAACAATTGGAAAGTTAGGTCACTGCCCAAATACAGGAAAAACCAAGAGATAGAGAGAGGGAGAGAGAGAAAGAGAGAGAGAGAGAATTGATTTTGGAATGGTAGTTTAATGAGAATAGGTATGTGAGACTCCATTGAGCTCAGTTTCTTTCCTCAATTCCACTCTGAATAGTAGCATATAACAATAAAGCCCATAAACAGATGCCATGAGTAGAGAGAAACAGTTTTTCACGAAACCAACTGGAGAAAAATGAGAAGATTGATACAGCAGCCTGAGTGAACAAGTTAACTACAGAGGGCTGAAAGCCATGCCTTATATCATAGGTGAAGCATTTATTCCTTCATCCCCAGCTCTTTTTGTTTTTTTGTTTGGGTCCTTCAATTTGAGTGACCAAATAATCTGAAAAAACATTCATTATCAGGGAATGAGACATTTGAGAAGCTGGGAGCCATTGGAACCTTGTCCAACCTCTTGGTCTCTCATCATATTGTCTTCAACATGAAGAGTATCACTGCTACAGCTCTTTATCAATGTCTTCAACATTTACAACCAACTTAGCTACCTTGCAGGAGCTTATCTCTCTGATACATATTTTGGTCGATACAAAACATTGGGTTTTGGCTCCAGTAGCTTCTTTATGGGTACTAAAATACTGTCGACATCAACTTGGTTTCACCATAATTCTCTTTAAACTTTTCCCTGTTTTTTTTTTTTTTTTTTTTTTTGAAGGGTCTGCTTGTAATAGCACTTGGCTACGTACACAAGCATGCATCCTCCTGAATGTGGAAAAGAAAGCACATGTGTTGGGGCAACAGCTTGGCAAATGGCGTTTCTGTTAACAGGGTTTGGACTGCTTGTAATAGGAGCTGGTGGCATCCGGCCATGTAATTTGGCCTTTGGAGCTGATCAATTCAATCCCAAAACTCAATCCGGAAAGAGAGGAATTGACAGTTTTTTCAATTGGTACTTCTTCACCTTAATTTTCGCGCAGATGGTATCGTTAACGCCATTGTTTGTATGCCAATCGAGTGAACTGGAGTATTGGTTTGAGAGTTCCTGCAATACTAATGTTGTTATCATGTAGTGTTCTTTGTGGGAACAAACATATATGTGAAAAATTATACCCACAGTAGTCCTATGACGAGTGTGTCGCAGGTCACCAGTTGTTGCAGTCAAGAAGAAGCGATTGGCTTCCAGAACAACCTTGGCTCTCTCTTTTCAGCTATATTTTCCCTAATTTTACCAACTCCAAGCTTCCTTACACAGATCAGTTCAGGTACCCAACTCCTTTGTACCTTCCTTTTGGCTTGTTATTAATAGTTTTGATGTCAACTTGTTAGAATTGGGTGACCCAAATTCTCCTCAACTTGACCCGAAAAGCTTTTCTGTGCAAGATCATGATTGTCATAGGAATTCTATCCTTTTACTGATTTCACTAGGGTACGAACCTGTTTACTTTTTGGATGCCTATAAATATAGTAATTTTTAGTGTTTATTCGGTCATTATTGGGTTTTATGGTTATTTTCCCTAATAGATACAATGTCTAATACTCCAATCATGTTGTCTATATTTAAAATAATAGATTTATTCTCCTTTGCCCGTGATGTTTTCCTTATTCAAGTTTACATGCAAATCTATATTTACTTGTTTTGATTGTTTCTCACAATATACTTGCAATAACATTGTCAGATTTCTAGACAAAGCAGCAATACTCACCCCTGAAGACCGAATCAACCAAGATGGATCAGCAGCTAATCCATGGAGGCTTTGTAGTATGCAACAAGTGGAAGAAGTAAAATGCTTGATGAGAGTGATCCCCATATGGGCCTCAGCCATTATATACCACTGTGCTATAGTCCAACAGCATACTTATGCAGTCTTCCAAGCCCTTCAATCCAATAGGTATCTTGGCAACACCAACTTCCAAATCCCTGCTGCATCTTACTCAGTCTTCTCCATGCTAAGCCTCACCATCTGGGTACCTATCTATGACCGGCTAGTCGTCCCGTTCCTCCGCAGAATCACCGGAAAAGAAGCCGGAATCACAATCCTCCAAAGAATAGGCATTGGCGTATTCCTCTCCATACTCACCTCTTTAGTATCAGGCTTAGTTGAAGAGTGGAGAAGGACAAAGCCATTGCTAGGAATAGATCCAAGAAGAGGTGGTATTTCAACCATGTCAGGCTTGTGGCTGATTCCTCAGCTCTCACTTGCTGGACTAGCTGAAGCATTTACTGCCATTGGACAAGTTGAATTCTACTACAAGCAATTCCCAGAAAACATGAGAAGTATAGCAGGCTCCTTCTTCTTTTGCGGCCTGGCCGCCTCCAGTTATTTGAGCGGTTTCTTGGTATCGGTAGTTCACCGTACAACTGCTGGGACGGCAACCGGAAACTGGTTGCCTGACGACCTTAACAAGGGTAGATTAGATTACTTCTATTACGTGGTTGCTGCTTTGGGAGTTATGAATTTTGTATACTATTTAGTATGTGCTAAGTGGTATACATATAAAGGAAGTGCCAACACCTCCCTTGACTCCAAAATGGTGGAAATGAAATCCGAAAAACCAGCTGTTTGAGCTTCAGCTGTATGAATGTTATCTGGTGAGAGACATTACACTTCCAATATCATATTCAATAGTATGATTTAATGATAATAAAGGAATACTTTGAGAGTTTAAACAAATTGGTAAAGAAAGATCAGAAACGGAAAATTCCAGGCTCAGAATCCTTGTAAGAATAGCGATATGCAAAGCAAAATGAATGAATGTCGAAAAAACGTATTAGATTAAACTTTATCCTCAAATTTTTTAAAAACTCAAAGTCCCTCTCTCCCACCAAATAAAACGGGTGTGCAAAACTCAAAGTAGAGAGGTTAATGGAGGGAAACATAATGTACCATTCTTTAGAGATTAGAGGCAAATGTTAGCTATTATAATTTATGCAAAAGTTAGGATTAAGATTTGATTTATATAATTAAAATTGCTAACATTGGGGTATACCGATTGAAACTTGGATAATCATTTGGAAAACAAAAGTCCCTTAAGAATTTGAAATTTTATACAAGATCATTTGATTAAGTATTTTATTTTATTCTAAAATAAAAGTTTAAAAATGTTTTCTTCATTTTATTAATCAACTTAAGAATTTAAATTTAGAAAATATTTTTATAATCCATCTACATTTATCATCTTTAAACCATAATAGACCTTTACAAATCCATTAGTATGTGCTTAGTATTTAGAGCTTCAAAACAATAACTAAAACAAATTAGACATAAGTAGGTCAAGTTTTTGTTTTTTGTGTTTTAAGTAATACTTAATTTGTTTCCACTCAATGTGTTTCTATGACCATTCTCTATGGTATCATTCTGAAACGACCAGTTCTATGGCCTTGTTTAACAGACTAAATCTGGCGATGGGTTTTTATAAATCTGCTCAAACTTTGTGCATAAAAAAGGTTTTGAATGTTATTAGACCAGTATATACGATTGACAAAAGCCAGTATGGAGGCTTGGAGCTTCCGGATCTGAAATATAATCTCAGAGGTTCTGAGTTGTTGTAAACAAGTATTGAGACCAACACGATATAAAGAAATAGGACATTGACATAATTAAGGGCTTGTTTCTTTAACCACTCCATATTTGGATGTTGCTGGGGGCTATGTGACAAGAGGTGAGAAAAATAAAAAGCTGAAACAGCACTGCACAATAAGGAGAATGGTTGTCTGAAGGATCACTCAACTATATTGCTTGATTACTCCCAGCACTACCAGAATGCTTCATTTTTCTGAGTAACAGTAAACGCGCTAATACATGAATGACCTCTCTCATACTGTGTAAGCTTGCTGGATTGTGTCTATGTCAAGGCCCTTCAATCTCACAACTGATTCCACATGACCTTTTAGTGTATGGAGTTCTCACCCAACCTGCGCTGAGCAAACAAAGGAAAATCCATTAAGATTGACGTTTTAAGGTACAAGGATCGCATGTTAACAGGATCTAATCTGATATTATCAACTTTTCTGTATCAAGTTGGAAAGACTGGCCTTCAGATTGGTGGCCCACCTTGCAATTTCAAGCTCTCCTTTTGGCTTCTTCAGCCATCTGGTTGAGTTCTGTAGAAATTGGTTCGGTCAGTATGAACATCTTGGTATCTGAGTGGCTGCAACCCATGAAGGGTTCTGTGCATGCCCATTTAGTTCACGAGCTTCTTTCCCGAAATCCTTTTGCCTTGTGAAGGCAATCTGCATTACAAAGAAATCCCATCAAAACAGGTTCATCGATATGGAAAGAAATTAGGAGAAATGATCCAATCAAACCAGCATCATTCATACCCTTTGCTCAATAACAAAGATCCCAGGCCCTTCCACTTAGAGCATAGCGGATTAAGAACTTTATGAGGATCAGTGGAATGTAGAAGATGATGTTATAGAGCCAAGTACACCAGCCCAACCCCAACCGTCCCATGATGGCAGCGGCTCAATTAGCATAGACCGCAATTACACACATTGCCAACCTGATCACGACAAAAGACCCAACATTAAGTTTCCTCTCCACCAATCAAGAAAATTCGTAAATATGAACCATTAATGAACCGCCAGTTGAGCAATCAAAGAAAGCCCCACAAGCAACAAGCCAGGGCGCTCAACATAAGACCAACTTGGTCGTGTCACAAATATGAGGAAGCCTGACTGATGGTGCTCTTGCAAATATATTGCAGAAGCAAGCTTCGGAAGTCATCATGAGCGCTCTTTGTTTTCTCAAGGTTGGCACATTAAATACCCGCTGGCAAAAATTAATATGGACAAGTAATCAAAACTAAGGGAAATTCATGACAAGTATATAAGCCATTCAATACAAATAATTCTGCATCAACAAGAGCAGTAACCCAATATGACACTCAAAAGAGATTATAACAAGAAAAGAAATCCAGTCTTTGGAAACCTTTGAATGAAGTATCAACATCAAGATAATCTAAAGACCTGTCAATGCGAGGGACTGTATGGGACTGAATCTTCACAAGCACATCAATGGTACAACAAAGAAAAAAATGAACAAATTAGGACACCTATTGTACGAGGTCTACCAATGCATACAAAAATTGTTAGTTATATGATTTTACAGTTCCCTTCAATGCAAACCTTAGCATGTCACATGCTTTTTAACATAAAAAGAAAAAGACTCAAGTTTCAACAAAAGACCTAAATGGAAAAGAAAATTGACAAAAACTACTAAATGTTTCAGATGTTTGTGAAGTAAAAGGTGTATCTTGCATAACCAAAACAAACTACTGGACCTCACTGATAAATTTAGGACTTCTTACCGGGAAGAAGTCTGTTTTGTATGCAGCCCAAAAGAATATGACTGTCATCATTGCCAAGTAACTGCCAAGAATAATGCCAGTAGTAAAAATCTCAGCCAGCTTCCAGCTGTCTGGTAAGGGAGATGGCTTCACCCTGTCCTTTGATATTGTCATAATGGTACCTAACATGGCATAGTATTAATCAGCCACCAAGAAAATCACAAAGTAAAACCAACAATAAACAATAGGAGATAAAACAGTTCATCAAGAAATGCTAACATGTGTTAACAAAAATGAGAACTATATTAGTAAAACGAAAAAAGAAAATGAAAAAGACATGAAAAAATATTTGATGGCACATTCACAGGAAAATAAAATAAAAATGCTCCTGACAATGGTTAACTTCCAAGAAACAACAAAACATTATCTTCATGTTCCAAAAAATAAGTGAAATATGATTGAAAACAACCATACCCAAAAAAATTGAAAAAAAAAACCCAAAATGGCTATTTACAAAATGTTCATGACAATGGGAACAATTTCCAATGTATGTTACTTCTACTAAACAGGTTATAAGATGAGCAGAAAAAATCCCAGATGGATAATAGAATGCATAGATAATTGACAAGACCCTTGACATCAAGGAAGGGAACAAGGAGATGAAAAGATGAATGGACTTTTCTCCTCTCTTTTTTCAAGCAACAGAGGTTACATATTGATAAAAGGGTTAGTAACCAAGTACACAGATTGTATACAGAGAGGATAACTAAAGGCATGGCAAGAGCTAATATATTGTCTGGGAAAGAAAGCTAACCATCATTGAGAATGGCAATAATAGGCTGTAAGGCGAAGTCAAACTCCCAAATGAGGGCCAGCAGCATGAAACCAAGCTGTCACCACAAAAAAAAAAAAACAGGTATAGAAAAATAAGAAACCTATCATAGTATGAGTGAAAAACTTTACTGATGATTCCTGTCTAATAATCCATCATTACCAGAGCAATAACAAAAGTCATAAGAAACCATGTGGCCATCTTTTTGCAAAGACCTCCAAAAATAATAATGATTAAATAAAAAAGAAAGAAGATTTACTAACATACCACAATAATTGTAATAGAAACATATATCTGCCAAAAAACACATAATAAGTAAAATGATTAAAACATGAACAGAACGAATAATAAGAGCGCCACAGCTTGATGCATTATAATGTAAAATTTCATACAATTGCTAATAGTTATATTTATAAAAATGAAATTCAACCTATACAAATACAACACCACGGCAAGAACCAAGACTTACAGTGTAATTTTTCATCCTTTGGAAGATTGCTCGACTGGTCAAAACAGCACTGATGATAACACTAAGGCCAGGTTCAGTAAGGACAATGTCAAGCACTACGAGCTGCATCAGTTGCATCAGCAACAGCAATACCAATATCTGCCTTCTTAAAGCGCAGGAGCATCATTGACCATCACCAGTCATTCCCACATATATAGCTAGCTTGCAACCGTTTCTGATCTCATATTTGTGCTCTGACCAATACACTGACAAATCAATCCATTTAACGGAGACAACAAGGATCAAGATTGGGTACTGAGTAAATAATGATCTCTGTTAGGCATTCATCAAATCCTAACAGAGAAGAAATATTAAACAAAGAAAAAGTAAGAGAAATACCGAAGGAAAACACCAGCAAAACCATCAGCCTTTTCTATCAGCTCATCAATTGGTAAAGCAGCAATAGACTCATCCTTATCCTGCCCTAGCAAAGAAGATGAAGGGTACATATTTGTTCCCATTCCCAAGCGACGTCCGGTTTCCTTTCCTATTGCCAATTGATCCCCTGATGGAAGGCACAAGGTTCATCAATTAGCATACAAAGCAGACTACTGGACAATAGTTTTCATAATATTACGAAATGACAAGGAGAATATAAGTTGCTATTATAAGTTTTTTTTTTTGATCGATAAGTTGCTTTTTTTTTTTTTTTTTTTTTTTGATGGGTAATCAATAAGTTGCCATTATAAAATAAATATGAATGATTCTAGAGAAGTTTATGCATATAGAACACAAAAGTTCAAGTTCTTTGCATCTATTAATTTAGATAGGCAAGTATTACTTATAGTTCTGGTACAATGCCTTTCCATAAGTCAAAAACCCTAAGAATTTAAGAAAGTCCACATTCTGTTAACATGTAAGTACTACCAATATCCGCATGCATTTGTCTCTTATCAATCCATATTATGTTACTTTGTCCATTTATTTTACTAAAAAAATTCAAGACAAAGCACAAATATTCTTACCAACTTCTGTGTAGACCACAAGAAAAATGTGCTCTAAAATGTATCAGAACAGGAACACAAAGCTGTATAAAAATCATCTGTGCAGAAACTAAGACCAGTATTTTCATCCCATAACAATATGAACTTTAAGTTTTTTTGATGAGCGTATATCGAACCATCACATACAGCAGACAACAGCATCAGCTTTGTGCCTGCTATGAGATCTAAAATATCCACTCAAAGAAAAAGATGAAACGGGAATTTTAAGCATATCAAACCAGAGCAGCTAGGAGACCAATATATGGTGTTAGTGCGAGAAACAACATTTAACAATTTCAAACTTAATTCAATATGTACATGTGGCCAGTACTGTACCGGAATGATATCAAGTAAGGACATACATGCTAATTTCAACGCCGAGCATAAACACCCACAGTAGACTCATTCTGTAACAAACTGGGCATGATAATTGATGACTACCACTTTTTCCAGGACCGCAATAAAATGCCTTGAGCGAGAACTTTTAGTTATCAGACTTACTACAAGCCAAAACATGGCTTCTGACTTCCAACTGCAGAAGAGAAATCACCTGTAATCATTTTAACATTTACTCCAAGGTTCAAAGCCCTCCTTATAGTCTCTGCACTATCATGCTAGACAAGATCAAAAAGAGCATGAGACAATGGTGCCATGGGCCTCCAGCACTCTCTTTCCTTCCATCCGGAACTTCCTGCATAAAAATGGGGATATCCAGTCAACATTGGTAAAAAGCGTACAATAAAAGCAATTAAACATCTTGTACAACAGGATAAATAAAGAGAAGCCAATTACCTGGTATGCAACTGCAAGTGACCGTAAACCTCGTTCTGCAAACTTATCAATCACAGCATGAACTCTACGCTCAATCTCTGACTTATTGCGTGCAAGATTTAGTATCTAAAAATATTGTTGAATTCAAAGAATCAGAATAAGAATAATGATCCAAAGAAAATTGTTTACATCGAGTTAGTAAAGATGACATGCCTGCTCTGGTGCACCTTTGCTGACCCTATGCATCTTTCCTTCACTGTCAATATAAGTCAATGCTGTTCGCTTATCAGTGGGATTGAAAGGAAGGAAATGCACTTCTCGAATACCAGCTCGTGCCTATTGGAATGGGGTAGAAAGGATGAAATTAATTGTAAAATTATCAGAAACAAACCACACAAGAAACAATTCCTAAGACAAGTTACCTCTTTTGGATCGGCCAGCATTCCAACTATAGCACTATCAATAGCATCTTGGTTTTCAGTTCGGGAGGCCCGAGCTGCCATCAGAACTACAGTATCTGGGTCTACTCACTTAGCAAAAAACCTGATGAATAAATGAAAACATGCAAACTATTAGAAGTTATCATGGAAAGATATGCACCAAGGGACATGAAGAATAGAGACTCCTAAATGACCTCGACGAGATTCTTGTCAACTTGATCCTTGGGCTGGCGTTCAGTTGATCTTGTCACTGCAAGTACATCCATGCCTGCCATCTCTTCTATTGCCAAATCTCATTCTCTTTGTGATAACACCCCTGCAATAATATGTTCAATCATAATTCCCAGAAAATAATTCAAAGCAGTCCCAGCTAAAAAAAAACATCCCAAGGCTGAAGGCAACCTGCTGAGATAATCTATGAGAGCCAATGGCCATGGTCACTGACAAAACCGTAGGCATGGCAATAGGAATTCCTCCAATGAGAAGCACAAGAAGATTGTCAATTCCAGGACGATAATCTCGGTCCTGAATGGGATACATGACAATGAGTTCAATGACCATCCCCACAGCAATAGAGCAAATACAGAAATTCCCAATTGCTGTCAAGACCTAAGAAACACCAAAACAACAACAACAAAAAGTGCATTAAAATTGGGAAAGTAACAAGAGCAGCAAGTGCCTAACAAGGATATCATATTCTATCTCCCTGCCTTTTAGAGTGCCCTTGGTTAGTGGTAGTATCAACAAGGTGACCATATTCCAAAGAAGGTATGGACACCTGTGTAATGACATTCCTTCAAATCTCTCCCTGTTTGCAAGTAGAACCAGAATAAACCCCATCTCCAGGGCCTTTTGTGACAGGAAGTGACTCCCCAGTAAGTGCAGACTGCCAAACCAAAGCAGAGAAACCTCAGTAAAAGCAACACTATGATTTGAGACGGTAAGCATACATTCAAAGCTGGGCACCCAACCTGGTCAATTTTTAGCGGATCCCCATCAAGTAGACGAGAATCAGCAGGAACAATATGCCAAGTTTAATACTAATTATGTCACCGGTACCAAGATGCAGCGTCTTCTCACTCCACCTTCCATCTCAGAACCTTCACCACAATTTTGTCCTTAAAAATTAAAGCTAACATAGGAACAAGGAATCATCACTCACTTGCCCATAATCGCATGGAATCGCTTTCTAAAACACGAGGTAAGGTTAAAGATCATCAAATACCTTGGCTTTGGAGCAAGACGAGCCATGAGAGCAGCAGCAACGTTACCTGCGTGTTTTCCTCGATAAAGGAACTAATCGTGGAGTTGATCAAAAGCAAAGTAATGAGATACCCACAAAGTCATGATCAGGAGGCTTCCCTGGCTGGATAATTAACAATGAATAATTCAAAAAAGTGGAAGGAAAAAAAAAAGACGCACAGAAAGAAAGAAAGAAAGAAAGAGGATACTTACTCCTCCATTAGCAAGGGCAATGGCCATGATTTGCAGCAGCTTCCATAACCCATGACAGAGGATTCCACATAAACCCAAAACTAAAAGTACTCTCCTGAAACAAAACCAAGAAACGAAAGTTGTGGTCCTGAACCAAAGAATTAAAGATAAAGCTACTGGAAATAGTACACAACCTTTTCTCTTCAAGCTTGTTGTACCCCAAAAATAAGCCTAGTCTCTCTGAGCAGCTTCAGTGAGACCTCTTTGCTACATCTCAGATTCTCAAAAACCTCCTCAATGGGTATGTTTTCCTGCATTCAAAACAACAATCATCAAACCATGCACATCTATATCAACCATGAACCACCAAAAAGCCTCGAAATGTGTCAGATCTATTACCAAATCCACTGTTTCCTTCAACACTGCCTCCAAAACTTCAGGCTTGTCCCCTGACTCCCCCATCTCTCTCAACTCCTCCCTCCTTCCCACCTCTCCTCCCAACCAATTACAGATCCACAACCCTCGCAGAAGACCCACCACAAAACAACTCAAACCCGGAACTATAACCAGAAATCAAGCAACTCCCAGTAGAAAAAGACCGAATTTTGAAGATGGATTCAGGCCTGGGGAGGAAAATGAGGACGACCCACACTTAGCACAGTGCAAGAGCAAGAGAAGAGCAACCGCTCAATAGCAGTAGTGGCAGTATCAGCAACAGTCCACAAACTTTCCCTATCTGTCAATTTTCTTCGAATATTCAAATACTCTTCTTTCTTCCAAAAACACCACCAGCTCTAAACTACTTGTACCCTATGCATTAAAGATTGTATTCTTCCCATCTTTTGGATTTAAAAAGAAAAACCCCTTTTCCCTTTTCATTAAATTTTTTTTCCCCAATTTTCTTATATTTCCCATTTAAATAATAATAATAATTTTACGGATGAGAACGCCCACCAAACCCATCACACTGCACATGCCCCTCAGGCCTACCCCCCCCCCCCCCCATGATCCTAAGGGGTCTCTGCTACGCTACATGCTCTCCCAGGATAAAAACCTGTACCCAATTTCAAAATCTGACACGTGTTTCCTCAACCGCCACCCGATTTTCCATCCACGCGAGTATGCCCCTGAAAGCGAGTACAGATACATTTATTGTTTCATTTATTATAAATTATAATGGTTGTAGAAATTTGCACTGAGGGGTCTAGAGTACAAAGAATTTGCACCCTGCCCCTGTAACTAAACTCATTATCAAAATAAGCCTTTTCTAATTAAGATTTGTGTTACAAGTGAACGTTTCAGGTGTTTTAAGCGAAATGTTTATTCAGTTAAAAGAATCTTTACTTAATTTGTTTCTCTTTATTAAATATAATATCATGTATTTAAAGGCATTTTTAAAATTTTATTATTAATTAAATTGAATATACTAAAAAGGAAATAGGAAATACCAAAATATGATCGTGGCTTATCAACATCACATCCACTAATAAAACCGTGACAACGACCACCATCCCCACTACCACCTCAATTCTCCAAAGATAATTTCACTTTTAAAATGACAAATATGAATACTAAAAATAATTAAACAAAAAATATATAATGATAACAATTTTAAAATTGATTTTTGAATAAAACAAAATTATGTTTAAAATCTAAAATAATTTTAATTATTTTACCGCATTTATATCTTTATTTTTAAAAAGCCTTCCAGAAAAGTAGAAAGAATATCTTAAAACAACTAAGCAAAATATTTTTTGTTTGTTTGGTTTTTGTTTAGAATTAAAATTGTGGATAATTTATAAATTATGTTTTAATATTATTTAAAAATAAGTTTGAAATATCTACAAATTCCAAAAGTATAATATAGACAATATATATAACAAAATTAATAAAAAAAATATGTTTTATTTGAATTCCTAAACAAAAACAAAATTAAGTCATAACAAAAGTTTTCCCCTCCAGAATAGACTTTAAAACTATTTATAAGAAAAATGTTTATTAAAAAAAAAAATTAAAAACAAACAAACACAACCCTAAAACAAATTTGGTTGTATCCTAAACATTGTCAGATTAAGAATTTTCAACCATATCATAAAGTCAAGTGATCTAACTTCACGTATTTGTATCTTAAATAAAAGATTGCCCATAAACAAATAAATTCATCATGTAAAAAACTAAAGAATCATCATCACCTATGTTATGTTGAATACTTGTAAGTTATGACCCATTATATCCTATAGTCTTTGCTTGTCAACTCATATGGAACCTTCGGAAGCTTGTTGGTCACAGTTGTTTTGAAAATTAAGTACAATATATTTGGTTCCATTTTATTTGCAATGTCACCAGACACAAAAATATTCCTGTTTTTAAATTATTCTTAATAATATTTATAAAAAATATAAACGTAAAGATTTGTTTAGTTATCTATTTTTTTAAACTGATTTTTAGAACAGTTGTTGGAAAGTGTTTTCTAAAAACTGTTATTTTTTTCTAAAATTAATGTTTTGTATGTTATTTGTTTCAAAACAAAATAACTGGAAATTCCAAGCGTATTAATTTTTGTGTTTTTGTTTTTATAATAAAAAATAATTTTCACAAACCCTTTTTCTTTGTTTATTTCTTAAAAATAGTGGGTAGATTGTGTATTGGGAAGGTAGTGAAGACCCCCCTTTGAAGGTAGACAGATGGTGTTCACCTAATTCAAATATCAACATTTAATTTATTGTATTTGTCACTTTCAATTTCCCAATTATGGATTTTTTGTCCTACTAATTTTATAGGTCATTGTCACCCCTAAGATGTGTTTACCTTTCCTTCAATCCTGCTACATCAGACTTTCAACACCTTACAGAAAAGTTAGACTAATTTGTTTATTTTGATTAATTAATTAATTGATTGAATATAATTTATTATGTGCATGATTTCATGTGTGGATGTAATTTATTTTATTTCAATTTAATTGATTAAATAACTTATTACGTGTATGATTTCATTAGTATGGGTGGATGGTGACCCATGGAAATGGAAATAAGTCCCAATAGAAGAGAATCGGCGGCACTATCTAAGTATTTCTAATATAAATATAACATGCTAGTGAAATCATTTTAAACATTAAAAAACCCTTGAAAAAAATTATTATGACTTTAAAATAAAGTTTATTTGACATCATTCAAAGTCTTTTTACTAAAAGTAATTTTTTTCAATAGGTTGGTTTGGTAATTTAACCTATAAAGTGTTCTCAATGATTTTCAATGTCACATATGATTTTTTACATTTTTAAAAGTGTTTTCCAAATTCAACCAAACATTTAGAATTTTTTTTATATATATAATTAAATATTTTAATTACAATATAGTAAATTATTTTTACTGAAACTCGAATCAAAACCTCTTCTCTCCCTATATCTTACTTTTTGTAAATGTCAAATGCCATATCACATGAGCTCATGATGGGCAAACATCTAGAATTTTCAAAACACACTATTTACGTTAAAAATACTTCATAATCAAATGGGCTTTAAAATGTATTTACCATAAATTATATCAATTTAGTGTTAAAACTTTTTTACATCAAATTTTTACGCTATCTGACGTAGGGTTACAACTTGGACGAGTTGGGTCGAGTTAATAGTCAATACGAGTTAAACTCGAAGCGTAAATATATGGCTGAATACGGCCCCAATCCAACTTAAAGGCGATAAGCTCAGCCTAAAGTTCAACCTTAATTGAAATTATGAAACTCGGATTAAGCTCCAGTTAAGCTTGGGTTGATTTTATGTTCTTGGGTTGATGGAGTTAAGGTGGATGGCGGAGTTGGTTGAGAATTAAAGACAGTTGAATTACAAAGCATTGCTGGCTACATATGAATTATAAAATGATTAATTTAATAAAACATAAATGGAAAAAATATTTCAAATGCATTACGCCAAAAGCACAATCATAGTTTTGAATAGTAATAGTGATGGTATTTAGAAAACGATATTTTCATATATATTTATTTTGATTCAAAATTCAAATACTCGTCTTACTTTTCCTTTTGTTTAGTATTCGGAGCAAAAAAACTACAAACCTTTCAAAAGCTCAAATTCTTGCTACTTTTTATGTCAAAATAAACTCAAAATTTTAAACATAACACACAAAAACAATGAAAAGAGAAAAACCATCATTCCCTATAATACAAATGAAAAAGCAATTTGATAAAACAATGCAACATAAGTGATACTTGTGAGCCCCAGTCATTTTTATACGAGGCTTCGAAACCTAGAAATCAAAACCTTGAAGAAGTATTATGAAGGATTTGAAGAAGTGTTGTTGAAGTGCTTAGTATAGTCCAGTACACTGAATAACAATATTACACAATATGGTGAAGATTTTTTATAGGACATATATGAAGAATTTGGAAATTTACTTTAATTTGGATATATATATATATATAGCGGGTTAGGGTGGATTACTCGAACCATTGTAGTGTGACACGAAATTCATCGAGTTGATAAAAGCGGAATCCAAACTGACTGGATTCTGGTAATGCCAAACCCACCTGACATCGGATTGGGCTTAGGTTGGATTGAGTTAACCCGTCCAAATTGTAGGCCTAATCTAATGTGTATTTAAGTAACTTTAAATGAGTTATAGAACTGGCAACTAAGGCGTTCATTTGTCTGAGGGTGATGGGTATCTTTGAAAAGATCACCATCTTCCGAATATTGTAAGAATAGAGTCTTCTGAAAGTGAATATATGTTAAAAAAAAAAGTTATAGAACTCATTATTTGTATTTTTGTTAAGTATTCAAAATTAATTATAGATAGTAAAGGCTTTAAGTCAAACTAGATATATCTAAGAATTCTTCTAAATATTAATCAAAAAAGCGTGGAAAAGAATATAAGAGGCTCCACACATTCATATAAAATAATGATAAAATATGAATTATTTAAAAATAACTTAAATTTTATGTACTCAACAATTAAAGATAATATTTAAAATAATTAAATAGACTACTTATAATTAAAAAAATGAACACTTGGATGCATAAAAAATACATAAGATGTTAAGTATCTTTGGTATATCTTTAAACCTTATATCTTATAAATTTAATTTATCTTATGAGTGTATAAAACATACTTTTCTGATTGATATTTAAAGTCACAATGAAACAATAAGAAGTGAATTAAAAAATGAGGAGGATTGTAACCTTGTTTATAGATGTATATGACAGATGCAGTATCATCACAAGTAACCCCCACTTTGGCTTTTCATATTTTTGAGGTATCCCCCAAAAGCAAATTCAAGCATATATTATATTCCTTCTTTCCAAGTCATTAGTGGTTTTTTTCAGTGCAAAGCCACCTGCATGTGTCTCAACAAATAAGTACAATTATCCAAAGACAGGACAGCACCCTTAAATAATGAAGAAATTGCCCTTAAATGGCTAGGAAAACAAGCTATATTACCCCTTCAAACCTTCTTTTTAAAAGTAACCAAACTAAAGACACCCTTTGAATCAAGAAGAAAAGAAAAGAAAAGAAGGCCATGAGATTTGCTTCTTTTTTTCTTTGCTCCTTGATTTCAGTATCTTTCTTTTTGTCTGCTTCTGTCTTTTTCTTTTCTTTTCTTTTTTTCTTTTTCTTTTCTATGGTTGATTCTATCACTTTAATGTAAATTTTGAGCTTGATCAAAATAATGATGATATGATGCATAGTATTTCTTCCATGCTTGATCTTTTCATAAGGATATTAAGATTTAGTATAATTATATTAAACTCTATCCTTGAATCCTTTTAATATGCTCTAATGTTAGTTTTTTCCTGTAGTAGTTTCTTAGGTCACCGGCCACTATACCACAGAGTGAAGTCTAAAAGTTAAGTAATATTTTGAAAATGATTGTCACATATATGTGTTCTTATTCGATGTGTAATGCTATTTTGAATTTATTTTATTATTTTATACCAAAACACATGGCTTTCATGTCTTAAAGTCTTATTCAAATGGTGTCTCTTGTCTTAAAAGTCTTTTCTCAAAAGAGTTTTTTCAATGCTAAAAAAAAAAAAAACCGTAGAAGACTATTGAGAATCAATTCCGATGTAATTTATAACAAGATAAAATTGTGTTTCACATATTTATTTGAGAATAATTGTAAAATGATATAAAGAGTGTAAAATACATGATTAGTTTTAAAATTATGTTTTAGTATGATATCTTTACTTCTTAAATCTTATCTTAATAGGTATAGATACTACGTAATAATTATATCTTATTACCAACATGGATGTTTGATCCAGTTAAGATTAGATTAATGGGTTTAAAATCAATGACCTTTAAAATGCAAACTCAAATTACGTCATTCTCATCCGAAGAATATGGTTCGGTAAATAAATAATTTTTTTTTAGAAAAAAAAAAGGTAAAATGAATGAGAAAGGGCATGTGAAAAGATGAAAGTTTGGTGGGTGTAAACAAAAAAAAACAGTATATTAGATAATAAAAGAATAAAGTGGTAAAAAAAAAAATTGTTCATCACGTGGGGGTGTTTGATCTTGTCCAGAGCATCTTTGGGGGGGGGGGTGTCACGGATGAAATCTTGAGAAATTTTAGGTCACATGTGGTTGGACGTTGGTAATTGGTGCCCCTATACATTGTACAATTCCCACACATTTATTATGACTATATATTCCAACGTCATATAATTCCTTTTTAGGCTCGAGTTTAAATGTTTATATAATTGAATGCATTTAATGTGGTTTCTCTTTCTTTTTTTTCAACAAATTTACATCCACAAACGATTGATCTTGAGTCTGATAAGTGGTAAAAAGGATAAAGAAATGCATTTGGTATGACTTAAATCGCTATAAGAGCAGATAATACAACATAATATTCAAAAAGAATAGATGTAAAAAAAAATTCAAATATAAATATATATAAAAGAGATGCATGTAAGATTTGAGGGGTGATTTGAGACTCAAATTAATTAATTAAAATAGTAGTCAATTTTCTCTCTAAAAAATAATAGTCAATTTTGTTGAAAAATAGATTTCATTATAGAAAGATAAAAAGAAAAATATAAGTACATTGTTTGAAAAGGATAATACTCCAAAAATAGTAATGTTGTTGTAAATGAAGGTTTTTATTTGGCGAATAACCACATTGGTCTTAAGTTCATTAATGAACTCAATAAATCAAGGTTTTATTGAATGGTTATTGCGATGTAGTCCATGAAGTTCTTTCTTCTCAGCTTTTCTTAACGGCTTCCATTCGCTATAATAATGTCAAAAACATATAAAATGTTCCTCATTTCTTTGTGTAAGATTATTCCCAAAAAAAATATAATTCTCTTATTTATCTCTTTTTTTTCTCTTTTTATTAATTTTCATCGTCATTTTATAAATATAAGATACAAAGAAAGCAATACTAAACTCTCTAATCATATTTTATGTTATAATTACATAATTATTTATAACAAACGCTTTATTATAATAAAAATGATAATACTTTATGAAAACAATGCTACTAATATTGTTTGAGTTGTCTTTGTTGAGTTAGAGCTCAAAATAGAGCGTTATATCATACTATTGACTTATTATAAGATGATAAAGTACCATGAGTTGTATTGAACTTTCTTATCTTAATTTTCTTTTGTTTATTTTCTTTTCCATTTTTATCATAAATTTCTAAGATGAATTTAAGAATTGAATTAAATTTGACTAAAAAATATAAAATAGGACGCATAAGAAAAAACGAAGTGAATTTAAAAATGTATTGTAAAGCTTCTTTTTTGTTCTATTCGCTTCATATTACATCGTTATATAATTTTGTTTTTGAATTGAACTTGGAATCTTCCATAAACTCATTTCATCCTTTTACCGGTGAAGATAAGTCTCAAAGGCTTGTAAAAGTTTTGTAATAAGCCATTTTCGGTTTTTTTCCCTCGTTTTTAACTTTTAACTTTGACATGTCCAGTTTTTTACTCAAGAAAAAACAAAGTTTGTTCTTAACAAATTTTGAATAACTTTGATCCAAAAAAAAAAAAAATTTTGAATAACTTTTGCTTTAAAAACCAAAGCCACAACCTTAATTTAATGCAAGTGAAATTAAAAATAAATTTGTTATATGTCATATAAAAAAAATGAAAATGACTAAAATATGTTTTGTTGTGGTCAGTTCTTCCCTTGTTTATCTGGATTTTTTGTCACCCGTTATTCGAAAATAATACCTACAATATAATCACTTATTTTAGATTTAAAATATTAATGTAACCTAAATCTACAAAATTCCTAAATTGAAACCAAATTGTATCACATACAGCCACCACATAATTCATGAAAGTCTCAATGAAATTAAATATTATAGGCTTTTGCAAATTCTTCATTAAAAAATAATAATAATAATAATAACTCTAAAAGAACAAAAATTAGTAATTGAATTTATTATATTTTCAAATTAAAGAATTCATCCATTTTTTCTTACATTTAAGTATTTTAATTACAGTATAATAAATTGTTTGTGAGGCTTACAGAGCAGAGAACCGTCACTTTCTTATCGTATTTTCATATTTCTGTCGTACTCATTAAGCATCGTAAATAAAGAATCCATCCATATATACTCACTTTCTAGGTATATATTAATCTTTATAACTCTATAAATGCTCTCAAAAAAATTAAGATATTCTAACGAGGTATATTAGTTCAATTTGAAACCTTAATAAGGAAAATCCTTTTTAATGATGAGAATATATGTCAAAATATGAGTTATTATCCTTGACAAAAGTATTCTCTTTTTATGGCGACATCCAATAATCCATACATGAGTTCTCTTTTTTTTTAATTTTTTTTTTTTTTTTGGAAAAGATCATCTATGAGTTCTTCTAAACTTAAAAAAAAAATTTTTCTTTGACAAAATCATTCCCGTTTTTTATAAACATTGTTAATAATCCATCTATGAGTTCTTTGAAACTTAAAAATACTTCCTTTTTATTCTTTTTTTTCAATAAAGCTTAGTCTATAAAGGTCAAAACAAAATATAAAAGAATTATACAAAATAGGAACTTTTGAATTTAAAAATTATAGAATAAAATCTACGAAAATACTCATTGATAGGTTAAAAGCAGCGTGAACTTTAGATCAGGTAAGGCAATTCAAAAGAAAATTCAAAATTGCACTTATGGAACTATCAGTAGCGGTAATATAACCCAGGATTAGGGTTAGACAGGCATATGTATATGTCTTCGTGATGCAAGGCATGTGGATTCAAGATTCCATAGGGTTAATGCGAATAAATCTGTCGGCTGAGCTTGGGGTGTATTTTCTTGTTATCGAGCTTAGAGGGTTGGGCGTATGGATGATAAAGAAACGTGTTGGCTAGGCATGACTCTAAACATTCAAACTCAAAATTATGACATGGATTCTAGATGCATCTATATAGTATCAAAGCGGTATCTTATAAATGTAAACTTAGATTATAATCAAAATTGTCTTTTATCCTCCCCAAAAGACCAAACTCTAATTTGGCAAGCAAATGAAAAGAACTCAATAGTCATAATTCCAAAACCTATTCCTTGGGATTGTTTAACACAATCTAAAGAATGGAATTTAGTATTTCTTAGCTCACAGCGATTGAGCAATGAAGCCGCATAATAGAAGATGGTAGAAGTGGTGGTGTTTGAGCGAGAAAAGAAAATTAACGAGATCATGATATATGAATCTTAATTATTTAGAAATTAAATCGCCCCAGAAAATCGAATGTTCGATCAGGCAAATGCAGAAGATGTAGATTATTCATCTCTTATCCAGTTAAGATACAGAAAATGAACAAAGTGCAAGGATAGTGCTCGACATTTTCTCAAATGATGTCACCGATATTGAGCTGCTTTCGACTCAACATGATGACAGCAGAGAATGTGTTTGAAATAGACAAATAATATTTAAGAAAAGAGGCAAAATCTGAAGAACACATAGAAAAAAGCAAATGGTTTTTCTCAAAACTAACAAAAGAAGTAAGAGAAAAATTTAGAAAACAATGGTATCAAACTATGGAAACAATGGAAATGAATATTCCAATGTTCACATATTTTGATATTTATGCTGCAAATAATCAAATCAAATATCCTTTTGCAAAAATTAATATGTTCCAAAATGAATGGAAGTCAAATATTACCTCTGAAAAGAAGATAGTATCAACTCACCCTCCTTTGGAAGAAATAAAAATTAAAACCGAGGAATTAGTAGAAATAATAGAACATAAGACATATAGTTCAAAGTAGAGATGAAAAATAGAAGTACAAAGTTAAAAGACATAAGAGGAATTCAACAACAAAATAATTATACAAATCAAATTCTGGGAACAATTTCTTCTCAATTGAATAGAATTGAAGGAAAATCGTTCACAAAAAATTATAAACCAGAACAAGAAGAAAAAGATACAAAAACTGGAAATCCTTTATTCAAACCAATAAAACCTTTAATATTAGGAGGTAATAAAAGTAATGATGAACTCATAAAAATTTTAACACAAAAATTAAATTCAACAGGATTAAAAGATCCTTCATTTGCTTCTAAAGATCAGAGCCAAATTTTCTAAGTGAATCGAGAAAGCAGGAACTTTTGTTTCTCAAACACTTATAAATAATTTATCACGAATCGAAGAAGATCAGTCGCTAAGTCAAAAACTTGGCATCAAAGATCAAAATTTTTATCAAAGAAGACCTGCTCTCGGATTTACAATTTGAAGAAAGACAAACAAAACAAAACAGTTATAATAACTGTGAAATATATTCTTGGAATATAGATGGCCTTTCTGAACATGAAATCTTGATAGTCCTTCGACAAATGCAAATGGCAGCAACTGCCTATTTGATCGAAAGTGATGATCATAATGTATAACCAGGTATATAACGGGGTTCCTTGACACATTAGAATATTAATTGAAAAATTTTCTCTTGATCAAAGAAAAGATATCATGTAATGAATAGTATGAATGAAGATGGAGAACAAAATGAGCTTGTTCATACTATAAAAAAACATTTCATAGGAAATCCAAATTGTTTTGCAGAAAGAAATTCTGAAATTTTACAAAATTTAAAATGTAGAACAACAGTGATTTGAATGGTATCGCTGATGTGTTATTACCATGAAAACTTATGTCCAGACAGGATGCTAGAGCTCCCTACTGGAAAGAGAAGTTCTTATTTGGACTTCCAAAAGCTCTCAATGAAAAAGTTCAAGAATCTTTCAAAGAAAGACATTATGGAACAATTCCATATGATGAACTTTCTTATGGAGAAATCATAAGTGAAGTTAAGAAAGAAAGACTTAAGTTGTGTACTCAACTTAAGCTTCAATCTCAATTTAAAAAGACACAAAAACTTCTAAAAAAGATTTAGGTTCTTTTGAGCCTAAAAATTTGAACTGATACTTGATGATTTAAAAATTTTCAAAATACTGATGTTGTATCTGACAGTTCGCATTGAAGCTGTATAGTGGATTCGGGGAGGTTCAAGTTCAGAACGATATACTTTTGAAGATATTTGAATGGCATACTGGTGTCTGTCAGCCCCGGATCAAAATAGAAAAAGTAATGAGAAATTTGAAATAAAATTTTATTAGTTTGGGAACTACAATCTTTGGTGAAAGATTTGTTGAAGCTTGTACAGTGAATAGCGAGGAATCAAAGAAAATATATCTCTATAAACTTCATCTCTCTTTCTCTCTCTAAACTTAGCTTTTTCTTTTTAATGGGCAAAGAAATCGTTTAACTGGAAAAAATGGCAAAATACATTAATTCGATTGAAATTGTAATTTCGGTTAAAGTCAGTAATTAATTCTCTGAATCACCGGATGACAGTTTACTTGCATTTGGGAATCGTCTCATGAATCTAAATTATGTAAATAAATTCGTCGGTCAGACGGTCGAATTGACACGTCTTCGAGACATCGCATTGGTCTTTGTAAAGCGATTTTGATGCGTGAAAGTCATATAACACGTACTCATGTACCATAGTGGTATAAGTAGATAAATATGGTAATGAACGGCGAGTAGTCTGAATACTCGGTCTGATAAAGGGGACATAAAGTCTATTTTCAAAGTTTTAAGTCACTTTAAATGGTCAATCAACAGTGTCATCTCTGTTTGAGATAACGTGATGAGCAGGAATTTTCTCGTGGCCGTACAGGTTTTCTTCGAGAAACTTATCTAAAAATCTGTTGAATCACGGTCGTCGGCGTCTTCGAGACCGAAGGGAAGTTGTTGCCCGGGCCACCCTCTGCGTAGTACAGATTTATGGAGTTTACTCCGGCTGAGAGGTAAGGGTTTCTCATATGGTTTATTCCTCTTTTAAACACTTTGTAAATGTTTGATTCGATTAAACGTGAGCGGTAGTTTAGTAGATCACAACAGGACCGTTGTTGTTTATTGAACCCGATGTATGATGGCATGTGAGGCAGAGAGGTATTTTGAGGTCTTAATATGAAGTATGTTTTATTAGTGGATTGATTTGGATGGCGAAATGACGAAATCTGGGTTCTTCATTGAACCGATGAATGGTTGGTCATTGGAGCAGTAAACCCTTAGGTTTCTTGTTCACCGGAATAGTGACACGAAAAATGTATTTTCAGTGAAAATATATCATTAGTTAAATAATTAGATAAATTGCTTGTGTTAACATTAAAGTATTAATTTTGATGTTTGAAATGTTAGACATAACATTGTTGTGTGATTAAATTTTTATGTGAATATATTCGTGTATATATTTGTGATTAGGCGTATTGGAATTGCTTCCACATGCATTCCATATACATGGAACATCTGAGACTATAGGAGTTAATTTACATGGATGATCTAGAAAAATGGTTCGGAGGTAGTAGAAATGTCTGGTGTCGGAGGGTAGTCCACGAGCTAAAGAAATATCCGATCGTCGGGCGGTAGTTGGTGATGGTGGGAAGGTAGTCGCGAAGCGAATAATATATCAAATCGTCGGACGTGCGATTGATATATATACGCATCGGAGGGTTGTCCACAAACAAACAAAATAATACTTTCATCACGAGGAAGCAGGCGGAGGTGTGGTGGAGATCGAGTGAGGACTCGGGATCTGAGTTAGTCATGGGCGTTCAGTGGATCTGCGTTTGCTGAATGTGTTTACTTTAGACGTTTCTTATTTGCAAGCAGGTGGTGATGGCAATTTAGAGGCGATTATACTCTTGACTTTGTTCACTTCCATTACGTGGGACCCCTTTTACGAGGGTACGAGGGCGTGGAGGCGGTAATCTAGGCGTGTTCTGAAGAAAAGCCCGGGATTGTGGCTTTGATGACTTCATACATGTATTAGATTACTGGTACATGTAGGTTATATAAAGTAAATCATTTGAACTCTTGAAATGATGGATACCAAGTTGGATCTTAGTGGTATATTGATGAGTGTTGGTATGGGACAGTGGCCGTTCTTCATGTTGGGTTCTCTTGTTTGTTTGAGGCCAGGTATGTGAGTCTTGTATTTGGGTGAATCTCCGCCTGAGGGGCTGTGGATGCCCAAGTGGAGTGGGTGGCGACCTTGCTTGTATTTGTGAGTTGGCGGTAGTCCGGACCAGGTTGGGCGTCCACATTTCTTTTTCAAAACTTTTATGTTTTTTGAATTTTTTATAAGGTAAATCCCTATAAGGTTTTGATTTTTTAAACATTTGAGAGGGTGGAGTTGGCATAGAAATGCCATAATTAGACTGAAGAACACAAATCTTTTGGTTGGGTCTTTTTAAATTAGAGTGAAGGCTGACCCAAAGTTGTTTATTCATTCACTTCTTTCTTAACTTCACTTATGATTTCTCCATGAAGGTTCATCATATGGAATTGTTCATAATATCACTTTCTCACGAGATTGAACTTTTCATTGAGCTTTTGGAAGTCCAAATAGGCACCTCACTTTCTGATGAGAACTACAGCATTCGGTCTACGGACATAAGTTTACTACAAAACACATCATGATACCATTGAAATCACTAAGTGTTCACATTTTAAATTACATGTTCAGATTTCTTCTGTAAAGGCAATTTGGATTTCCTGAATGTTTTGTTATAGTATGAACAAGCTTTAGAACACATTTTATTTCCATCTTGGTTCAATACTGTCATTACAATTATATCTTTCTTGATCGGTGGAAATTTTTCCCTGATACTAATGTGCGTTGAACCCTAATGTGCACGACGGCATTCTGATCATCACTTCGATCAAAATGATGGAGTTGCTGCCAATTAAGTTCAATCGAAGGACTATCTCAGAGATTTTTATGTTGAAGGGCATCTATATTCCAAGAATATATTTCACAGTTATTATAACTGTTTTGTTTTGTTTGTCTTTCTTCAAATTGTAAATCTGGAGGAGTAGGTCTTTGATAAAAAAATTTTGATCTTTGATGCCAAGTTTTTGACTTGTTAATTTGATCTTCTTCTGATTCAGATAAATTATTTATAAGTGTTTGAGAAACAGAAGTTCCTGTTTCTGATCCACTTAGAAAATTTATTTGATCTTTAGAAGAAGAAGGATCTTTTAATCCTGTTGAATTTAATTTTTGTGTTAAAATTTTTATGAGTTCATCATGCTTATTACCTCTATTTATTAAAAGGTTATTGGTTTGAATAAAGTTTCAGTTTCATATCTTTTCTTCCTTGTTCTGATTTATAATTTTTGTGAGCGATTTTCCATATTCCAATTCTATTCAGTGAGGAAAATTGTTCCCAGAATTTGATTTGTATAATTATTTTGTTGTTGAATTCCTCTTATGTCTTTTAACTTTGTACTTCTATTTTCATCTTCATTTGAACTTATATGTTTGAAAGGTGAAACTATTATTTCTACACCTTGAGTTTTAATTTTTATTTCTTGAGGAAAGTTGAGTTGATACTATCTTCTTTTGGTAGTATTTGACTTAGTCGCTTTTAGAGCATGAGCCACAAAAAGGATATTTGGTTACGTTATTTGCGGCGTAAATGTCAAAATAATAGAACATTGGAATGTCATTCCATTGTTTTCCATAAGTTTGATACCCTTTGTTCTCTAAATTTTCTCTTACTTGTTAGTTTAAGGAAAAACCATTTGCTTTCATATTCTTCATATTTTGCCTAACATTTAAATATTAACATCACATTTAATGCGTTACTGTAAATATTGGTGATAAAACATCATTAGAAAATATTGAACCTATATCTGGAGAATTTTGTTCATTTATTTGTGTGTCTTAAATGCGCTTTGGATAGTATGTGAATAATCTGTCTTACAGATTTAAAGTTTTATTGAGCTGTTGATTGATTTTACGGAAGGAGTTCTAATTTCTAAAAGGGTAGAAGATCTTGCGAGAATATGATCATGTTAAATTTTCTTTTCTTGGCTCAAATTAATTTGAGCATTTCCTTGGTCATCTTCTATTATGAATGAGAAGTTTGGTTATTCGATTGGTTTGGAATTAGAGTTGTTTGAAATTCCATTCTTTAGATTGTGTTAAACAATCCCTAGGAATATGTTTTGGAATTATGACTGTTGAGTTCTTTTCATTTGCCTGCCAAATTAGAGTTTGGTCTTTTGGGGAGAATAAAAGACAATTTGGATTTATAACTGAAGTCATTACTTTATAGTATACTCTGTATACTATAAGTATATTTTTGGATCTAGAATCCATGTCATAATTTTGAGTTTGAATGTTTAGGGTGAGCTTTATGAATCTTTTCCTTATCGTTATGCTGATGCACTTCTGAGATTTGGATAACAAGTAAAATACACGATCGAAGGATGTATTTGTTTGCATTAACCTGAAGGGAATGTACTTTGAATTAGTTATGTCTTGCATCATGAAGACGTATACGTATTGGTTTTGTCTAACCTAATGCAGTTAGGGTTTATTTCTTTACTGAATAACTCACCCATATACGAAATTTTGAATTTTTCTTTTGAATTTGTTAAGATCTTTTAGATCTAGGATTCGATAGTTCTGTTTTCAAAACCTATTGAATGAGTATTTTTCGAAATTTTGATTCTATAGTCTTTTTTAAATTCAAAAGTTCCTATTTTGTATAACTCTTTTATATTTTGTTTTGGCGTTTAAGATTTTTATATCATTCTGTCTTCTATAGAAATAGACAATTTGTTTTCAAATTGTTGGGTATTTTCTGTATTTGCCTAAGTTGTTCATATCTGGAAACGGTAGTATTTGAAGCCAATCCTCTGGAATTTTTGATAAAATTTGTGTTCTCTTACTTTACATGATTCGAGGATTAAGGCTGGAGGACTGGCATTGGGGACAGCGGCCTCTCTAGCTGGGTGGTGAGCCAAGCGGATACCTTTGGGTGACCAATGTGCTTGTCTTGAATCACAATTATTTTGAAAGGATATAAATACAATTTAATAAATTTTTTAAACTGGTGCGATCTGCAAATCACTCGGGAGACCTTAAAACGAACTTAATTTGAGCAGGTATATATAAAATTTGGACGAATGTGATAATTTGAAATTTTCAAAAGTCTGTGTGCGTTGTACAGCAGGTTTCTGTTGAAACTTCCGTATATTAAGGTTGAGAAGTTTGAAGTTTCCAGCCTGATATACTTTTTGAAGATATTTGAATAAACATGCAAACAGTATGTAATAACTGAATCAAAATAGAAAAAGTAATTAAATTTGAAATAAAATTTTATTGAATTTGAGACTTACAATCTTTGATGAAAGATTTGATGAAGAAAGCTTGTACAGTGAATGAGCGAGATAAAAGGAGAGCTTCTCTCTCTAAACTTATCCTCTCTTTTCTCTCTCAAACTTAGCTTTTTTCTTTTCTTTTTCATATCTTTTATGTTTTTTGAATTTTATAAACATTGTTAATAATCCATCTATGAGTTCTTCGAAACTTAAAAATACTTCCTTTTTATTCTTTTTTTTCAATGAAGCTTAGTCTATAAAGGTCAATGTTGATGCATATTTATCCTCATTGATTAGCACTTTGATCTACTCTTCAAAGAAAACCTATACAATTTTATATCAGTCAGTGTTAACTTCTTCATTGATCAATATTATTTTCTTTTATTATATTTAAAAATTAAATGTTAAATTAAAATTTTTGTTTGTTATTGTCAAATTAAAGATTGTAATCAAATCTTAAATCAACATCACCTCACACTTTTTAATGATCAAAGCATTGTTGCTAACAAGGGTGAATTATGCCCAATTAAAAATCTACCAGCACTTAAAATTTTGGTTAAAGTCATCAATTATTAAGCTTTGTTACAGCTTAAACATGCGCCAAATGAAACCAAATCCTAGCTGCGCCTGTGGTTGCAAAAATGCTCCAAATATATATTCAAAATAATATAATTTAGAAATATAACTTAATGTGCAGCTAGTTAGTGGTTGATGATTTACAAGAAGTCAATACAGGCAAGGTGTATTCACAAATTTGATCCCTATAATTGTAACTACTCGAGTCAATCATATAGATATTATTTGTTTTGGGTCAAAGAAGTCTTCACAGATTTAAAATGCGTTAATTATGTTGAGATCAGTGCATCTTGCATATAATGCTCCGAGTTGCTCTTATCGATGTGAAATGTAACAAACATGCAGCATTATAGCATATTGTCGCCGTTGTATTTTTATGGGATTACGGGGCCCGAACGAATGAAACGCTCTCTGTAGAATTGGCGGAACAAACCCTCATGCTCCGAGTGCGTGATCGAGATGGCTACGTCTGATTTATAACGACCGGTCGACCATATAGATATTATGCGCGGATCAAGGGGCCCTCCGCGACTTTAAAAGCAGCGTCTGATAGGTTGAGAGAAACTTATACTTATATAGTGTTGAAGTTTGCCTCTACCGGATGTGGGATGTTGACCAAACTCAGCATTTATTCGGACACAATATCGCCGTTGTGTCGTGGGATTCTGAGTCAAATAGATAAGCCTCTGAGGCGGGAGTAGAACAAACTCGAGGTTGGGAGGCTTGATTTCACGATAACGTTTATGGTCGGTACGTCATTATTAGGTATTATCGCACCCCGGACCTGAGAAACTCTCATGTTATTTCATGTGTCCCTGATGAATTAAAGAAGTTAAATCGTATTTAGTGCCAAAAAATTTCTCTCCCATCCAATATTAGATATAACAATAATATAACGCATCAATATTCATAGAATTATTGAAAAGCAATATTACAACTAAATTACAAAAAGATAATTTAGCACTACTTATCCAAATTATGGCGCCATAAGACAAATTTCCCCCCTCCTATTTTAAGACTAACTTGTTGTATGTTTTTTCACTTTTTAAGATAAATAGCTTTCATCATTCGGTTAGTTTATTTTTTTAATTTTTTTATGACTTATTGCTAAAATTTTTATAAAAAATTATGAATAAAAAAGTCAAAATTTGTTTTTTTTTTTATTTAGAAAAAGGTCATATTCCAAAATAGGAAATATTACATTTATTCAATAAGAAAAAAAGTTAGCAACACTTACTATCCAATGTTAAAAAAAAACAACTTAATATTTAATATTATTAAGTATTATTTAACTTTAAATTGAAAAAAAATTCAATGTTAAGTAAAAAACAAGCACAAGTTTCCAAAAGTAATTTAATAAATCTTTTGTGTAAAGCTTTTTAGCTTTTTGAAATCATAAAGAGTATTTTATATCAAAACGAGGCTAGCTTTCAAGTTAAAATGTGAGACAAGTTAGATTTAAAAATTTGAAAATAGTCTTAAACTTAACCTTAAAAATAAGGAATCTCATTTTCAATTTTCATTAACACACGAGGGCCAATTTTTACTGACTCGCTGTAAATCATAATCAATAGATTCTCTTGTTCATTATCATAATTATTTCTAGTTAAAAGGGAAAGGGAGGGAAGGGAAATAACAGTATTAACTGTGAGTTGAATTCACTTAATAAAAGATAAGTAAAATGTGAAAAAAAAACACTTATAATATTTAATAAGATACAAACATGTATTATCTATTATGTTTAACTCAAGTGTTAAGCGTTCATCATTAAAATAGATAAAGGCATAAGCATGGGGTCTAAATTTGAGTTCGAATGGAAACGATTTTACTATTTTTGAAACTAGAATGTATTTAAAAAAACATTAAAATAGAAATAAACAACTTTTTACACTTAGGGGCCTAGTGACACGGGCCTACTTGTTCACGTAGCGGTTCGGCCGTGCGGCTTGATGCTCGTAAACGGTTTAAGCAGAACCTGTCTATGCGCGCGCATACTCTATCGCGTTAGTTTTACTCACCCGCCTCGAACTCGTCAAGGCGACTCCAGCTCCCAGAAACTTAATCGATCAGCGTACGAACTCGAAATATTCACCTCGATCAACTGCCATGGCGGCCTGAGCTATTTCCGGCAATTAAGCTGACCGTGGCGTGCCGATCGGCGATGGCGTCTTGTGCGGTCGCGGTTTACATACAATAACTCGTGTGTCTCGCAGCCGATATCTTGCGGCGCCTGCGCATGCGAGCACCTTTCGCGATCTCTACCTTGACCAGCGATCCCCACCAAGCCATCATCCACTAGGTCATGATACCCTTAGGCGAAAGGGCGTCCATATCTTTGGGCGGCATCCCTACAGTCATGAAAGGGCGCTTTCTCACTTTCGTAGCGAGTATCGGCGCGACTTCGACCACAGTGGCGAGCGCTGTTGCCTGCCCCAGACAACAGCGGCACCGCCGATGCGATGGAAGAACACCATCCCTTGCATGGTCTCATTGTAACTTATATCGCGCGGCTCCATGATTCGCGTGCATCGCCGGAGAGATAGACTTTGTACAGATCGTGACTGACATCATCTTATTGAAGAACTTATGTACGCTCACGATGCCAAAATTGTCGCGACTAAGTTTGTAACGGACTTTGACTTAGGGTCCGGGACAGCGGCAGACGAGCGCACGTAGCGTATGAGTTGAAGGAGAATATCATGTCTACAGGCATGCGTGTCAAGATTTGGAGGCGTGCTTCAGAGGTGGGAGCAGGAGTGTCGGCAAGATGCTTGGGAGTCAAGGCATGCCTACCTGGGGAAGCGCAAGGCAAGCGCGGGGAGCTTGTTGTTAGTCGAGGACTTGACAATGAAGAAGGGTGTTGGCCTACCCTGTATAAACTGGTCGAGAGTTGGATCCGCTTCCAGCCGGAGCCTGGGCAGAGGCTAAAACCAACAAGACGTGAGATAAAAGATAGAGGCGCTGGCGCCGGTCCCTCAAGCAGTAAGGTCGAGAGGGGCTCACAAGACGGGGCCATGTCACACAGGAAAAATTAAGCCCTGTGACACTAGGGCCCTATTTGGTAATGTTTAAAATCGCTTCTTAAACGCTGTAAACTCAAAGAACTCCCCTGCTTCTCTGTGTTTTTGAAAATACAAAAAATGGAAACCAAACAAATTTTTAGTGTTTTTCGTATTTTTCAAAAAAAAAAAAACTATTCTCAAAAATAAAAACCAAATAACGTCTTAATGTTTGATCCCAAAACACAAAAGTTCCTCATTGGATCCTAAGGACCTATTTGGTTCTTATTTTTGAAAACACATAAAACACTATTATAGTGTTTTTACTTTAATTTAGTATTTTTTATGTTTTTTTAAATATGAATCAAATGTATGTTATATGTTTTCCTTCCTTATTTTTCAGAATAAAAAAACAGCTTTCAAAAAAGAGTGTTCACATGTCTTCTAAACTATCTAGCCTGCTAAACTTGTTGTCACATGACATAAGAACAAATACAATAATTCTACCTAGAAGTTTGAGTATGGAAAGTTTATCCATTCCCATTATCATGCAAGACAAAAAACCCTACACCCTAAATCATATGGCATTGTCCTTTCTACAATGAATCCCCAAATTTCTTCCACCCCTAACAAGTGGGCCAACCCACCCATACCCTACAAACCCTATACTCTAAATAAAACAAAAACATAAAAATAAAAAAAATAAATAAGGGTGGGACCCAATGAGCCAATAAAGGCAATTGCATGGGCATGTGAAATGGTGATGGATGCAAGGGTAGAGAAGCAGAGTCATGTGCCACCACCCCCATGTCCCATTCTATGGACAGACGCGTTTGGATGTTGCCAGCTACACTAACTTGAAGCAGCCAAGGCCATAATAAATCACTCCACATGATGTTTGTCTCCCACTCCAAACAAGGTACTGTCCGTACTGCATATCCCCCCTCCGTAACACCACCTCATATATATCCTACTGTTCCTATTGGAATAAAACCACACATTGCTTCCCTACCTGTCCCTTCATTTTTCTTCTTCTACCATCTAATCAAAACCTTTTTTTATGATAAAAAATAACTTTACTTTGATTCTGTACAACGATTTGAGAATAATTATAAATATCAAAATATATAAATAATAGAGTTCCATGAAACTGTAATTTCATATTGTTAATTATGATAATATCTATAACTATTAAGATAATAGTTATAGTTTATTAAAATAATATTTAAATACTCTTATATTTAAAATATAATTATTTTCTATAAAATAATATCTAATCACATATTATAACAATTTTATAATTAATTATTCACAAATCAAGGAAAAGAATCCCCCAAATCCTTTATTGAAGTAAAACTATATTTTGCTTCTGATGTGGATTGCACAAATTTATGGGTGTGGGCCCCCTTAGTTTCCTTGTTCATGCAAGTGGGTGTCTTGTCACGTATCTGCACTAAGCCATCATGTTAATTATCTCAGCCATTTCCTTTCCTTGTTTGGGTGAATTTTTTTTTCAAATCATGTGACTAATTTACCAAACCCCCTCTTTTTTCTAGGGTACCTTATGGTACATCTTTGAGTACTATTGGCCTTTGTAAAGATGATTAACATAATACTGGAAAATGTCAGGTTTCCATGGCATTACTTTTTTCAGAAGATACAGGAAGATATTATAATATGAGAGTATCTAAGGAAAAAAAAAAGAAAAGAAAACCCTCCAGATATGTAGGGCCTTCCTAAAATGAAAACAAAATATTTTCCAAATGAATTCTTTTAACCTCCTTTTTGAAAGTCCATGATTGTGACTTGCTTTGGATACACAATAGCTCATGCAATGTAACTATCATATGCAAATTAGCACTACCCTAATAAAAATATAAAATAAATAATCTTTATGTATTAATTGAATTGGACCCATAATGTGTGTAGTTAGGTGGGAAAGAAAAATGAAACTTAGGTATAAATTTTCACTATATGATCAATTCCCATTTTTCCTTTTTGACCTCTTGGTATGATGGTTGGTTTGAGAGTGGAACAAATGTGTAGAAAAGGAAGGATAAGGAAATGGATGGTTGATTGGATCAACAGGGGAATCAAGAAGAGTAGTTTATCTTCTTTCCAAGTGGAGGTAGGCTTGAGCCTTTCAGTGAGGGGCCTAGAGGCTTATTTTGCCTTTACCCATGCAAGTGGACTTTGATTGGAGTTTTCTCCCAAAATATTCCTTTTGATGTAGTAATATATGTTTAAAATATTTAAATTCATACGTCCTTATAAAACAATAATTGTTGATTGTGATTTAAATTTATTAAAATAGTTAAAATTATAATCACTGATTATACTTTATAACCTAATTTATATGAAAACATAATATTGATATTATTTGAAACATCTAAATTACTTTGGTGATTTTTTTTTCTCAAAAGAATTATTTTGAGACAAAGCTCTTTTGAGTGAGATTATTCTACTATTCCTCCTTTCTATGTACCAAAAGCTTTACTGCACATGAAAAAGCAGAAGTATTCTGGTCTTTTCAGAATATCAGACAGAAAAAGAAAATGAAAAAAAAAGTAGAAAGGAAATCCAAAAAGTATAATAGATTCATGGATGTGATTACGGGTTCCATGATCAGTGAAATCTTTTAGTGGGTGCTTTACAAACTGTGCCAGAAAAGAAGCAAGATGATTGGGCATTATGATTGATGGGAAAATTAACAGATCAAAGCAAAAGGAAGACATTGATTTGTCCAGAGGTATTTGGCCAACTCCTCTTTCATTTTTAAAGTATTAATTGATTGCATATTTGTCTTTGCAAAGAAAAAAAGGGAATAAAGTTGGAAAAAAAATCATGCACTTAGAAAAATATATCTTTTCACTTGTAAGGAACTCGTAAGTATCTCTCACAACACTTGCCTTTTCAAAAAGAAAAGATAGAAAAAGAAAAAGGGAATAATACCTGACAAAGAAGGGGACATTGATTCTACATGACCATAGTCTTCTATTATCATGGGATTAATGTAGTGTCATAGATGGATGATATATGCATAAAGCTATCCTAATAATGACTAAATCCTCATGGTCAAGTGTAAAGATCAAGGTGGAACAATCATATCCCAAGACCCAATGGAAAACCTCAAAGACATGAAACCATTGATTTTTTTACCACGATTAATTTGTGCATCGCCCGACTAATTTAACGGGTCTAAATTAACGATCGGGTAAAAGCTTGTGGCGCGAGCAGGCCGATGACCATTAAAATAAGCCAAAGAAAACTGGAACCCTATTGAACTACCCTACAAAATTATTAATGAAAATAATATTTGAATGGTGACTTTCATCATACAATAAAATTGAGATGACTGACTTACCGAAGTCTATGTGACATAACTAGTCTTTGTGAATTTAGACACTTAAGCCATTTGCGTTTTTATTTGGATGGTAATTTTATTAGTGTTGTTATGTGTGATGTATTATGAAAGAGACTTAAATATTATTAAGTGGGTTAAGATATATAAATATATAAAAACAAGGGCAAATAAGTAAAAGTAAAAAGCAAATAAAGGTAACCCTAAATATTCTCTAATACGCCATCTCAATGGTGCGTCGAGGCAATATACGTCTTTTGTTACGCTGGGAAAAGAGCGTCGAGATGGATTTAGTGAGGCGTCGACGAGCGTGTGGTGAGAAACCGGCAGCACGCGGTTTAGGCATTAGCTAAGTCGTGAGCAAGTGATAATCGATCGTAAGGTTGTTGATGAAATAAAAAGCAGCGTATCTTCATTATATCGCGTCGATTGTCCGGACTATTAACTAATCCTGACAGCGTCATATAAAGCTTGTTGCGTGAGGCCGAGAATAGCGTATCACAGCGAGTTTAACAAGATTACCCGAAGAACTGATATCTAATCCCACGGCGGCCTTTGCCGTAAAACTTATTGACATTATCTTATATAAACCAAAAATCTCTTAGAGTCGTCGTTTTGAAGTTTGGTTTGGTGATGTAGTCATGGTCGGCAAGTAATAAAATGGATTTAAGTCGGATGTCGATCCATGAGATCTGAAATTTTTAAATCAACTTCTGCATTTACTCGAATTTATACTATTTGGACCCGCGAAAATGATGGTAGGATCAAGCATTAAGGTCTTTGGAAAATTAAGCGAACAAAGAAAAAAAATAAGCGAGCAGACAATAAGCGGGATTAAAAGAATAAAGAATAATTAATAGAAAAGAAAATAAATGGAAACAGATAGTTATCTTTTGGAGTACCCATCAAGAATACTGTTATAGTGAAGTATCAATTCCTGTAGTTAACACTGATAAAATTTCTTAATCATTTCAGGTTTTAAAATCTGTCCAAGGCATTTAGCAGTGCAGCTGGATCTCTCCACACTCCACATTTCATTATCTAATTTTGACCTGATTCTCTCGAATACAGGGAATGAGATAACTACTTTTAAAAGGGATTTCCTTAATCTGGGTATTTTTCTTTTGCAATACTTCATACCCATTTTACGGACTGTAAACCTTAGCTTCCAAGTTATCGGTCAAGCAAGGATATACAACTTCCAGTTTACTCTTCCTGAAATTAGAATAGATCACCCTCTCCCTTGATTAGATCTCGGCTAACCGCAGGATTGGCCTCACTATCGAATTAGAGGTGAACTCTTTACTTGTTTAATTGATAGCTCGTTGACTCGTTCTTGATTTCAAGTGAGAAGAGGATTTATCTAAGTAAACTTACAAAGCTGTGAGATCTCAAATAGCGAGGTTAATATACGCTTGAAGAAATGTTCATAACTCCCGGGGAATGTCTTCTCTGTGTCCCTTTCGGAGGACCTCCTTGAAATCGAACAATTAAACAAATCTTAAAACGGGTATAAGAGTGATATTGGATCGAAAAACATTAAACTAAAACCAGAAGTAAATTCACAAGCTGAATTCACAAGGCTGCTGAAGCGACTACGGGAAGATAATTTGGAGGCTTCATAACATTTACTCGATGGAATGCAGGGTTCCTCGATTACGAATTACACACTCTGACATTCCTCGATCATAAGAATAAACGCATTTGAAGCCCCAGGAAAATCCGAGACTAAATTTATAAACACTTCTTATTCAGGTGTAATTTGAAAGAATTGAATTCTGCGTTCGAGCTTTAACCGGCTTGATAACATCAATTCAGAAAATAAAAGAAAACTAGACGATAAATCTATCTGTCTCTAACTTCTCCGACGCAGAAAAACTAAAAGAAAAGAAAAAGAAAAAGAAAAAATAAAGAATGACGCCGGTACTATCCGGTTCCTCGTCGTGGCGTCAATGTTTCTCTTACGGATAGTACAGCGTATTTATGGGTTTTAGGTTGGGCCACTAATTCCCGATGCGGTCTTTTGTGGATTTCAATTAGGTTGGCCCGTGTTAATGTTCGAGTCGCATTGACTCCGCACAATACATGACATCATCTCGCGACATCGATCTCACATCAGCGACATCGCGAGCTGTGCGACCTTGACTTGTCTTTGAGGTAGGCGATCATTGGCGATGTGGCGACGTCGTTATAACAATCACGGCAATCGACTTACGTCTTACCGCGGGCTTATGTTTGCTCGCGATGCCAGCGGCGTCATTCTCTTGGCCATTGACATCAGCCGTAAATGCCATCTTTCAGCGATATGCCACAGTCTTCGCGTCAGGTCTCTTGTCGACATCTCTTCTCTTTGTAGATTTGATGCGGTCGTTCCCCTAGTAATGGCGACGCCGATATCTTGTCGCGACATCACTTATCGACTTCAACCTTCAGTGGCAGGTCTCGTGTCGCGACCCGATCTTAATGATATCGACTTATAGCTTGCGATCTTCACTTGATGGCTTTTGGTGTACGTGACTTGACCTCTTATCGTGACGTGACTAAATGAAATTCGGCTTCAGCGGAATCTTACGATGTCGCGACATCGATCTCTTATCGCGACATCGACTTAGTTCTCACGGAGCCCTTCAAGCTGGATTGTTTCTTGGTGTAGCGGCAACCGAAATCTCTTAATCGCGACATCCGTCACGCCCTTTGCGAGATTTCAGGTCTCTCGATGTGCGGAAGGCCACCAGATCTCTCACGTGATCTCGGCTACGTTTCTTCTGACTTTCTCATGAGCAAGTCTCGTATGGCGACCTCGATATCTTGTGATCCATGTCGCGACCTGCATCGAGATTTCCCTTGATTTCACGATGTAGCGACCTACATGGCTAATTTGTGTGAACCCCGAAACTCTGACATTAGTTAGCCAGGTTGTTTTTTCATTTACCGCCACGCTATTTCTTGCATTTTTACTGCGCCGATTCTTTGCCCATTTTCCTGGCATTTTCTTAACTTTCTTTTATCTTTCACGTAAACATGAAATTTGGTGAGTTTAACTTCATATCTCTGCATCTTAATTATTCACTTTTACATTAAAATCAACGAGAAAAATGGACTAAAACTAGATGACTTTTAAGGCTCATCAAACTCCCTCGAGCTTAAAGTTTTGTTTGTCTGTGAAAGAAAAAAGAAAGAATTGTTGTCTCGGAGCAAAATAAAGAAAAATTTTTAAAAGGACATTTTCTGCGATTAAGTTCTGCGATGGCATTCAATTTAATTGAAATACGAGGTATGCATAATTTACGTACGATACAGCCGAGTCCAGTTCAAGGTTGGTCTCTACTCTTTATACTATGCAAAACTAAACTGTTGAAATTGTTTTACAAACAACATACTCATGGGATCCTGTTGAATAATAGATTATTTTCCTTTCTCATTTTCATACTGAGTGTTTGCTCACTAAGAGTCCTTCAATTTTGATTGTTTCTATTCTTCCAAATTCCATAGGCTTGTTTTCTATTGATCTCCACTAATGTAGGTGATTTCAGCCCCTTGAGATCAATCAGGTCTTTTGGGCTTATATTGTTAGGCTGGGTAATGGGTAGGAGAATTTTTAGGTTAAGATTACCCCCAGACCTTTTCTCTCTTCTTCCGCACTCTTTATTGTAGTCTCTCTAATAAACTCCCACCAAGCACGTGTTTGGGACATACTCTTCATTCTGCTTCAATTAATTGTTATGCCCCCCTATTCCCACTTGTAATTCCAGCTGGAAGCTTGCACAATTTAATCGACATTCGAGGATATTAGTGCAATGTTTAACTTTAGGCTTCTGCGCTCTTGTGAACTTTAGGTTTAGTGGCTCTATCTTAGGATGACGATAGGGTGCTAGGTGTTGAAACGCCCCTAAAACTCAATTGTTCGAGAGAGTTAGGCCCGCAGATAAAACTTATCCCTATAAGCTTTCTTTTCTATTGCATTACGCTCTTTGTCTTTTTCTTTTCATTCCCTTTTGAGTTCCTCGAAAATATATACTCCCAGAGCTTCATTTTCTTTCTTCACTCCTTGAATTCACGGGTAATCATAGGTTCTTTGCGGAAGTTGATGTCTTAGATGAGTTGGGGTTTCACGTTGGTGTATTTTGAAAAATAGGCTTGTTGAGAAACTCAATTCACGGAACTACGTATATGCATCGACATATGAATAGGGATGGTAGAATGGCTCCAGCGTCGAGAATGGCTGCATCATCTCTCTTGTCAGCTGTATCACCTAGGATTCCGCCTCAATCAATAATCTAACAAATTCTAGAATTTGGTTTGAACAGTTGTGACTAACCATAGGGAGTACCTTGACTCATTTTTGTTGATGAGTATTTAAATTAATTGATATTCAACAGTTTCCTTGACTTGTGTTCATACCCTGAAACTCAAAAATATGTTTTGTTCCTTCTATTGTATTACTTTCCTCAATTACGGACTCTCCCGGTTAGACTTAATTAACCTTGCACCTTGTGTTTAATAGCCTTATTCATTTGCCACCCCGATACGCAGATTTTCTACATTTTAGCTTATTCTAATCTAAGCGCTTCATTATATTTGGCTTCATGATATCTCGTAGTTTTTTATTACGTGCTGATTCCTACTTTAATTTCCCTAATCATGCATGACAACAACCTGACATTGATCAAAACAAATTCAAAATGGCACACAACAATTCAATTTAAATTTCTCATTTTATTCCCGATTGATTTACCTTGAGTTGAATGCTACGGTATGGGATAAGGAGGGTAGAAAAGTCGAGCGGAAGGTCTATTTTTCTTTTGAAATAGCCAGGGCCAGATGTTGGGGGATCTAGGTCTAATGTACCTAAATGGGTTTGGGAATTCAGGAATTTTCATTTCTCTTCTTTTCCTTTCTCTTCTTGGTTTCCTTCTCCGTTTGTTCTTCAAAGTAAATCTCATTAGAGATCCAACCTTTTGTTCGACTCATCACACTCTTTCCCCGAGCCATTCATTGTATTCTGCATTTGGTCGCAACCTCTAGGAATTTGGCAAGATTGTTGTTAATCAGATCAGTTTTCCAACCATTCTTTACTTTGTAGGATTCTTATTGTCTTTTGCTTCTTGTCTCTATCATCCATTTATTCTCGAAATCTTTATGTAGAGACTTGTATAAAAACTTGAATCCTTTGATTTGCTCCCCAAATTTTGCTTCACCGCTCTACAATATCTCTTTTCTTTATCAGTTTTGGTAGTTGAGAATCACGCTGGCTAGTTGTTATAAAAGCTTCATGGCGAGTTTGAGGTTTAACAGCAGTTGTGATCTCTTTCCTTCGTTTCATAACTTAACTCTTCCCACCTTCTTTGCGAATTTTTTTTTCATACGTTATCTTTACGTTGGCTCTTATACGCATTCTTTGTTCTCTTTCTTTGTAGCTCCACTTCATGCTCTTTTCTTTTCTATTTAGCTCTTCCTCTCTCATTCTTTGGTCTCTTGCTTTAATTCTTTCTCTCATAAATGCTTTCTCACGAATTCTGTGGTTTTCATCCTTCTCTCTTTCATCCCCATTCTTTGCATGGCATTTAGGAAGCTTCCGATGTCATTTGTTCTCTTGTGCTCCCATGAGCTTTCTCCGTGATGGAAGTTTACGTTACGCACGGGAGAGGAGGAAGCTGACTAAGGGGATGGAGAATGCATTGAAACGCCGTCACGCACTTCGTGTCTGAAACATGTAATCATTGTTGTGGTGAAGGTTCTCTGGGTGCTGCTCCTTGATCGGCTGACCCCTCTGAGTCTCACTCACGGCTAGCCGGCTTGGGCTTCATCTCTGTTCTCCACGGCCTCCCCGCACTATTACGGTTTCTTGGTCCCTTCTTAACTCTGTCGGAAGGAGTGGTGAAGCTACAGGTACTTCTTAGATTCGATTCCTTTCACCCAGGCCTTGAAGCATCGCGTGATTGTTCTTGGGTGAGGAATAAGACCTCTTTATTCCCTTCATGATACCTCGATAAATTCTATGATAACTCCCCCATATTGATCTTGTACCCTTGAGTATTGCATGCGGCAACACGACTTCTTGTTCTCTCCCTTATTGCACATGTTTTGTTGGGACGAAGCGAAGCGGGAAATAAAACCATACCTTAGCCTCTTGTTAAGGCTTCCTACATTCCTTGTTCTTGGCCTTCCTTCTTGCTTGGTTTAAACTGCACTTTACCGTTAGTGAGCTTCTTGGCAATCTTTCAGGCTACGGTTTTCAACGGTTTCTTGAATTTGGAACCATGTTTGTGCCTTTGCCATACCATAAATATCGTTGATGGCCTTAGCCGCATGAGACCCCAGGCTCCTCTAACAAAACCAGCTCCATCCTTCTTCCCCTACCATATTTGAATAAAACTCTTTTACCTTGATCTTTGTATACACGATTTTGGTGTGCGAGACTCTCCTGCTGCTCTATCATCTCCTTGAAAGGAGTAAAAGGTTTTGAATCTCCTCTTACATGACCGACCTTGTTGGCATAATACTTCTTCCACTTGGGAATAAGCTTCGTGCAGACGAAATCTTACTTCTTCTTCTCTCCTCTTTCCCTTTCCCTTTTAAGCTCTTTCTTGAGAAGTTGCGAACTTCGGGTGTTTCGTGGCACCTCTCACAGCATTCTTCTGACGAATCTCATCTAACTGTTCTCCTTGGCGAGTTTCTTCTTCTGATTGTTCATGTTCCCTCATAATCTCGTCTAGGTTAGGGACTAGGGTGTGAATTTCAGCCATTAGGCTTGAAACTTTTGAAGGTTTGGAGCTAGGGTTTTCGGGGTTGAGATTCAGAAGGAAGACGAAGGTGAATAGTTATGTGGGTTGGAGTGAATGAGAAAGTTTCCAACAGTTGCAATTCAATCAATGTTTGTGGGCTAGTGGTGCTTCAATTAAGACATCGACTTCAAATTCTGCCTCTTTTATTTGAGATCATTAGAATTTAGGGCTTTTGAAGTGAGTAGTTGGCACTTAATCGCACTTTATGTCGCGACATACCTAGGATGTCGCCTAAGGTTTCTAGGAATTGTTTGATGTGGCGACATCCTTTCCATTTGAAACTTAATTCAACATCGCGAATTCCTAGTGGTGTCGCGACATATACCTTCTTCATGATACACCCCGAGTTGCCCTTTCAGACGGTCGCGACATCAATGTTTTGTCGCGACGCAGCATGTCGCGACATAACTCTGTCAGCGACATAACTTTCTTTGTCAGCCACCTAAGCCTTTAACTCAATGATTTCAAAACTTTGAATTCTCTTATTGTTCTATTATTTAGACATCTCTTGAGCGTATTTTAAGCGGGTTAACAATTTATTCAAGTATATCTACAATTGGGTTAGGAAGAAGGTTACCCCCTTTTCTCATGTCATGACTCCTGCAGGATTCTTTGGAATTATTCTGTAGTTGCCTTGCTATTCATGTCTTTAAACCTTCACGAGAAGATCAACGCAATATTGAAAAATCTAATTAAACTACAATCGATTTCTAAAAATTAAATCTATCCTTCTAAAACCAAATCTGACCTAATTTATCAGCAACTAAAAGAAAAGAAATATTTCAAAATTTAAAATCAGAATTTAAATCCTTATGGGTTGCCTCCCATTAGCTGCTCAGTTTTGAGTCCTTAGCTGGACTTGCTGTTGTGGTACTTCTTCTTTTTCCTCAAGAACCAGTTGGAGTTCTTCAATTTCCTCTTCCCTGTTGAGATAATGCTTTGGCAACGTCCGTTGACCTTGAATTCTTAAGCGTGCGGTCCTCGGTGTCGAGCTTGCTCCAAATGTAGTACTTGACACCACGTGTATGGCCCGCTCCAGACTGATTTTAATTTCCACGGAAACAATTTCGGTCTAGAATTAAGCGGTAAAACTGTTCCACAATTACGAGACTCTTTTCTCAAAATTCTCACGATCATCTCTTAATTTCTTTGTCTTATCTTTGTATATTCTAGCACATTATCATAGGCTTCATTTCCAGTTCTTCAATTCGGACAGTTGGAGCAATCTTTCTTCCCCTTCTTGACCTTAAAATCGAACTTTAACTTCTTGATGGCCCACATTGCCTTGTATTCCTAATTGAGGAGTAGATGACATGGTTTGCAAACAACTTCACGGCCCATGGGGACATTCAGTAGAGTGCATGGGTCTGTGGCGAGTGCATCATCAAGTTTGGAAGACCCGATCCTTCACCAGCAGGCTCGCGATTAACACCAGTATTCTTTTGATCTCCACATTGGAATTTACCTTGTCCATTAGTGCAGGGGATGATAGGCTAAACTCATTACATGCTTGATCCCGTACGCTCATAAATTTTGCAAATATTTTGTTTGCAAAAATGGAGTTCCCCATCACTAATATTGGTTGGGGGTTCGAATGCAACAAAATATTCTTTTACTTAGCGAAACTCCACGGTTGTATTAGCATCATTCCTTGGACAAGCCCGCACCACCCATTTGGAAGGCGTAATCTTTGTAGCGATTATGTATAGGTTTCCAAATGATGAGTGAGAAAGGTCCCGTAAAATCTATTCCCCGAACATCAAAATTTGTATCACCATAATACCTTTAGGGGCATTTCATTCACTATTCTTGATATTTCCGATCCTTTTGGCATCTGTCGCACAATTTAACCCACTCTGCTACAATCACTGAAGATGATGGAGCGATAAAATCGATTGGGTATCTTGTGAAGTGATTTCTTTCGCGAGGAAAAATGTCCTATATGGTGATGCATGGCATTCGTTAAAATGTTGCCTTGTTCACCTTACGGCACCACATCTTCTTATTATCGTAATCGGCACCTCTTTTGAATAATAGTGGGTCATCGAATATAATACTGTTGTCGAGTCTGAGTTTCCTCTTACATTTGGTAGCTAATTACGAAGGCATTACTCCATGGCTTGGATAATTCACAATATCGACATACCATGGAAGTTGAAGCAACAAACAATTATGTCAGGGAAGTTCTGCATTAACATCACATTTTCTTCTTTATCGCTTCTTTCTACTCTTGACAAGTGATCGGCTATCACATTGTCACATCCCTTTTTTATCCTTGATTTCCAAAATCAAACTCCTGGCAATGACACCCACCCCTTATCAATCTTGGCTTAGCTTCCTTTTCGACATCAAGTATTTGATTCTTTATGATCGGTGTGAATTACCACATGGGATCCAAATGTATTGCCTAAATTTTTCACAAGCAAATACGTAAATTAGCATCTCCTTTTAGGTTGAGGTAGTTCTCTTGTGCTTCGTTGAAGGATCTTCTTAGCATAGTATATGGCCTTGAATACTTTCTCTTTCTTTGCTGACCACGACTCCATAGCAAAATCGCGGCATCACACATTATTTCGTCTGATCCCATTCACAGTGCGACCATTATAGGTGCTTATTACCAATTTGATCTTGATTTCGTCAGCATCCTTGCGGGAGTCATAGTGAACCTTGTATCTTTTTCCCGATCAATGCATAGTGGTGCAGCTATTTTGAAAATTTTTGATGAATCTCTGTAAAATCCGGTATGCCCCGAAGCTTCTTACTCCTTTGCGTAGTAGATGGTGCGAGAGTTTTGATAATGGATACCTTGGATGAAATTCGGCTTCTAGTCGGCGCGAAGGTACATGCTTAGGAACAATTCTTTGTCACCATAAAATGGCATTTTCCCGATTCGGTGCTAAATTTGTTTGTCTTGCATCGTTGAAATCTGTTTCCAGTTGTTTAAGCATTGATCAAGCTGGATCCATACCTGATGTTAAGTCATCCATGAAAATTTCCATCACTTCTTGACAAATGCGAGAATATGGACATCATACACCTCACGGAATGTATTTGGGCATTACATAACCCAGGCATCCTTCGAAGGCAAGGTACCATAAGGGGCATGTGAATGTGGTCTTCTCTTGATCCTTAGGTGCAATAGCAATTTGATTGTATCACGAATACCCGGCTCCAAAACAAAAGTGAGGTGTCACGCTAACCTATCAACTTATCGATCAATGAAAGGCAAAGGAAATGATCTTTTCACGGTTCTTTGTATTCAACTTTACGTAATCAATACACTTACCCTCCATCCTTGTCACTTGTTCTTGTTGAATCAATTACGTTTTTCATTTTACGATCACATTAAACCCCCTTTCTTTGGAACCACATGGTAGGCTCACGGGTATACGAGATAGCATAGATAAAACCGGCATTTAACAGATTTGAGTATCTCGCTACGACTACTTCCTTAAATCCGCAGGATTCGATCTCCTCGGTGTTCTGATGGTTTTAAGTCTCTTCTAGCGCCAATCTTATGCATATTACAAATTGATGTTGATACCATATTTCTTGATGGACGGCTAGCGTTCCTTATGCTTATGTATTTTGGCGATCTTTGTTCTCGGCCTCACTTGAGTAAATTTGAAATGATCTTGGTTTTCTTTGGTAATTCTAAGTAAGCATACTTTAAATGACATGGCAACTCTTTCAAAACTAGCCCTACGCACTTTGGTTTCTTGATGAATTTCCTCTTTTTTTCAATTTTTCCCCATTATCGTTTGTTTTGCTTGAAGCCAAACCACCGGTTTTCTAGAATAGCTTCTTTGTTATGGAAATTCGAATAGACATCTTCGATTATCTTGGGAATTCATCTCTTTTCATTGATAAAGCGGAGTGTTCTGATCGTTGTTAACGTGAGGGTTGGAAGAATAGACAAAATCGGCTACATTGCATCCTTCTGTCCACAATGCATATTTGTATACTTTTGATCAAATTGAATGCGATGAAGCTTCTTCTCGACCCTCTCCAAAGATAAGAACTCCTTTTTTGCATATCAATGGGCGCTCCGGTAGCTAGAATGGTCTTCCCCAGTAGCGAGGGTACTTTGAGATCTTCTTCCATGTCAGGAATGATGAAGTCTAGGAAAGCAAACTTCTGACGGTGACCGGTACATCTTGTTGAAGCTCAGCCCGGGTTTACCATCGTCTGTCTGTTGTTGGAAGTAGCAGTTTGTGGGGTAAGCTCCCAAACTTGGATTTCTTAGCAACGAGAAAGAGGCATCAAGTGATCTTGGCTCACGAGTCACGAAGGCTTTCACGGAATTGATTCCTCCCGGCCAATGCAAGGAATTGTGAAACTCCACAGGTCCTTCATCTTTCTTGGTAGTTCTTTTCGAATTCTTGCACTACAAGTGGCGATTGAGATTCACTATTCCTTCTTCTACTATTTTCTTTTCTTACTTTCAGTATGTCCTTGAAATTTTGCATGATGGCATCTGATCGCGCCGATAAAGCATGCGATCTCGAACTTGGAAAGTTTCAGAACCTTGCAAGCGCTCCTCACATCTTGGATTTACCAGCGGTCTGTGGAAATGGAATTTGCGAGTTTGATCCTTGGATGTTCTTCACATCTACTCCTTCTTTCTTTTTCCGATGTTCCTTCCTTTTAAGGCTTGCCTTCTTTGTTCTTGTAATCTTTTCTTTCATCACCAATACATTTCCTTCCCACTCCTCGGTTGCCTGACCATGCGGTCCTTTAGTTCTTCTTTGTCACTTGGGAAGGCATCTTTTCTCCCGGCTTTGCGGGGTTAGGGCCATTGCCACACTTGTGTCTCCTAGGTTCTTGAGGATGCATTTGTGGTGTTACGAAGAAAAATTTGAGAGTGGTAGCCGATTTGCTTCCTGACTACACAAACTTTACTCATGGAGTTCAACGACTTCTTAATGCTCCCCATGAAATCTGACATCTGTTCTTCAAAAGGTGAGCCTCCCTCGACCACATTTATTCATTCTGTGCTCATTTCCTTCAGCTGGCGATCTTCTTTGGAACCTTGGTGGCTGTTGATACCCTTGTTGAGGTTACGTCACGCCTTGGGCCTTGAAACCCCTCCATATACGAGTTCTCATGGTTTTCACTGAGTCTTTGGGTGATAATGTGTTGGAAGGTTAGGATTGGGTTTGAAATGGTAGCTTCTCTGCTCACCTAAGTAATTTACCTCCTCAGCATCATAGAATTGTTCTTCATTAGCTTTCTGGCGCCCCATATGATTCTTTTTGTTGCTCTGCTTCATGGACGGTGTCGCGGCCTCCTCTGCTTGTTTGTCCATTCGATGCATAATAGCATCCGGCTTGGCCTCATGCTTGACTCATCTTGCTCGGCTCCATGATCCCTTTTCCTCTGCTTTGCTCCCTTTTGAAAACTCGAAGGGTTTTCATATTGCATTTGCGAGTCTTATCGGCTCTCTTGCCTCTTGACACTTTCGCTTGAATGCTCCGCAACCACGAAGCATCAATGATTCCCTTTGATATATCATTCAAAGCGCGATGTACGATGTCCATCGAGGTCTTCGGATCTATCCATGCATTGGACATCTCTCGTGGCCAGTTTGAATCTTTCCCGGGCCACATATAGGCAATCTTCCCACTTCGCGGCGATGATTTCCCTCCTCCTTTACGAGGTGAGTGATGGGGGGAAGAATGCGCCCCGAATAGGCCTCTACCGACTCCTCCAATCAACGAACCATATGGTAAAGATTCGTACCATGTGTTCTTCGTATCATAGAGAGAATGGGAATAGATGTAACTTGATAGCACGGTCTCACCTGCATTCGAAGCAAGCGTGATTTGCCATCTGAGAAATCTCCCGAGAGTGTTCGATGCAGGATCTTGATTGGGATGACCCGATGGCGGGTGTTCTTTACACCATTGTAATTAGTCTTTGGTTTTTCAATTCAAAGTTGTTGGCATCGATGTGTTTGTCTGATGCGAGTACTCATCTTGAATAATGGGCTTCCAGAATTCCTCCATTGTATCAGTGATTGGAGGCCTTCTAGCTGCTTCTCTATGTGCTTCATTCTGATCTTGTCTTTCATCTGCCATGGTGGTGTTTTCTGTTTTCCTTGTCTTTCTCAAGCTGCGAAGTGTTTTCTCTATTCGTATCGGTGGAATCGGTCAGTTCTGCTTCACATGCATGAAGTTTTACGAAAGCGAAACACACTCCCATTAATAGGATTGGTCAAATCGACAAATATATTGATGTGTTTCGTTAAAGGTTGGTGGCGAAATGAACCCTTTGTGAAAATCTATTTTTTCTTTTTCTTTAAATGTCAATTAGTATTTCCTTCTTTCATCGAGATATTGATTTATTAAATTCTTTTCGATCCGGCAGCGGCGCCATAAAACTTACTGTTGATAGACCAAAGAAACACATATGCTAATATATCACATCGGTGTCAGGGACTATTAACTAATCCACGACAACGATGTATAAAACTTGTTGCGTGAGACCAAATGACATATACACAAGTTTATAACAAGATTACCAAAGAACTATTATCTAATCCCCGGCAACCTTGCCATAAAACTTATTGAAATTATACTATATAAACCAAAAATCTCTTAGAGTAAATCATTTTCAAAGTTTGGTTTTGGTCGATGTCTATGAGGGTGCACGGTCGACAGTAATAAAATGGATTTAAGTCGGGATATCGATCCTGAGAATCTCGGGAATTTTAAATCAATTACCACATTTTCGATTTATACTTATTGGATGTGAAATGATAGTAGGATCCAGCATTAAGGTCTTGGAAAATTAAAACGAACAAAGGAAAATAAGCTGAACGAACCAATAAGCTGGAAGTTAAGAATAAAAGAGAATAATTAATAGAAAAGAAAATAAATGAAGCAGATAGTTATCTTTTGGAGTACCCATCAGAATCTTGTTATAGTGAAGTATCAATTCCTGTAGTTATGCTTGATAAAATTTCTTAATCATTTCAGGTTTAAATCTGTCCAAGGCATTTAAGCGGTCTGTTTGGATCTCCACACTCCACGTTTCATTATCTAATTTTGACTGATTCTCTCGAATCTGAGGAATCGAGATAACTACTTTTAAAGGGTTTCCTTAATCGGGTATTTTTACTGCAATCTTCATACCCCGTTTCTGATTTGTCAAACCTTAGGCCGAAGTTATCGGTCGACGAGGATATCCTGACCAGGTTTACTCTTCTGAAAATTAGAATGAATCATGCTCTCATGATTAGATCTCATTAACAGGTTGGCCTCACTATATCGAATTGAGGTGAACTCTTTAACTGTTTAAATTAACTCGTTCGGCTAGTTCTTGATTTCAAATTGAGAAGATGATTTATCTAAGTAAACTTACAAGCTAAGCGAGATCTCAAATAGCGAGGTTAATATACCTTGAAAAAATGTTCATAACTCCAGGGAATGTCTTCTGTGTCCTCGAGGACCTCCTTGAAATCGAGCAATTAAACCGTCTTAAACGGGTATAAGAATGATATTCCAGATCAAAAACATTAAACCCCGAAGCAGTAAATTCACAAGCGAAATTCTGAGAGCTAGCTGGAAGCGACTACGGGAAAGATAATTTATGACTATAACATTTGCCAATGGAAGTGGGTTCCTCAATTGAATACACACTACGACATTCTCACGATCATAGAATAGCGCATTTGGCTGGAAAATCAATTCCGAAATTTGTGCGAACTGACATTCATTCCGAATTGGTAATTTGAAAAGAATTGAATTACGCATTGGCTTTAGCTCAGGCAATAACATCCAATTCCAGAAAATAAAAGAAAGCTAGAGCGATAAATCTAATCTAATCTCTAACTATGACATTGAAGAAAAATAAAAGAAAAGAAAAGAAAAATAAGAAAATGAGCCTTGAGTATCCGATTACTCGATGCGTGGCGGTCAGCTCGTTTCTCTTACGGATATTTAGCATTATTTATAGGGTTTTCAGTTGGGCCCTAATTCAATGCGGAGTCTTTGTGGATTTCAAGTGGGTTGGCCCGTATTGTATTCGGTGCGACTGACTCCTTGCCAGCGACATCATCAGCGTCGACATCGATCTCACGTCAGCGACATCGAATGATACGCGGCCCCGGCTTGTCTTTGCGGCATTGAAGCGATCATTAATGATGTGGCGACATCATTCTCTTATCGCGACATCAGCTTCGTCTTGCGGGCTTCACGTATTTGCTCGATGTCGCTGGCGTCATTCTCTTGGCCGTGACATCAACTAAATGAAATGCATCTTTCAAGCGATATGCCGATGTGCGATCTCGGTCTCTTGTCGACATCTCTTTATAATACGTAGATTTGATCTGGTCGTTCCTAATGTCGCGACATCGATATCTTGTCGCAACATCACTTTATGGAGCTTGACACGCATGGCGGGTCTCGTGCCGGCGACCCCGATCTCTTGTCGATATCAACTTATGGCTTCGCGATCTTCGCAGTGGCTTTTGGTGTAGTGACTTTAGCCTCTTATCATTGACATCAACTACCGTAAAATTAAACTTCCAAACGGAATCGCCACGATCTTCGACATCGATCTCTTGTCAGCGACATCGACTTAGTTCTCTGGAGCCTTCAACTGGTTGTTCTTGGTGTCGCGACAACAATCTCTTGTCGCGACATCTAGTCACGCCCTTTGCAGATTTCAACTGGTCTCTCCTGATGTTGCGACCTCGATCTCACGTCGCGACCTCAGCTCATTTCTTTACAGCTTTCTCATGAGCAAGTCTCATGTCGCGACCTCGATATCTTGTGATCCATGTCACGACACCGCCAGGTACCTTCAATTTCACGTCATAGCGACCTATGTGTGGCGGTATGTGAACCCCAAGAAAGCGCAACATTAGTTAGCCGATTTGTTTTCATTCACCACTATTTCACGCATTTTTACTCTGCCGATTCTTGCATTTTCCACTGCATTTTCTTCTTTCTTTTATACTTCCTGTAAACAACAAATTTGGTGAGTTTCTTCATATCTCTGCATCTTAATTATTCCTTTTTACATTAAAATCAACAGAAAAATGGACTAAAACTAGATGACTTTTAAGCTCATCAAAGGTGTTTCATGAGAGAATGAAATCCAGGATTAGTAGAGAGATAAAGTGGCGCGAGGTTGTCGAGCAGTGGCGAGACTACCTTTGGGACAAGAAGTTCCTATATGATGACTTCACCCCATTGCGGAGTTCGAAACATGGCATGTGGCGAGTGTACGATGTTCGACCTCGATGGAGAAGCTTGAACGCGGTGTGTTACTTTGTGGAATTCCAGAATATGGGATTTGCACCAAGGAATATGAGAAAAGCACTTGTGAAGGTACGATCATCTGGATTACCAGCCTAGTCCGCATAAGAGAAACAGTGCAATGTTTGAGGAGTGTTTGTAAGAAGCTGGATACCAATGGATCTCGGGCCATTAAGATAACAAAGTAGATGTTTGACCGCCCCCCAATGGTGTTTGGACGGCGTGTGCGTAAACTATGAGAGTTTGTTCATGGTAAAGGAAATATCCGATTGAGTCATCTGGAGATGTTGGAGGCCACCAATCACCTGACGATACATGGTGGCATTGATCAGCAATTAGGGAAGTACCTATGACAAGCGGTGTGGAGACAGGTTTGAAGCCGAGCATGTTATGTTTGCTCAAAAGATCAATGACATACTTTTACTTAGATAGTAGAAAGCTTGAGGAGGTAGCCAGAACCTCAACTCCACAAAAGTAAGATAGTGGACTGAGATCCTTGGTGGAGAATTTAGACAAGTTGCCGAATAATAGTGTCAACAAGTGAGGGGTCACTACCTGTAATAATCAGATCATCAACATAGACCAGGAAGTAGATAAGTGCAGTGCCGCTTGAATATACAAAGAGAGACAAGTTTACACGGGGATATAACAAAGCTGAGAGAGAGCAAGAAAGTGCTCAACTCCTAGTACTAAGCTCGGAAAGCTTTTTCGAGCCCATAAATAGCTTTGTGTAAACGATAGACATTATGTGGATACTGGATGTTGTGCATACCCTACGATTGCGCCATATAGACCTCCTCGGTGAGATGCCCGTTGAGAAAGGCGTTATTGACATCAAGTTGGCGAAGGCCCCACTAGCAATGGAGTGCAATGTTGAGCACAATATGGATGATGATGAGATTTATCATAGGACTAAAAGTCTCGTGAAAATCAACACCCGACTGTTGGTGAAAGCCTTTAGCAACAAGTCGAGCTTTATATCGAGCAATAGAGACATTAGGATTTTGTTTTATGCGAAAAACTCATTTATTGTCCATTATGTTTTGCCCTGAGCTCGGGGAATGAGAGACTAAGTGTCGTTCCAGATGAGAGCATCATACTTGTCTTGCATGGCTTGAACCCCGCCGGATCTTAGAATTTCGAGGCGACATTGTAAGGCTCGGAAGAGATGGGTGGAAATATGGGGGGGGTTGTGATGGGGTTGGGAGTATGGCTAGGTGAGGAGGGGGAGGGTGTTGGACCCGACAAATATGAGAAGGGATGGTTGATGGAAAGGTATGGGGCGAGGTCGAGAATGCGGTCGGGAGATTGGGGCGGGGTGATAGGAAGGTACTTCCCGAGAGGTGCGTGGGCTTGGTGCAATTTGGGGGGATGCGGTCGAGAGGTCGAGGTCGAGAGAGGGGTGTGGTGATGGGGAAAGTACTTGGGAATCTGTTGAGGCTCAATAATCTTTGGAAGGTTGCAGGTGAGCAGTGAGACGGGGAGAGCAAAGTCCGTGTCAATCACCGACAATGTGGGGGTGGGGGGTAGAGAACGAGAAAACATTCTCCACAAACTTGACATGACAGGACATAAAGATTTGTTTGAGAATGGGGTCAAAACAAAGGAAGGCACTCTGAGTAAGGGAGTAGCTGAGAAAGACACACGGATTAGATTTAGGGTTGAGTTTGTAGGAAGAGTAGGGACGTAACCAGGAAAAACATAAACAATCGAAGACACAGAGTTTGGATGTGTTAGGAACTTTGTGGAATAACTTTTCAAACGAGGAACCAAGAAAGAGACCAACTCTGGGCATTCGATTGATTAAATAAACTATCGTAGTAAAAGCATACGATTAGAAGGTTAGAAGAATGAAGGCTTGATACAGGAGAGTGAGATATGTTTCGACAATATGTCGATGCCTGCGTTCAGAATACTCATTATGTTCAAGAGTGTGGAGAGGTGTAGTAAGATGGGTTATACCATGGGTCGCAAGGAAGGACCAAAGAGTTAGGAATTCACCCCCATTATCGGTGTAAAGTGTTTTAATGGTGGTGGTGAAATAATTTTCAACAAGTTGCTTGAACGCAACAAAGGTTGAATGAACATCTGATATACGATGTAATGGGTAAAACCAAATATACTTTTTGAAATGGTCAACAAAAATAACGTAGTAATGAAAACCATCAGAAGAGGAAACGGGTGAGGTCCACACATCATAAAAGATGACATCAAGTGAATAGGAAGAGGTGATGCTTGATTTAGCAAAAGGTAACTTATGGTTTTTATTACTATTACAGGAGGTACAAGAGAAGGAAAATAAATGTTCTTTGGGAAAATAAATACTTAAAACACTAAGAAATTTTCGAAAAATTGGCAAGGACGGATGACCAAGACAATTGTGCCACATAGAGATAGCAACAAGGGAAGACTGAGCTAAGGAAGACAGAGATAGGGCTGAAGACTGAGGGGGGACTGACTTCGGCCAGTAATAGACACCGTCTCTATGATGCCAGTGAACTAGGGTGACCCTCATGTGACGATCCTGCACTTGAAAGAAAGAGTTAAAGAATAGGATATTAATAGGGTTATCGACACAAAGAGCTGAAACCGGAATAAGATTCTAAGACATGACAAACACATGTAGGATATTAGAGAAAAGTAAAGGTGTAGGGAGAGAGGTAAGGGAGAAGGAGCCAATGTTGGCAATCAATAAACCTGAGCCATCACCAATAATCACACTGTTAGAGGTGATGTACGACACATGAAGGGCCGGGACAACAAGATCCGTGGTCACATGGTGAAAGACTCTCGAATCAACAACCTAATCGAAAATTGCTTTTCAAAGGAGTAGAGGATGGGCCTTAGTGTGGGCATAAAGGTCGATAAAAGGTTAGGAGCGAAGCACGGCGAGTAGGCGGGTAGGCGGAGAAGATAGTCGGAGTGTTTGAGATGGGTAGATGGTTTGCATTGCAGAGGCGGGTGCCTAGTTATACCTGAGGATTGACAGCGCCGAGGTAGCGACTATGCTAAATTTGTGTCGATGGGTAGGAGTCTTTGTGGAGACATGGGATGAGCATGCTCGAGATATTGACTCTGCCCGATCTGGGTTGGTATTGCATGTCGGGCAATTTGTTGGGAGACATCAAGTGGTGTCGAAGTTATTGGAGCCGGTTGTAGTTGCGGCCATACGATTATTCTACCGACGATGGAGACGAGGAACCGGTAGTAATCAAAGCGGTCGTCGGAAGGATGATGGAGTGGAGGCTGGGAGGCAAGATGTTAGAGTTAGGCCTTATGGTGCTCCAAACATAACTTGAGTCTCCCGAATGTAACTGGAGTCTCCTGAACTTGGAGAGCATGAGATAAGTTCGAGTAGGCCGGGCCGAGTCCGTTCAAGACACGGATAGAGAGTTCATCAAAGTCAACGGATACATTCATGAGAGCAAGAGAGTCAATGTTGTGTTTGACACCTTGCATGTATTTTGTAATGGTCCGATTACCTTGCTGAAGACTGGTAAGATTCTAGCAATGGACCATGATCCCTCCGAGGGAGGGAGAAGCATATGTCTTCTCGAGGGTGGTCCATTTAGCTCGAGATGTGGTGGAGAAGGAGAGAAACTACACGAGCATGGGAGAGACTTATCCGATGATTGCATTAAGAAGCAATTAATCCTATTGGAGCCAAAGAGTATCATCCGGATTTGGGGAGTGAGAAGCAGCATCGAGTAGATTTATCGTCGTCAGAGGACACGACTTTGAGCCATCGACAAATCCAAGTAAATCGTACCCAAATAAGAGAGATGTGAATTGTAACTGCCATGCAGAGTAATTCGTAGTTGTGAGTTTGAGTGGTGTTTGAGCACTAATGTTGAGAACGATTAAGTTCTAAGGTGAGTTAGTTTCGATTAGGACCATGGGGTCCTGAGAGGACACGATATCCACGCCCCGATCGACCCGACCAGATTGGCGGATCCAGAGGCAGAAGTCAGGCGAGACTATCTATACTATATCTTTATGCTACTTTGGGACTCATTGACCTGTTAACACCGGAGGCACATGCTTGTACTGTAGTATCTGAATAATTTTACGTAATAACAAAATCATTTTACATATACAAAGAACTACCCATAGGAGTGAATTGTCATAAAAATCTATACACACATATAGAGTCCCATTTATCTATACAAATACTTATACATATACAATTTCTATTACAAAACATCAGAGATTGCGGACGGCGTTGGTGGCCTTTATCTACGAGTCGGCTTCTGCTTTCTTGCGATGTGGAATGTCTGTCCTCTATCCTTGTCTTACTGGCACATGCATACGGATTGAGCAGCGTGTGCAGCTTTCGCAGCAGGTGGGAGCGTAAGCATGGGCAACCACCCGATAGCGGTATCCTGAAGCTTATTCATATCTGCATTTCATATATCTATACATGTTTCTATAACTTTATTACTTATCTATCACATATACTTCGCTGTGTATGTATCAATCTCTTTCGGTACATATTACATGCTGGCATATCTTTTATCTATACTTTTATTGTATTCCTGTTTCTATACTTTACATATCCTATACTTATCATGTTCATTTCCTTTCATGTTCGTATACTGTGCATGTATCATATACATTCATATCTCATATACTTTCATATAACCTATCTTATACTATCCTGTACTTTTATCTACATTATTATACTTTTCACGTTCAGTACTTTGGTATGCTTTCATATGATACTTTTCATGTACTATATTTTCCTATGTTTTCCATATACTATACTTTTCATATACCTTTCTCTTTTATCAACTTTCTATCCTTTTAAGTAATACTATACTTTGTACTTTCTATATATATCTATTACCTTTGTTTTTCATATACATATTCATGTCTTTGTGCATTTCTATCTTTTCCTATTATACTTTTCATATAATAGTCATATACTGTATTTTTCATCTTATACTATCATGTACTATACTTTCATGTGATATTCATATACTCTGCTTTTCATATGCTTTTCATATACTTTATCTGTCATATTTATTTCATGTCATTGACACTTTATTTCTTGTACTTGTATACTTGTCATATACTTTTCTCTTTCATATCTTTGTCTTTGTTCATATACTTTTCATGTCTTGTACTTTCATATCTTTGTCATTTATACTTTACTTCTTGTTCTTATGTATCATCTTTAAATGTAAGCGATCTTCTGACTACTCATATCATGTCATATATTATACTATCGTTTCCTTTTAGGTTTCGTATGCAAATACCTTAGGGCGGATGCGGAATAACTATATGTACCGAAGTACTATCAGCATGCGAGCCGGTGATCTCTATATGTTATACCCGCGGGTATCATCAGCTGTGCGAGGCAGTGACCTATGCCACAATGCTATATAGTGAACCCTTTAAGGCCTTTGAAGTGATCAAGCGGGATCTATGTAAATCGACGAGAAGCGAGGCCTCGATATACGTAGCGTATCACATATCACGTATCTTTGTGACATTGTATCCTATAGGCATGCCTATCTATCCACCACGGGTTCTAAAGCGGGCGTCGGCTTTATTACATTTGCATGCATGTCTCATAGCATGAATAACTATTGTTATCATAATTGCTTATGCATATATCTGCTCCATTCTTTCTTCTGCATTAGTTAATATCTGTAGTTTCATATTACGGTTCTCATATATCTATATATTATATAGTCGTATCTTTTTATCATTTAGTTTTATCCCATCATATATGTAATCCACATCTCATATATCATGAATGCATCTAGCCACTCTTGTATTCATATAATCATATCTATCTCTTTTCACAATATTCACTCTCTTTATATCATTTACGTATTCTTGTCATGTCTTCATCTATTCATATACTTTCTATATTTCTATCATGTATGCTCTTACTTATTCATATATTCATATATGTACCTATCATTCTTGTACTTTAGACTATCATATCTTATGACATGTTCTATCCTATCTTATCATATCTTATGACTTATACCTATCATATTCATGTTTTCTTGAATGCATCTATCTATGTGCATTTTCTTTATTTTCGCATTTGTGGCTGTACATATAGCACTTCGCAATGCGTGAAGTATGATGTATGTCGGAATCACCCTCGTTCATATATTCTTATTCCTCTATGAATCTATTTTGCTTAGGAATTGGAATCGACCGTCGGATCATCAGCCCAAAGTTATGGCATTTTTCATACCCATTAGTCATTGCAGGTTACTACAGTGACCGATTTAGTATTCTTCGTTTTAAAGGTCTTAGCCGTATTTTATTGTTATGTCGCTATAATCGTTTAAAGATAAGGTCTTTATGGGTTACAATCCGACTGGAATCACCCGATTCGGAGCACCGGAACTCAAGTTACGTCGAAAACAGCCGGACTTCTCTATGTTCAACAACGAGCGAGGAATTGGTTTGTAGTCCCACTTCAGTGGATTTTTGGGCGGCAGAAGTCGTAATTTGACGATGTACATTTACATATGGATGGATTTACTCTTGGTATTTTAATTGGCGCAGATAACCGAAGATCAGCGGATAGAAATGAGCGATTATAAGTAAAAATCACGAAAACATCCAAAAGTGGAAAAGCGAACGAGGTGTCTTAGAATTTGCATGTCCCAACATGTCTGGGAGGTACATATTAACCAAAAATGACGAGCATAAGATGTGCTGGTACATGTTGAAGTGTACGGTACATATACTTAAAATGTCGAATGTGTATTTTTACCGATTTTATATGTTTCAACCCGCGATCAACTCTATCTGCTCATAAACGCCAAGGGCCATGAAATTAAATGCCTCTTTCTCTTTTCTCTTTCGAATTATCTTCAATCTGCCTCTTATAGGCTCTATTGAACTTCGAACATGCTTTATTCATCTCTTATACAGGCCACCAGGGTTTCTTCGACCCTACATTCAAGAAACTTGGTTAGGAGGACATCTTAACAAACCACTATGGTTGGGGCAAGCTACTAATCATCTAATTGTATGGAAATTCATACAGGTTAGTTATACCTTAATTTAAAGCTTCTCCATCTTCTTCACTCTTCTTCTTCTTATAACCCTCTTAGCTATTAGCCTGCCCGCCTGTACTCCTTCTTCTCCACCGTTTTTCTCTCTTTTGGGAAATAAAATATAAAAGATATTTTGATCCCAGCATAAGGCCACATGTTTGGCCAGAGACAAAAACCATTTTTGGTTTAAGTTTTCTTAATTGCATCTTGATCCACAAATTCTTCGCTTTTGAAAATCAAGCTTATACCCAATTCATTGGCCACGTCTTCCTCTTTTATGGCTTTCGTATCCTTTAATAAATTCTAGAATTACTTGGCTTTGGCATGTCTTTATAAACTTTCTAGTCCCTCATTTTATTTTCAAGAAGTCGTATTTAAGCTTTTAATATATCACACTGTGAGTCAGAAAAAATGTTAGGGTATATTTCGAGATGTTACACGACAACAATGGTAGAAGAAGAGGCGTTGGCCATTGGGGAGAATAAGGGCTACTGAAGGACGTGGATCATGAGCAGAGATGACGACGACGAATAGGGTTAAGCTTATGACTCTGATACCATATTATAAAGGAAACTTAAATATTATTAAGGGGGTTAAGATATATAAATATATCAAAATAAGGGTAAATAAGTAAAAGTACATAGCCAATAAAAGTAACCTTAAATATTCTCTAATAGAATGTGTAATGATCAAATTTGTCCACTGTTGTCCTTAACCTGATGGGTTGCACATCACCAGTGGGGTTGATGACTTTTTGAATTGAAAGATCCAACTTTTTGTGTATGGAGGGAAGTATAAATAAATTGATATTCTTGTCTTGGGAATGCTACTTGTATTTAAAATTAATTTCGACTCTGTGAATCAGCTTAGCTTTTTCTACACACTGGTCGGTTTTAAAGGATGAGGAGTGCATGATTTTCAGGATTCGACCATACAAGAATATGCACAACCAGATGATAAAAGTTGGAAGAAGTCAGACAACTAGCCGTCTTGTCCACATGATAAAGACCACAAGTATGATCACATTCTCCCAAAATAATTCTTTGCACCAAATGAAAAGAAAAAATAAATTCAATGCAAAAATATTTTATTATTTGAGTAGTAAACTCCTTTTTTAAATAGAAAAGTTAATTTTATTAATGTAGAACTTAGTCTTTATATGACTTAAAATTATATGACAATAAATATTTTAGACGCTATGATAATATTATAATATCTTTTTAAAAATAATATCTCTCATATAAAGAATTTAGATTTAGATTTTTTTATCTTCACGGGAAATTTTTAAAAAATTCATTTGCCTATTTTGCTTTATTTTGATTCAATTGATTATTTCTTTTATTCCCAAAACATCTCCTGGGTTTAAAAAAATTAAAAATGATAATTCAATTAGGAGCTTGAGCGTACAAAGTATTTTAACACCTAAGATCAAGGAAGACATTAAGACGACGATTGAGACCCATTCTACAAGAAATGTAACATTAATTTGAGAGGCAACTCAATAGTCTAAGATGCTTAAGTTTATCGATAATAATGAAACCCAAGTCGCACTAAAGTCATTTGAAAGTTCACGCCAAATCGTTAAGCTTGGCTATGTGATTAGTGTACACGCAAGTTGGCCAGACTATCAAGGTTATCAAAAAAAGAAAGAAAGAGAAAAGGTGACACTAGGCAATAATTAAATTCGATGGATCTCCAAGTGGCTCATCCTAGACAAGAAAGGTCCTTCAATGAGCTGATATCCATCTTTTTGAGCCCATCTGGTTGTTTCTGACGTAATCAGATAATCATCTAGACGTTTAAACCTTATTTCGTATGTTCTCAAGGTAAGCACTAAGACCAGGAAGAGACTGAGGTGGCGTTTGTTTTTGAGCACCCAATCTTTGAAAATTGTCGGTTTCGACATTAATTTGTTAATTTTAAAATTTTCGAAACATTCTTTGAAATTTTTTTTTTTAAAAGTTCGAATAGAAAA